>OY365804.1:10381548-11581548 GCA_959347355.1 Napeogenes inachia | reverse complement strand
TTTTAACATAGTTTTAACGCGATAAATGATAGTCTATGTCTTTCTTGTCGGTTTAGCATAGCTAGGTCTAGATCTAGGTCAGGCACTCATATTATTATTGTTGACTACAGTTTAGTTTTACCGCGTTGATGTTTCTCTTCCCGTATTTATTAAACTATTCATTCAAACAACATAGTATATAAGGCAAATTTTATTTTATAAAGTTACTATATTTCATCACTGTCAGGTGTCACTATAGGTGTTTTTTTTTTTGTAAAACTAAGTTAATGCTTGACCACATTCCACCTGATGGTAGGTGGAAACGTAGTCATAGGTGGTAAGGCGCATTTATTTAGCAACCTATTTACTCTTCTCTTGGAGGCACGAAAACACCGAATCAGGCAAGCTGTTCCAGTCTTTCGCTGTAAAAACTATTTTTGAAAATAACTATTCATCTTTCTTTTTTTTTTTTCTATAAAATGACTTTAATTTCGGGTGACCCACTACAAATAGATGTATGGTCTCACGGGCTTAGTTTAAGATCTACTAAATAAGAGCACTTTATTAGACATTGCCTCAACCTATGACGCCAGCGCATCCAAAGAAAGCAGTAGTTTTTGTTTTTTCTCAAAGTCTTATCTATGACATCGTTTATGACAAATTTCATCAAAATCGATTCAGTGGTTTAATCGTGAAAGCGTAACAGACAGACAGACAGAGAGACAGAGAAACAGAGAGACAGAGAGGCAGATAAAAAAAGTTGGGGACTTTGTTTTTTATTTCTTCACTTATACATATAAGTATATTATAAAATCTAACTTAAAAAATGTTATAATTAGAGTAAATCTTTAAGGAGATTGTTCTCATCACCTGTATCAAACCAAAAAAGTAACGTAACGTAGGTAGATACAGTTAAAAGCATTTTTTATATATTATATTTTTCTGTAGGATTTCGGTTTACAAGATTGTATATATAGTTATACCTTCCAATAGATATCTTCTCTTGTTGTGATCGCATTCAAGATTGTTAGCACCTAGGTATGCCTACCTAATCTAAAAACTTTGACCTTCTCACATAAAAATAACCTTTGTTTTGTCCCAATATTAATACTTAGAAAACTCTACGGCACATAATAAATAATATATTTAGTATCAGCTAAAATGAGAAACATATATTTCAACATATTATAGATCTATTTATTATTGTAATTAATATAATTTTTAATACATTGTGTAAACTGTAAAGGAAGTCAATACTATATATGTTAGTGACATACTCTACTTTATTAGTGCATTATATTAATAAATATATATTGTAAATGAGTGCGCTAACCGATATTAAATTTTATCAATGCTTTTATAATATTATATTATTTACCAGCTGTGCCTGCGACTTCGTACGCATAGATTTCGATTCCGATGTACCCTTTGTACTAACCAATGTATGTAAAAACTATAAACCTTCAAAGATTCATCGAACTCAATCAAATAGTTTTTGCGTAACTATAGGAATATTTCTAGTTTATTTAAAGAAGAGATTTTTAACTTCTTTATTTGGTAACCGATTGTTAATAAAACAAATTGTTAAGTGAAGCCCATGACAACGTATTCCCGAAAACTGCATCCAAATTGTTTAATCCGTTTCTGAGATTAGCGCGCACAAACACACAGACATATACAGACCTACGAAAGAACAGACAAATGAATAAACATTGTTTTGGGTTCTTTTGTAAAGTTTTTATGAAAAGGCCCCCATCATGATTTTTTTAAATATTTTCCATGTACAATTGTCGCTCAGTGACAATTTTCTTATATGTATACATAGATATCGTTTCCTTTGATGTAACGCAGTGAATTTAATTTAGTGTATCTCGTAATAATAACAAATTAATATTCATTTATTAATCTGATTTATATTGTTTTGCACAAGTATTGACAATTTTTTTTATAAGATGTTTAAATAGAAGGTGCGGTTTAAATTATTTAATAAGGAATAGGTACAGTTTGTAACATAAAATATATTATTAATAGTTGTATTTATATACTCGTAAAAAGATAAAAGTATTGCATTTATATTCAGATTAATAAAAGCCATTTCATATGCGAGCTTATAAAAATATTCAACAAGAATTTCCTTCGGTCAATACGAAATAAGTTTCTATCGGTGTTTGAGCAGCGTCCGGAGGCGACGGCCGCGAGAAATTGAATGAAAACATTGAATATTTATCCTCAGACGATCGGCTATGAGAAGTGTTTGTCCGTCTGTCCCAGAGTCGCTGGATATAGGAACGTGTGCATGTTTATAATGAACAGCGTAGACATGTATATTTAAAATAACTAATGTTGCGTAATAACTCATGCGTTAATACTTATGTGTGATAAAGACAATGTGTTATAAAAAAATAATAATAATTTCAAAATCTGAAGAATCAAGAAAATAGCGCAACATGCGACCTCATAGCATTCAAAATATTGCAAAATATGGCGATCTAAATAAAATCTATTGAAAACGATCGTATATTTCCAGTTTCCTTTGTATTCACTGCTCTGGATTTCTAGAGTTCCTTTTAATATTTGATCTGCATATTTATAAATCGCGGACTGTTTGTCGTTTGTCGTGGCTGCAGCCTCGGGCTCGTTTGCAAATCTACAGTTTATTTCATTTCGCGTGAGCCATCTCATTGTTTGTATAAATCTGTCGGTCTGTTTGTATAAATGTGAAGCATAAGATCTCTACGAACATGTATTATTGGGCTTGTTTATTTTGTTTGCCTTGTGAGTCGTATGTGGTGATGCTAATAATTCGCCGGGGGTTGATGCTAGATAAATGTATATGACATATAGATGTGCATTAAAAACTCTTCGTATTTTATTAATGGAAAAGCAAAATAATGATCGTACATACAAATATTGCCTCTGTTTTTTGTACCTTTGCATTTTTATGACTGTATGTATGTATGTGTCACAAACTGGTAAGAACTCATTACATTTTGTCTGAAGACGTACACAGTTGCTCGCTCTCACAAGGCACATAGCCATTTTTCCCAAACGTGCACAGCATCTTCAAGAAGAACTCTCCGCGCTGTTGTTTATGAGGACGGTCAATAAGAGACATTTGCTTGTCGAGCACCAAAATGTTAGATGAATTTTGAGTTGCCGGCGGCCAGCTGAGCTGCCATTTCTCCAGTTCTGGTGTTGGGTCCCTGCAACATTAAAATATATTATATTATCTACCTTAACGAAAGCCATGCAACAAGGTTACTTAAATTTTAAATAAATGTATTCTAGACAAGTAAGAAACAAAAACTAATCAAGGCCGGCGCGACAGTGTGCCGACTTAGTTGACATAACGATAAAAAACAGGAGCTTCTGGCCATGTCGATGATTTTTTATTAAACATTTATTTATATTTCAAGATTTACATGTAGCTTAAATATGAATATATATATGGATATTTTATTACCCACCCATATTTCATAAAGTTGCGGATTAAAGTTGTAAATTGATCTATAATTTTTCGGTCGTCTTCTAGAAGTGGTAGCGATAGTCCCAGAGGTTTGAACATATAAAATAATTCCGCAGCGTGAGTAGTACCATTAAAGTTAAATCCAGAAATAGATTTTCCGTAATTTCTTCTACCTTCATATGAAAACTGATAATTGAATACAGGTTGATCCGAGTATTTGGAAATTATTTTAGAAAAAGCGTTAATAGATCCGTACGCAATCCAATCGGAGAAATAGTTTGACAAACCAACGACGGATGTCTTGTAATTAATTATTTGATTGCCAAAGTAATGAGAACGTATCATTTGTCCAATATTCTTTTTTTTATCTTCCGAGCACATGGAGAAGACACAGGGTAACATGTCCACAAATTCATCATTCAAATCGTTCACTAATTGATTACTTAATAATCTATGGAAAAATGCACCTTCCATGTCAGTATATCCAATAATTATTGGGACTTTATTGAAATTACGCGATTTCAAAATATCATACGGCGTCTTGAGGAAAAATGGGTCTGGGAAATTGGAGTCCACACACGGCGAGTACTTGAAGTAACGTGGGTTTACTGACGTATCCTGGGTGGCGTACATAAGCGTCGCCAAGGGCGCCTTAGCGAACGCATCGTACACTTCTGCCTCTGTACTGACATTTCTAATTTTTTGAGCATCTTCCATTGCTGCTCTGACGGGCTCAATATTAAAAGCCCACGTTGATAACGCCGTACCGCTCATAAGTATAGCCTTATGAAATAATCCTTTACTATTCTCAGACAATAAATGCAATGAGGCAGAACTAGCTCCGGCGCTTTGACCGCAAAGAGTCACATTGTCGGGATCCCCACCAAACACTTGTATGTTTTTCTTGACCCACTTTAAAGCTGCTACCTGATCTCTTAAGCCTAGATTCGAAGTTCCATTCAGACACAAGAACCCTAAGACGCCTAATCTATAATTAACTGTTACAACTATCAGATCCTTCATGACTAGAAATTCTGGATCGTAGAGTTCCTTACTGCCTTTGAAATAAGCGCCTCCGTGGAAAAATACCATGACTGGAAGCTTATGTATGGGTTTCGCTCCCGTTGGAGTATATACATCTAGATAAAGACAATCTTCGGAGCCGGTTATGAAGAAAGATACTTTTTGCGGACATCTTATTAAGCGATTTATGGCATGGAACGTGCCTTTCCATTTATTAGGTTCCTGAGGAGGCTGCAACAGATAAAGTTATGCTGTAACTCTGTTAATTGCGTAATATCGATACAAAACACTATTGCGTCAGAGCTGTTGCTGTGACATTATTATGTGAGCGCTCTCTGTGGATTAAAACAACTAAATTCTTTAAAATTTGTAATCAAGCGTGTAAAACGAAATCTGTTTTAAATTTTAATTTTTAAATTGTTAAATAAATCACGGTTTTTTTTTATTATTTCAGATTTTGTTCCAACAAATAATCTGTAAAGAATAGGTTGGCTTATACTTCTGTTGAAAGTGTTATGTAAATATATAAAGCCGAACTCTATTGTAAACATTTAAAAACCGTTCAAGTCTCGGGCACGAAGGGTTCTGTACCATTATAAATACAAAAAAGGTATAAAAAATTACGCTTGATGTATGGGAGCCCTTATTATATGTTTATTTTATTTTAATTGAATAAATAATGTGTGAATATTTCAAATCTATTGCCGTTGTTAACAACGCATTAATATTTGAGGGACGCTACCATACAATGTATATATATATATATATATATATATATATATATATATATTGTACATATAACCTCCCTTAAGCATTTATTTCATTCTGATTTTAATATTTTGTTCTGTTCCGGTATACCCTTTTAGAACGGAACCCAGGAGACGGTACAATCCACTTTAAATTAACAAATTTTTGTATTATATTATGTATATTTCAAATATTTTATAATATTTTATAAACACTAACCTGGAATCTCTGGCTAATCGCGTAAGGTATACTAAAATACATGTTTTGTCTGAAGACACTTCGCAATCCTCGTAGCTTTCCTTGACTTACTTCTATGATCGGTGTAAACAAGGTAGCGTCTATAGTACAAACCAACACCAGTGCATGTAGTGAACACACACACCATAGTAAAATGGATCTAAAGTAACTAGTCATTTTTACATATTTGTGTAAACACTAGGAACATATTTTGAAATTATTTTATGACAAATAACTTAAATGTGTATAATTTACTAACAGTCTTTTTTAATTATTAAGTTTGCCGAATGGCAACACTATTTACAAATTCACTTCTACAAACAAACTATAAGTTGTCGCAACTCTCCCGCACTGTATATTTATTGGCTAATAGACGTAGGTATGTATCGAGCAGTCGATCTCAACGGAATACGCTCTAGCAGTAGTTTGCTTAACAGAAAGTTACGAGAATTGTGAAGTAATCTTGCGTAAATCGCGTTAAATGTCATGAATTTGGTTGACCATGTTAGCTATCTGAAGAATATACTTATCAGGTCTAGCACCGGGCGCAGATCCAGGAATTGGTGAAGGAGAAGAGCAGTGTTTGTCCTCGGGGGCAATTATTACGTTCTTGTTTAAATAAAAACAAAGATATTCGTTCTACACATTAAAAATAAAATAAAATCTGTATTTTAATAATATTGTAATAGAGTTAAATAGTTACTTCATTAAAAAAAATCAGGCACGCAGATGCAACATAAACTTCGAAATAAATTGCAAGTAATTAGTTCAGATATGTTATCAGGTTGAATACACAATGTTCAGTTCCACTGACATAAATGAAGAATTATGTAGCCTAACAATACGAAGCCAACTAAAAACCTTTACTTCATATAATTTTATGTGTAAATCATATTAAAGTTTTAATACTCAAAGAAATAGTAATTTTATGAAGACGTTGTAAAGCTGCTAAGTTTATCATCTAATAGCTCTCGAAGTTATTGCTCCCTTAAGTCTGATAGCATAAAGCATTTAAATTAAATGCTGAACACTTGCGCCTGAAGTCTCCATAAAGTAGCACCAACTTTAATAATATCATCTGCGCGATAACTGCGGCACATTGATTTTCTAGACTATCCTGTCATACTATACTATCATCTGAAGGAAATAACATATGAAAATAGTGATTTATTTAGATAAATATTTGTTTTGGATTTTTTATAACATAATTCTCTTATTATTATCTTAGCTTTCAGGCCGCAGCTAAAAGGTTAGTTCACAATAAAAGCAAATCCAGAATTCCAGCCATTACACAACTAGACCGAACGGGATAACTTCTGAATTAAAAGGCCGAGGAAGTCCAATTTGCATGTTTTCCCAGTTTATAACAATTAGCCGTCGCTTCCCGGGTATTTTTCTTTATTACGCGGATTAACAGCCCGTCCGTCTCGCGCTTGGCCTAATTGCATTTTATAAAGAATCACCCCACTTTCTTGACGTCTCGCCGGTTAGCTGCAGGCGAACTCCTTGCAACTATTTGGCTTCATGCTAAATCTACTACTATTATTTAAACTAAGCAATGCACTAAATTTATTAAAGTATACCAATTATACTTACTACAGTGGGTATACTGATTATATATATCAATGTACACAGTACATACAGAACACACACTTTATGAACCGTCATTTAATTAAATTGAATACTTCTAAGTCTCGTCTGGATGTTAACGTAGATTATTCGATTACCGACTGATGCTGGACATCCATTACTATAAATTATAAATGTTCTTATTTAAGTGTAAATTTAACATTATTATACTAATAACGTATTACAGCCAACTTCAAAAGGGTTGTTTTGAGTTGAACCGCCCTTCGCTCTTCGGGAACGAGACTAACTGGAAGTGTTATATCAATATTAAATATTATTAGGCTCTATAGATGAAAACATATAATAGAAAGGAACTAAACCGTCAACGAAGCTCGTTTACCGCTAGTTGCTAAACAACAAAATTACGTCGAGTAGTTGCGAACTTGAGGGTAGTTCAGTTGTTCAGCAATTTGCCGACACTGACGAACTTAAACTGTTTACTTACCTCATCCGTTGATGTACGAGTATATTGCTGATGTCATCGCACGCCGCCTGCCGCTGACTATATTGCAGCAGCTAAATAGTGCTGTACCCCTGAACTGGGGAGTGTGTTTTAAAAAAAAGAATGCTTTTGTTTGTCAAAAGCTTAAATAAACTGTTTATTTCCGAACGTTATTTGAAATTTCTACGTATAAAAAATTTCTACTACTAATTATAGTTTATAGATATCATTTATTTCATTGGTTACCAAAAAATAACCCAGTTTTAACTGAAGAATAATCGCATTTTGTTAATAAAACAGTAAATGTTCAAATAAGTTTATGTTTAAAGTATTTGATTATTTTCTACTCTCTGTTAATTTGTCTTCCGAGTCACAGTAGGCTGCAACATGCAAACTTTAGCTTTTATAATATGACTGGTCGTGGAGTTGATAAGCACACAATCAGAAGCAAACCTTTGCACGAGCCACTTTTGTTCAGAAACGTTTTATTTTAATCCGAGAGTTCAAACGCTCGGGGCGTCCAAGTTTTTGCTATAAGCGCAGTTGACAGACAAACAGCCTTCAGCCACTCTACTTGCCAACTTGTTACTTTGTGGCCCTTTTTTTCTTTTGCCTTCCTGTTTATCTACATTTTTGCTGTCTTAAAATTTGTTAGAGTATTTTTTAATTGTTTTTCTAGATGATGTTTTTGTTGCCTTGACATTTTCATATCTGTTTTAGAAATCTGTCTTCTGTATTTCTTATAAATAAAATTTAATTTTAAATTGTATTACTCTAAAAGTAATTGTGTGAGTGATCTTGTGCTGAAGGACTAATAAAAAAATACAAACCAATCAATAATTTATTACCTCTTACATTTTAATTTTATGTTGGCTTGCAAGAAACTTTATAAATATTTCATTAAGTCCTCAAATTATTTGAATAACCTCCACCTTGGCAAAATAGTAAACCAAGTTTCACTAAAACATAACAAACTGAAATAACAACAAATAATTAAAAAATAATATTTGGAGACATTTTAACTATATGACTATGTCCTACATAAATGTAGTAAAATAAATAATAAGTTATGTCGCAACCCTCGCTTGTCAAACTGCAGCCGGCTCACGAGGTCAATGGTACCAGGCCTAAAGCGACCGAAAATATAAGGGCCTATGTTATCGACTATTAGAGTTGTATTACTTTATTCCGTTGATAAAACTGCATTATTACTAATACTAAAGAAACTATGACTGAATAAGTTGATTTTTGTAGAAATATTTTTTGTTGAACATTGATAATTGTGCTATCAATAATCTGGTTCGTCTAAAAATTAATCTGAATAATAAAATAATTCTTCACAATTCAATGAAATCCGTAATTTTTTCTTCTGTACTTCGTATAAGTATTGTTCCACAACCGTATCGTGGTTTCGTCCCACATAGGCGCAGTGCTGAAACTCTTGTCTATTATGAGGGCTATGGGGTTCGATGCCCGACTAGGCTGCCAGCGCACGGGGAGAAGTCTCGATATCTTTGGTGTAGGATCACTGAAACGGATAAGCAGATATATATTTTAACTTGTTATACAAATTTTAAAATGAATTTACTCAGAATATAATATTGTACTCCAATGCTAATAACTTAACAATAATGTACAAAGCAAACGACCACACAACCCTAATAACACAAACTGACAGAACTTTGTCTCTGCAATTTTCACTGCGATTGCCACTTCTAAAACACAAGCCGGACACATTTAGAGATTTCGTATATAAATGAATTTCGCATCCGCGCTTCCAAGCTACGTAAATAAATTTGTCGATATAATAACACGAACGGACGTGATTCGCATACTAAACCAGCCGCTAGGATTTTTCTCCAAAACATATTTATTTGCTACCAGTTCTGTTTATGTTTGGATTGTTGTTTGTATTGTTGTTTGTATTGTTGTTTGTATTGTTGTTTGTATTGTTGTTTGTATTGTTGTTTGTATTGTTGTTTGTATTGTTGTTTGTATTGTTGTTTGAGTTAAGCTCTCATTGAATTCACAAACTGCTTTTGTTAAATTTTTCTTTATTAATTTTGTTTCTACAATTTTCTTAATTATTAATTTAAAAATAAGTAAATAACTATGAATTTGTCAATTTATTAAACACTAAAACATAGAAATGTCGTTAAAAATTATAATTATTTTAATTTTAGTGTTAAAGTTAACGGTTTTAAGATATGATTAATAAATATATTATATTTTTTTGGTAATCTTACCTGTATTTGGCAAAATTAGTCCAAAGCGTTACCATCCGCTTGATCATTTTCGTCTCTAAGTATCTCATTGGTAACGGAAATGAAGCTGGTTTGAAAAGGTACATGAGTTCATCTGCATGAGAAGCTCCGTCTTCTAAGAAGAATCCAGAAATAAATTTAGGCATATTGATATATCCGCTATATTTAAAAACATAATAGTATATGGGTTGATCGGTCGTCTCAGCGTACAGACTAGATTCAAAAGCGATC
Organism: Napeogenes inachia; assembly: GCA_959347355.1. NCBI lineage: Eukaryota > Metazoa > Arthropoda > Insecta > Lepidoptera > Nymphalidae > Napeogenes > Napeogenes inachia. The sequence goes on along the minus strand of OY365804.1, from coordinate 11,571,530 downwards.
GGGTATTTAATATGAAGATCTGAAAATAAGTCCACTAACTCCATTATAGACTCTGATTTTTTTGATGGAAAATAATAATCGAAAATATCTGCAACTGATGCATTTTGAATTTCTTCAGAAGGGTACTGCAGGTCTTCCTGGAAGAGATCTAAAATATTTAATTCTTTCTCCATATTTTTGAAACTTCTTCCATAAGTCATACCGACAAAGTAAATCCCTTCATGGTCATTATTTCCTATGATCAAGGGTATTTTCGTGTAATTTCCAGCTTTTATGGCATCTACTGGATATTCATGAACTACTGAAATAACATCCGGTATAGTTTTTTCAATGCATGGCACAAATAAAATTTCTGATGTTATGAAGTTTTTTACTTTTGTGTACGTTATTGCAGCTATTAAATCGTCTGCTGACTGTTTTGATAGAGTTTTGTAAATCTTATACGGATCTTTACCCCCGTAACCAAATTTGCGAGATAATTTACTGGCTGTTTTTATGGGATCATGTTGGGTTGCCCAAGGAGCCAGCGTGGCACCACTCTGTAAGATCGCTCTATGGAATAGTCCTTTTGCCTCAGGAGATAAGAGTAGGTAGGAGATAGACACGGCACCAGCACTCTCGCCAAATAGCGTTACATTGTCCGGATTTCCACCGAAAGCATGAATATTTTCTTGAATCCACCTGAGTGCCGCTATTTGGTCTTTTAAACCAGCGTTTCCTGGTGCTTCTTTTATACCTAAGCATAAAAACCCTTCAACGTTCAATCTGTAGTTAATTCCAACAAATACAATGCCCTGTTCTACTATGAAATCTGGTCCATATAAAAAAGCGGAGCCAGTCCCTTCCAAGAAGGCCCCGCCGTGGATAAAGACCATCACTGGCAATAACATCTTTTGGACATCTACTGGAGTGTAAATGTTAAGCTTTAAACAGTCTTCTTCTCCAATGATAATAGAACCAACCATCTTTTGGGGACACCTTACATTTTCGTTCACAGCTTCGAATATACCGTCCCATTTTCGTGGAGGCAGTGGGGCCTAAAAATAATAATTAAGTAAGTTAAATTTTAAAAACATGTTTTACCAAGAAATATTTATAAGGTTTAATATGTAGGTATTATTAAAGTTCGTCAATCTTCATTGCTTGCTTATACAGGTAGGAGAGACCTACAAATATTGCATTTAGAAGTTTTATTAGTTTTAAAATTTGTAACTAATATGCATAAATTTCTAATTCCGTGTTGACATTGTTGTTTTATAGGTTTTGTCAAAAAGCAAAGTAAGAAAATAGTTAAAATTATTAATTAATCAAATCAGATATAATACTTGTCGGATACTTAATAGCAACATTGTTGTTTAAAGTATCTATATAAAAAAAATTACTTGATTATTATAAAAACAGGAAACTCGTTAGGTAGGTAGTGTTAGCAAAAAAAAAATAATCGGTTATTCAAATTATGCATTTGACTGGTTTAGAATTTCATAATTATAAATAAGTTTTTTTTATAATAATTAAATAATCTAGATAATTGAAAAATTGTAATCCTCTTATTTTGGGCATCATTACTATGTATAGAATACAATTTAAAAGAGGAGTTATGAATAATAATTTATTAATAAATATTACTTTACTATAATATTTTAGTGTGATGTGATATAACATCTATGGAGTCATATTAGAAAACGTAAAGCAGTAGATACTATCTATTTGTGGCAAATAAAGGTGTTGACACATTTGAGTACCTTGACTCGGAAGTTAGAATACATTTTGTCATTCAAGGCAAGTTAGTGAACGCATAAGAATAAATATAATTAATTAGCTTACATTTAACAATTATGAAGTCAAATTTAATTATGTATTTATTAAAAACTGTTATTTAATTTTATTGGTAAGAAAATGTGTGCTACTTTAAGAGAGTTTTGTTAAAATGGGGACAGTCCTTTTTTTAAGCAACAAATATTATTCTGTATTACATAGTTAAGCATGTTAATTATTTTACGTACATTTATGTTCGTAGTCTGGTTTTCTGCCAATCACCAAGTGTTGGTTGTGAGACTACTAATAATGTTGTAATAACTATAAACAGTCATAATACTGAATATACTTTAGTGCTTTTATTAAGAAACTATCTGAGTGAAGAAGAAGAACAAATCTTTTGAATTTTAATGTTATAAATATTTGTTATTACAGTTCTCGACTTAGATTTCTTAAATTTTAGAAGAATATTATTTCGTAACTCGAAAATTATAAAGATACATACAAAACTAAATAAATTTGAACATCTAAGTGACTAGAAACGATTTATAATTTGGTATACATAAACTACGCGTTATTTTATTTGTAAATGTGTAATTAGTAATAAACTTTTTGCTTGCTTACCTGGAATCTATTAGTCTGGTTCACCGTCGCGTACGGAACCCCGAAGTACTGATAGACCCTACCATTATCACTGACTCGGCCCCTCACCAGTCCGCTCCCCACTTTCACCACGGGAGATGGTATTTTGATCACATTGGCCAGTATGAGCGACACTAGCGGCACCCACTTCATGTTGCATCAACAATTTTATCGTTTGATAAGGATTATCCCGTATTGCGTCAGTTGCGTAGACATGTTAGTACTGTTCGTCGTATTGCCGAATATTAAGCACACTGTACGTCTACCGTTCCACTCAACCGCAAGGTCCGATGTATATCTTTGGTGTAAGTGATCACTTTAAAAGTCGGTTTTAAAATCAAGGCCCGGCCGTGCTTAGCATAAAAACAAGATTATAATGCGCTAATAAAGAATGACAAGACCGCCAACAGCTACTTTGTATAATTGTTTCATCGTGTGAAGGAGACGTTCGATTGGACAGAGAAGCACACGGTTAGTGTATCATGGCAAACGTCACTTAGGTCTGCGTGAACGCATATTTATATGTATTTTAAATTATTAAGGTTATCGTTAAGGTGATCTATATGAATAATTTATATTGTTATTGAATAAATTTATTGCTTATAATGTTTTATGTGTTTCTTTTAATTAGTTATTAACTGCTTTGATACTTAACGTGATAACTGGTTATGACATGTATTATATCCTAAAGAATTACGTTATTTATCGTATTTTATATAAAATACATCCGTCAAACCTAAATCTAACATTTTAAAATCATTTTTAGAATACATTTTTAAACAAGTAAAAGTACTTTTCATGTTTCATTGATAGAAATCTAAAAGAAATCTAAATTTATAAATGTGTTCAGGTTTCTTATTTTTTTTTAACAAATCCTTTTAGCATTGCAGTAAATAATACAATTGTAATAATATCAAGAAATTAATAATTATTAAAATTGTTAACTATTTGTGCTTACTTAAATTTTAAAATAAGAAATATAAATATACAATGACATATTTATTAACACGTGCCGGACTCGAATCTGATACTTTTGTAGTATTTTCGCTCGTTTGTAAATGTTGAGTGAGCACAACATGGCTAGTATGACCATAAAGTACCTTATAATAAATAAAATAAATATTCAAATACTAAAAGAAAAAAACACTAAATAATATAAAATTGTTTTATATTTTCGGTATTCAGTGTCATTCTGAAAAAGTCATGACTTTTGAAGGTTATTTACAAATTAACTTTTCTGTATATTATAAAATAGTTAATAAATAATATTTTATTCTTTATTGGTTCTGTATATCGGTCCGTTAAAGTGGTTCACTGTGGTTGGATTTGGCAAACTTTAGCAGCCTCGGTCGGTAGGACTTAGTGTTAGTAATTAGTGGTTAGTCCATTGAAAAGTTACATTTGGGGTTGCGTTTTTTAGAGGACGCAATTTTATTTTTTTAATGTGTAGGGGGGGTCAGTAGAAGCTTAAGTTCAAGTTTGTGGGGTCGCCACCCTTGTCCCACGGCCGCCATCTTGGAAAAACGGGTGCAAAGGGTTTTCGCTCTGTATTTCGTAAACTAGTTACCCTACAGAAAATTTAATCAAACATAAAATTTAGAAAATTAAATTTCCTACAATTTTATTTCTATTACTTTTTATCGTCAAGTGACCAACAAAAAAGTTATAAACAAAAATAAGTAAAAATTTTGTAACAAATTTCCTATTGGAGGTTATAACTTTTTTTCAGTTCATTTTACAATAAAATGACATCACAGCAATTTTGTAGAGGGTTTTTCAACGAACAATTTCCTCTTTATACTTGTTTCATTTTAATTTATTTATCTAGGTTTTACAGCGCTCCAAACTTGAACGGATTCTCGAATGCTCATAGGGATGCGATAAAAACTAAAAATTAGACTTACTTATCTATGTATATTTTTTTTATTCATACAATTTATTATGATCTTAACAATCCTATGCTATTATTAAACTATGTTTGACCCTTTTCCCGACTACAAAACTGATTTTACTGTCGACCAGGCTGAATCGGATGCAGATGCTGTCATCGTCCGTTGTGCGCTTGCTGCATCACAGTCATATGATTCGGTGACAATCATAACAGAAGACATCGACATCCTTATATTGCTGACGGCATTAGGAAGGAATCAAATTAATGTATTTTTTTAAAAACCTTCAAAAGGACGTACGTACAAACGATTTGCTAAGACAGAGAATGAAAATGCTTTTAATCTCTCTTTACTTCCTCCAAGATGCAGCCCGTTTCCACAGTTTCCGAGTATATCTAGAGTATCGTCTTTATTTCCGCCATATAAAGAAAAGAAAAAACGTTCGCCAACAACACTGAGTAACGATGACTCGACTTTTTCCCTCATAAATAATTTAGTTCCACTTGCTAACTCTGGATGCTTCTGCAAAATTTTTATAAATTTGACTTTGCCCATGTTATACGCTGCTGACGTTGTGTCGCATCCTGGGAAGGGATGGAGAAACAGTAAATCCTCAGCAATTACGTCGTCATTTTTAAACAGACAGACATACAGTACAATTGTTCGGACGTACGCCCTTTTGAAGGTTTTTAAAAAAATACATTAGTTTGATTCCTTCCTAATACCGTCAGCAATATAAGGATGTCGATGTCTTCTGTTATGATTGTCACCGAATCATATGACTGTGATGCAGCAAGCGCACAACGGACGATGACAGCATCTGCATCCGATTCAGCCTGGTCGACAGTAAAATCAGTTTTGTAGTCGGGAAAAGGGTCAAACATAGTTTAATAATAGCATAGGATTGTTAAGATCATAATAAATTGTATGAATAAAAAAAATATACATAGATAAGTAAGTCTAATTTTTAGTTTTTATCGCATCCCTATGAGCATTCGAGAATCCGTTCAAGTTTGGAGCGCTGTAAAACCTAGATAAATAAATTAAAATGAAACAAGTATAAAGAGGAAATTGTTCGTTGAAAAACCCTCTACAAAATTGCTGTGATGTCATTTTATTGTAAAATGAACGGAAAAAAGGTAAAACCTCCAATAGGAAATTTGTTACAAAATTTTTACTTATTTTTGTTTATAACTTTTTTGTTGGTCACTTGACGATAAAAAGTAATAGAAATAAAATTGTAGGAAATTTAATTTTCTAAATTTTATGTTTGATTAAATTTTCTGTAGGGTAACTAGTTTACGAAATACAGAGCGAAAACCCTTTGCACCCGTTTTTCCAAGATGGCGGCCGTGGGACAAGGGTGGCGACCCCACAAACTTGAACTTAAGCTTCTACTGACCCCCCCTACACATTAAAAAAATTAAATTGCGTCCTCTAAAAAACGCAAGGTAAGGCCTAAAAAATGTAACATTTCAATGGACTAGGTATGTAGTTTGCTGTGAGGTTTATTAACATTTAACAGGATATTCATTTATATAACAAATAAGGTCGATGCTCCCTTGCGGTACTCTCCAATTACCTACTATTCTTCTCGAGATTGACGATATTGTTCATATTAAGATAAAAAAATATTTGAAGCCTTATTCTAATTCTAATATGTTTTATTATATTACATTTAAAAACAAAATAGTCTAGTGTAGAAGGTTATTATTATTATTTTTTATTTTATTTTAAGCCAATGTTGGTAATGTAGGTATTACTATTGTTTGCAAGATTGTCGAGATACCTATTAGATTTTCATTTGGTCCAAGTTTTGCCTATACTAACAAAATTAATTATTTTCTATAATAATAAATATTTGTAATTTCAATGTTCATAATATTTAAAATGTAGACTTTTAAATAGAAATATGCAGGAATAGCGAGATTTAGAGGTAGGTTCATTTTCGGATGTGAATAAAATTATATGATTTTTAATAGAATACTATCGTCTAGAACTTAAAAATCCCCAAAACCGAGCGCAACTTCTTCCTCTATGTAGAACAAATGAAGTCAGGTAAGTTTTTAGAAAGAACGGGACAAACTCGGGAGGTTTTTTCCTAGAATCTACTTTGAATTACAAACCAAATTATTATATAATATTTTTTTTTTTATTATTATTATGGAATAGTAATCTGAAAACTAACATGTATTTTAAATGGTAGACAAGTTTGAAGTGAAGATTATTATAAATATGTTTAAATACGAGTAAATTCTGTTAATGTTATGTTTTTTATAACTGAATGGCTGCTGGCTCGTGGGTTGTGAAATGCTATGTAAGGCTGGATGTTTGCCAACGTGTTCTGCCATTCAATTGGACTTCCTGTCTTACATATAATTCTAGTTTCAAAACTACACTTGTTTTAGTTTATAACATTTCTTTTTCATGAAATCCTTTATGTAAAAAATTTTAGCTTAAAAATAAATTAATATGTAGATATTAGATAACGTATTTTTCTGTGAACCGTCCTCGTACGACACGCAACCTTCTACCTTGACCTTGAGTTGTCTCAGACCTGTTTGTTTTTATAGCCTGTAGAGACAAAGTACTCGTAGTTAAATATTTACTCGTACCTATCTTTCAAATTATTATTTTTTTAAATTTTATTGTAACTTTATAATTTCGTGTAAAATCATATAGGTATAGAATTATTGATTTGTTTGCATGTATTATGTTATTTTATTTATTTATTACTACATAGGTATATATTTAGTTGTGATAGAAATGATAATAATAAATGTATGTCTATTTAATTCTATGTACTTCCTGTAAATGGAGGATCCATTCATTTTTTTCTATTGTAGGCCACTTCCATTTAGATGCTAACAAATTAAGGATTACCCTGTCATTTTGAAAATGTTTATTCATCAGTTAATCATTACATTAAGAAACGAGAACTAAAAAAATCCAAATAGATATTAAAAACATTTGAAACATTCAAAGAGTTAACGTTGAAAGCATTGTCCATACTTTGTTTCATTAGATGATAGAACAATCGCGGTGACAAGACGAATGAGGCTATGACAAATGTGTACTTTTGGGGATTCATAAAAAGAAAATTGGGACATAGGAAGAGAAAGGACAAAAAGTGATATGTTTAAAATTACTGTTTTTTTTTTTTTCCAAATACAAAACTAGGTTAATGCTTGACTACATTCCACCTGGTGGGTAATGGGTATGGTCTACGATGTAATCTGAGAGGGGGTGTGTGGGGGAGAGAGAGGGGGGGGGGTATTTAGTAAAGCCAGGCAGGGTACCGGTTCCAGCTGCAGCTAATAGGTTGAATAACAGAACCTGGAGACATCTTCATGTGCCATCGAGTTGGAACATTTTACTCGTGATCTTGATCTGTTACACAAATACATATAAAATGTTACAGACAAATAAACGATAATTGTATAATGAAACTTTGCAAATCTTTTATTAGCTATCTTTTATGCTTGCATTAATTTTTAAACAGGATCTTTACTAATTAACTTATCGATCAGTTACAATGTCAAACATCAAATGTGGTTTATAAACACTGACAACAACTACAATAGACAAAACTGTATTCTATACACCCCTCAAGTCCATAGTTGATGAAACATAATACTATATTTAGGTATATTAAATTTAATTAAGTTTAACATGACTAAACTTGTTTAGAGATTACTTTGGCTTCAAATACATATTTATAACAATTAAATACAACAGAATAAAATCAATTTAAATAGATTAATTTTAGAAAAAATGCTTTTACATAAAAACTTTCATTTCACAGATTTTCAAGTTCTTCTTTCTACTCTCCGTTTCTCACTAACCCCACGGGTCAGCAACAAGAGTACAGTACATTTGTTCCAGTCTTTTACAAAATTATTATTGAACTACTTAATAGTTAAAATAAAGATAATGCCCTCGCATGTCTAATGACAAACGATAGCTGGTCTTTTTTCCATAGAAAACTTATTTTGTCAAAATAACAATAAAATATGTTAAATAAAATATGTAATCAGTTCTACTTTTGCGAGACTTATGAAACTAATCCAGAAGTACAAAACAATATATTTAAGCTAATAATATGATATATAATATTTTGCTTATCGACTATTAATTAATTAGCTAAAATATAACTTATAAGGATATTCCGATAACGTCGGTCAACTTAAATCTAATATATTTTTTTATATACAGACGTTCAATTAAAAATCACAGAAGAAAACAGAAACATTAAATAAAAAATAGTTTTATTTCTAGTCTTATTTTAATATTTTATTACATTATAGGTAAAACATGTTTACTTCCTTCTTCTATGTTTTGAATAGGTTTCGTTCCAAAACATCAAATCCTTATCTATCCACAGACCTTCAGTAGTAAACTTGCTGCCTATAATCTGCACTTCAGGGTTCCTTGGATCTATTGGAAGCCATTTTCTTGGTATTTGTTTTGTTGCCACGGGAGTGGGATCTCTGAAATATTATTACATATGTTAGGTAGAAACTTATAAGCGATGAGATTTTAAGGAACATAATAATTCTTCCCTACAAATCATATAAGTATACTATTTTATGAAACGCATTTAAACGAATAATAAGTTTTTACTTAATATAAAATACCAACCCATATTTAGCAAAATTAGTCCACATCGTGGTCATTTTATCAATAATATCTTTTTCTAAAAATGTTTGTGGTAATTTTATTTTAAGTTTAAATAAATAAAACAGATCATCCGCGTGTGTAGCTCCGGGGTACCTCCATAATTTAAATAACGCCTTGATGAGGTTCATCCATCCATCGTAACAAAATTTATAAGCATACACCGGCTGTCTCATACTGTTTGATAATAATTCAAGTGTGCTCGTTACTGGGTAAACAATTCCAGAATCTCCTTCATACTTTGCTAATTTACTAACTTTATCGTTGTTTATATCTTTTCTCTTAAAATATTGATCTTCAAGTTTTTTTGCGATTGCAATTTTTTCTGATTCATACGATAAGTCTAAATCTCTGGGTAATGCTCCGTAAATATTAAACGCCTGTAACATAGTTTCATTTTCTTTACCTACAAACATGTACCCTTCCGCGTTGTTGTAGCCCATTATTATTGGAACTTTGTTAAACTGACCTTTTGAAATTAAATTATAAGGTGAATCAGGTAGGAATTGTTCTTCATCAAGACTATTTTCAATACAGGGAACAAATACATTTTCTGACAGTATAACGTCACCTTTAGTTCTAGGGATTCGAGCACTTAATAATTCTTTGATAGACTTTTTTAAAAACAATTTATGTATTTCATTTGGATCTCGTGAACTAAAACCAGAATATTTAGCTAAAGTTGAAGCTGTCTCTAGAGGTTCGAATTGTAAACTCCAAGGTGAAATTGCAGATCCACTTTGTAGTATTGCTCTTTGAAATAGTCCCGCAGACATTGGTGACACTATATGGTATAAGACCGACGCGGAACCAGCACTTTCTCCAAATAATGTAACCTTACTTGGATCTCCTCCGAACGCTCTTATGTTTTCTTTTACCCAACGCAGGGCTTGTACCTGATCTTTCAATCCCATGTTTCCAGATGCGCCTTTAATGCCTAAACAAAGAAATCCTAATACTTCAAGTCTATAATTCATTGTGACGAGTATTACATCATGACGAATTAAGTAATCAGGCCCGTATAAGAAAGGGGAGCCTGAGCCATCTCTAAATCCTCCTCCGTGAATGAAAACCATAACCGGAAGTAGTTTTTCAGATATTTTTTCTATTGGGGTATAGACGTTAAGAGTGAGACAATCTTCTTGTCCATTTATCCAAGTATTAGAGAATCTCTGCGAGCATCGAATATGTTCCTCGGTTGCTTCGAATATTCCATTCCACCCTGGGTGCGGCTGCGAAGCCTGAAACGCAAAAATATAATAATCAGTAACACAAATTAAGTATTATATACAAACTAGCGGACCCGACAGACGTTGTCTTGTACACGCGTCTTTAATTTAAAAAATCAAACTTAAAAAAAATATATTAAAAAGTTATCACAATGTCTAACGTCATTACATGTACATTTATCATAATTCAACCAATCGATACCGTATGAATATGTAAATAAATATTTTTTGTTTGAATAAATGAATTTGTTCCAATATTTTTTTTATTTTTTTTTAATTTTATTACGTGCTTCGCTACCTAAATTCGCTACGTAAAAAGTGAAATTACGTAGCAAAGCACGTATCGGGCCGCTACTACTAAAATATTTTTCTCATTTCTATCGAAACCCCAACTGTCAGGGCAGACTATAATTAAAGTATAATATTATTTAATATTTGACATATCCATGGTAACGCAGTCCGTCGGAACCAACGTGAAACATTCCCAAATCACCACCTACTTACACATTAAAAATTAATCAAAAAACCATTTTCCAGTGGACCAAATTGTGAATCTAAACAATTCTCAAGTCCCCTCGAACACACACAAATAATTTCATAAAAATCGGTCCAGTCGTTTAGGATGAGTTCAGTGACATACACACGCACACAAGAAATATATATATAAAGATTACAAATGTAACGTTGGGAATGCATACTTATAAAAAAAATATGATAGAATACACTGATATCATTACTATATGTTATTTATTTTTTTTATTTATGTTACGTTTAGCTAAATTAGCAATCACTGTAGGTGTAGAATGTCTGGTTCTACCTTTTTTACAGAAATTGGATGTAGGTAACTTCAAAATTAAATGTTTTAATAAATTTAATGAATATTTTAATCTAAGAATTAGAGAGAAAGCAGTTTGGTATAAAATAATACAAGGTCAGCCTCTTCATTTTCCCTGGTTTCATAATATTAAGTTAAGCAGAACATTACTTTGGACATTATCCTTCAAACAAATTTGCATTTATAATCAAAAAAATAACTCAGTCAATTGTGATACTTGTGGTACGATAGATGATGTCCAGCTCTTATTAGTAGAATGCAATAAATATAGCTTATAAAGGGAAGCACTTGTACAAAAATATTGTATTAATAGAAATGATGTGGGTAGTTTTACATATCTTCTTAGTCAGCCGACAACAGAAAGTTTTAAGTCATTTATTGAAATATTCCTTCACGGATGCTGAGGCAGTATATATGTATGTTGATTAAATGCAGAATTTAAATTAAGTTTAGGTTATGATGGGGTTAACGTGTCCAAATAGGATAAAAGTCCCAAAAAAATAAGAAAAATAAACAAAAAATATTTGACGATCTAAATACATTTTTTAAATGTAATAATTTATTGCTAAAATATACTTTTAGCGTTTAAAAAATCCATTTTTATGTAACACTGAAAATGTTACCTATGAACTTTATTATGTTATAATTGATGTCTCATTACGGGGTTTTGGACTTAACAGCCCTGGTTTAATTGTTCCTAGGTAATGCACGTCAAGGATATGCAGGCAGTATCGCTACATGATGCTGCAAGTATTTTCCGACGTAGATATATCTCGTAGCACCTGCAGCAGGCTGAACGTTCTGTATCGCCGTTTTACACAGTAGTTAAGATGACGCCGAATCCTCGCCATCGACATCAAAAATGGGGAAGCTAATGCCTCTTCACCATACCCCTTATCTCTTGCCTTATTCTAACTTCCTAAATTATTATTTTTTTTTTCACTATAACGCATTTTATTCATAACTAACTGTTCACTGAGATAACAGAAAGGGATTAAGGAAGAGGGTTCTAAACTTTAGTTCAGAAAAAATAATTTCAGAGATTAGTGCATTGGAATAAATAACAAAACAATCTCTTCAGCTTATGTTATTACTAATAATATTTAATTGATAGAATTCAAAAACTTCTGAATGAAATTGGGATCGCGTTTACTATGTTAAGTCATTACATCATATTTTTATCAAAGAAACAATACAATGACATTGTTTTTCATTTTAATTAGACATAAATTGCACTTGAGTAAATTCCAAACAGATGCCGGGTTCAAAGGGTTGGTCTATAGAGAAGTAATGTCAAAAAACTCTATTGAAATAAGTCATAATTGATATGTGAGAACAAATTAGAATACCAGATAAGGCATGAACCCAAAATAAAATACAGTAATTGATCGTGCTACCTACTTTTACACTTAAGGACTTGAATGATTCTGATTTATAAAATAATAGTAATAACATAATGTCTTAATTAGAATACTAATAGACAATACCTAGGATATGGTCACAGTGTTGCAGTGAAGACACATGGGTAGAATACTTCTTTATTGAAGGCCTACAATTCTATGATATTTTTTAGCTTTATACAATGCAATTTTTTCTTTTTTTTTAGGATCACAAGATACAGAATTTAAATGATTTTCATAACTCAACTTCCATATTTCTTGATAAAATAAACATTATTATAATTATTATATATTTAGTTATTATAAAAAGGAAACAAAATCTTAAATATTACTGTTACGTAAATAGTCAATGAATTGTAAAGAGCAAAGTAGCAGTCCTTCAGAAGTACTGACGTCACGGGACACTACGGGTGGATACAATAGCAGTTGGTTGCAAACAGCGATATTAATAAAGATAATACAAGTAAGATGCGGCAGTTACATCTGTTATTAAAATAAAAAAAACTTGTAATTTTTTCTTTTAAAAAAACTATATATATCTTGTTTACAAAGTATCACAAAATTTCAATTAGGATAATTATTATTGTTATACCAAATTCCATTAATATCCGTCCCGAAATTCAGGCCTGACAAATTTTTCAATATGAAAATCCACAGATGAAAAAATCAAATTCTTATAGAACTTTTATCTTATAGAAGGAAACTGTTTTGTACTACATTATGAGATGTGGTACATAAAACAAGATTAAATTAATGAAATTTATGATTTTTTTTTTACTTTTTTGTATTAAATTGATTTGTAAAATATTTTAAATATTAACTAGTGTATTCTTACATAGATTCTCTCTAAGGCGATCATAACTCCTCCCACTTGAAGCAAGCGACTATTTTACTTGGTGACAAACTGTGACATACATATATTTATTTGGGTTTTGAATAATAGTTTTAAATACATTATTAAATACCTGACCTGGAATCTATACTGATATGAAGCATACGGTAATCCCAGATAGTTGATATGTGATCCATCCGGCGCCAGACTCCCACGCACCAGTCCACTGCGCAGGCGCACCGTCAAACTCGGCTGCCGGACCAGTCGAGCCGCCCAGAGAGACCACAGCACCAGCCAGTTAGACTTCATTAGTTCAGCATACCTTTTTTTTGTAATTAAATGTTTTAGTTATTGCTTTAGTGTAATATTTTATTTCATTAATCTACATTGGAACCGTAGACATCGAATCCGGCTCCGCATAGATTTAAAATGTTTATTTCACTTTTCTTCTTTTTATAATGCACTCCACTTCAAAACTATCAAGAATGACAGAGGTCTATCCTTAAAATTGTATATAGTATAGTCTTAGCATCGATGTTTAAGTGCACGATAATCACGATGATTTTTTTAATGAAAATACAAGAAAATAATGATTTATTTTCTCTTATAAATGAGGCAAAACATACACTGTTCACATCGTAAGCCGGTTTACGAATGACGTTCGACAACACAAGCGAAAACGCGGCAACATTCACTACCGTATTAGTACCCACTATGTATACTTTCATTGTGCAATTAATCTTATTTAATAATCGACTGTAATGCAACGTGATAATACTCAAAATTGAGTGTAAGGGATGTTCGGTATGTACATGCCATTAAGATCTGGATCACACTCTTTTAGTAGTAGTAATATATTAGTATTTTGTTCAACCTACGATCTAATGGACATTACTGACCTCATGCTCATGAAAAATCTAAATATCCTTAAGTACATTTTATAGACTATCCGTAAATTTTGTCTTCTTGTAACCGTCCAATTACATGTTATACCTTGAAAATTCAAGATTCTTCTGCCATAAAATCTATATTCTGACTTGAATAGCCTTTATACTATATAATAATCTTATTTTTTTAATCTGTCCTGTAGTTTTTTTTTTCAACTATTTAGGTATATCAGATACATGTAGCCTAGGTCTACAATTTATTAAGAATGTATTCAATATTAAACTAACAAAAACATTAAAATAATAAATAAAAAAATTAAACACAAAGACGTGTAAGGTAGCCTTAACTTATGTTTTGCAAGTTATCAATGTAAAACAAGTTTATAATTGATTGCGTAAGAAATATTATACAAAAAACAGTCATGTGGTCATACACATACAGTCCAGAATAGATTGCGATACGGTGCGTACGATTGAATGTATGTCAGTATTTTAACAATTGTTACAATTGTCGTTGTCAGAAGTTACATTACAGAATGTTGTAAAATCATAAAAAGAGAAGCACAATACAAAAAAGGGTTTTCTAATCACTAAAGATTATTTCAACAGTGGCACTGCTTAATTAAAATCAAAACTTTAATTATTATATTGATTATCAATATATTATTAATACTGAAAATAAATTATTTTATCTATCGATAACCTTATCTGTACAAGAGTTCAGAATACAATGTACACATACAATAAGTAAAAAGTGTTTTATAAATATTAGGTATTTTGATTTAAAAAACATGTTTTCGTAACAATCAAACTTAGCATATTATAGATAAATTGTTATAAACAAGTTGTAGGTACAATCGATTCATAAAAATCGATCAATCTCTTTATCTCCCAGTATTAAGTTATTGAAAAGTGGTTTAATGAGGTCAGTAGCCTTATACGACGAGGTCGATATAAAGGACGAGGCAAATTGAAATTATAAGTAACGATCTTAATGAAGTGTAGTGTAAAATAATGAAAACGTATTGGCTAGTTCTGTGGTCGCTGTGGGCAGCTCGACTTGTGCGTCAACCGACACCGCTGGTGCAAGTGAGCGGTGGTTGGCTACGAGGTGAGCTTGCGCACGATGGGTCACACAAAAGATACCTGTCTATTCCTTATGCCAGGCATCCGACGAAACGTTTTCAGGTATTTAAATGATTATCAACTATAAATCTTAGTCTGTCAAGCTGAACCAGCTTAATATTATATCAGTAGAATATTACTGATCAGTTCTTTGAAGCTTTACTCATACGCTTATAATTGCTATAGGGAACCGATAGTTATACGTGGTTCATTCTATTTATGTTTACTTAGGAAATAATACCTCATGTATATATTTATAATTTTATTATAAATCTTTTATTATAATTTTTATAATATATCTTACCATAAATATTGTAACAAAGAAAAAAAAATTGTTAATTGCAAATAACATTTATTACTTTTAGAGTGTTAGTTTAATGCACAAATATAAAACAATTCTAATACTGTCCTTTGAACGTTGAGGCCAGTTATCAATAGAAGCACGCGCTGTTTCCATGGGGAAATTCTTCACTGCCAATCGTATGGATTGTATTAGGGACTCCAAATTATTAATATATATATTAGGCATTCTGTTGACTGATTGGGAAGCTTCCTTAGAGCTTTGGTCATTTCCTTAGGTCATTTCGATTGTTAAAATGTTGCTAAATTGTAAAATATTCTCATCCATAAACAAAATTTTTATGTCACCTCCCTTTGCGTACCGCTTCAGTAGTTGTTTCGATTTTACCACCCTATTCATCTTTAATTTATCAGTTAAGAAATGACTATTGCGTCTCTTATAGGCTGCAAGTCCTAAGTCATCTCTTAAAATACGCGACATGGTTTTAGGTGCTATCTTCATTTCCCGAGATAAAATATTTTACTTTCGGACAGGATTTCTTCGAATTCTTTCCCCCACTGCTTTGACCACCTTTTTTGTACAACCATTACGTGGACGGCCAGATCTTTCTCTGTCACTAACAAGAACAGGAAGTCTTATTTTACCTATTAATAGCCTAGTAAACATACATTTGACTAATACCAAGTGTATTAAAAATTACATTTGGCTCTATATTCTCTTTGTGTAATGGAATCACAGCGTTTCAGTTCTCTTTATATTACACAGTACACACCACTCCATTTAAATATCGCAAAATATTGTACCATGTATTGGCGCCAAAATGAGAAAACACAATGAACAATCCTATAAAAATGACAGATTCCAAATTCAAATGTAATATTTTTTATTAATTGTAACAGTATTTGTGGCCAGAATAAGTATAATCTTTCAATTGGCTCATTAAAAATTATTTAAAATATTTATTTTTTTTTGTAATTCCAACACTTTCAGGCTCCTGACCCTACAGCGAGGTGGGAGGGTATACTAGAAGCTATAGAAGAAAATATCCGATGTCCTCAGAAAGTTGGTCCGAGTCCAGTTTTTGGGCAAAAAGATTGTCTGATCCTTAATGTATATTCACCGGTTGATGCACTAAATTCCTCAAAATATCCAGTGATGGTTTTTATACATGGCGGAGCATTTTACACAGGATCAAGTTCTCCTTTCCTTTACGGTCCAGGCTATTTAGTGAACAAAGGTGTTGTATTAGTAACTATAAATTATAGGCTTTATATTCAAGGATTCGGGTGTCTACGAATAAAAGAGGCTCCAGGTAATGCTGGAATGAAGGATCAAGTGGCTGCCTTAAGATGGATTAAGACAAATATAAGGGCTTTCGGTGGCGATCCTGATAATGTCACTATATTTGGAGAAAGCGCCGGCGGTGCATCTGTATCTCTTCATATAGTATCACCCATGTCCAAAGGGTTATTTCATAAGGCTATCGTACAAAGTGGATCTTCATTAGCTTCTTGGACTTTGCAATTTAGACCAGTATATATGGCTAGTTTAATTACAAATGTAATGGGATACTCAACTCAAAATCCTCACGAACTTTATAATATATTTATGAATAAATCTGATGAAGAAATAGTTAGTACAAGAGTGCCGAGAAGAGACGGAAACATAATCGTATCTGAATGTCTTTATTCGCCCTGTGTTGAAGATGAATTTGAAGGTGAAGAACCTTTTTTGACTGATGTGCCCTATAATATACTGTCTAAAGGTCACTACAATAAAGTACCTGTGATGATAGGAACCAATATAGAGGAAGGCTTACTTTTTGTTAGTTTGGAAAATGATACAACAATACCAAAGATTAGATTTGAAAAATCTCTGCCAAAAGATTTATCTATACCTTTAAAGACAGAACGAAAGATAATTGGAGATAAACTTAAGAAATATTATATTGGCGATGAGGAAATATCTCAAAGAAATTTAGTAAATGTATCGAGATTGCACGGAGAGGTTTACTTTACTTATCCAACGTTGGAAGAGACTGAAATTTATCTTAAGACGAACGAAAAACCTGTATATAGTTATATCTTTAAATACAGCGGATGGCGAAATATGATAAAATTATTACTCGGTAAAAAGTTCAGTACTAAACCAGGAGCTACTCATGCTGATGAATTGTTTTACTTATTTTCTCTAAGAGGCACTCCTTCTTTCTTTGAGGATAAAATGATCAACAGAATGACGACTCTATGGACAAATTTTGCTAAATATGGGTGTGTATATTTGATTTAGAATACATTGTAACCTGAAATATATTTGAATTTGAATATTGGTAAAATAAAATAATATAAACACCCTTTAAAATAACATAGAATGAAAAAAACCTTATATCTGACCAATTTCTACTGGCCAAATGAGATTTGTTGGTTAGAAAATTGTTGAGCTAAACTTACGATGTTCCTCTTGTTATTTATCGGGTTGCAGATAATATTATTTCTTATGAGATAACGTTAAGGTATACTAAGAATGTTTATCTTTAACAGACCAAGCTTCAACCAGATAATGAGTCATGACTCTAGTTTACATTGCCACAATTATAAATCTAAAATGTTACCAGGGATCCAACTCCAGTGGTGTCCGAGTTGCTGCCGCTGCGCTGGCTCCCTGCAGCACTATCCTCGCAGCGCTCCTACGTCATCGATGAAGAACTGTCCACCGTTCCACTCTTTTATACAGACTCACTAAACTACTTGCGTCAAATTTACTCTAAGTATAGAAGGAAACAAGATTAGACGAAAACAATATTTTTTGTACATTTGTTGAAATGAGTTTTTATATTGGGGATAAATAGTATTGCGACGTTAGATTGACTTTGACATAAAGTTAACGTGTTAGTAGGTGGGCAGTTATTATTAGTTTTGTACTATACTCTTGATAAAAAACAAGACGATAATATAAGATATATTATCGTTTTGATGACTTAGGTCAGTTTATATTGTGATAAATAGTACTTCATGCGATATTTTTTTTTCCAAAAGATATTCCATTATATTATATAATAATATGACCATTCGTTATTATTTATTTCATATCATTTATTTAGGTTAACATTTTTTCATAATTTAGCTTATATAAGATTTTTTTTAGATTGCTCGGTATTGAATGTCGATAATTGATATAGAAGTTGTTAATTATGTAAATTAAAATATTAATCAACTCCGATTAAAAGTATTTGATAATTTCACCAGCGGCTTATAAGGACTGCCTTCAATTTTGAAACATACTAAAAATAATGCATACATTATTTCTTTGACTTAGCTGGATAAATAAATAAGAAAACCTAAGCTCCTAGCAACCTCCTAGCTCCGGACTACTTACAACAATGGGTTCCTTACGTGTATTGAGCTTCTCAAAATAGCTTTAAATGCCTTCATATCGAAACTAAAATTTTAAAATAGACGCAAAATTTGTTATTGTACAATGTAAACAATGCTCTCTTAGATCTTGTACAATGGTTTTACGCTAATAATTGGTTGCTCAATAAGAAAAAGAAAAAAAAAATGTGTCAAATTTATTTTCCCAAATGTTGAAAATACTAGAACCAATGTACCATTAAACAATGGACATTACCATAGATGAAAAATTGCAATGGGTTCTCATATATTTGATTTGTCAAGTAGACTTAGTTCTGCTGCATACGTGGTTAAATAAGTACAAAGGTTAAAAAAGTATTACCTTCATAGTATAAAGTAATACGGTATACTCTTATGGGGTAATGCAGCCGAAAATGATACCATATTTACAATGGAGAAGAGGTCTGTTCGAGCAATCTCAAAATATAAGACAGTAAAAATATAAGACAGTAAAAATTGTTTGTCTGTACATTAAATATTTTTCCAAAAAACTGAAAGGGGGCGATTAAGGACGAGTAACAGAAACCAAAAAATCTATTTTAGAAATTTTTGTCTATCTGTCTGTCTGGTACCTTATAACGTCAAAACTACTCAACGGATTTGAACACGGTTTTCACAGGTGGATTATATACAATCTGAAGCGTTGTCAAAACTTTGTTTCGTTAAAATCGGTTAAGGGAAGAATAAGTTATGGTCAATTGGAAATTTACTTCAATCACTGTTTCAAAACTTTTAAACAGAGTTGAATGACTCTTACATAAACATAATTAATTTAGATAAAGCTAGAATTTCTACTTTGTTTTATCTGAATTTTAATAATATAACAAATTGAACATTTAGGAACGATTGCGTACAAGCCAAGTCGATTTATATAAAAAGAAAAAAATCTTAAACTCGGAACTCGGAACTTGGAACTTGGGATATTTTATCTGGTACTTCTAGGAAAACTAAGGCTGCTAATGGAGCTTTTAATTTAAAAATTGGTAATATTGAAATAAATTCAGATTTAAATATGGCGGCTATTTTTGAGGCTTTTTTTTTAAAGAGAATGTCATTTGTTTGGATGGACAATGCTTACTAGGGCTTTGGATATAAATGTTAGTATAGATATGGGACGAAAGTGGCAGGGAGGACTCGGATTATTGATTTTAGGCAAAGGAATGACATGAGTAGAATTCCAAAGAGATGGGAAGGTATTGGTTGTTAGGGAAAAGTTAAAAATGTGAGTTATAACACCCAATATAATGTCAAGGAGGGGAATCAACATGTCACGACTAATATTGTCGCTACACACAGCTCTGGAACTGATATTAACTATAGCTGTCTTAACATCACACTCCTGATTTTTTTTTTAATAATATGTGGTAAGTAAGTTGAGGAGGAGTTTAGTTATTAACACATGTAAAGTTTGAAAAATCTGAAGAAGGTGATGTGACAATAATTTTAAAGGAAAAAGTTTTTTAAATATAAACAAACACCACCTCCTCGTTGTTCAAGGCGATTATTACTCACCGTTGTATAATAAGGTAAGCAGTAAAGAGAGGATGAGAGAGAAGGATAATTTTTAAATCTTTCTTGCTACTGTAGCGCCACCTTAATTTGTTCTCTTTCGACAGATATTTTTCAATACACAGAGATAGACCATCTCTGATCCTTACACTTCTACTGTCCATATAAAAAAGACAAGTTATAAAAGATTACCCAACTGAAAAATAAAAAGTGAAAGGCGAAATAAATTAAATTATATAAAATAACTTAAACATTATCGGGAATTTAAATAAGCTTAACATGGCTATACATGTATACGGGACGGTTTCCCAGTAGTCGCGGGTTCGAGTCCCTGCCCGTATAAATCATTCTATATTTATATAAATGTAAAAAGTCACTATTCGCGGCAGCGTCTGGAGTCGGGTTGCTCTCCTCCCTCAAATATGGCGAAGGAGGCGATGCCTAGCTCTTGGGTTATGCTCGTGAACGGGTGCTGCTTGCTGTGACTGGTTGTGTTGCAGGATGAGTTTTTATTTTTATTGTTGTTTTACATTTACTATTATTACATTTTTTTTTAATATTTATTGCCTGAAATTGGCTTCATTTCCGAATGAAGATGGCGGTTCTAGTTGTTCGAATATTGCTCTTAATATTGACGTTTGTGAAACAGTGATCACCATAAAAAATATCCGGCTAGAGTTTGTTGCTTATTATGATAAATCTGGTGTCGAAATATACCCTTCTGACACTTCCATGTTGACGTACAGCAGTGATCACTGAACCATATTTCAAATCGAAACCCTCTTAAATGTTAAAACCAAAAACTTTTATGAGGCCCCTTACATATGACCTGCATATTTGACAACATAGGGCGGGTGCACACAGGATTAGACGCTCTACGCGTCCATTCGCGGCGGATTATGTTACAGACTGTGAGATCCGGTGTTCCACGTATTATTTCGGATTTACGACATTTTAAGTATTTTCAGCGGTTTTACTAGCTCTTTAAATAATCTTTGTGTATAACATAGATAGAAGGAACTGTTATAACCCTGAAATGTTACCCCTATTGCTGACCTAGCTTCTATCTCTACATTCCAGTCCGTTCCCAGCATAAATGCCTACTCAGCTCCTAGCTTTCTCGCACAATCCCACCACCCTGATCCTTAGTTCATTCCCAGCTCTCATAAGTGACACTCCTTTTACCGAATTCTTTCACTTCATTTAATTAATTGATTAATGATATAATTTCTAGAGTAAATACTAATTGTATAATAAATTATCCTTTTTTAAAAACTTAATTGTCGGAGGAGTACTTAAATTTTGGATGCAACGATGGGACCCCGAGAAAGTTCAATTATTCTCGAGGTCATCTTTAAATTCAGTGATTAAGAAACTTTATATTACTAATATAAACTTTAACAACCAAAAAAATCCTTAAGTATCAGAAGAAAAATAAAAATCCCGTCTTGGGAATCCAGGTCTGAAATCACCTGAGACCCTCTGGTATCTACACTCATCGAGTGCCTTGCTGTCGACCAGATTGCCAACATCATCATCGTTTCTCCAGGACAAGAAATGTGTTATTTTTTGTAATCATCAATATCCTGTACGTGATTGTACACTTGCTAATTTAAAGTAGATTCAAGTCAAATGAAGGTCAACCAATACAATTCTATAAAGAATATAATCCTATGAAGGAAAATTATTAATTGAAATTTCATTTATAAATTTAATAAGGTCTCTAAATAAACCATAAATATAAATTCATTTTAAGAAGCTGTGACATAATATTGTCTGTATCAATATCATACCCCCAAGTGGCCGAGTCAGACTAGTATCAAATTACTTCCGATAAGTAGTCCATAAAGTTAATAAACGAATTATCTTTATAAATACTGCCGCTTTTGCTTTTCAGCCCAAGATGGATTGTTAACGATCACTCGATTTAACTCTCCGCAGATAAACTGAAAAACTGACCACACTAGCATCACCTTATTGCGAGTTAGCCTGTGTTTTGCCTCAGTCTGTGAAGCCTGACCGATCTTTGACCACAACATTTTTTGTACGTTCTTATCGTATGTGATCCACTTTTCGTCACCAATTATCAATTTCTTCTTGAAAAAGGTTCGGTTTCGTTAGGTACGTCTCAATAAAAATCGCAAATGAGTACACGGTTCATTAAGTTCCTTTCAGTGAGCTCTTGCGGAACGCAAATATCGAGCTTTTTTTGTAAACACCTTTTTAAAATGGGTCAAAATTGTTTTGTTGTCAATCTCTAGTTCTTTAGCTACGTTGTAAGTTGTAACTGAAATATTATAAAATGATGACTGTCTCTTGATCTGCGATAGCCTATAGCAAAGTAGGTATAATCTATATTTGCACGGGTTATCTTAAGGTCCCACCTGACTCGATTATATTCTATTATCATTTTGACGTAGGTTTGGTCCCAGCGCCTGATGTCGAACTATAACAATGGCATGTTATAGTCAGTTTTTGTAGAGCTGTAATAGGAGTATTTCAATAGCAGGTTAGTTAAAAATAAGTACGTCTCGGAGTCTTGAAATCAATTTGGACATAAAATAAAGTTTTTGTTTTAAAGGATATGTAGGTGATAAAGTCTACTTATCCGTCGGATGGACCACAAACTTAACTTTCTGTTTACTAATATACTTCTTGCTTTAAATATATATTTTATAATGAACACCAGACAGATAACAATCTTCAGTCTAATTTAGTTGAAGTTATTAATATTACTTTTATGTAAACTGCCATGGTTCTCTTTAAATATGTCTTTTACACATATAATATCTTATAGATCTCGCCCCTCAGGCTAGAGTCGTGTCGACGTAAAAGTTAACACCGGACTTTAATTAAGAATTCGATATATCATAAAATTTTTGATAAATAATGTTACATTTTTATTGATTCTGTTGTATACGGTTATGTTAAAATGGTTTACTGTGGTTGGATTAAGCAAACCTTACCAGTTACGGTCGGTAGGGCTTAGTATTAATAATTTGTGATATGAAGTTTTCTATGAGGTTTATTATCATTAAACGGAGTAAGTAGCAAGTAGCCATCGAAGTCAGCACCAGGTCCGTCGGCTTATAAATATCTTTTAAATATATTCGGTAAATTTGGTCAAGAAAGCAAATACAGGCATAATTCAGAAAAAGCCTCTTTTGTCGATTGTCGAAAAAAACGACAATGTCAGTAACCCTAAAGACACTAGACCGATAGCCCTAACAAATACAATTAAAAAAAAAAAATCTCATTTACAAACGAAAATGACGCAATGATTAATAATATATATTTCAGGCCTAATCACCAAAAAGGGTTTTTTCCCGGCATTTCTAGATGCCTGGAACATAATGCGTTAATATCGTAAAGCCTTAAAGATTCTAGAACTAGCGAGAGACAAATTACGGTTTGTTGGAGAGATTTAGAGAGTGCTTTTGGGCCGGTACGGCATGAACTGATGATGTTCGCGTTAAAATGGTATAACTTTCCCATGGTAGTTAGAGACATTAATGCATCATACTATTCAAAATTAAAATCTTCCATAACTTTTAAAGAAAACCAATCAAACTAATTAGTTATAATATGGGTTTATTTAAGGGTTGGTGTATTTCTCCAATTATATTCAATATAGTCATTAATATTTTAATAGACAAATTAATTAGAAATGAAAAAAGGGGGTTATCGGTTTAAGTTTAACAACAAATACACAGAATCCATACTAGCTTTTGCAGATGATCTTGCGATACTGACACGTAATCCAAAATAATGTCAGGTACACTTAAACGTTGTGGAGGATTTCTGTACGTGGACGGGCGGATTGAGGACAAAACCAAATAAATGCTTTAGTCTGTGTCTGAGTAGACGGAATACCAAATATACCTCTTACGATCCGGGGCTTAAAATATTCGGTCCATATTTAAAATATCGGTATAACAACAAAATCTCTCTATAACTTACTTAAAGACATTGGCTTTTTTAGAACTAGCATCGGTTCATTTCTAAAGCTTATTCCAAAGGCGGCATTAGTAGGTTCTTGCAAAATTTGGTTAGGTAGGGAGAGGAGTGTAGACAGTGAAGGCGAGCGTGTTTGCGCATCATAAAGGGCCTACCCCAGGGTCGCAAGTCCCAGGCATTGTTTGCACTTCTTTCATTGCAACGCGATGGGCTCGGCACCCGCACGGTGAATCCGTGGAATGCTAAGAAGCATCGTCTTGTATACTATACATTAATCTTAATTGTTTTTTTTATCCATCTTATAATTTCTGTTAAACTATTGTACATGTTGTATATGTCACTGAATAACAAATAAAAAATAGCCACGAAGACTATAGACGAATAATATAATAAATATTCTTTATTGTACATCCACAAAAAGTGTAACATTTCCATATATGTATTACAAAAACAGACAGCCCAGGATAGATTGCGACAAGGAGCGCTATGAGTATTTTAACAATTAGTCGTAGTCAGACGTTAAAATACAAAATGTTGTAAAATCATAAAACGTGAAGCATAGTTAGTAATAGAAAAAAGGGGTTTTCTAATTACTAAAGATGATATCAACAGTTGCACTGCTTAATTAAAACAGAAACCAAACAAACGAAATAATTCAATTACTTTATTGAGCATTAATATATTAATACTGAAAGTGGATTATTTTATCGTTCGATAACCTTATCAGTGTAGGAGTTCAGAATGCTATGTTCAAAACACAATCTTTAGGTAAATAGTGTTTCACAAATATAAATGCATATTAGATACTTAAAAATTGTTATTTTACGAGCTGTTTTCCTGTTGTTATTAAAAAACATGTTTTTGTAACAACCAAAGTACACTGACAGAACTTGACCTTCGCTTCTAAAACACGGTATGTTTAGTGTTCTGCGCTGTTCACACATAGCAGCTCGTTTAACAGTCAGTTGTACTTATCTATCATCAAAATACGGATGTAGTATATTAAAGATAAGTTGTCATATACAATTTGTAGGTGTAATCATTTTATAAAAATCAGGTTCTTTATCTCTCAGTATTAAGTCATTCAAAAGTGGTTTATGGTGTCAGTACAGACAGTACGTCGTCAAATGTACATTATAAGTAATGATTTAAATGTAGTGTGTGTTAAATAATGAAAACGTATTGGCTAGTTCTGTGGTCACTGTGGGCAGCTCGACTTGTGCGTCAACCGACACCGCTGGTTCAAGTGAGCGGTGGTTGGCTACGAGGTGCGCTTGCGCACGATGGTTCACACAAAAATTACTTGGCTATTCCTTATGCCAGGCATCCCATGAAACTTTTTCAGGTATATCATAAATTATTCTTATATAACAATACCAAAGATTAGATTTGAAAAATCTCTGCCAAAAGATTTATCTATACCTTTAAAGACAGAACGAAAGATAATTGGAGATAAACTTAAGAAATATTATATTGGCGATGAGGAAATATCTCAAAGAAATTTAGTAAATGTATCGAGATTGCACGGAGAGGTTTACTTTACTTATCCAACGTTGGAAGAGACTGAAATATATCTTAAGACGAACGAAAAACCTGTATACAGTTATCTCTTTAAATACAGCGGATGGCGAAATATGATAAAATTATTACTCGGTAAAAAGTTCAGTACTAAACCAGGAGCTACTCATGCTGATGAATTGTTTTACTTATTTTCTCTAAGAGGCACTCCTTCTTTCTTTGAGGATAAAATGATCAACAGAATGACGACTCTATGGACAAATTTTGCTAAATATGGGTGTGTATATTTGATTTAGAATACATTATAACCTGAAATATATTTGAATTTGAATATAGGTAAAATAAAATAATATAAACACCCATTAAAATAACATGGAACAAAAGAAAAACAATTTCTACTGGCCAAATGGGATTTGTTGGTTAAAAAATTGTTGAGCTAAACTTACGATGTTCCTCTTGTTATTTATCGGGTTGCAGATAATATTATTTCTTATAAGATAAGGTTAAGGTTTACTAAGAATGTTTATCTTTAACAGACCAAGCTTCAACAAGAAAGTGAGTCATAACTCTAGTTTACATTGCCACAATTATAAATCTAAAATGTTACCAGGGATCCAACTCCAGTGGTGTCCGAGTTGCTGCCGCTGCGCTGGCTCCCTGCAGCACTATCCTCGCAGCGCTCCTACGTCATCGATGAAGAACTGTCCACCGTTCCACTCTTTTATACAGACTCACTAAACTACTTGCGTCAAATTTACTCTAAGTATAGAAGGAAACAAGATTAGACGAAAACAATATTTTTTGTACATTTGATGAAATGAGTTTTTATATAAGAGATAAATACCTAGAAGAAAAAAAAACTAAAAAGTATAAAAATATTAGGAAAATATATTAATTTTATAACATTATATATATTTTTTTTTATAATATTATTTTTAGTCTTTATAAAGGTCTACTTTGATTGACAAAAGTGTTAAGGAATTAAATTTCTCATTAAAGAATGTTCTGTATTTGGTTCGTCATTTGTTTTATGATAAAAATATATTTTTACTTTGATACTTTGAGTGAGAACAAAATAAAGTCCGTAAATCATGAAGAATCTATTAATTTGAAATTAATAATAATATTAATTTCTAAAAATAGACTAAATTTTATTTAAAAAATCATTTTTTTTTAAATATTCAATCACTACAATGACTTTAAGAATGACACAAAAGTAAAAGCACGAAGCGCCTCACTCTTTTTTCCGCAATATTTTTTTTTACCATATTTATTTGGTACTTGTTCCGCTTAAATGACTTAAAGTGGTTTTGTTTAATGTAAAATACTTGAATTTTGAATTGATTGTAGAATACAACAATATCTCCAAAAATAACTTTGTGTGGGTTGACACATTATTGCTTATTTGCATCCTTTTATCATCGTGGGCTCCCTGTCTGTAGCGATTATAATATGGTTAATTATTTGTATTGAAAACAATTTAATTGTTATCATGGTACCGGTAATTAAGAATAACATTGTAACTCTTCCAAAATCAAAGAAGAAGACAAACATATATAACTATTTTCTTTAAGTACAAATATCAATAAAATAATTATATAAAGATCCAAAATAATAAAGGTATATAAAAGTTAAAAGTACCCTAGGGAACTTTTACCTTTTACGTCACACCTAACTGTAATTCATCAAACTACAAAATTGATGAAAGAAGTTAATCCTCTTGACAAAAAGTAGTGTTCTTAAAGTAAATGGTTGGAGTGTTCGTATCATGTCACTGGTCCTGAGAGAGTTTGTCTCCTCTATACAGTAGATACCTATACTGGACTCCGTCTAGACGTCTTCCGAAGCTGGCTTCTAGTTGTGTAGAATGTCCTGAATTCAATATTTGGAATTATGCTTTAATAAAATTATGGAAACACTATTTTTGGTTGCCCTAATACATAGTAGCTAATAATAGTATTATAATATAATAGTATGGTAATAAGAATTTTAGTCTTAGATCCCTAATTCTTCATATAGTCTCATTCTACATATAACATATACGCCTGTATGGTATGGTATGGTAATGGTTTTAATTAATATATTTAAATATACGAAGGAACATAAAGCAGTAATGGTTTATATTCAAGGTATCCATTAACAGCCGGACAAAACCACGAGTGAATGGTATCGTAAATTATTACAAAAGGGTCGCAGATTACTTCTTATCATGAACCGAAAAGATTCTCCAACAAATTTCCATAAAACCGAAAGTATCTTTGTACCCTTATGTTAATAGTTTAAGCCCGAGATGGATTGTTAACGGTCACTCGATTTAACCCTCCGCAGATAAACTAAGAACTGGCCGCACTGGCCGCGTTGGTCACCACCATAACCTTACCGACCACAAATCTGCCGAAATTGCCAAACTTTTATATAATAAGAGGTAGCGATTTATATAATATTATATAGCAAAGGCATTTTACTGACAAACTTACATTTGTTAAGTTTGTGCGGACATAAGTGTCCGGAATATATAGGTCACACTTATCTCATTATATTATATCTCATTATATTTTTTTTAATATTATAAACAAATGAATGTTACAATACTGAGAATTTTGCATAATGATTTTTGATCTTATTTTCAAAATGTTGAGAGTAAACAATATTTAACATTATATAAATTGTATAATGAAGAATTCATCCTTGTATCAGGTTGGTTTTGGTAAAGAATAATCGATGCTTTTTAAATTAATCTTCCATTATTATTATTAACCTAGGGTTGCCGCTCTCTCTACAGTATCAATTCGCTAACCCTTCTCTCCTGTCCCACGTAATATTTATCCGTGGGTCGTGCAAAAATGTGTAGGGTTCGACCCGCATTAGTCACTTTATCTACCTGCTACTAATGCGCTACCCAATAAATATTACAAAATGATAACTCTCTCTAGCTCCGCGATAGCCGATAGCCGTCCGAGTAATGTAGGTGTTATCTATATTTGAACGGGTTGTCTTAACGGTCACACCTGGCTCGATAACATTCTGTATCTTTTTATTATCCTTTCGGCCCCAGCGCCTGATGTCGAACATTAGCAACGGTATGTTACGGTAAGTTTTTGTAAAGCTGTAATAGGAGTATTGCAATGGAAGGTCAATTAAAAGTAATAGTCTATGAGCCTTGAATTCTATATTGACATCAGGGAAATTATTTTTTTAAAAGGGCAAATTATTGGTAGAGCCCGCCTGTAAGCCGTTTTCATGCATGCATGGTTTAAACCTTCGGTAAACCTCAGGTAAAGTACTTTATAAGGGATAGCTGTTGCCCGTGACTGCGTCTACGTAGACTGTAAAAATATATTTATATGGTTTACGACCGTAGTCATAAAGAATCACGGGCAACAGCTAGTGATAATATAAATCCCTTCATCATAGTGTTATTAGTGATTGTAAATCATTTTAACTCTAAATGTTTATATTTAATAATATTTGTATATATGAAATATACCTATCTACCTACCCATATTAAAATGTCTTGAATGATGTTACTTAATACATTTATAATTTATTACATTGTCGAAACTTTCAAGCGGATCCTTATTTAATTAAATACTAGCTTTTGCCCGCGGCTTCGCACGCCTTAAATTCGTAGTAAAACAATTCCCCTTCCCCTTTTTTTAAATTATGACATCGGCAGACATCGCTCACTGTCAAAAATCTATTTAAAGTTTTTAATAAGGATACAATACTAAATACTGTAATTTTTTATACGTCTCTTGTCTTGACCTTTAAAATGACTTAAACGTCAAATAAAATACCTTTTAAACAGAGTAACTTAACAACCTTTATAACTAGATATCACACTTATAGATTTTCATTGAACATAATCAAAATATGTAAACCATGTAAACTTGAGGAATTCTGAGCTACACAATAGACGTTAATTTGACCATCAACTTGAAGGTCTAGTTTTATTTAAAATATATATATATATATATATATATATATATATATATTTTAAATGCTAAATTAGACATTCAGTTAGCTATATGCATTAACAAAATTTTCAATACTGTAAGTTCCATTTTTGAGACGGTCTGTACGGTTCCATACCATAGTACGCCGGCCGACCGTACCGCCGTAAACGCGATGACCCTATATTTTAAATCTCTAATATCTTCGAAAATATTTATTTAAATTACTTGCTGTAAAGGGCAATCGCATTTAATATTAAATGTAAAATGTATTTAAGTTACTTAATAAGATAAGGATAATAGGTGCATTTCTTAAAATCGCTTCGTAAATAAGCCACTATTTCTCGTAAAAAGTAAAGAATAAAAATTGGCTATTGTGATTTTTTTAAGGTATACAATACTTAGTACATTATTTTGATCTATCTTGTAGAGTTCAGCCAGCGTTTGCAATGTAAGCGCAAAACAATGTGTTTGTTTACGACTTTGCATTAGAAATCTTGAAATTATCAAATTATATCTCTAATATTTTAAGCATGGTATTATACATATAAACCTTCCTCTCGAATCACTCTATCTATTAAAAAAACTGCATCAAAATCCGTTGTGTAGTTTTAAAGATCTAAGCATACATACAGACATAGGGACAGACGCGAAAAGCGACTTTGCTTTATACTATGTAATGATAAAATATATATATTTCTCGTGTCAAAAATAGAACCTTTGTACATCAGAGGGATAATGTAGGATTCTAAAGGTAAAATATTTTATTAAATCGGTCCAGTAGTTTCGGAGCCTATTCAATTCAAACAAACAAACAAATCCTTCCTCTTTATAATATTAGTAATGATGATATTGATTATAAAATATAGCCAATGTTCATCAGGGATAATGTAGGATTCTAATGCTAAAAGATTTTTTTAATCGGTTCTGTAGTCTCGGAACTTATTCAATTAAAACAAATAAACAAATCTTTTTTCTATATAATATTAGGATAGATTAATAGAAATACTTAAACAACTGAAAATTTGTGTGTCTGTAGGTTAATTTAGTACAATTCAGAAACCAGTAATATAACTTTAAAAAGCAGAAAAAAAAATTAAATTAACGTTTTAAAAACCCCCGATAGATAGACTTTTTAGAGTTCTTTTTGTACCAGGTGTTTTAAATTTTTTTTAATTTAATTTTTTATAATAAACACCAGACAAATAATTATTTTCAGTCTAATTCTGTTGAAGGTATTAATATGATTTTAATTGAAATTGCTATACTTTTCTTTGAATATGTTCACATGCGCACTCTTAAGAGCGGGTACCTAATACATCTCGTCCCTCAGGCTAGGGTCATGTCGACGTAGAAGTTAATACCGGCCGGCGTAATTTATGGCAGCCCTGGACCTCCTACCGTAGCGTCAACATACATTACGAATTAATTTTTCTATTTGTATTTACGTAAGGAGTCCTGGCTATAAATCTTTAATTAAGATGTTTTGTGACTTGCAATATAAAGGCATATAAGATTCAAACCATCGATATAAATAGAAAACATATAAGTGAATGAATGAAACGTGAAATGCTTTGAAACAAGAGAAGGAGTCTTGCTAAAAGTCACGTGAATTAATTTGGAAGTGTCTCTGAAAACAATTAGTATCTACGAGTATGTTCGAGTTGGGTGAAGTTGGGCAACATTGGACGTTTATCGAGAGTCGTTTAGTTCTGCCCGCGGAACCCTAATCAAGTAATTAGTTGATTGTGCGGCCACGTACTGAAATAACTACGTTATGAACAACTTTGGGAATTAAACTTTGTATATTCAGGTCGGTTTAATAATGAATATCTGTTTATCAAACCGTCCTTATATAATGTTGCTTAATGTGCCCTGTAATGAGTGTTTATTGTTATTACAAATATTTATATTTACAGTTGTATTTAAAGAAGATGTCAATTTAACTTATATGGCTTCTTGACGATCATATTCGGTTGCTAATTGCTAGCTGCGAATCAATCGACGTCATGATATATTAAAATATTGTACATGCAGGTATATCTACAAGTAATATGTAGTAATAATGTAAAATTTTAGTGAAATAATTATGTCATAAATTTTATCAAAATGTGAATTTAATATAATATACCTAAATTCAATGTAATTAATGCGTCCCATTTGGGAGTCTTCATATTAAAATAAATAACATTTTACGTCTAATATTACAAAATGACTATAAAGAATAAAGAACGGCAAATTCCGTCTGATGACAGGAATTTGAAAGCGACGTCGACTGCTCTTTAAAATATCTTTTACATAGAAATACATTTTACAGAGGATTCTTTGTACACGATATTATTTAATATTCAAGAATTAATCAAAGTAACTAATAGAAGTACTACAATTATAAGTTTATATTGAAGTACACAAACTGTAGTACTGTACTGTTTCCTCACTTGTCAGGTTAAATTAAAGTTTAAAAAATACGAAATCAAAAATTAAGACTCTATATTCTCTCTATACTCAAATGTATTGGGGTCAAAGTGTTCCCTAGATATTATAGCCTTGTTTGTTCCGAGAACTCGATCTAGATTTTGACTTCTTTTCTAGAAAGTTATTTAAAATGTTTTAAATTATGTGATTAGTCGCGAGGTTAATTATTTTCGAGAATGTCTGGCTTCGTTTTTTGTTACGATGTTTTATCAACCGTTTCCTTGAAAAGTGGAGAGAATCGTTAATTATGTTTGCTAATATAATAAATTAAAAGAATTTTATGTTATCATGAGAAATATCTTTCATAGAACTGCCCGTTAAGATTATTAAATAAAAACACGGGTCTGGAATATAATATATTTCAAAAGTGAACTAAAACAATCAGATTGCAGCTGTAATGAAACTAAACAATTTTTAATAGTAACTAGTTTATGTAAGAACGATTTTAAATGAATTAAGGAGCAACATGGACGTCGAACAAAAGTGCTCGCACGCGGATAATATAACTGTGCGGGAAATGACAAGAGTAAGGAAGGTTTCAAATGAAGGACATACCTTCTACTATACTATACTATACTACGTATTATTATTTTAATAGCTTGTAACAAAATATATCTTATACTATGTTGCAGCTTATGTTAGTGTGATTATTTTACAATCGCTTTATAAATGGGTCTAAGATATAAATTAAGAAGGACCACGAAAATCATAAACCAAAGTCAAAGAGTGTTATATTTTTTCCTCGTCGAACTAGAGCAAACGTAGATTTTTATTCAAAGGGCGTATTTGAATGGAGTTTTTTAGTTCATATTCTATATTTCGTTAACAATACCAGATCCAATTTTCTTCGTATATTTTTGGAGCGTGCAATCAACTAACGAGTGAAGTAATTTGATTGGCTCCAGGACGCTCCGAGGAACCTCAATTATTTATACAAATCATCCACAAGACCCATTGCATACAACTTGATGGTGGTAGCGGTGGTAGCGGTGCCGTAATGACCATACCATCCGATACCATCCCCAGCAAATAGAGCTTCGAATTAAATAAATTACCATCAACTCGCTTAAAAGCTATTGATATATTAGTTGGGATCTTGTTTTTGAGTTACGTCTCTATAATTGGGAAGGTCACCACCAGACATAATAATAATATTGGTAACAAATTGACTTTATTATTATGACTTTCAAAGTTATTACTTAATCTTATATTAAAGATCGTTTCAACACCAAAAAAATATGAGAATAGAAAAAAGTATGCGAAAAATACCCGAATCCCTGGTACATAAATCTTCAATATTCATTGTGAGTCATAAACCTAATGCTGCTGAAACTATCCTAATGCCAAAACAGTCTTCTTATACAATCAAATGCTGTAAGTAAAGGAACGCCTAATGTCCACTGACCCCATATACAATATTAAGATACGGATAGGATTTTGAAATAACTTATATCTCTGCGGAGGCTGGGACTGATGAAAACATATTCCATGGACAAATCGTTACATTTGTTTTCTGTGACATTAGTATTATTAATTAACCGCCCCGTTGGTCGAGTGGTTAGCGTAGAAGCCTAACGTGTGACGGCGCAATGGGGCTCGGGTTCGATTCCCGGCGGAGACAGGCATTTATGTGATGAATATAGATGTCTGTATTTCTGGGTTTGGTCTTTTTTTAAATACATTCTCAGTATTTATATATGTATTTCTATGTATTTGTATCGTTGTCTAACACCCTTAACACAAGCAAATAATTTGCTTACTTAGGGGTTAGATCAATGTGTTTAATTTGTCCTGATATGATTATTATTATTAATATAAATTATTAGTATTATTAACATAAACTATCTTGTTTGTTTGTTTGATTGTATGTCTCGTGACTGCAGCCGTTATTTCTTCTAGTATATTTTGTATTTGTTTTATATACGTATTTTTGCATTTTGTGTAAAAAATATTTAAAAGTAAAATTGTTCGTATATAAATATAGAAAGAGTTTTTTCTATTACATAATAAAATAAAACAAAAACTGTAAAATAATATAATATTATCTATGGACGGACATCAACTTTCTATTAAAACGAAAAGCTTAAATAATGCTGATGAATCGAAATTCAGAGGAATCAAATAAATGAAGATTAATATTTTCTAATAACATACATTTTTTGATATAGATAAATTAATTATAAACTCAATTATGTAAAAATATATTGTATTTATGAATATTAGAACATGCTTTAAATAACTATTATTCATTTGCAAATAAGTTAAGATAATGTTAGGATACATACCTAATAATAACTAATTAAACTGAATAACGTAACTAAGAAGTTGATTTAAACTGTAACAACGACTTCTATATATATTAGTACTGTAATAAAAACAAATAATTAATAATTTTAATTTAAATATCTTATTCACGTTCAACAAAATTATTTATTTGATTGTTTTAAACCATTTACGAATCTTGATTATAATAGTAAGTAAGTATATAATAAATTGAACAACAGCACTCACACTGAATGCCTTGCTTCACATGTATTATGTACTCGTTATGTACTCGTTATGTATCCCCATGTTAGTATATAAAATATTTCCGAACCTGACGTCTCCATTACAGTGTATAAAATATGTAAGGACCCGGTACAAGTTTCTTCCCCTTTTAATTTAAGTTGCCGCTGCGCTCCAGTCCGGAACATTCGATGAAATGAGTCGCGTTCCATTTACTTCAAATTGACCGTCTGTCTGTGTGTCCTCCCACGTTCTGTAAACTACATACAGCATTATATGTTTACTTAGACTTCGTTATTATTATAATAATAAGACCGTTATTATTATTGTAACTGGTATGTGGTAGCTAGGAATTACACATTCTGATTTATTGAATGACATTGAGACGTTGTGAATTGGAAGCATTAGGCACTTTCATCTTAGATTCTAGTTAATATTATTATTTTTTACCCCACTTTATTCCTTAAAGCTGATATTTCTTACAAATAAGTAAATATGTTTCTTAGTAGCGCCATAAATATCACTTTCTTCCGCCAGTTTGTTAATACCGGCTTAGATCTATTATCCGCTTCCTCTGCGAAATAAATCCCCAAAAATGACCCTTAATAACATGGTATAAATACCACCTTTCCTTGTAAAAGGCTTAACCCTCAAAGGATAGCTCGGTAACAGAAAAACGTTTCAAGTTTAATTCCGTTTGGCGATTTTGGTTCCGTACTAGAGGAATATTAGAAAATCAATGGACTGCTAAGATGCATTCAAACAACTCCGACTAATATAATAAGGAATCATTGTATTATTCATATTGGAGTTTATGCAAATCAAAACCTCAGAGATAGGAATTCTTCTTAATAAAAAAACAATATTTGAAAGTGTTCGTAATGTGAATAGTTTGACGAAACTAGGGGTCCCTGATATGCTCCTATGTAGTCACACGGTCCAAGGGTGAGAGTGGCTCATTATGGGTGTTTGTTGGAACGAGGCTCCCCAAAGCGAAGGGCGATCACCAATTTGGTCCAAACTTGAGTTACTGAGATAGTATCAATTACCTCGGTGATAAAGGAAGGGATGTTTTTATAGATTTCACGGTATCTTTACTCTACATAAACTTATTAATTTTTCAAGTTACGTAAAAGAGTAGACTGTGGTTTAAAAGTGATGCAAAAATATAGTTGTTTCATAATTTAAAAAACATTATTAAATCACCAGATATTGTTTATTTTCAAATTATTATTTATGATATTTTCATAAAATGGTTTATTCATGAGCCCTATGGATGAAAAGCAATTAATATTCCTTCCAACAATTAATAAAGCCTCAAGCAGAATCGGGCAACACTCGACATATTTATTAAGAAAACGATAAATCAGAGTAATAAAACCCCCCGCGAGAGATCTTCCCCCGGCGGATTCTCGCAGAATTACTGGCAATACATCATTGAAATATTTTTAATAATAGCAACACTAAGCTTTAACTGAAGCTAGTAAAACAAATTTGATTTAAGAGAAGAAAATTATGATTGATGAGGGATGAAACTAGAACGTTTTAGTTTAAGATTAAAGAAAGAATAGGTTTCTTGAGCGTTTTGCCAAGTATCTTAAATAAAGAGTGTAATTAATAAAGTTAATATATCATACTCTACCGTCAACTGCTACATATACACATGCTCTTTAAATATACTAATTATGAAATAATGTTTCAAGATTCTTCGAAACTTTTTTTAAAATAATATTATAAGATGATATTGATATTTGAGGACGGATACGTACCCTACTTATGACATAATATTTGTCCAAATTAAATAGAAAAAAAACATATTTGAAATAAATGCTTTGAAATTATCGTATGTGTGAAAATATCTATAACATGTATAGCCATGTTAAGCTTATTTAAATTTATATAAATATAATGAAAAATAACCCGACACGAGCAGGGATTCGAACCCGCGACTACTGGGAAACCGTCCCGTCGCTCTACCAAATGAGCTACCGTATCACTTGGTATTAACGTATGGTTCCCTGTTATCTGCTGCCTGTATACTATTTAATGTTATACCCGAACAATACGATTTAAAGTAATATTTGAACTGTATTGTCTAGCGACCGAGGACTAATACCAGCTCTGAATAGCGTCGGTATTAAATCACTCCGTCAAATTATCCGAACGCAAAAAAGGCTACTTCCAATCCGGGGATTCCATTGATAACGTGAACAGAGTTGCATTTTTACTCAATGCCATTGAATGGCTGGAGACTATAAATTCTGTATTTGGATTGGCTCGTTGTATTGAATTTTAGGTTTATATTTGCATGTTTGGTTACTTTTTGTTTGAATTTACATTCGTATGGTATTTTATTTGACATTTCGTGAATTAAAACTATTATTTTAAATGTTTAATTTTATACAATTTTAGTTAACTTAATTTTATATTGTAATAAAAACATTTACGTAATAGTTAATAATATTTATTCTAAGTAGAGTAGTTTGGTTTTAAAAATTAAATTGATAAGTTCAGGAACTGTAGGTCAATTAAAACAAATTTAGCGATATTCGTCTTTCTCTACCGCCGAAGCCTCTTCAGTATTATAACCAGGTTATAATAAATTGTAACAGCCTATATAATACACTGTAATAATAGTTACTTACTATTTCGTCACAGTCCTACATATATGACTAAATATTATTTTCATTATAGTGTTTCATATAAATACCATAGTAGAGATAACAGGTTATTATATTTCACCTCCCTTTATAAATATAGTAATAATTACAAATCAATAAATAATTTATTAACTATGAAGTTCTAAATTAACAATTCAAAATAAACATGAAACTTTCAACAGTTAGACGATTTTAGTTTTCAGTACTTTCAGTTTCAGACGGTTTTCATTTCGGTTAATTTACATTGTCTGTGGACTGACATTGACGTAGGTCCATATATAAAAGTTATGACGAACCATTTACAGTTTACATTTATATTTTCAGGCCTTATTTCAGACAGCATATGCCTAGATACATTTTGTACTGTAATAGTATGCGTTAGTCCTTTGTCACAGCTCAGAACATAATTATTTAATATTTTATTTGCAAGATTTACTCTAAAGTATTCCCAAATAGATTGTTTTGACCTCTTATAATTCATTAATATTAATACCCAGTATCTATATTCTATATGTTATATATCCTAATTAAAGAGTGTTCAATCGTGAACTTCTATGAAAACAACACATCTTTTTACACTTCACGGACTGGTCAGAATGTGTAGAATCTATGATATTATTGTCTTACGATTCCCAAATTTAATAATATTTTATTGTTATCCTAAGACTTAGGAGAAAAGTAATTCGATGTGTTGTACCTATCAAACTCTACAAAATAGATAAATTACATATTTATGTGTTAAAAATATGATTTATTAATTTGTTAAATTTCATTATATTTCATTGACTATAACTTTTATGAATCAATATTATTATCTTATCGACAGTAATATTTAATATTATTGGTATATATTTATTATTATTATTATATATTATAAATTTATATACATTTATATTGCTATAGAATATTTGAAGCGCACAATTTACTCGTAAGTGAAAACGGCTCCGGTATCCAGGCAGTGTCTCGTTAACAGTGACACGCGGCTGACCCGCCTATAAATTAGCATGCATAATGTATGTATGTATGTATGTATGTATGTATGTACGCGGCGCAACCCTACGCTCCTTCAGGTGACACGAGAGGTATTTTTTGGATGCGGTAGGTTAGAAATAAAATTGACTTAATTGATTACGCTGTTTTTGTGATAATATATATTTTTACATATTATTTATGTTTGCCTCATGAATTTTTAAAATTGGATTACGTAAAAAGGGTCATTTCCGAATTCATAATGGTCATCATCATAATGACAATGATAATACTTAAAGTTTAATCTAACGGTCACCTTGACTTGACTATAACGTATGAATTTATTATCTTCTAACATATGCAGGTTTTTCACAATGTTTTCTTTGACCGTTCAGTCCCAAACAAATATTGTTATCAGTGTCAAGGATTCGACCCAGAACTCGTCAATTCGAAGTGAATGGGATCTCTACACCGGCCTTTACCAGACTACACTAATCAAATATAAAGACGAGTAGATGAGATTGTTTTATACTTTGTATCACAATATCAATTATTTATGAAAACGGGATTGTAGAGTACTTCTATCTGTGTACCATATCTGTATTATTAATATGAACATGTCTCTCTCAGGAATGCCGTCAGCACTCGACTCTATCATCCGTAGTCTCAAAATTTTGGTTTCCCCTAGTTTTTCTGAATTCATTACTTCCCTTCGTCAAGCATCACTTAGCTTTGCTTGATATCTGCTCCCGGTTAGACGTCCCTCACATAACTGTGCTGGGTTCAAGGTGGCGCTTATTAATTAACTTTACGAATAGTATCAAGAACACTGTTATATATAGTTGAAAGTGTTATTAATATATTAAAAAAACAAACCTTGTAATTTTAATGAGATAGAATATTATCCTTACAAAGTAACACGTGCATTCATCATTTAAGACCAACAAAGTATTGCAATTCTAGTTCGATAATTAGTGACGTTTAATTTTAACAGTTGTTTTACGACTTTGTTGAAATTACTTTGAATGTCCGTCCGTAGGTCTTAAGAGGGTTGATTGGTTGGAAGAGGCATGTATTCTATTGTAAATACATTAAATATTATGCTCAATACAAAACACAATCAAAAATACTATCGCCTTTTTAAAGGTTTGTGATGGAAATTAATTAAAATCTAGTATTTTTCGTAATATTTTATCAATAAATGTATACCTATATAATATACATTTAGTTAATATAACTACCTGGTCTGAAGTAATGTCGTTAACGAATGTAAGAACGAAAACAACACATTTACATGTACATTGTATCACGTCAGTTTTTATTTCCAAGAGAGAAGTTCGTATCATACTGAGGCAATTCAGATATTACCGCCTGCAATTATAAAAAAAAATTAAAATTATCCTTTTTAATTTTTTTTAAATAAAATATTTCATAAAATAGTAGATATAAAAAAGATCATAGTAGATGTTATTTTCTATTCGATAATTATTGTAATTAAAACAAATTAAATTGTACATTTTAAATAGTTACTCCGTTTCTGAATATTTAAGGAAATGGAAGATGGAGTGATCCTAGATTTTTATAAATAGCAATTCCTAAGATATCAGTGTACCGTTACCATATGTCTTGGTAAACAAAGAAACAGAGGCTGTAAGCACTCTGACAGATGTAGTCCTGTGTGTAATCACCCTTACACTTTATGGCGAAAACTTGTTTTTATTTCGAGAGCTCGAGAAAGGTATTAACTCGTTGGTTTTCTTTTAAATGTGAAGCAATATTATTTAGTAAAGCGAGAATTATCAAAACTAGAATGCACTAAATCATTAAAAAGCCTGTTTTACAAACAACCATGATAAACTCTGGAATTCGTCAAAAATGTAATTAAAAAATTTGATAGTCAACATACGAATGATACGATCTTTAGTAGTACCATTAAAACGTGTAATAAAAGGCAAGAAACACATTTAATAATGTCAAATAGTTTTGTAAAATAAATACAAGTAGCCGCTATAAATGGCGCCCCTAAATAAGCCAGCCGCGTCCCCCGACGTATTTTTACTGCGACTATAAACGCACGGCCCGGTGCCACTTGTATTAATTCTTGTAAATCTTGCTGCTTTTATGAGAACAATTTGTTGGCCAGATTTGTATTAGTATTTATCGTAAGATCTATTTATGTATTTAAAGGATTTGCTACCGTGATATTTAATATATTACCATCATGTGTGAGGTTATATAACTTATAGATTTATTAAAGCTATAATGCAATCTATTGATCTAGAAATGTGGATTCCCAAAGGTTGCTAAAACTTCTTAAAGACTGATAACCTGATTAAGTAAAC
Source organism: Napeogenes inachia (assembly GCA_959347355.1). Classification (NCBI taxonomy): domain Eukaryota; kingdom Metazoa; phylum Arthropoda; class Insecta; order Lepidoptera; family Nymphalidae; genus Napeogenes; species Napeogenes inachia. The sequence goes on along the minus strand of OY365804.1, from coordinate 11,530,660 downwards.
CGTATAGTTGCAGTCGCCGTCGGCTAATCAGCGGTGCACTCGTACAACACATAATCACTGCCATAATTCTCTCGCTACTGATTCAACACACGTGGCATAAGGCGGTGATGCACTTGGAGATATTTTACTTTTATTATTTTATTACATATATAGTAAGTGCCTTGTTCTTGTACCGGTGATAACGGGAGATGAAATGACGACATGTTTTCCCATTTACTTGGCTCTTTTTTAAAGTTCAGTAATTTTACTTAAGATCTGTACAATTTAAAAGCTTTAAAGTACATCGTGGTAACAATAGAGTAATTCTTAGATTAGAATTGTTTGAACGGTTTGGGAATCTGAATAGTTATTTTTTTAGAATTTATTTTAAAAATGTATTGTACAACAAAAATTATACAATTGGCGGGCTTAATGCTAAAACATTTTGTTCCAGTCAACTGAAACTTTATAAAGAAAAAAGAAACTTAAAGTTAGAATAAGACGCACGTTACAAAATTAAAATATGTAATAAATTTATATAAATAAGGCTATACAAGTTTATAGATATTTTCAAAAATATATAATACATATTCAATTTAAAATATTATATTAGGATAATGTATGTGAGGTGGCCACCTCACATACATTATCCTTACATACATTATCCTAAATATTCTATGTAATATAACAATTACATGAACTACATATGCAATATATTATCATATAAATAATATATCATTACACAAAACAACAATTTTAATTCTTTTTCTCGAGAAGGTATTTACAGATATGTTTTTTGAACACCTAATTAGTAGAAGCACGCCGAAGATGATCAGGGAGGCCGTTCCAGACTTGATGAATTTTAGATATTTGGTTAAGAAATACCTTAGCAAAAATCACAGTAATTAATTCATCTTAAGGTGTACTCACTCCTAACATACTTTTAGGTGGTCAGCATTCAAACCCTTGAGCATTTACCTACAATTGTATTTTATTTATATATAATGGCCTCAGTGTGTCGCAGCCGATACGTCGTCTCCGTCACGTAATCGCGCGACAAACAACTTATATGAGCGTCTAATTGTGAAGTCGCGGTTGAGGCGGAATCATAAATCACAACGCTGCGAGGAAATTGTTTTACTTATGTTTTATTTTAATATATTGTTTTAAACTCGAGAAACAACATACCAATAAATAAATATCAATGTTAGTGTGAATTAAAAACTGTCGTACAGTATCTAGTGATTACATAAATTGGATAAATGAAAAACGCTAGTTATATTATAATAATATCACATTTCATGGACTTACTAAAAGTGGATTTATTGATTTAACATCAAATGATTATTTCATATTTTTGCTTTTATGTATTTTACGAACTCAGAAAGTCTACATCCAAATAGATAGGTTTTACAGATACCTAAAAATGATAAACATTGTCTTCCTTACCTGGTATACCAAATTACAGAATTAGGTAATTTACGTAAATGGTTTGATATAATATTGTTAATTATAATTAGTATCGCGTATGTAGTTTAATTGAAAGACCTTGCGTTAATAATTTCACCGATAATTATTTTCAATCGGTGGATTAGATTGTATTAACGACGGCCTCGGGTCACGTAATTAAGCCAATAATAATATCTAGGTACGTAGCTCTGTATGTAGGTGGCACAGAGTACGCTCTGCATAGACGCTGCTTCTTTCATAATACCTTATTATTACTTATAGAAACTCGAGATATTGCTTGATATTCAGTTTGAAAACATTCGTGGGATATATTAATTTTTTTGGGTTGGTCTGTGTCTTGCATATATATAAGTATACGTAATAATAACATCTTTATATCCAATAGATAACTGGCTGCCGCTTAAAATGGAGCAATTATGCGTTTTAACAATAATGAAAAAATATGATATATAATTTAAAATCAATAGTAGGTATAATAATAATAAATCAATATTATTTTACTTCCAGCTTAACGTTACAGCATTTAATGTATTTGTGTATAAGTTGATATATTACAAGCTATAGGTCAATAGATTTATGTCTACATCTGCGACTTATTTGCCTTCGCCATGTTCTTTAACGAGCACGTTATTGTGACTTACGAGTTACGACGCCGTTAATTCACGGAATTTAATTATTATTAATATTGTAGAGAACATTTGCACTTATAATTTAAACAGTAATCATTCAGTTATATCGGAGTGTATTATTTGAAAAATATATTTAAATAATATGTAACCTAAAATTTATTAGTTATTATAGTATTATAATATTGTAATATTACATTGGAGGAGGCATATAATAAAATATTGAGAGACATTTGACACGCTCTTATGTTGAATAAAAGTAAGTTGATTTGTAAAATGGCGTCTAGCTTGGTTACTCACTCACTCACTCACTCACTGACTCACAGGTGTTGAGTGCATTTTTATGCGGTTCATATTACTATACATTTTACGCATTGTAATATACATACGTAATCAAATCTATCTGTTTATCTTATAATACACACAAACAAAATAGTTTATTTCTTAACGTATAATATATATATTTGTGTTTGATAAAATAAGCGAATATATATTTTATAAAATATGTCTGTACTTTTACATTTAAGTGAAAAATAGATCAGTTCAAATATAATACGTGAAATATAAAGAAATAATAATAAGTAGTAGTACTAAATATTTTAGCTCTGTTCCGTTCGGAGAGTCTAATACTCGGTATTCCAAGGGGCCTTAATTTCCTACCTGTCTCCTAAGTTTCTTAAAAGTGGTAACGCATCTGCAACTTAAAGTGTAGACTGTTCATGGATGGTCACTGAAATGGCGGTGGTCACTTGTCACTCGTCATTGGTTCTCCTCTAAGATGAATCCTTTATTACTGAGAGTTGATATTTGCGTCTACCCGTAGCTACTCTGTGTCGCCACAAATGCACTCCAGTATAATAACATAAATCATCGGAGGGCCGATAGATTAATTGCAGCGTCTGACACTCGCTGTGAGGCTCTGATATTAGTACTCTCTTATCAAATATATTATTTATTCCTAGAAGAAAACTTTTAAGTATTATGCATTTGTTTGAAGATTGTTTATAACATGTAAGACATTACATTTTTAGTTTTATCATTTATACGAGTATCATTTTACATAATGTACTTAAAACATTACGTAAAAATAAAAGAGTCTTATGATAGTTTTATACTTGCTCTGAAAAATTTGTACATGTATCGGTTTAGTTGTTTTTTATAATATACAGATTCTTGTTTTTTGATTGTTAGTTATTTTATAGAAATATAATATGAAGAAACGTTTGTTTTTTATGTATAACTTCATCCATACCTCGTGCCCTTAATAATGTGAGAGAACGCTATTACAGCGTTTGGTTCTCGTCGCGTGACCGCTGCCCCCTGGTAGGTAAGTGTAGGTAAGTGTAGTTGTAGCAACATGGCATATTACTTCTACGACAATACGCGATAGTCCACTAGTTACTAGGATATCGGATATCAACTGTATCAATATTTGAGCTGATCTATACTTTATAAAAAAACGTTTTCTGTAACGTATCTTATAAATATACTTGGTTATTCTCGTTATCTGCGATATTACTATGTATTTTATTAGAAGCCGCGATTTAATATGGAAACAATTAAGTATTAATTAAAAAGATTTTAAATAATAAAAAAATTGATACGGGCAGCTATTCGAACTTACGAACTCTAGGAAATTGTCCCGTCGCTCTACCAATTGAGCTACCCTATTGCAACCTGTCAGCGAGTTAAGCATTCCATATATGTTCGTCTTCATCACGATGGTGATTTATTTTTCATTATATATTTATTTCAAATTTAAATAATCTTAACAGGCCTATTTTCAAATACTCATTTAAATATAAAATATTAAAAAACAAAGTGTAGGTTCGATATAAAAACACTGTTTCTTTTTACACAACCACAGCGGCGTCGTTACATACATCATAATACACTTCGAATAACAATTCTCACGAAGGTAATCGTGGTTCCAGCTCGCAAATAAAAGTTGTTTACGATATAAGGGCATGTACACATCTATTATCATTTATTGAAGAGCTCGTAAACCTGGAGTATTAACCGCTAATCGCTTCATAACTTTTCTGAAGCTTATACTTCGGATGTTCCTTACCTTTATTCCACGCTGTCACGAGACCGTGCGTATAATAAAATCAGATGTCTGTTGGTTTATATTTAATATTTCGGTTATTTGTATTGAAGGTTTTAAGAAGGAAGACCTATGTTTGTAGAATTCAAGATACTTGTTTTATTTTACTAAATATGGCGTTTAAAATAAAAATGAAAATATTCAGGTCCTAATGGCTGTATTATCTTCAAATCTTTTCTATTTGTATATAAGTTTTTTATTTATATCCATGTAACTCCTTTTGAAAATATTTTTATATAAATAATCTACAATAAGTATTTAAATAAGTTCTTAAGGTTTCGAGGAAGGTCCAGCGTGTCAGTAATTGTACATTGTGTCTCCACTCGTAGGAGGTACTCTTAATAATATAATATTTTTTTTAATTAAACATCTCTCGTAAAGTAGGTCAAGGAGCATAATTTTATTTACTCCACTATTTATTATACAGCTCCACTTAATACATAATAATCCTATATAATCGTGCCGTCTTCCACTGTCTGTCTGAACGACGGTTCGTAATGGTGTGAGATGGATAATGAAAATCTTAACCATTAGGATTAAGTTCTTTCCATAAAAAATATTGTAAGTAGCAGGCAACAGATAACAATTGTATTTAAAAAATATAATATAATCACTTTAAAAATTAAACTTGGACTTATAAGGAAAGCTTCTAATGAAAAAAAAATATTAGAAATCAAATATCCGAGATTGTCGATAACAGTATTGATACTCGTATTTGTATTTCCGGTTACAAATTTCTAATTACATAATTCACTTTAAACAACGGTTTAAAAACACGTTACACAGCTTTTTGTTTCAACGACAAATTAATGGACTTATTTATAAACGCATTAATTAAAAGTAAAGACAGAAAATGAACTCAATTTATTCATCGAGAATTCGTTAAATTTTCACCGACGTGGTCGCCTAACTTCGACAATTAAACAAAGTTAGAACAAAGAACTCTGAGAAAAAAAAAGAAAATAATTACTTTCTTTAATGATCGCCAGCTCAAAGGTACGTAGAGTTGAAGTAAAAGTTGTAAAAAGCCCAAGCAAAGAGAACTGTTAAATTGTTCATTCAAATTCATACTTCAAGTTTTCCGAGTTAGCATTTTTAGTTCGTGTGTTGAAGTTCTTTTGATTTTAAGAGGCATCTTAGAAAACATATAGAGTGTTATATATAATGAGTAATAATTGAGTGAAGTAAGAACTCTACATATTCCTACTAGATGCCGAGTAGCCGTGGAAGTTACCGTCTATACGAGTACTACAGTCAACCCTTCGGGTTGTCATGGAACTTAAATATATGTACCTATTTTGTTAGATTTTGACGTCGCGTCGGTCCAATTGAAATTAAATTTTTCACTCCCTCCTACGGTTTGATATGTTGCAAAAATTATTAAAATATATATGTCGTAAAACATTCGAAAGTAATTATATCGTATCGGCAACCATTCGACACGAGTGTGGCTCGGTCATTAGAAGAAGGAAAACATCCATTAGTTTGAACCAAATTGATTAATCGGCAGAGGACAGGGGTGGGCGAGGACCGCAATAAATAAAAATAATATACGGCTTTGCCGATCCAAGCTACTAAAATATATGTGTGTCTGTATCTGTATCTGTAACCTGCTAAATAAAAGAGGATTTTTTTATCCAAAATTAAATATAAGAACAAGACGTTTCCCGAGTCTTCATGTATATGGTCCTAGTAATTAGCCGTATGTGTATCTTACCAAGTGGTAGTGTAGTCTTCCTTATGTTACGTCTCCTGCTCGTTGCCCTTGATATCATCTTCGGACTGCTCGCATTGTAACAAGTAGGAACCGTTTATCCATTGTGTTGGAAGGAAAGACTGAAGTCAGGATTATTAAGTAATCAAATGTTCTTCTCTTCTCCTCCTTCTCCTTCTCGTCCTCATCACAGTCTAATCTCCATCATTATGTTAGTTGTCTTACGGACGTTAGAAGTTCGTCGCAAGAAGTTTCCCGGATTTTATGATGACTTATGTCGTGTCCTCATTCACCAAAGCATTACTATTTTTCTCAGCTCAAGTTTTTCGCGACAAAAGTAATTAGTAATGAAGTTGGCTTTATAATTCGATAAGCTATAAAAATGGCCTCTTGCTAGACAATAAGTATTTTGAAACTGTCATCAAATAAGAATATAATCAGAAGTACAACAAACAGAGGTCGCGGTATAGGACTAGTGCACTGTTAACTCATGCTGATGGTAATCTGCCTCGGCCTTATGATAAAGAACTAAACTTTCGTGTGATTTAATACATTTTTATGTATATCAATGAGGGAAGCGGCCATGAATCACAACTACTTGAGGAATATTTGCTTAGAACATGAATGTTTTTCACGTTACATAGAGAAATGAGGGAATTAATTTGTGGCTTATTTTATTTTATCGGTGTTTAAAATTTAACTTAATATAATGTTAATTTTATCTTCAGTTAGTATTTGTTTTATATTTACGCTAGTGTCTGCCTTATCGTACGTTATGATTCTTACGTTATTTTACTAGTGCGTGTGTATGTTTGTAAACAAATAAGGCCTAAAAATGGTTAGCTTTTATATACATACATAATATATTTAATTAAAAATATATAGAAGTACAGTCGAAAATTATATTCGGCAGTACACTTGACGCATATTGAATATTGACTATTTGTGAACCAACAAACATTAATTGATATTTTATTTGTAGAAGCTGACTAATACAAATAGATCCACTATCCGGCCGGGGGTTGTGCTTGCGGCAGGAGGGTGCATCGCTACGGGAAATAATTACACTATATTTGGTCCAAACCTTTCATGTTATTGGAGGTTATGTAAACTTTCAAAGGTCTATAGTTTAGTTATTCACTTATCTGCAAAATTAGCTTCATGTACTGGGTAAAGGATGTTTATTTATGAAACACATCTGTGCTAAAATCAACGCAATGGAATGACCAACAAACAAATATTGTTTCTTACTAATCATATCGACTACTACTACTAATACTAGCAACACGAGCTTTTACAGCGAACTCTGTCTTTAGGTCTGTTAATTAGGTACCTGAAACAACCGCCAAATAAAAATGTAATCATCACCAACCAATAGTAATAATTAAATAAAAAGGACAAATTTCAGTATTTTTATTATGTAAATTGGTTCATATTTAAATAATATGAATTACATAAAACATATATAATATTACATGATTATGAAAATATGACTCAATATATAAATGAGAAAAATTTGTTATAACATATTATGACGAAAACAAACTTTTAAAATATAAGTATTCAAGGCACTTAATATTATATTCAGTAGACTATTAAGTCTATTTGCTATTCCTTTTACGTTCCTACATTAAGTTCGAATAAAGTAAAGCCAGCTTAAGGCTTTTATAACAAGCATACGTGTTTATCGTTATCGCAATGAGCTTTTACGAAAGCTTTTGAGCCCTGTTTCAGCTTAAAAGCCACTTTGTTCCAAATATAATTTAGGTTTTATATCGTTCTAAGTATTCAGTTAAGTGTATATTTAATGAAATGTTTGATGACCTTATAATTTCGTTTCGTATGTCCGTGTGTAGTCCTTTTTTAGATACATACCCCTTTTATAAATGTATATTTTCATTACTCTATATTCCTAGTGTCACCTTTAGATAGTAGTCATGACCTCTTTTCGTAGTGTCGTGAACAGTTTATTGGCGACCAATCATTAACAATTTGAAAATTGTTCAGAATTCTCACTTCTGATGTTAATCATAACAATACTGTTGTTAAGCAGTTTTTCGCGTAGCGTAGCTCAAGTACGTTATTTATCAAAGATCAAAATGTAAACATAAAAATATATTAATTGCGTTACAAACTTTGAAAGGTCTGAAAAGAAAAAGTTGTCCCGCTGACGATACAAGCGTTCTACTTCGACGCCGAATTCCATCGCGATATTCTCCCGTTACGGAAATTGATAAAGTTTTCTACCGACGCGATCTAAGGAATTATTGAAACTTTTCTCGAGCACAACAAAATTCAATAAGTGACTGTCACTGATTGGGAACCGGGGCCGTATTGAAAGTTGAAACTGTCCGAGTTCTGAGAGACGGCGGTTTGTATCAATTATTAATATTGCTGGAGTGTTCAATGTCATCCTTTCTGAATTTAAGTGGTTAAGGTGCTGTCTACTGCAATTAAATTTTATGTAAAACATTAATGAATATTAAGAACTATTTTAATCGTCTATTTCTTGTAACTTGTACTAGTATTATACTTGACTTGTAAGCGTTTACGATGTTTTCTTGCAACTGAAGTAGTGTGTTTATGTTCTGTTCTGGGCGAGTTTTTTACTTTATTACCCAGTTTATGGCCGTTATGTGTTTCTACTGTAGATAATAGTAGCGAATGAGCTGAAGAGTTTCATTTCTACAAAGGATTATATACTGTTGTAATTTATGAGTAATTAAGATTGTTTAAGGTTGATCATTGATTATTTATTAGAAATCTAGAATCTTAGAACGATCTCCGTTTTGTACAAACCCACTTCATAAATAACTGACTACCACTTTTAGACTTTAGTTATTGCAAATGGAATTTAAATATAGTTGTTTACGCAACGAACCGCAAAAAGGAAAAGAAGATAATTTCAAGAAGTATTGTAGGTAAACGAAAGGTGGAAAAAGAAAAATAAAAATACTATTTCATTTAGAACTTTCAATTTCAATCAAAAAATTTGTCATTGCTTCAAAATTTCGTCATTGCATTAAAAACAAATATTTTGTTTATAAACTGTATAACTAAGTTTATTGTCAAGATTTAAAAAACTTACAAATTAGAAAAACTTATTTTTAAAATAAACTTTAACTTTATATTTAAAATAAATTATCAAGGGCTTAATTATGACTGAAATTGTCTGAAAATTATCTAAATGTTAATTTTGAGGTTGTAAATCTAGAGAAGTTCCTCTGAGTGTTTAAAAGGAGCTACAAGTCTTACAAATTATTATTCAAAGAAAAAGTGGCTGGCCACTGCAAAATTTTGCGCATTTAAAAATAACGTCTCCAAATTAATATAAATGTAACATTCATATGACTTTCTTGTTTATATATTTTTAACTCTGTATTTTAAATGACATACAAATTTGTATACAAAAGTTTATCCTTCTAAAAGGCACTTTTTCAATTATGCAGCTCCACGCGGCCGCCGTTACAGCGACAAATAAACCCCGGCGATGCGTTACGCTGCATTCATTATTGTAATTAATCAGCCTCAGCTGAATATATCCCAAAGGAATTATGACTGTGGTCTGTGTGTGGATACTTAACACACATAGACAACGCAAACATACTCACGGAAAATCAGATGTGTAATTGTTAATACTATAAAGAACACACACACTACCGTTATGAGATAATACCGCGTGGAGACCGTTACTACCATGACATATATACATACATACAGATAGACTCCGCCACCGGCTATCGGAAGCTCTGCCTTGTTTAATCTAATATTTGAAAATGTTTACGGCATAAATAAGCTCTCAGTCACGTTGAAGATTTGCGGAGAAAATCCAAAATGGTGAATTCTCAAATCCGTCACGTCACGTCACGTGACGTCACGTAGCTAAACGTCGTATTCACGTATTGAAGTATTGACGTAATGCACTCATTCATACTCGCGGAGAATTTTTGGGCGCTTTTAAAGCTTATAAATAAATGTCTCATTCTTCTTTAATCGAAGACGTGTTGTGTGTTGTGTGTTGTGTGTTTACTTGCCAACAAAGATCTTTACTTTTTTTAAGTGTTTTAATTTATGTAACCACTTAAACAAATAATGTCGGTAATGTGTCCTAATATGTAGCTAGAATTGAATTGTAAATCAATATAATAATAATAGTAATAATGTTATTTTATTTATATTAATCCATACCGCGTTAGTAACAATTTACCAATAGCTATTATGATAGAATTGGTATAATTACTACAACGAGGATTTTTTTTTATATTTAAGAATGTGGAAACTATAATAATCTTTTTGACAGTATCTTCATATAAAAAAATAAGTTAAATTTTGAAAACTTAGTGTTTTTAGTCTAGTTGACCCTTTAAACATGTAGCGTCGCAAGCGTAGCAAGTCGTATATAGAAAAGCTTTCTATGAAGTTAATTTAGTTTGAAAATTGAAACGAAATTGTTAACTCAAACTTACCTAACCAATAGTGCGAACAAAGTCGTGGGTACAGCTACTAAGTAGATAATTTTTCTAAAATATTAATAATAAAATCAAAGGAACATCAAACGCTGTCGTTGCCAACCTGTCATGTCAGAAAAAAACAGCAGTAGAAGAGTAATCTCGGTGGTCCATAGCAGCCACCCGCGGCTCTGAAATTAATTAAAGTTTTGATATTATACTTAATGAATTGTTTTAACTCCCTTCTTAATTAGCGCCGAGCCGCGGGTAACCAATCCGAGGCCGGCGTCATTGTAGCCTCACCTTTGTAAGTTCATTTTGCTTTCGTCCGAAATTGTAAGAATAATTTATACCATAACCGGGAATACAGTTTTATTTGAATCAAAAATTTAAACAATTGCACTTAAATATTCAGGTGCGGTTAATTGATTTTAATATTAATTGTTAGGTTGAAAGATTTTGTTTTAATGAAATATCGCTTTTTTAAGAATTAGTTACAACTTCAAGGAAAAAAAAAATGTGTTGTACGTACGTTGACGATGGTATCTATCTTACGAAGTTTACGAAGCTAATGAACAAGAACTTAGACTATACGATTTAATATTGTTATTTCTTTATTTGGTAACTTACTTGCATTTTGATTTCTTCCTTTATAAAGCGGTCTTGTGACTCAACGATTTCAATAAGTACATAATAATATTATTTTTATCCTTTTTAGAGGTAATTTTTCGAGGATTTTTTATTTGCTTCTAAAGTTATGTTACTGATTTCTTTATTGTACTAAATGAACCTACGAACACACTTATTTTCACTTCTTTAAGTATTTCTATCAATATTGCCTAAGAACCTTTCGCCCGAACCAATAAAACCTCAATTTTTTGGAGACGAGTGTTTTCTATTTCGACCAAATATAGCTAAGAACTATCTCGACAAACCAGGCTTTCGATTAAAAATAACCGCAATCAAAACCGTCAAAACGTTTGGTTGCTAGAATGCTACCGACACACAGACACACAGAGACACAGGTTAAACTTATAACACCCCTCTTTTTGAGTCGGGGGTTAAAAATACTGTGAAGTACAGGTCGGTCTGTCCGTCCATATCTTCTAACAATATGAGTTATAACTTATAGTATATTAACCAAAGCTTTTACCCACTTTTGATCTAAATTGTACCTGTTCTGCAAACGGCGAAATTTTTTTTATAAAACACCGCTAAATCTAAATAATAGGTTAATATCTTTATCTGGATATTAACGATAAAAATTTTTTTGAACATAATATATGTTAAAAAATATATTCATAATAAGACAAGGATGATGTCCAATTTTGTTTTTCATAAATTTAATTTAATATTTAGTACAGAGGCATACTTAGACGCAAGTGCCTAGCATAATATTCAAATGAAACATAATGATCTTTAAAAATAATTTAAGATGTGTGTTTTTATTTTTAGTTTGCACCGACCCCCCTAAATATCTTTGCTTCATTTTATTAATAACTTTATTAATGATACATTTAACACAACTAAAGCATAATATATACACACACAAACTTACACGGGCAGTAATATAAACTATGAAGTAACAAATAAGTAAGTGAGAGTTAGAAGATTATTCTCTGACGCATAAAAATCATAAATTTTGTTATTTTTTAAAGAGTCAACTTAATCATAACGTACGATTATACAAGGAATATATGATTTAAATATATGTGAAATTAATACACGTTGAGTATTCAAAGGCCTACCTACTGGCTTTAGTCAACCAAACGAATCCAACTAACGTTCCAAATACGTAAGTCTTCATGTGAAGCATACCATACATACAATTCCTTGTGCCAGAGCTTTAGAATGACAAAATTGACAATCAAATAGGTTCTATTGAAGGTTCTGAATGTGAAAGTGAACGTTATTCAAAGGGAAGCCGTCCCTAGGGTTCAGGTTCGATCCCGGCAACTTTACAAGCACCTGCCACCTAATTTGGTTTTAACCCTCATACATATAAATCTATGTTAGATTTGTTTGCCGGACATTCTTATTTATATCGTTTTTTCGTAAATAAATGTGTTAACTATTTTATTTTACATATATTTATTGGAACATAATTAATTTCTGAATGTCTTGACTATAGCTATGTTAGGATCCCATAGACTAAGTCTAGTCTAATTGGGTCTATGTTGATATTAGAACTTTGATTATATTAAAATAATCTATATTATAGTTGTATGCAATACCTGTTGGGAAATCACCTTCAGTAATCCTTTGATCGTCTCACTTTGACGTCTTTTGATTGAGATATGCAGTCCACAACTAAAAGATTGTATTAACTTTAATAATACTAAGCGATAATATTCTTAACAGCATACAACTTAAGGCTAGTATTGCTTTGGGATGATTATTTGCGGATTTATACTCGTAAGATGTTTTTTATGTGACATCTAGATTTCGTAATGAGCAGCTCCCGCTGAGCAAATAGCTGTTATTAGGACGGCCGGCTCCTGCGCGGTGAGCGGCGCCGGGTAGAGTCGGGCCTCAAGTGTCTTTAATATAGACAAGCCAGAGCTTATATATATTATAGAAGCTTTGAACCTTTGAACTCGTGGTTGTTATTGATCACTTGTTGCTATAAGTTTAGGATACATTATTTACCTTTTGGTCAGTGGTACATTTAAGAAATAATATTAATAATTTGCAACGAACGTAATCTGAAACAATTTTAGTCCTATTTTTAGATTTAAGGCTACAATTTCAACGTTTCGTGGAACCTCGGAACCGACGTCGTATTTATGTAGATTTTTGTATAAAGTAAATTAATGAGAAAGTGAAATCACTGAAATACGAACACATTCTCTTAGATTTATATGCATGCTGTACAAAAAGCTCTACGTGTGATACGTAATATATACCTACATTTTCTATTTAAAATATCATCATTGCAATTACATCTGTATGTTCTCATTAACCTTCAAATTCGTTGAACATACGTTGGTATACTGAAGCGGTTGTACTTCATAAAACAAGCAGTCACTTATCATGTAATTCATTGTATTAGCTACTACACTCTCTCAATCAAGTCTTCTATTTAATATTACATACTTAGTGAATTTCAATACACAAAGTATCGTTTCAAATTATTTGTTATTTTGTTTTAAAGCGTAAACTATGTGGAAATATTGTTGTGAAATAAATATGTATGGACATAATATCGTATTTTTTTTTTAATAAATACTGTAATAAATATATACGTATATTCTGTATTAAGAGTCAGTATTAAAACGCAAACAGTATTATCCGAGATGCAATAACATCAGAGTAATTTAATATGCGAGTAGATGCGATTACCAGATCTCATATACGTTTCCATGATGGCCTGTTTAAATCTGTTTCTTGGGGAGAGATTTATCTCCACACTCCAGCGCGGCGGCTTGATTCCAAATAATCGTTACCGTAACGGTTCACGCGACGCCGAATTTAAACACCATTTTTGATTTATGCCACGAGAGTACAAGAATTACATATTAGTACCAAGTTGTCATTTGAGAAGTTAGTGTTTTAATTTATATACCTTGGTATTAGCTCATCTGTAATTGACATTTGTTATAATCAGAATAAATCAAAATATATCTACATAAGATAATGTTTGTACTTTATCATTGTGAGAGGAGGCAGCCGAATATCAAAATTTATTATTGAATATAAGATTATTCCATTTTTAAAATCTTTTATAGGAGGCTCGACTGGCGTTTAGAGTGTTCCCGAGATCTGACTACAACCCGTCTAGTAGTGATCTATCTTTTCTCCACCGTTACACTTGACATTAATTTATAAGTCACAGCAGTGTCTCACCGACAAACACACACCGACAGACACATACCGACATACGACACAAACGATCGAAACTTAAATGTGATAAGTTAAACTTTACACACAACTGAACCACTCAGTCATTTGTCAGTACAACAAGTACACAAAACAATTTTAATATTTAGTTATTAATTATGGTTTGTAACGCATTTTATATGAATCCAACATATTACATATCGTTATGTTGAATATCTAATTGTTAATTAAAACACAAACTATTAACATTTCTTAGAAATCATTATTAAAAACTTACTTTTCTTTAACAGTAACTAGAATATAATTTTTCTAATTTCTGTTTTATTAACTGTCATTGGAATTGAGTTGAACAACTTGTATTATTATCATTAAAATCCGATAGTTGATTGTTTTTGAGTGCTATTTTTTAATTGTGCATTCACTTGGATTATTAAAAAAGTAACACAGCTCATTAAACATTACATTCACACTCTCACTCATTACTTCATTACACTCATTATTACAGATAATAAATATATCTAAAGTAGTAATGAGTAATAATTTGAAGGTTATAATTTGTAATCCTCATAAAAGGCCCTCAAAGATCCTCTGATATCGTTGAGCGCTCGTTACGGTATCGATTTGTTTGTCTTCCCCTTCTTTTAGCATAATGCTTACAAAGGATACTCTCTCAACACTCAACTTTGCTCTTTGTTCAGTCATTTGTTAAAATTAATGATAATTGAGTAGATATTTTTTGCGAGAGACGATAAAATGTATTGCTTAATAAATAATTACCGATCAAGCAATTGTTCACACGGAGTTTATAGTTTATAGTTTCCAGGTTAAAGAACAATTGACAAAACAACAACAATATATACATTTATATATATTTATGTATATGTTGTGACAGAGTAAGTTTTTGAGTAAAGTAAATATATTACTATATGACATGGTTCATAATGTCTTATTATTTATTAGGGTTGCCGTCTGATAATTCTATAATCCTTTAAATAAAATATTTATCATTTTCAATATAAATCAGTGCAAATATGAATGTTAAGTCTGTGTAAGTGCGGTTGTGGGGATTCGCGGTTTTTACATCGCGCGCCAATCCGCTTACAGTTTACACAGATTAAAAAATGTGCGACTTTGCAACAAAAATAATTAAAACTTTAAACAAATCGTATTTTATTAATTATTAATCCTTTAAAAACAAACATGTATCACAAGTTGTTAAGTATTAACTCTATGTTTGTGGTAAGCAAATCTCTAGTTTTTTATTATTCTCTTAATTAAATAGTACTCAATGATAAACTACATCCGATCCCTATCTTATATCAAGTATCAAATATTAAAACATCCCACTCGAGGGTACAGAGTACACATGAATATTAAAGAGTATTCCGACGTAAGGCTCTAAGTTCCACCTTAATGAGCCCCGTGTACACATCCTTCGTTAGTGTGAGTAAATTAATAGTTCTCAAACATGTCCAACTGTTGGCTTAAATCAAATTTCAATTAGCAAAGTGGATGTCAAATTAATACATGTGTGGGTAAGTCGGTAACGTTTTGGAATTAACAACGGTCTCAATACTTTGAGGGCCCCCTACTATTATATTATTTGAATGTCAAATTGACAACATATATACATCTATTAATACTATTTGAAGTAGTGGTAATTGTCTTTTACTTGTCTTCTAATTATTAAAATTAAATTTTAAATGTATAGTACAAGTAGCATAGATGTAGTATTTGTGTTTATTGATTAGTTGTAGTACATTTGACTTGAAGCCCACCGCGCTCAGCGCCATGCTGTCTGTTCGTCTGTACCCTGCACTGGTGTAACGTGATACCAGCAACACTACAAGTGTACGTCAATGCCTCGCAACATCCAATTATGTACCGACGTAAATACACTCTTATGACATGCAGGCATTTTAAATGTTACTATACTTTAGATTTTAACGTCATATGCATTTTACTGAAACTATTTTAAATGAGAATGGTTTTATTACTATTCTGTTACTTTTGATGAGTGAAGGTGAAGTAAGACGTTTGATTTCGCAATAGCAACTGTTTTGAGTGCTTAAAAACATTTTCTAATGCATAATATTCTATTAATTGCTTATAGAGATAGAGACGCTATATTGGTTTTTATAAATACAATTGATCAAATAGAAACAAATAAATATATATATAAAGTTGAAGGTTGTTTGGGGTAAATGTAAGTTTTCAATTTATTTGTATTGGACGGACGAACCAATGGACGGTAATTATTCAATTCAGCCCTTTCAGTTGCAATCGAACAGAAACTCGCGAATTTCGAACAGAAACAATACAATAGGATTAGTGATGAGATACAATTGTATCGAGAGTCAAATATTTACTATAATTTATATTATTTACAATATTTAAAATAATAAATAATGTACAGTAAGTAACATTCTGCCATAAATTTAAATATTTTATACGTATGACGTAATGCTTGTGAGGAAAAGAAAAGTTGTTAGTTGAAATAAGACTGTGTTGAGGACAGACATAACAAAGAAGTTAGTAAATGGTATTTTATGAATGAAACTAACATGCGTCTTATCGATCAATGCGTAATGAGGTTCCAATAGATCTTATTCCTGGTTTATGATAATTACTGTTTTAATGACCTCAGCTAGCACTAATTATGGTCAGAACTCCAACCTTGTTCGAGATCCCTTATTGGAACTACTATTACGAAGACGCCAAGTCTGGACACTGATGGCCAAATAATTGGACTCTGTGAATTATAAGACCCTCGGAATAGGTATCGATATTTTTCCTTAGCAAGCGTCACTAATAGTAAACGGATGTGACGTTAGCGGCAGCCGCCATGCTAATGGCTAATGCGTGTCGCCGGAAGTCGTGGCCCGGAAACGAAACGGCCATCTCGCGAAATTATCATTTAATGTTTTATTGGTGTACCGCCAGCGAGCTTTGTTGTCATGGTGAGAAATGGGGATAGAAGAAAACAGCTACTATTAATAAGATAGAACCGCCTTAATGGTGGCGTCTTACAAACAAAATATCTGCAATAATATCCACAGCTTATAGTTGGATATTAACATTCCTTTATAAATAAAATATATAAATATTTCTAAGAAGACATCAATTGTAATTCTGTAAATAAAAATATATTTTTGTAACAAATCCATCAAAAAACATCAATAGACGTAGCTATTTATTATATTAGCGACCGACGGGCTGTGTTATTAAATAACATTAGGATTTGTATTCACTGTCACAAAAATAATTATACGCTTTATTTTTAAGATTTAAGAAATTAAAATAAATATTTATCGTTTCTATATTTACGTTTTAAGTTAATTTTAGTTCTCATTATTTAATCGACCAAATTTTAATTTTAGATTTGCAATCTTAATTAAGACCTAACGTATGTAAGATTTCGACACTTACTTACTTACTTACTTACTTACTTACGATAAGTGGGTAATGGTTTTATTTCGAAACAATATAAAAACTTTTAAAAAATATGTCTTTATTTCCGATGTATCGTGTGCTCTTAGCTTTGAATCGTTATCGCTGTTACTTAATATTGAATTTCATTTCGCTTATATTAACGAAAGCGGTTATTTATAGCGACACGAAAAAATAATATCTCATTGATTTTATCATTCGACATTTATACATGACATGATTAGATGTTTTATAATTCACGTGGCCGAGAGGAGGTTAATGAAATATTCTCTGCATGGAAATTAATTTGCTTCACTGATATAAATGATTGATGTCTGCGGTAACATCAGATTGAATCTCAAAAGAGTTAAGCTTCGTCCGACATTCAAAGGTATTCCGCAAGACCATATTACTTGACAGAGTCAGGACTAGAATTAAAGAAAGAGAAGAAATATAACTATAACGGTTATTGCCTTTCTTAAAGTTTAAAATTTTTTTTGGTCAGATCTACAAATTGTTGATATAGACTATAGAGATAGCAAAATCTATTGTCGGTTCTATCTAAAGTTTCACGAGTCGTTTTAAAATATGAATTCTGAAAAAATACCAACAACTTTGTTCATTTCAAACAAATCTAGAAGTCATATTTCTCTTTATTACGACTGTCGTATAAATCATAACTAGACCACTAGCGTAGTGTTTTTTTTAGCATATTCCTTTGAAAATTCTCTCAGAGAGATGCTCGCAGCTTCATCCCACAAATCAAGGAACGGATACCATGAGTCGCTTTCCGGTAAACCGAAATATATAGTAATAGAATATTTTGCGCAATCTCCACGCTATAATTATTTTGTTCTGTTAGATTTGCCTAAAATTTAGATTATGGAAAATACAACTTCGCTATTTGTGAATCTCTGTGTTGCGATCTCTTATATAGAAACAAATCGATCATTTAAAATAATAATATTCGGGTATTATTAAATATCGTAAGTTTACAAAAAATGTTAAATTATTAATATTTAAAATTTTTTACTACACATTTAATACTTTAAAAATAAAAATTTTAATACAATAAGTTTTATTGGTACTGACATGTACCTGTACAAATATAAATAAAGTTTTAATTGGAATTAGTAAATGTTTAACTGAGCTACAAGTGCGAGTACCGCTAACAGAATATATATAATATGTACTGCGATGTACCTTCGTAGCGCTTTTGAACATACATTTGATTTATCGACATATTAGGAATGCCCTTATTGGTTTGATTTTAGTTGAAAGCAAACATTAATACATTAATGTATGTAACTATTTATTACTTAACATAATATAGGGCACTGGAACCAGAAACTAAACATATTACTAATATTTTAATTGTTTAGTAGAGCGAGGTGTCTTGACTCTTCAGTGCCTCAATGATGACTCTGACGTTTGAGTATAGTATAGTTATATATTATTAATGATCGTATTTATAGTAATGAAATCATAAATTCAACCTAAATCCTCAACCCTGTTAAGGTAGTAAGGAAATTTCCACATAAATTCTATCCAGTACCAAGCCTTCATGTTTAAACGATAATTTTCTCACCGACGTGTTCCGAATAGATCCCAGCGCGCTGTCAATGCTTGACGTAGGTAAATTGTGTTGGTATCATGTCGAATCCGATCTCCAGTGAACGTGAGAGCCAGATATTGGTAATTGCTACGAATAATAAATATACTAAATAATAAACTCTTCAAATAATCATTGTTTTTCAATGATGTAGTTTTTAGTTTGGTTTCTATTTGGACATGAATTGAAATCGTTGAAGAATTATTATTTAATTTGTGATGTTGAAGAATCTAGTGATTCTTCTTAGTTACGTTGTATCAATAGACATTTATTATTCCAAATTTTGGAATATAATGGAGTTGATTGATATAATGAATTAAAAGTTGTTTCCTTTCCTCAAAGTAGTATTATAAGAAATCGAATAATATGGAAGTGTACATATTATGATATTTTTCCTAATTTTAGATCACGCCACACGTCATCAAAGGCTACGATCCTATGACGTCAGTGATCCGACAATTATCCCTAATGAGGCGATCCCGCACGTGTCCCGTATCCCGGGAAATACGGGATTCCGGACGCAAACCGCGCCGAGTGGTCTATGCGCATTTGATTAGTGAACGAGTGATTCATGGGCGTACGTGAGCTAGATTTGAAACGGTTTTTTATTCTTGTTTCGGGGGTTATTTGGGTATTATACACTGTTATAGTGAATTTAAATGCATAGGGGAAATAGATATTCAATATCAAGGAGGGGTCACCGACAACATGTTACATTCTTTGTTTTGATTTATTGGAAACAATTAACGTTTGGACTAATTCTCTAATCACACGTTGTTTAACGAGAACTATCTAAGGTAATATAAATTATAATTGACTAAGGTAAAATATAAAGCAAAGAGCAACAAGCAAACGTAAAATTGTTTATCAGTTATAGTGAGTACGGTTGCTATAGTTCGTTAGTCTTATACTACAGAGCGTGGTCTGTAATTGCTACGAACAACCTCACCCTTATTGGGAGAGCTTTTGGGCGCTACGACTACGACATACGGCTACGAAATACGACTACGATATATGACTAAGACATATCAAATAAACAGAGATCGATCTTAGAATAGTTTGATGTTTTATGTAATAGCATGATATATGGACATCATATAAATATTTATCTTTGGCATTGTTGTGTATATACAGGATGATAAAATACGCGTATGTACATGCACATTTATTATAACATATATATTTATTTTTCAATCTTGTGTTGATTTCAAATTTAATGCCATATTTTTACAATATGTGTATATAATCGTAGCATCCAAATATCATATTTTTGTTTGTAAATATTTATAAAAACATTTACTCGATAATTACTCGATTATTAACAATGTTCAAGCGAAATCAATTTGTGACAGTTATTGTTATTTAGTGTTTTTTTGTAATAAGTCGTGTCGTATTCGTGAGGTGTAATATTTATATATGACTCCCACTTTTATAGAAGCTCGTTAAGACACATTCATGTCTGTTTATATAACAGATATTTATATGACATACATCTATTTACCCGTACAGATTGCTCATTATATCAATTATATATACATCCGATTATAAACCTTATTACACTCATATTAATGTAGGTTTAGCGTCGACTCTATTTTCATATTGTATATATCTTACACATTACCATTGAAACTATAATTGGGTTATTTGTTATATATAATACAAACTGTTTTATTGTACTAACTTGAATTATTATAGCTATACTTTATATTCTCTTTTGTCTAAAACCTAGTTAGAGATTCTATTTGAAGTTAATAAAAGGTAAATATAGTTACTGTTACTGTAAGATAATTAAAACGTATCTGCTTAAATAAACTTTATACTGTATTTAAAACATACAAATTTTAGAAAAGACTATTTAAAGAAAAAGTAATATATGTATATATACACCCATGTCATTATGTATGTATTCAAGAGGACTCTGAATACTTTATGTTACAAAAGAAGTTTTAATAATATAATAATATTGAACTTGTCTGCGTCACCTTCAGAAACAAATTATCGAAGCTTCTGTAATTTCATTGGAAGCTGTAACAAGTAACGCATTTAAACAACAATCAAATCCTTGCGATAATTTCCACTCAATTTCTACCTTTACTCGGCGCCATAGAGCACTTCAAAACTTTTGTTCTAAAACAAGCGACCATTATTATAGAACTGGCAGCACACTCGACTCCTAGCATTATAGTTCTTTTCGATTCAAAGGTCGGGAGGTGGAGCGGCTCTTTCTAAATTGGTTAGGTGTCTTATAAAGTCGAGTCACGTTCGCATGTTTCCAAATCTCACGTGCTCGAAAAATTGGTGAGCTGAACGGAAGTGTAACCGGCAAGGAACCAGCAGCAGCGTGTTGACGATAAAACACCTGGAATTCGAACTCAGAATATTGTGTTCCCGTTTTTTTATGACCAATGAGATTTCTTGTTAGGAATCCGGTGACGCGGGTGATTGTTTGAATTGGTTTCATGTTTTGAACTCAGATCTTGTATTGGATGGAATTGTGCTGAAATGGAGCTGTCGTTCTTAAGGTTTGTTGTGATTGGATGACAGGTGGCATTTTGTCATAACTTTTAATTGAATCGAAAATAAGTATAAAGAATCTAAAGAATATAAAGTTAATCTAAAGTAAATGTGTAATGAAGCAAACAGTTTTTATTATAATCCTTGAACAAAGAGGAACTGACCTCAGAGAGTTGCAATAGACCCATCGTTATTGCTTACTCAAAGTATGACTTAGTAATTAAAAAAAATCAATAACGTATTATGTAATGTTATGTTATTTTAATTCAAACTACAAGATTCTGCTTCATAATGTGTTCCTGAAGTATTCAATATAATACAATGTTGGTAAAGGCACTCAACATAAACATTTCAACGGTTTTTTATACTTTTGTTTTTATATTCGCTTAAACTAGACAGAGAGGGGACATTGTATGAAAAATAGGACTATCAATTCATCTGATGTTTTGACGGCACAGTGTTTTCTAACGTGACGATGTTGTATCAGAGTGCAGTTCTACGTACATTGATAGACATGTTTGTGGAGGACATGACAAAATTATTTATTTAATTAATAGAAGATTTTATGGAATAATAGTTTGAACATAAAATTAATAATAATCACTGATATTTTTTTCCATAATATTCACAAAATTCGAAACAAATTGAATGTTTAATGTTTTATTAAGCTTAACCTGAGGAAAGGTGACAAGAGAACTCGCAATGAACATCAAAATACTTGGTGTTCCTAGTAGTTAGTGCAGCGAGGTAGCGGCCAGCTGAATGTCATTTATCTAGCACGAGGTGGATCGCGATAGGCGTTTTTATATCCCTTCATGAGTTATAACCCCTTTAACTGAAGCGAATGGGTTTAGTTTTTCTATAGCAATTTATTTGAGCAACTTTTAATCCATGATCTGCAAGGTTAGCAGTTTCTATAGATGTCGTTTGAGTCGAAGGCGATTCAGTTGGTAGAGTTGATTCAGTTTATTCGTACTTTGATCTTCATTGATGTTTAATATTTTTTTAGGATGTAATTTTAAATAATACATTTAATAACTATGTTGTTAATTGTTCCTCATGTTGTATAGAAATAGCTCATTTGTATTGTTATAATTTTAGTTTTACAAAACTGATTAAGGAGACTTATAATATCATTTTTTTTTTTAATTTTCCTAACCCTATAGTCGACCGGAAGAAATCGTCGTCAGGCGATAAGACCGCCTTTTGTACTTTACAAATTATTTTATTTATATGTACTATTTTTTTTTCTCATGTATTGTGCATTAAAGAGGATAAATAAATAAACTATATTTCTTGTAAGGAAATACAAACATGCTTAATATAATTTATATATTTAATAGACATAGACAGTCCTTTGGAATATTATTGGTACATTTAGAACCTACCGGAGTTACATGAACTAAACCGACGTACGGACACACACACACACACACGCTTGCAATAGATTAATTGAATTACATCAGCGAGCCACTTAATGCGATTAAAATCTGCAGCGGATTGACGCGTCGGGTACTGACGAGTACTGACGAGTACTGACGAGTACATCACCACGAGAACTTCTCTATTGATGGCGTTGTTTGCAGTTTACTTTTCTATTGTTATACCTAGTCTAACATCTGGATCTAGATTCTAAGGGTCCATGAAGGAGAAAAGGAAAAATACTAAAATACTATAGTGTTCTTGGAAGTCATTCGTAATATTTTTAATTCAATTTTACTCGCACCGACGAAGTATAATAATAATTATGTGATTTTCTAACATTCACAAAAAGTGTACAATGTTAACTTTTATATAACAAACAATTTGCATAACAATCATTATCAAATTCAAAATATCTTTACTCAAGTAGGCATTTCGTTTTTTCGCCGATGTATTATTTATTTAATTATAACTTGTTGAACTTTATTTAATTTAAATTTATTTTCAAACAAAAATAAATATGTAATTTCTCAGACACCGATCTGAATCTGAATCTGTCAACGTGCTCTGAACTGTTTACATAGTATATAAATATAACAACATAATAACTTAATTAACATGTCATAAGATCACAGAGGAGTGATTTATTAGGTTATAATAAAACATATTATTAATGTCAAAGTCACTGATTATAAACTTCTTTTCTAAAGTCTTTTAGAGTGAAGTGTTGATCTCACTATGTCACATCATACACCTAATACAGGAAATTAAAATAATTTAAAAAATGTAATCAGACACTCGGTACATAAGTTACATTAATTTGGAAATTCCTTGAATTTAAGATACTTCTGAATGCCAAGGAGACGATAAGGTAAATGTGGTTACTGATTATGAACATATATATTATTTATTTATTATATTGTAATTAACTTGAGACTATAATAATTACATCTGTTTATTTAAAACTATAATTTTGCAAGATGCAAGTTTATACTCATATTATATACATCTTCTAAGTAATAGGAATGTTATTTATTATTTTAATAAATAATCAATGTAAATTGTAATGTAATAAAGTTAATAATTTTTAGTTACAGTATTATTGTGGTATTGGTAATTGGTTGGATACAATGATTTTAGCTCACCTCAGTTTCATAAATCAAAGATTGACTCATTCTTTTGGGTCTATTACATTTTGGGATTACATCTGACAAACATACAGCATTACGTATCCTTGATTCATAATACTAGTGTGACAGAGGTTCAATCGTAGCGACCTACTTTTACGGCTCAGAACACTTTCCAGTGTCTTAATATTGATAAGCATGGGATAGCCATGGTTCCATCGATTGAGCGTTGTCAGTTCACGTTCGCTCCTCTATTATTAAACACCATGAATAAAAATATCCTGTGCCCTCACGCAAAATAACTAACGTTGCGAGCACTATGAGGGTCTGTAAGGCTTTAGGTGCACTCAGAGTTACACAACTCCTATACTCACCTCATATTTTGAGGTCTTATATTTAATTGGATGAAGATAAATAATCTAAACATCTATGTTTGACACGGCTATAAGACTGTCCAAAATTTAAAATAACTATTTTCGTTATATTTATTTAAATTTTATATAATAATATATTGCTCATACCATTTATGATAAAACATCATATAAGATACGCCATAGCATTTGCTGGAGTCTACATCAAATAAATGATAATGAAGTAAATAACAAAAGGAATATAGTAAAATGATGATATATCTCCCAGTGTGCCTCGGTCTGAACTATAATTTGAGTTTCTTCCACGTCGGTGCGAGCGCGTAATGGTAATTGGTAGGGTGTGGCTTGCAGTGGTGTGGCCAGGAAAACACAGTTTATGTTCCTGTTGGATTTACGTGTTCATGGGACTGACGTGATCATACAGGCCCGACGGGGAACTACAAAATTTGGTCAGTTCCCCAAACCTTACCTAGTATTAGTGTCTAACAGATGTAGCTACGTTAATTTGAATCAAGCGTAAAATTTATCGGCCTTTTTAAATAAAAAAAAACTTGAAATTTTGGTTCAGATAGTGCTCTTTTTTTTGAATTTGAAATATTTGTCAAACTTGAAATTTTCTGTGAATCTCATAAAAGCAACGTGCGCTTGCGCAACCATAGACTAGCTCATCTAAGTAGGCACAATGCGAAAGTAAATTAATCTGTGATAACTTTATAATAACTGTTTTAAACACAATTAAATGGAATTAATTCAAGTCCACTATTTCGTTTGCCATCATCATATAACATTATCCACAATTACACCAAATTAAAATAATTGCTCCCCAATGTTATATTATGTTTTTGTAGACCATGCTTTTACGCATCATGGCGGCGAGGTGTACAATTATAATTAGGTAAATGGCGAATATCTGTCAATCTGTATGACACGGCTAAGCTGTGGTTAGCGGGAAAAATGACATGCAATGGGCGGGAAGGTGTGATTAGTTATTCAAATAACTTTTGACCCTGTCGCGGGGTTTATTACTTTGTTTGATCTTTGTACAATATTTATTTTAATATCAAGATTTCGTATTGCTGTTACAAGTTCCTGTGTATCATTAATGTTAATTATAATACTATAATAATAGTAACACTAGTGGTATATATATTTAACTAGTGTTTCCTATGTTCACGTAACTTTTGTACACAAAATAATTGAAAACTAACGACTTATTAAATACATTTGGGACTTATTATTGACAACAAAAAGGTATTGTATTTATTTATTCATAATTCAAAGGAAGTACATCATTAAGGTTATATTCCCCTTGTTTTTTTCAATTGAGTTATTATATTTAGCATACATTTTTATAATTAGCTCGTAAATAAAACAATTCTCGTTTTATTAAGATGTTAACAATCGTCGGTAACGAGGTTTTAATGGTTTTAAGAACGTTTAATAGTGTTTTAATTAAACACCTAAATTGTATTTAAGATTATCTGATAATTGTTTTATGGTAATAGAAGCTTTTTAACCGACTCCAAAATGGAGCTATTTATTAGGTATATTAACACTTTGTTGAACCTCTTTGGTTAGCCAATATCAGATTTACGTCTCTTACTTACAAAGCCTTATTTGTATTGATTTAATTTGTCATGTATTTATTGTAACAATAAGATTCAGATTATTTTTATGTTATAAAGTATTAATAATAAAATGTGTCCTAACAAGGCAATGTCATCACGAGAGTCGCAGCACTCCCAATCTTTAGTCTCATTAACTTTCGGCAGCTCCTAAATCCATCAACGGAGCACTAAACATTGATTTACGTTCCACGGATGCTCGTAAATCGATCGTTAGTTCTAATTGTTTTGCGAAACCCGTGTTGTAACGCAAATGAGGCTAATTGCCAACACACTACTCACATATCTATAAGATATCAATTTAAAATATAACAAGTAAACGGTTGCGCTAATGTAATATATTTCCTCTCGGAATTATTGAAATAATGATGAAACAGAGCTTCCCTTGAATTTAACACTGTTTTGTGCTTAAGAGCGCAAAATGTAATGCCCCTTAGCTGTTTCGCCCCATGCAGATGAACCCGAATAATTCGTGGAAGCCAATTTAAAGACACTTTCACATTAACGGTAAATAAACTGCGCTAATTATAACATCTAGGTACTCTGTTGATGGATTAATTAATAAAGCTGAAGAGTTTGGGTTTTTGGTTACGCAATGTAGTAGTTGAACAAATGATTTTTGCATTTGATAACTTATTTATGGTTACAACATCTAGCATCAGAGAGTATCTTACCATATTTAGCAAATTTGCGGGAAATGATATTTGGCATAATGGTTTCTAAAAATAAGAAAAACAGACGGACAGAACGATAAAGTTGGAATAAAACATGAAGTTCATATAATTTATTTCACAAATATCTCTATAGCTATTAAAAATGTAAAACGCTGCTATTGCCGCCAGTGTGAATCGCCTTTAGAAGAATTTGTACATATAAAGGTACCCCAATAATGTGTTATTGCGTCGAGAAAGTCATTCATTAGTTTACGACACCAATATATTTGAGTCTTTTGAATCGCGGACGGGTGAGGGGGGATAGCGGGGGACAGAGGGGGGGGGGTTCCGTATATTTCGAGATAAACGAACAATACCCAGTTCGTTTAATGTGATAAACGAGGGTATTATGGCAAACGCAATCTCTAAAAAATATTGGTACACGCGTCAAGACAACACGCATTAACGAGGTCTCCGTTCGATCCTACACACAAGTTGTGTTCTGGTACACACAAGTTGTGTATATTGTTGGCTAGAGATTTATTAATTGATGGAACGGTATTGTTAACGTTATTGTATATTTCTAAAAATATATAATTGTCCTTATCAACAGGTTAAGATACAAACAACAGTAACTTAGTTTATATTTGCAATACGTAGTAGACTTCTAAGGTTCCCTGATTTGATGTGATGAGAAGAAATTTACGTCTACATACAGGAACAATAATAGATAGTAAATCAACTCTTTATAGATTGAACATTTTATCGGTATGGATAGAAATCGAACCTGCGACCTCAGGGACGGAACGGGACGGTTTCCCAGAGGTCTAACGTTAGCATGACAAAGAGGCTTATACTTTATACCTAGATAATTTAAAATTTGTATTTAAAATTTTTCGAACATATATAACCTAGCGTTATAGATTTGATATCTAGTTTCAGAACTATGAACTCTTTTGTTAATAGTACAAGAAATACATTCTATTATTTTAATAATTTAAAATAGTATTTGATATACTTTTGCGTATTTATCATTAAACTATTCCATAATAGAAATTTTCAAATGATTTCCAAGTGGAAGTTAAATAAATCGATAAAATTAAGTATAAGTATTACTGCTAGTATTTATGTAGGAGTAGTTAAGTACCTCTTAGTTGGAAATCATCTCTCTCTGTGAATGGAAGCGGAAGCATTGTTATTTTATAACACTTTAAAATCGTTTTTATTGCTCGTTGCATGAAACAGTATTAATTGTATTTACTTAAGAAGTTGATTCCTTGCTAACTAACTGGGTTAAGTTCTTTATTACACCAACATGTTAGAGATCACATGAGCTTCCTACTGAGGAAACCTAATTTATAGTTCTATTTCTACAAGATAATGTAATCGGGTACATTAGAGAATATTAATAAATAACGAACGGAAATTAATATGATATAACAGAGTAATACGACTTAAGTGAGTTCAATAAATATTTAAAGACGTACTATCTCTTTATTTATAAAACATCTTCTATGATGTTGAATATATTATATTACATTACTTATGATAGATGATAGACATTGTTATACAATTTATTGAACTTGTTTGTTTTTGGATGGAAATTAGACACTGAAGGGACGATTCTTACAATAATGTTCGTATGTCTTACATTTTATTCTGAAATTAATTATGAACGTTTACTTACACTTGAAATTGTTTACCACCTAAAAGTTATTTATATAAATTAGGTACTTTATTTTTAGAAGACAAATTTCGAATAATTACTTAAATAAAAAAAAATGTGTGTGTGAAGTGAAACTTCTTTATGACATAATTTTTTGAAAAATGATTCACTAATTACAACTTTACAGGAATGGCTAATTAAGCTAAATTAGATAAAGTTTAAGCAAAAATAAAGATGGCGCGTAACAGAAAATCGTTAAAATTTTTTAACATTGCTATAAAATTTCTCCCATCCGTCGATAAAAAAGTTTCACTTCAAATATGGCGCGTAACGGAAAAATGTGACTTAGAAATAAAGATGGCGCGTAACAGAAAAACGTCATAATTTTTTGACATTGCTATAAAATTTTATCCCATCTGTCGATAAAGAAGTTTCACTTCAAAAAGATGGCACGTAACGGAAAAATGTGACGCATAACGAAAAAATTTTACACTAATTTTTTTTCCAACCCCGATAAAGCAGTTTCACTTCAATAATATTATATTTTCAGTTTAATTAAATTTAGGTATATTAAAGATAAATATTATAATACAAACAGTACTGTGAACACAAAAAATTATAACAAAATTCTTATTTGGTGCCATAGATAGAGCTAGCTACTAACCGGAGGATTTCATACTTCACACATACACAAAATGATCTAAGATACACAATTATATACCGACCCAGTCTACAGATATGTAGTTCAATATTGATTAAACCGTTAAAACGATAGTTGGCAAGTCGTAACAAGCGAATAAGAGCTCAAGCGAAATAGTTTCGCTTATTAAGAGAGTTACGTCGATTCCCGAGTTGAATCTCTTGAGAGGAGATGCGCTGATAACTGTTCTTGGAGTTGAGGAAATATATATGGGATGAGTAAATATAATGTTGTTATAATAATTAACTATCGGACGCGGCCACCGCTAAAACTAACTAATTTTAAAAACTAAAACTAACTACTGTTAAATTATATATTACCTATTTACTTTTACAGTTATCAAGTTCTATGTTGACGATCATTTTAAAATTAACCCCTTTTGGGGATAAAATTTCAAAGAAACATCTTTTAAATATTTCCAGCTTTTATCTTCAGTGCTGTAATCTGTACGTACAGACAGGTCTAGAACACGTCGGTTAATATAGAAAAATTATTGATCTGTAAGACGGATCATATTTATTATTTTAATATATTTAATATGTTTTAAGCTTTCTTGGTGAGTTTCAATAAATAATATAACAAAAATAACACATTACTTTTATAAGAAAAGTCATTGAAAAGTCGAAATTCAGAAATGTCGTTAATTCGGTTCAATTCATTAATTCAGACGCTGAAGTGTTGCAGACGCTATAAAAATGCTAAGTCGCTGGAACTTTCTTAAATGTTCCTCTCTACCTACTATACTATATACTTACTATACTATGTACCTACCACACATACCTACTGATAGGTATATAAGAAATATAATAGATTATTCACATTGTTTCTTCATATTGTTTTATTTCTAACCGTTTGTTAAATCGTTAATTTACAGCAAGAGTGTTCAAAAAGAATTCCCATTCTATTAAATACATTTCAGGCAATCTTACTTCTTAGTTTTTTTTTACTTAATGCATATAAAAAGCATGTAACTTAATTCAATCACCAGACTTATCATATCTCCGAATAATATATTTAAATTGAATCGTGAACCCGATTATAAATCAATACATGTTTCATAATCCGCTCAGGAACAACTAAGTTATAACAGAGCGGCGTCACGTGAGTTGTAATTTGTGAAGTTACCATTATAACAAGATAATGGAGAAATTCTCACTGACAACTCACTCGCTCTGAATCGAGTTGGGATGATCATCCGGCCACTATTCACTACAATAGACCGAACTACGCATATTAGCCGCCAGTACGAGACACACCGAGACACACTGAGACACACCGACACACACGAGATACACTTGGGGAACACTTCAGTTATAAGTTATTACCGTTTATTCAGAACACTCAAAAATATTTGATTTGAGCCTTTACTGAATTAAAGTACATACATATTACTGACATTTATGAAATATATTTTAATTTTTTTGATTAATGAATTGTCGAACTAGTAATTTGAATGATGCTCTGTAATAAATCTGCTTAATATCTGTAGTATTAATGACCTTAGCATAGTTAGGAGCGCCCTGCAAGGAACATGACATCATCTTTTGGCGTAATATTATCCTAACTGGGAGTCAGGACTCTAATAGTAAGATAAACTGAGCTCTTCATAAAGCTAAAGTTTATAAAATTAGCATTTAGTAATTAATTCAATTTACAACATTTGGACTTTTTGATGAATTTCTTAAAAAAAGTTATGCATTATATTTTTCCATTATTCCTAAATCTTATGATATAAAATGATGTATTTCATTTCAATTAATATTGACGTGTATAAAAACATACTCGTACATATATTGTATGGTATACAGTATAAAAATAAAAATTAGATTTATGTTGATTTGTACAGATGTTCGAATATAATGTCCTCAAGTGTAGACAAGAAGACACGGCGAAGTGACTCGGTGCAGTGTGGGTAACTACTGGCTTCTGCCTGCTGGTTGCTGGTTGCTGGTTGCTGGTGAGGGAACAATCGACTTTCCCAACTATTTCAATTCGACTTGTGTTGGTGTCATTGTTGCTCAAATCTTACCATCCAGCTG
The DNA here is from genome assembly GCA_959347355.1 of Napeogenes inachia. NCBI lineage: Eukaryota > Metazoa > Arthropoda > Insecta > Lepidoptera > Nymphalidae > Napeogenes > Napeogenes inachia. Next base: position 11,499,318 of record OY365804.1, on the reverse strand, counting down.
GATCCTCCTTCTTCTTTAGAATATAATTGGCTTGGCATGATTATAATTATAGACATGTACTTGCGTTATGTTTATTTAATGACATTCATAATTTTTTATTGAGATTTGTATGAACAAATCAAACAAGTACTAAAACATGTATAATATGTTTTATTTAATATTTATCAAATCAAATGAATGTTGATTGTCTCTAACATCTCATACATCTTAAATACAGAATGTTACAGGTAAATGATTTTCATATGGGATGGGCAAACTATAATGGGCAATTTTGTGTAATGACCATTATATGGACGGTACAGTCGCGCACAAAATAGTTACGTTAATTAAATTATTCCAACAACTGAGTTTTTTACGCAGACGCTAATGAATGACTGATTTTATTGGCTCGTTTAAAATACATTTTTAATTAACTCTTACTTTAAAACTAATAATTTATATGTTTGTATTGTTTTCTTTCTCTATATTATTTGAGTAATGTAACTAAAAAAAGCCTACAGTATTCAGCAGTCTACTTAATATGTAATGTAGGAAATAAAAACCACGCGAAATGACTAACGAGTAAAAATGGAATTAGATAAGAAATTGAGAATTATCAATAATTGATTTAAGGTTATTGCTCATTGAATAAAATTATATTGTAATATTAAATAGAATTTAAAAACAATAAAAACACATTTATTCTTACTCTCTGATGTTTTCGTATATTTGTTATTTTAAATATTATATAACTATTAATATGAGAGGATTTTAGTGGTGTGGTTAGTTATTTAGTTTTAGTAGCTTTATTTCCAATACATCGTTTTTTTCAATTCCTTCTCAGATATTAATGATCACTGTAATATAATAATCAATACAATGAAATAATGTAAATATATACATTTATAATATATCTTTATTATTAATTTATTTATTTTTATGTTAAGGTTCTACTCCACGGTACTCTAGCTAGTCTTGACTGTAACCTTCCTCAGGTGCAAAGAAGTTATGCCTATTAAAATCGAAGTCTTTGCTTTGTCTTTGATAAAGATTTGTATTAGGTGATTTAAAAATAATTTAAAGATCACCCTTGTCTTGACGACAGTACTCTCATGACTCCCCTAGATCACTATAGTCATTGGCATGACATAATAATCCGTCGGTTAATAGAGCGAGTTAGGAAACCATTACGTATAATGTTTTATTATTTTTAGTATGCGTTATGGTCTTAGGAATTATTATATTGTAATAATGAAATGAAAACGACACGCCTAATGTATACAATAGTTTTTAAACTCTTTATTTAAAGATTATTCAAACGGTAACTCATCTAATAATAATAATTGTATAAAAGCCAACTAATATAATATTTTTATTATAAATAGTAAAGCTTTCGGAATCTTTTGGTGTACATCGAATCGAGACGTATTAAATCGTTATTCAGATGTAGTTTCAGTTGGAGTATATTTCGCTAGGTATGTATGTATGTATGTTCCTAGTCGTATAAGTCTGAGTGCAGTGCTAAGGCGTGCCGGAGCCGTCCCGCTGATTTATAGCTAGTTTCGCCCCCCGGGTACGGTCGCTGGCTCGTTCATTTTAAATTCATCTCGCTACACCCGAAATGCAGTGTTAGAAAAATACCCACTAATAAATGTTTATATTTGATATTATATTTTAGATGAAGTAGTTATTTTTTGACTCATATTTTTTTAAATTACTTTAATAAAGATCAGAATATTTGTAGATAACCTATTTCAAATAATTTTACGAATGACATCACTCGTAACTAATTATTATATTCAGTAAGTATATTCATCTTCAATGATTAATGATAATAATAGTGTTTAAAAAGCTGTAGAGAATATATTTCCATATAATAAATGAGAACGAACAGCGAGGTAACAAACATTAACGTTTAAAATCACGTATTTAAATGAAGCATAAATCACTCCGACTTTGGCACATTTATAAAAACGCGCAAATGTCTGAGCTAGTTTTATATTTTAGTTGGATACAGCCGTGAAAAACGTTGCAATTTCCAAAAAGCGACACCTAAAAGTTTCGTCTGCTCCGAATACGAATAAAATGAATGGATGATACGCACTGCTAATTTAATCGCTGAGTTTGTTTTCATAACTTAGTATGATCTAACCTAACACCTCAATTTTTTCCATGAAGCAATTATTCACATAACCTGCCTGTGCTGGTACTGAAGTACTCAAAGTACATAAGACTTCTAAGTACATCACTTAACGCTTATAAGTAAGATAAGATGTGAGAAGCTTATAAGAACAAATTCTAATTTATCTTTTAATGCAAAGAATATTTAGTAGCTTATATTTAATTACAGTTAAAAGGCAGACAACCGCCGCGTGGTTCCAGCAGTGCGTCGTGGCAGCGGTTCATCATAAACTGTCCGGATCGCGTACGTGTTCATCAGTCAACACGCCGCGTTCAATTACTCGCTCGCTTTCGCGGTTCAGATTAGCCTAATTAAAAACGCTACTCCGATAGATGGAATTTCAAATTTTGGAGTATCAAGTGAATTTACGACGACTGCGAGTGACCTGCCTGTGTAGACTTAGAATACTATTAATACAATACCATATTACCTAGCTTATATAAATTACAATTTAATAATTTATGGGTTACTAGACAATAGACTCGTAGATGGTAGTTTGTTGTTCTTAAGCTCTATTCGTATTGTCAGATGGTTTGGTTAATGAGAAAATATATCTAATTACTTTTTTATATTTATTTTATAATCTGTAACATTACAAAAAGAAATACTCTGTTTAAACATTGTGCTTCTTTACTTAATAACAAGTGATACTAGAGGCATTCTAAACGTAGTTGAAATAATAGTAGTATCTATTAGTAGTAGTAGACACTATAGTACATTAAATATTGTATAAATATTTAAGATAGTCTGCTTTACTATATCTTAAAACTGTTAATATATACCATTCTATATAGGGGTATGTTTATTTGAAGCGTCGCCAAACACCAATTGCATTAATACTTTCTCGGAGCAGTAAATCGTTATTGCCTTCTTCCATCCAATTTTCCTAGAAGCCATGCATCATCATGTCACAACAATAACTGCCGTAAATTCAAGTTAAGTGAAAATTTTACAGTCACCAGACGTACGAATTAGTTGGGACATGAGATTCTGGATTTATTATTTTAAAAGCTTCTATCTGGTGTCACCTCGTGACCGTCTTGGCGATGTGGAGACAATTTAGATGATACTGAACTATTATATACATATATAGAATATTTTGTTCGAATATTCTATTGTTTTATTACTACTTATCAGTGTTGGCAGTGATAACACATGTATTATATTAATTCAATTATCTATATCCAATCCCCGATTAAGAAAACTGAAAGCATGATAAAGGCTGTGTATATATTTTTACGATGGACTTAATTTGACAAACACTCAAACATCTTAGATTAATAATAATGTGTGTAATATTTCTGTATATACACAATTTACTCTAACATGAATACATAATTAATAATATAATAATATATAGTGATGTTTTCTTCTTAACACAAAATGCACTTCAGGCGCCTGCTGAAATTACATTTTATTCTCAAGAGGTGATTTTGTTGTCTTTTTCACAGGAGTGTTTCTTATTATATAATGGTTGATGTTGAAAAAAAAAGGATAAGGAGGTGAATATGAATAACATTTTGTTAACATTTTGTAATAAAGTTAATACAGAATCTTTCCGGTATAAAAAAAAAAACAAATTATTACTGTTCACGAAGAAAAACAAAAAACAGAAATAGAATAACTTTTATTATCTAAAAAGCTGTTCGGTGACAAACTCATTTATCACACGATTTGGCAGTCAGTGGCTTATTTTTAAATAATCGTGACGTCATACCCGGCTGAGACGGGCAGAAATACAACATGGCCGCCGGAAATTGTCATTGCGTTGTTAAATGAATCGAAATGGAAAAAATGTGAGGCCTTTTCTCTTCCTTTATTGTTTAGGTTTGCAATTACTGGTGCTTTCATTTTTGTTGAACCATATTCCCGAGATAGTCGTTTATAACTCTGTAAAACGTTTTAATTAAACTCTAGCTAAATACGAATGCCATTAGGATTAATAGCAGCGATTAATAACCTTTTAATTTTTATTAATTAGATTATTATTATTATCCAAATCAAACTTTTAATATTGTATATCATTTAAATTTAGCAAGCTATGAATATACTTTTTTTTAATCATTTATGATAAATAAATAAATTCCTTACGAACTTAAAATGAAACTATTATACATTAAATAGAATAGTTAAGGGCTATTAGATGTAGCAGTAGCAGTGAGCTCAAACATAGTTGCCGAGGTGTTTGCCAAACCACTTCTTGTCTGGACGAAATTTCAATTAGATTGTGTAAGTATTTATTATTATTACATTTATTGATTCTTATTTTAATTCCACTTTTTAACTTTTAAAAGCAAATAAAGATATGTTGATACGTGGAAACGATTATCGTTTGGTGTCTGAATGCCATCTCCACAACGGATACATTTGTATAAACATATCTTTTGTAAGGTGATATAATCAATATGAATCATAGTTTTTTTCCAATTGAATCTTATTCAGTCTTCACAGAACTCCTTATCTGAGGTAAGTTCCTTAATAAAACAATAAAACTTTTTACGTTAGTAAATACCTTGGACAAAATAATTTTACTCCCCAATACGTATTAAAATATTTTATAATTTGACTAATAAGAACCTAACAGCGTGTAGATTAAAACATTACGGGCTAAGATATTTAGAGTTCTCGGAATAAATTCCTATAATTTATACTAAAACCGGAAATTACGAGAAACGACGTAAAGCCTCTTAATTTTTCGAGTTACGAGATCTCCCGGGACACGTGGAAACTGTTTGAATTAATAATGTAAATGGTATCTGAATGATTTTAGGGAAATAGACGCATAAAATTTGGGAACCCTGATTGATGTTTAAAGAACCTTACAGATTGTAGATACATTCACAGAAAGTCGCTTTCATATAAAATCACTTACCTACTTTAACCGAATTTGAAGCAAAATTGCCAAAGAAGATCTAATACCCAATGTTCGTACAAGTCACTATCTATATAACATAAAATATGGGAGAAATCTCTCACCTCCTCATATTGTCGCATCCATACATTTATCCTTGTACAAACAGACACAAGCCGTGACTATACACGATATATTACAACATTACTAATCCCTATTTGAAGTCAAGCATTTGTGGATGCCACTGCCAAAATTACCACAATGGATTTGCTACTCACTGGATCTTATACTATCTTTATAATAAGGTTCACTTTTGCTAAGCAAACTGATAATAGGATAGTCAATTTGATGTATGAGTATGACAGAAACAATTTTAAAAGTTTTGAGAGACAAGAATTAAGTATTGTAATGGCAACATTTGGTATAATTAATATTGACTGTGAACTGACATAATGAGTTCTTGAATTCTATCATAATTGGACAATGGTGTCACAGATTATTTGAGCAAGAATCGGTATTGTGAAAATGAATGAAATATATACAATCTAATATTGTATTTTGTGCCAGAGAGGATCGGCTTATATGTTATATATAATATAACATATAAGGCTTAGGTTAATTTAGTACTTCCCAGAAATCACACTATTTATGAAACGTGAATATTAAAAACACCAGTTTAATGTTAATAAATTAGAAGTATACATACATACAAAGGTGTCCCTCCTCGCCAATTTTGTAGATGGTACAGATACACAATTACACATAGTAATATACATATTAACATACCCACCACCTGATATTTATACTTTTTTATTTTTTTTTATTCATCGTCATATTTTTTCTAAGACATGATGTTCGTTCGAAAAACCCTGAAAAATGTAACCTTGATTACACATATATATAATATATATACATATTTCTTTACAACCGAATCGAACCTAGGTTTACTTAATTAATAGGCACACATACTACCGCTATTATAAAATAATATAATTGAATATTGAACTTCTCAATTATATTAGGTACCTTTATAAACTTAGCTTTGCTAGAAAACTATTTAAACGTTTTCTAAGATAGAGGTCGGCCAATGATGCTGATCATCATTATTTTAGTTAAATAACGAAGGAGCTGTGACCTGATTCCTGACGAGTGACTCATCTTCAAACCCTGCGTCTACACAGACGCCGTCATAGGTGTTTGCTAGATATATTATATCGTTATTACAATTTTGTAATTTATTCTTCGCCTTACGATCTTTATTACTTTTATCTTAGAGTTCAAACTTGTTGGCGGTTTGAAACAAATTTCGATGGTGTTAAAATTTCCTTTGATCGGTCAATAAATTTGGAAGTTGGACAAGCTTTGAGTTATCGAATTCCTCAGGAACAAAAGAGCTGACGTGAAAATATGTTGAGAATTTTGATGTCTTATTTTATTACAAAGTGTAAATGTGGGAGATTTATGCATGTCTTTAAGATATTCGGGATTTTGTAGAGATTGAAGATTCTTAGGCCAAACGTTGAAAGCTATTTTCGAATATTATCATGGTCACTTATTATCATATCATTCGACAAAATATCTTATAACCATGTCCACGCACAAAGAGGTTTTAAGATAAACAATCTTTTTTTTTAACATAAATGTACAGGTACTTCAACTAATACACTTGAAATTATAGTACATATTTAAATCATATATTAACTTCAAAGAAACCTTACTTTGTCTATTTACATCATTAAGAATGTATAAATGCTGTAACATCTCTGTTATACTAAGCACCGGTGTTTATGTGATTAATTGTTGCCTTCGGGGTCTCGCGCTTTTAACACAAATATGACTTCGAGATTCCTATCACTTACATTGTATAGAGATATATAGCATTTTATATTTTCAGCTACTAGAGGAACAGTGCCTTATAAACCATGACCAATACTTTGTTTATATGTTAGTTTCGTAATAGCTACATGTGATCTTCAATAAATAATTGCACAAGACTGTATCGTGAGTCGTTCGCTCGACATCTGGCGTCATTAGTACATGTTCAGTTTCAGTCACATATTTAATTATTGCGTGAACATCTTTTTAATGGATTTTACATTGCTGGTTTTGTATCTCTTTCATATCAGAACCTTACATCGTCCGGGCGATGGATGTTAAATAAAATGGATGTAGTTTTTATGTCCTTTTCTGCTTCAACACGTGCTTAGTTTCACGATCATTACAACGAACTCGTTCATATGAACCATTTATTATTTTATTATAAAGGACATTAAGGACAGTTTTTTGTGATGCATATTATATTACACAGTGTGTTATTAATACTATTAATATATATTCATCTTAAATTCATTCCTGCGTGGAGTTAAGGTATTAGTTCGAACGACATGCATGATTCTTATATCAAATATACAATTTTAAATTTGGAAACCGAAAAAGGCAATTAGTTTATGATAAGGCGATTACGATTTTATAATTAAAAATCTCCAAATAAAAATGCGACTTAACATGCGTCTCTATATACGTACGGTATTTAAAAACAGCGATTGAAGAAGATAAATAATAAAATGTATTTAATTACAAACCATTGCGATGAACAACGTCTCTTTAATTAGATTCATGTCAAGGATATTATAGATGAAGTCACCTACTTATGATGTGACTAAATAGAATTTGTTTTGCTTTAATATCTATTAATCTCAGTTTGTTCTAAAGATAATAAGAACTCCTCATAGGAAGTCGATCAAGAACTTCTTAAAGAAAGTAGAAAAGTTACAGGAGAACAAAAATTGAGGCCATTATATAAGTTTCCTGAGTTGTCATCAACACGTCCAAACCTCGGCCATTGTGCCAATTATCTTTGTTACTGATAACTTCAAGGAAAATACCTAATAATTACTTTCTGGACGCAACCGACATTTAACCTTTTACTAAATGATTATGATTCAAAATGCAATAACGGATTTTAGATATAGATGACAAATCTGTTTGTCATAGTTGGGAGGTTTTTACAAAGAAATAATTAGCCAATAAAGATCTGTGATACGTAATACGTACAAGGAAATGCTATTATCTGACAGGGAGGAGGGGGGGGAGGGGGTAGCTGTCAAGGGAAGAAGTTTTGATAAAGGGCCTTAGGTGGCCTAATTTCTTTTGGGATTGCGACGTTAATCACCTGTGACGTCACTGTTCACAAGTTGATTCAAAACAACATGGCTACTTATTCTTTCGTGAGCCTGCTGTGTGCACGCTGTACTCCTACACATCTCTAGGTGCTCTCAGATGAGTAAAGCTATTTGAGTCTCATTGAAAAGTTACGTCACGAAACTTCTCTCTATTTAAAGGCAAACGATATATTTTGAAATAATTTGTATTTTATATTAACAATAATGTTTCATTTATTTATTTTTATTTAAAATGACGCATTAGAGTGATTTAAATTTAAATCTTTGTTCTGTTATTGGTCAGTAAATCAAGTGGTGTCTCCGTAAGAAGCCAAAGCCAAGATTATAATAAATGTGAGAAACAATAAGTTAGTGACAAATAGCGCAGAGTTGGGGTCAGCCATAAATATCTCAGGGGAAATAGTATTTTATAAAACTGCTTTGTCTCAAAATTCATTTTATAATAGTTTGGTGCGAGCGCCTATTCGAGAAACTTTCTAGCTGTTTATACTGGACTCAATGGTGGGTTAGTAAACTTTCAAACCACTTGTTTTGGCAATGCATGGTAATTTAAATTAATCGTTTAAATTTTAAACTTCCAAATTACTCTTAGAAATATAATTCAATACTTTTTAAGACTTCCAGCGAACTAACAGAACCCACGATATTTTTCGTATTCAGCTGGTTTCATAGGAAAATAAAGTTCAAAGAAATATGAGATCATTATTATATTTAAGCGATTCTTTAAAAGATTTCCAACTGAGAGTGGTTTTTTGTGTAAACTGAAGTTAGTGAAGGAGTCAGATTAAATTTTCTTAGTTCAGAGACCTTCGGAAATTTGTTTTTGTCGGAGAAATAGAAAATGCACTGTTATGTGCACTCTCTGTTATTGTTTGCGGAGTCTGTGTAATAGTTACAATTTAGTTTTACCTTATTAACTTTGTTTGGCCAAGGATCTTAAGTACTGAACCAGTCTTGTGCTATTTTTGTAAAAGTCCATTAGTTTAAATGTATTAAAGTTTAACAAATTATTTTAAACGTATGAAATTGTTATTGACATGACAATTTCTTGTTAAAATGTTCATAACAATATGTGTGTTTGCTTAGTTTTGTATTTAATAATAAGGTACACACACACATACAGACACATTGCCTAACATTATCGAATGAAATTAGACTATAATTTGAGAACTCAATACCAACATATTTTTAAGCGCTACCCTGTCATGCGTATATAAAACGGGTTCAAATCTAATTATATTGGATGTAGATTTATTTTGTCCGTCTGTCAGTGTAATTAATTGTGCTGCGGTCGCGGCTTCGATTCTAGGGTGCGAATGGTGGACGTAATTACAATAATATTTCGTTGCTGGATGTATTTGTGAGGGCATTTTCTTTGATCGACGTTGTTTATTGAAATAGGAAATTTAGTTTTCCTTTACAATTTTTCAATTTAATAAAATTTACTATGTTTTTTTTTCATTTAAATAAAAATTAAAAAATACGACACCTGTCGTAAGTAAGGGTCGTCTATCCTAACATAACAAACGATGATAAGATAAAATATTGAAAAAATTGAACCGGCCAAAAACTAATAAAATTTACAAAATGTAAATTTAAAACAAACGTGTTTTAACTGATAAATAATAAATAACAAGGCAATACAAAATACAATGCGACATTTCCCGCCAATTTCTTGTAAACAAATTAAAAACACCCTTCACAAATTTGTGAACCCTACAACATAAAACCCGCGTTGCCATGGCGACCTAATCCCAGATTACACGTATATAATTACTCCTAAAACCCCGTCAATGGCGCGTTCAAACATGAAATATAGAGATAAAATCACGGCTGTTATCTGAATAAAGTCATTTCCATTCAAACGGCTGGTGAAAACTGTGGGTGACCATTTCGCTGGACCTTCTCTGTGATGCGAGTTATGAACTTTTACAGCAAGATAAGAAACTGGATATCAGTGTGCTTATTAAAAATAACCTTAAAGTAGAATTATATTATATCGTTAAGTAATATTTGAGAAGTAAAACTATTCAATACCTTTAATTGGCAATAAAATTTAATTGCTGTCAAATAATGTAAAATACGCAAGGCAGGAAAAACTTATTTTTTTTTCTATAATAATTAAAACCTGCTATCATTAGTTGTGTGTATCGAAAGAGGTCAATGAAGAGAGATCTTATTAATAGGTAATTTCCGCTAGGTCTAGTAACTCGACGCTGCCCATTTGGTAATACGACTAGCTATATATTCAAATACGGATTTCGATATAGCCGTAAAGGCGTACGAGTGCTGCGGCCACCGAATAAAATAAAAGAAATGTTACTATGTGGCAACTAAATAACACATATAAAGGGTACATTGCTATTCCATACAGATATTTCACTAACTAAACAATCAACGAATATTTTAAAATCTCTTGCATGAATACGGCTTTTTTATATTTTTATTTTAAAAATGGAATTTGTATCAGACTCCATTGTAAGGTTTTGTTGTTGTTATATTTGAGTTAAAAATATTATTTACAACAGTTTTTTTACAGTAAACATAACTCATTTTATCATATGTGGAGAATTGCTAAATTATGTAATATACAGTATTTTAATTAACAAATAATTAATACTCTCAAGTGCTGTTTAAAAACATACCGGATTTGCTTTAAGTTCGGTGTTAGTTTTTTGTTTAGTTAACGTGACAGACAGACAATCAACCGCAACTCTTGTTATTCCTTTCAAATCAGGCTTAATAAAGTATTTATTACTGTTAAATAAAATATTGTAGATAATCTTCTCCTAAGGTCTTATTTAATAAGTTATATAATAAACATGTAAATATCAGAAAGCTTCAGCAAATTATTTTAGCTCATAAATAGAGTGTGCTTAACGTACAAGTAATGTTATGATCCGAAGGGGAATAGGCTGAATTTAGGAGAGCCTTTGTCACGGGTTGGCTTTTAAGGATATTATCTTAATAAAAATAACGATACATTTATGAAGGATATACCTTCTGAATTTATTGCCCTCAAATCGTAAAACAGGCAAGATTTTGATATTCGGGGAAATTAAAATTGCTTACGAATATTTATATTTCAGTTTAATGTCAAATAGATAATACATATATCTTAGGTTGAATATATGTAATGCTTTTACATAATAAAATCTAAATTATGAATATAATATTATTTAATTGAAAATATATAATAAAACAATGAAGAAAAGAAAAACATATGATCATATTTTTAATATGATCATTCTGTTTCTAGTACTTGGGAAGTCTGACTGCATTGCAAAAGGCCGTGGGTTCGATTCCAATAAAGGACGGTTGTTTGTGTGATCTGTAGATTTGTTCAGTCTCAGGATATAGGCTTATTATACCCTATAATGCGGTTTACTGTTTTTAGTAAGTTTTGTTTGCAACATGTTATGTATGTAGATGTCATAAAATAAGTGTTATTTTTTTAAATTATTTTTAATCTGATCTCATATTATGAAAATACGACTTAGCAAGATTTAAAATAAATCAACAAAAAAGAAGACCCTGGTGACGAAAAAATATAAGAACAAAAACATTTCTTCATAAAAAGGTATTTTTCGAGAAGAGAAACAACAGCCGGGGAGTCGTTACGACAACATTATATCTCTCCTTCATTAAAATATAAATTTTTCCTTATCGACCGTCCCTGGTTTCCCTAGATACAGGGAAATTCGTAAATAACTCCCTAACTTCCTGATATGTGAGGACCCAATGGAAATTTTGTTCATAAAAACAACTAAGTGTTTCCCGTTTCTTTTATAATTTCCGCTCTGGAGGTTTTATTTATATTTAAGATGTTTTGTTGGATATTATTATTATACGTTATTAGGGTACAAATGTTGTCGGGAAGTTTTATTACTTTAACATATATTTAAACAATATGCTGCGCTGCTTCATCCGTGTTTTTGTTAGACTTTGTCTTTGTTGGGTTTTTATTCTCATTGTTATTAAGTAAGTGGAATCTACTTAAAAGAAAAGAAGAACATTACAGTTTTGATAACAGACACAAAACGTATTGTCGTTTGATGAATTATATACATACATATCAATTTAATTAAAATGACAAACAAAAGTAACTTTTAAATAATTGTATATAGATTACGTTATCGGAAAGTTCCAAATTTAAGAATGTTCGTGTCACAGGCGCGCGCCATTAAAAGTTTTCTTTGGCCCAACTCAATCACATTCGACACAAATTTACTGTTTGTGTACAAAATACACTTAAATTATAATCTTTTAAAAGCTTTGATATTATTTACTCTGTGTAAATAAACTATTTACAAATAAAAGTCATTTTTGATTCTTTTACAGTCTCAACTTATTACAATTACAAAAGACTTTACTATTAATAAAATGTAATTGCATGTCAGAGAATTATTCTGGATGTTTAAAAAAGTGAGTTAAAAAAGTAATGAAATAAGTGTTTTTTCTTGTCGTTTTTCTTCTTCTATCTAAAATGATTGACAAGGCGATAAGAGCTAGAAATATGATTACAATGCTTGAAGAAGGTTGTTCGATCGTCCAGAGGACTTGGCAATGATACCAAGAGACTGGTTCAGCCCATTATAGAGCAGGTTTAGGAAGAAACAAATACACTGAGCCTCGGTATGATTGCTTTTTGCTGAATTAGGCGATAAGAAATCTCTGTAGTCAGTCATGTAATACTCTACGACAACTATGTCTATTGAGTTCATATATATTAATTTGTTTGTTAATTTTATTAAAGAGATAAGGGGATAAAAAGTAAACGTGACGCTTTGAAGATATTATACTGCATTTTATTAAATCAAATATTCTATAATTTGACCGTTTTGAAGTACTTTTTTCATGATTGAAATGGTACTGGTATGCTGTTTGAGAATAATGCTGTAAATATATTATGGTTGTCATATTATTACGACCTTACATTTCTCATAGAAAGATTGCGTAGGATGTCGATGTGGACTGAAGGTAATCAATTTTAAAAGAGATCTCTGAACACTTTCGAGAATTATTAAATGAGATTTACATGCACCGCCCTAGAAAGCAATACAGTATACAAAACTGACTCTGCTAATGCGACATACGTTTCCTGTTAGACTTTGAAACTTTAAGCTTACTGTCAATATTAATTCCTAAATACTTGACGCAATTTGTTCTAGTTACGTATTACAGTTATTTCAGTAATGTTAAAGATTCCAAAAATGAGCTTCAAGCTTACCATAGACATTGGGGCATTGTAAAAAGAAAAAGGAACAAAATTCAAAACATATTTTGTCGGATTTAGGTTCAGACTAAGGTTAGTTTTCAACCATTCCAAAACCATGTGAAATCCTTTATCCGTATTTTTAAACACATCTTGCCAGTTGTTTCTAACAAAAGTAAGAGCCGTATCATCTGCATAGGTAAAAAAATACCAGTATCTAGCTCTGGGATACACAAATCATTTACATAAAGTAAAAATAGCGTAGGTCCTAGGACACTGCCTTGCGGGACTCCGGACATAATGGTATATGGTAATTCCAACTGTAGTAATTGTCAATTTTAACTTTTTGCGTTGTTTGTTAAAAAATCTTCAAACATGTTAAGTGATTGGGGTTTTATTTCAACTCGTTTCATTTTGTTTAGAAGATACAGAGTCAAATGCTTTTGCTTAATCCAAAAAAATACCTAAAAATTATATATATATAGTTATAAAGATAATAATAAAAAATATTGTTTCCTTAGGTGCCCCCTCTTTATTTAACTATATATTTATATTTACATACACATATATATATATATATAATTGCACACAACAATTGCGAATAAGTTCCCACTTCTTCTTTGGTTTGCCTTCTGTGAGAGAGTTGTTCTGCCGCGAGCACGCCTATACATAGTCTAGATAGTAACGATCAATTACGTCATCGTCTATGTCGGTACCACCTTGTGAAACTTCTCCACAGCAGGTGTTTTAATAATTGTAAATATCTCAAGTGGCGCATATTAGTAGTCAAAGTCATTACAATACAGCCTGTAACAGTAAAGCGCAGACGCTCACAAACTTGCGCTTACTAACTTGGAAATGCTTACACTCCAAAATTATTTTAAGTTGTAAGCGGAAGCGAATTAAATGTTTCATACTTGTACTAACTACTTTTGGTCTGTTTCGAACATAATATATCTTTGCAAAGATATGAACATCTAAAATATTATTGTTTTAAAAAATGTTTTTAGCTGTTTCCTCAAACCATATAGTATAGAAAGAAGGAATATTAGTTGTAGTCCTTGTTTCTATACCAGATGGGGTTGAGATTGTTAAATCTGATGATATATGTTCTCAGCGATAATCGCTCTACCTCGTGCTTCGGATCCGAACCCACGTATTATTTAAGCTAATATGAAAATTGTTGAACTAATTACCAGCGGAGCACGTGCCATCTATTCCCTACCTGCATTTCAGTAAAATTGTAATTAAGTTTAAATGATCCGAATGTGTCCTTTTGTGGATTAATTTAATGGTTTCGTGGTAAATGAACTTGGGAATGTTTAATGCGTTGTATAGAAATACTTGTGTTTGTGAAAAGTACCTTCATGGTATTAAACACGATTTGAATTGAATGTGTTTATAGTTTTTATTTTTTTTTAATTAGTTTTAACTAATTTAGTAAACAAAACGGAGTATTATTTAAACATGAAGTCCCAAGAGTTAGTTTTCTCAAGATCCGAACTAGCTTTCATAAAATATTATGCAACGTTTAACTTCAGTTTAGAATTAAAAACCTTTCCCAGAGCTATTTTACTTACTTATAAGCGCTTTAACATAAGAACCGCTTCTTAAGTGGATTTTATAGCAGTCTCCGTTTTTTAAGACTTACATTTATGACTAAATAAAATATTTACTATCTTAAAATTACTAGACTAGTTGCTTGTTATCTGAATACTTATATAGACCTTTAAGTTATAAATACTAATTCTTTAATTTTACCTTATTTATGAATATTTTACCCACTTAATTATTTTTTACACTCGAATCTTTAGGATGATGATTATTTGTATAGTTTTGTATATAATTTTTACACAGATAAACATCTCACAACTGTAGGTACTACCTACAATATTATTTCGTCATAATCGTAGTTTTGCGAATGATATTGATCAGTACACACAGGTAACTCAAACATAATTTTGTAGAAAGAAGTTATAATATTATTATAATAAATTATTTAAGTACCTCTTTTTTCGTAATAGTCATAAGTTTGTCATTTTCTTCTACTGATAGAGTTTTTTTATGTTTTTAATAAGATACTGTATTCCGGGTTTTAACTAATTACAAAATTTGAGTTGTAGTAATTTTGTAATTCGAATCTCTACATTTAGAATTTTTTTTCCTTCCTGGAAGCTCATTAAAAATCTCCATTGCTCTAAATATCTTATCAGTCAGTCTAATATATCTTATATTTAAAAATGGAGTGAAGTTATATGAAAATCGGAGTGCAGTTATATGAAGTTATATGTATCATGACGAGTAATAACACGGTATCTCAGTTGGAAAAGTGATGGGGATGGTATTCTAGGGAAGGCATATTCAACTCCTGTTCATGTTAATATTTTTTTCATTTTACATTTGAACAATAAAAATAACTCATTTATGTATCAGGCACAGATTGCGATTTAGATACACAGACAAACAGAAAGTTTATATACACAGATAATTAATTAATTGTTCTATAGGAAGATTCGACATTGTATATTAAGCTGTAAAAATAACATTATGCTTAAATAAAAGGATAAAAGGATCTCTAGTTATTAACTAATATGTACTTGATGTTAACTACTCAAATAACAACTGAAACATACCAAATAGAAGCAGGCGCTGTAAAGATTACTCGAAGGTGTTCTCAAAACATGTCTAATGTATTTATGTAAGCTCTTAGCACATAATTATATATATTTGAATATAGTCGTGGTTTATTTGTAAAGGAGCCGGCCTACGAGTATGTAATGTGATATGTCGTCTGTGTGTTGGAATATTTAATGTAGCACTATCGTGTGTGAGTTCATACGGGTAAGTGATACGATGTGTGATCTGACTTCGAAACTATAAGAAGACATCTTACGAACTTTAAATGGGCTATTACATGCAAAAATAATTGTTTGCATTCGTCTGGTTCTTTCAGAGAAAGAAAATGTTAAAAAATTCTTCAGCATTGCTACATTAAAATAGATTAATGTCTATTTCCAAACGCGGATATGACGTTGTACGTGACTGTACTTGTTCAGCTTCGGAAATTAGTTTGAACCATTGAGGGTTGTAACTAATTATAACAATATAATAAGAAAACATTTTGATATTGAGATTTTCCATTTAGCGAATAATTTTATATTATTAAAATAACTTTGAACGAAATAATAGACATAAATCTGTTCTAAACTTTAAACAAACGAAGTTCGCAAACAAGACGAAATATCATGTAAACCGGACGAATCTAAAAGCCATTTAAACAAGTACAGGCAGGTACGGAACTGTTCGAGTATCCTCGTGTGCAAAGTGCAAAGAAGAGGTGTAGTCGTTAGCACGAACCCCGGGGCGATGTCTGACAATACCTTCACAAACCTTATAATACTCTGTTGTATATAATTGTGTGACGTACATGGCTCGTTCCTTGTAGGTTGCCATCGATACCTTAACTTGTGGAAGTAGCATTGTATTACGAATTAAGTAAATCGTAGTACAGTCAGGAATAGAAGTGCTTATGCGAACGAGTAAACAATTTTGCGAGTAGCGGGAGTCGTTTTATTTGGCGTGCATTTGTTTGATGTTGGATATTTCATATTATTTATTTTACTATTTTATTTCCTCCATACAATTGACAATGACTTCGCAAAATGAAAAGAATGACCAAAAGATATGAAAATTAAAGATAAACTTTTAATAATAAAAATAGTAAACTAATAGTTTTGATTTTTCTGGTTTGTCTCGTATTCTGTTTTTAATATTAATTAGAAAATAATTCCTAAATAGATTAAAAGTTTTTATGAATGTTTATAATGAATAGTATACATACATGTAGTTTGTTTAAAACATGTTGAATGTATACATAAAGTTCTGTTTTTAAAAAGAAGATGGCGGTGTTTTGTCTCTTTCATATTATATACAGCAGGGGTGGCCAACTTAATCAGAACAAAGATCGACTTTTTAAGGCCGAATCGCTGTTAGATCTACTTTATTTATTTTTAAGAATTACTACTTCCTGATATTCTAAGGGACCTTTAGGTAAATCTTAAATTTTAAATAGTTTTTGCCTCGCCGGAATCGACTCTACTAGCGGCCGCGATCGACCGGTCGATCGCAATCGACTGGTTGGACACCCCTGATATACAGAATGCATTTTGGATAATTTACTTTTTATTTTCAGCATTCAAAAGTAGTTAATTATGCTACAGTACAATAAAAAGATAGTAAAAAAAAATATAAGCAAAATATTTATTTACTCGGAAGTTCTCTAAATCACCCACAGATGTCACTAGAGGTAAAATATACTTTGGATGATCTTAATATTAAGCACTTTATGTATTTAAATAACAGTGATTATTGTCATTACATAATATATTTTGTTATTTCTTCATTTTCTCTGAGATTATCAAGAAAGTATTATTTATTGTTTAAGCTGGGCTTATAAGATGTTTAACATAGTCGTGGTTTCTGACTCTTGACTTATTGCGTCGGTCGAGAGGAAATTAGTTATATTTTAAAAAACTATTTATTTGTATTTTTTAAGAATATTGAGTACGGAAAACCAAACTTGCTAATATACCTAGATATCAATAAATATCTTATATTCGATTGAATGTGGCTATTATGAAATGTTTTGCTATTAAAATGTAAATTAAGGTCACATATCATTTAAAGGTCTATAAAATCAATGTTTATGTTAGATACCAGCAGCTGTACTGTAGTAGGTAAGTACCGCCGGGAACAGATGTGCTCTCGTGTTTATTTTAATTACAGTTGGCGATTAATGTTATTATTGCTTCTTGATTTTGTGATGACGTCACATTTTACTTCTTTAAATGATTAAAATGATTTTAGTTCGATGTGTGCGTAAATATGTAAAGAACTACTCCATTATACACGGCTGGTGATGAAAACCTTCTTTGAGCTTTGGCGAAAAATTAAATTATTTCGTCTGTTTGGTAATCATTTAAGAACACAACTAAAACTAAGATAGATAGAACAGATGGCTTAATATAAATATATAGTTATAACATTATTATATAAAATAGGCTTTACATAAGTAATATTGAGTTTAAACAATCAATAATAGTAACACGATCGACTCATGAACCCCCTCTCATTAAAAATATCAAGTAGGTACATATACTATTTATAAATAGATATTGTTAACTTTTGTTGCCTCAACTGTGTGCAAAATAAAATATATTTAGCTTATAGCTAGGAGTCTGACTGGTAGTAAAATTAATTATATTTAAATATATTAAACAATTCTTTCGTTGTTATTAAACTGACCTGACATTTTAATGTTTTGGTATTATATATTTTTTTTCTTCAATTGATATTAGCTTAGATATTTCTTTATAAATATGTAAATGTTATAATGTATTCAGTATATATAATAAGCCGGTTGCACGCTGTGTTCCATATATGTATGTAAACTAATTCGATCAGTTTCACAAGATCGATCAGCTGTTTCAATCAGCTGTAGGAGTTGTCAAGAGGCATGCTTACGTGTTCAAGGCAATACCGCCTGTAGGTCTAT
Organism: Napeogenes inachia; assembly: GCA_959347355.1. Classification (NCBI taxonomy): domain Eukaryota; kingdom Metazoa; phylum Arthropoda; class Insecta; order Lepidoptera; family Nymphalidae; genus Napeogenes; species Napeogenes inachia. The sequence continues at coordinate 11,480,355 of OY365804.1, read as the reverse complement.
TACATAAGATTATTTATTGTGTGTAGTTTAGATGCAGGGTGAACAGTAACTGAATGCCGTTATAAATACTACAAATGGTCCAAGCTCCATTCACAAAATTCCATTTTGAACAGTCAGCTGATGTTCTGTGACGCCAGTCATACTATTTTATGCGCAGGCGCATCGTAGCCAAAAAAGGGGAAAAAAGGAGAAGTGTACCTACTTATTAAATAAAATACATCTTTTATATTTTAGTATTAGCTTAGTATATATGTACAAATTAACAAGATACTTAGTTCAATATGTTTTTATTACAATAATAACATGATGATTATCAATGTACGGCAGCAGCAGATAATAAAAATATACAAATTAATATTTTTTTTATCACCGGAGTAACTTTAGTATAATAATTACAGAAACATAAATGTTACGAGTAAAATAAAAATATAATAATAGTCGAAGTCCATGATCCATCTCCCCCCACTGGAGCCGGCACTTGTCGCGCACCTGGAGCAGGTGAGGACTTCATCAGCTGTTGATCCGGTTCGACCCAATCTCACTTTTACCATACTGACAAATTCCTACCAGTAAATTCATTGACCAAATAATTTTAACGCCTCAGGTTTTTTTGTTACGACTGCAACCATGTCGCTCGCGGTCTATAATTATAAATATGTAAGTTTAATATGCTTAAACATTTAAGTTGTCATTTATATATGAAGTGTTACTAATAATACAACAAACAGGATATTTGTATTCATCAATAAAAATCATAAATTATAATTTGAATCAGATACAATAATATAGTATTAACCAGTCAGTATGTAGCTAAGAAAAATATGGAGATATAACTTATAGAAGAGCCTGGTACCTATCTTATATCTTCGTGATGTATTAACAGTAGAACACTTGGAGGTACTAATAGTGTTTAAGAGTGTGCATAGTTTATTAGAGAATGTAATATTATTTAGAAACTTCTAACATGTTTAAGTAATATATATTGCAATTGCATCTGATTTAAATGTTCTAAAGTAAATAGTAATTTTATAGGTTCTAGTTTGAAACCATTTAAGTGTAATATATGCATAGACCATAAAAAGGTCATGCAAATTGGGGGGTTATCGACCCCTGCGATGTGCCCGTACTTGTCGGCGCGTGTCCGATAATCTCAATTAAATTCCAACAGAAGTCTTCAAAATATTATTTAAAACCTTATGCTGACGATAATAAGGGTTACAATTTTCGAAAAATATGTAAAATGTACTTTTTTCTCTTTAGTGATGAGCTTTTGTATTTTAAGTCTTATGTCTGTAGTAATAAGGTCTGAGTTAATTATTTACCACTTGAGTGTGGTAGATAGTGTGAAGTGATTGTTTTTGACCAGGACCTGGAAATGTTTAATTACGTATGCAGTGTTACGAAATAGTTGAAATGTTTATTTTATTGGGGTCATTAGGAAAACTACAGACGATGACATTTTGGAATTTTAATACGATCTTATTTTCAGGTAGATTATTTAAACTAAACCTATTTGAACCAAACCAGAAATAGTTACGATAAAAATAGGTTTATGGGTTTGATTCAGATTAGTAGCAATATAAAGAGTATTTTATGTGCAAACATTTATTAACATTTCATAATAATGACATTATTTATAAATATTGACTTATATATATTAATTAATTGATTAATATATATTAAATTAAATATTAAAAAAGTTATTTGGGTAAAGGTTTCAAATCTAAAAAATATATAGGTATGAATATTAAAGCAAGTCTTGATAGCTTAATAAAAAATAACGGATTAATACTATAGTCATGGTAGGTGTGTACTCCGCCTTAGTCACGAGCAGAACAAACGTTTTTTTTCGTTATGTTAGGTTATGTATTTAACAACAACAACGAAATATATTAGGCGCTACCACCGTCACTATCTCGACTAGCATCTCGTTATATTAACGTATCATAAAGATGTTTATTAATTATTATAAAAGACTCTCATTTATTATATTAGCATAACGTATTACGGCTAATTATTAATTACTTTACATCTGCTTATTTCTTTCATTGGATTTAATTAGCTCAATTGATTTACGATTCAACATTTTCAATTCAGAGTCTTTTCTACATCAGCGTTATAATTACCAGTATGGCGGCTCCATTCTTTTTGTACAGCATTTCATAGAGTTCTTTTATTCGTTTATTCAGTGGGTCCTATTATTATTATTTATTATTTTATTACTATTGCTATACATTGTGAACAGTCAATACTAAAATAATAATAATACTAACCCCACGTATTATGTTTAAATCGTAAAATCATTTTTATATCTGTCAGCTGGTTGCTGTTGATACTTACTGTTTTTAACATTTGTCTCTCAAAGAAATTATAGAAATCATTGCGTCATACTGGACGCAGAACATATTTCACACACGTGTTCCAAAAGAATATTACCCTTTCAATTTAAATATCCCTATTCATACACACACTCTGAGATTGATGTGTCACATTAAAATGTGTATGGTAATAATTTATAACAGGAGGGGTTTTAAGAAGGATAAGCGACCTTATTGTGGACAAGGAAGGACCAAAGTTGCTTAAATTGAGAGCAAATAATAGATTTGTAATTTTCACAGCATAGTTTAGAACAAATTTATTAAATACAGATAATGTCTCCTCATTCCTATGTAATAAAGTTCAAAATGTGTCAGCAGGGGTCTTGGCGTGGTGAAGTGGTTGAGCGGCTTAGAGAGGTGACGAGGATGGAAAATATTCGGCTTAAGAACATAGATGTCGAGTGATAGTGCGTGACGATGAGACAGGGTTGTCGACAGTTACTTTTTTAAACAGCTGAATAACATAGACCATCCTGAGTCTTCTTAAATTTTAGGTTCTAGAGCTTGCGATAATTTCTAGAATGTTTAGTTGATTCAATATTAAATGAGTATTAAATGCTGATTGAATTAAATACCATAAAATCATTATCGGAAGCATTTTTCTTTGTAGTCGCTTGAAATTAATATTTATTCTTATATTATAAAAAAAATCAATTAACATACACATATTAAATGCTAGAAGAGGCAACCCTGCCATGTTTATTCTATCTGCACTGTCTGACGCATCCGTGAGTCAGTCAGTTTAGGTAAAGTCGGAGTACAGTGGTTTCGTAACCCGTAGTAACCTGTAAGACTACCATCAATCTATATCACACACTATCGACCTTCTTTGACATTAACTATTAAGTATATTAGTATATATATCTTAAGTGAGTAGTAGGTAGGTGACTACTACGTCTTGATATTTTTTTTTCTGAATCATTATGAATTCTGTTTTCTCCTCCCTATTTCTAATAGCAAAAAGTTTTCTATATTCAAGTATTTATAACTTCTTTTCGTTTATTTTTTTTTAAATAACACACACATGTTGCTGAAGACTTGTTTATATCAGTATCAATTAGTCTGATTACTTCTCATAATGTTAATATCTACATCTGAGTTAAATACTGTATATTTGTATATTTACAAAGTGAGTATTTTTAAGTTTGTTATATTCGGAGCAAGTCTTAATATTATTTACAACTCATCAATGTTTCGGACGAAAATTTATTAACATTTGCCAGAACCAAAATACTAAGAAGTTATATCACTTAGTAAATAATATATTTTCCCAGAAATAATAACAAAGTAGGAGAGATTGATTTTCCTTATTCTTCCCTTGAGGAAAATTTGATTTTAAATAAATAAAACTATTTGGATTATATTTCGTGGCCGTTTAAAGAGTAAGAAGTTTGTTACATATTTTTATTTACTTTATTTTATTTATTTATACAATCGATAATTGTTAACTGGATGTGAATTTAAAATCACTTTTACATAGTTTATTGTCTTTAATCAGTTGCAGAAGTTCCAGCTCTCGTTACGCGTCTCGTTATAAGTTAGTCGTAAGTTTTTTAAATGTCTCTCACCGCTTTGTGTTAAGTTTAGTGAGCGTTTAGTTATCTCTGGGTATTTTGTTATCTGAATAAAACTACGTTCAATTTAATGTAGAATTTAATATAAACAAAATTAATTTAAGGAATGTAACGCGTAATATATTACATTTATAATATTTTAATGATAAACAAATTAATTGTAATAGTATTCTTGAAGGTATGAAGATTATTTAATGTAATTAAATAATGCAATTAATATCGCTCTCTCGTTATTTCTTATACATATTAAATGTTGAAGAATTATCAAAGAAGAAATCAAAACACAATATACACATCGTTAATAAACGATATCCCGACGTAGAAGTAATAAAGTACATTTGCCTTCTCATTAGATCGATTGTCGTTTCTTTTGAAGCTCGTTTGTTTTAATATTTCCAATAGAAGTTAATGTTTTCTTTACCGTCCATGAGAACTGTGTCACATGTATTCTGTTTGGTTTCTAGTATTCTGTTTAAATGTCTGCGGTAGTTATATGTACCAAGCATTTGTTTGCTTTTCTTCAAAATAATAAATATATTTCTTTTATTACTTTATTTTCTTTTATATTTCTTTAAAACATAATTCTAACAAATCACTCTGGGTTGAAATTAATATGATCTTAAATTTCTTTTTTTATGACAATGATCACGATAGTTTATAGCTTCGTAAGCTTTCGAAGCTATGTGAAATATATCTTATTAGTTTCTGCGTAATGATTGACTTGAAGATATAGTATTTGTAAGTGAACTTTTTATAAATTATCAAATCAAGTAAAATGACAATCGCCTATTGTGATATTCTATAGTAGAATGACCGAGTGACTTATTACTACTGGTAGGTTTCCTTTGCATGCTACCATGCATAGTAGTAATAGTAATAGTAGTCAATCAATATTGGTTTCCTCACCACTCATTTTTTTTTTCCTACAGTGCATCTCTTTCTCGTTTGGAGATATATATCTATAATATATATCTTTACTTGCATGAGTATAAGTTGTATGTGTATATATCGTCTTATACATAAAACAATTTCATGGCAATTAGTTAAGCTAAAATGATATAAAATTATTTTATAAATCTTAGTTTTATTTATTCCTTTCATATTATATATGAAGTAAAGAAGTCAAAGGCGAAAAGATTTATTTAGGGTGTTAGTAATTCCTCAAAACATATTAATAATGGCCGGCTCTGAGCTGTACCCAGCCTCCGCCGCCTTCAATGAGTGATGGATGGCGGCATCTCTCTCAGCAGCGCCGGGTCCAAATAGTTTTCAAATTTACTAAGGATTTGCTTAGCGATAGAGATAACGTGTTTTACTTTGATCAATTAAACAGTTTAGGGTACTTATCGATAAAGTTTTTGGGCTATTGTGATTATGCAGGCGTGTGTGTGTATCCGTGTGTATTTATGCGTGTGTAAGTGTGTGTGTGTGACTTCCGTTCGATTAATTATAAAGTTAAAAAATCTTTTTATTTTAAAGTAAAACCATATTCAGAAGATCTTAAGGAAAAATCACGCAATCACTGATAAATGAAACGTGTAAGTCACGTATTAATTCGTATCATTACACATGTGCATAACAATATACTTAATATTGTATAGTAGTATGTGATATCAAATACCTACAGCTTGTGATTTTAGATATTCCTAATGTAGTTATAGATGGTCTATAGTCCACTGAGCCTGTATCAGTCTTCCATAACGCAATTCCTGCCCTGGGCCCTACAGCGGATATTGCTCTGCTCAGCACTCACACGTTTCCGGGGATTTTCGATCAGCACGTATATGTAACTAATATTAGTTTGTACGTTTGTACACACTTGAATATTTGGCATGGAAACGGTTTAAATGATTTCTCGCTTGAATATAATATTGTTACTGATATGTTTCTGGTAATATTGAGTATTAGATATTATCATGTGTACGGAGCACGTATAATACAAGTAACAAGAACAATTAAAAGTATGAAATAAATTCCAATATTTAGTAGAGGCTTACAGTAATCATAGAGAGAACCGCAGTAGGAGCACACGTCAGTGGTGCGAGGGAACAGCCCCCAGGGAGGCTCTGACCAGTGCTATACTGTGTCATGTATATTCAGTATTGTTCAAAGATATAACGAAACATATCAGAGATAAGATTATACCTAACATACAATGTACGTATTAAGATCGCAGTCTTTTATTTCATTGCTTCTCTACATTGGTTATAATATTTATTAGTAATTACGTATGTATTCATAATATCTCTTCGAACTAACCTAGAGCGTGGCAGAATAGAAATTAACATATAAATAAAGTACTTAATATAAAAGATTAAGAATATATGATAGATTAACAATCAACTGTTTGTTGCAGTAGTTAGGTAGTTAGGTAAATAAGTAGTTATGTACGTCTTTTCCCTACGAATCCTCCTTTTCAGTAAATAGTGTCAAAGGGCGTGCCGTTTTCGTAATTCTTGTTTAATTGCCTAATATTTCACATTAACAATAGCATTGAGAAAAGTACGGACAATCGTTTGATTAACAAAATAATTTATGACTGTTTTGTTCTAACAAAAACTTTATACCCTTGAAATAAAATTTAATTACTTTTCAAAGTCATTACGGTAGAAAATTATTTATGACCTTTGGGATAAGAGAGATAGGAGTTATCTAACTCTCTACCAAGGACTCGAGTAATAAGGGTTGAGAGCTTTGACAAATTATAGTGTTTACAAGAGTCATTGTAGTAGGTACATATAGTACAGTCATTGATAAAGCCTAAGTTTATATGAAATATATTAAATTGTCTAACATCACCACCGCTTGCAACCTTCTTATAATTATCGACCTTCGCAACTTTCTAAAATGAAGGACTTATTTAAATAACATAAACGATATTACCAAATTAATTGACAGTTCAATGGTATCACCATCACCACCTGCTCATCAAGTAGCCTACATCCTTGTTTACTATATGTTTGATAAAAGTAAGGCGTAGGTATCAAGGTGTGTTTGGTAATCAAATTGTCAATATTAATTTGCATTTATTATGACTAAAATATTTTAAAATAATCCTCAGCTACTTCCACATAACAGGGATGTGTTTGTTTTAATGTGAAATGCCTGTTTGGTGTAAGTTAATTTATTTGGTGCCAACTCGGCGAGTGAACACAACGAGTTCACGAACCGAAACAAATTCTTTTTTCTTATATTATGGTTTCTATCCAAATCTTAAGTCATAAATTTCAAGTGTTTTTTTATTTTTATACTAGTTTTATTCATTTTGAAGCTTGAACAGAAGGCGTCGTAAGTCCTGTGCTCAATACTATTAATAATAGCCAACTAAATTATTATTTTATACTAGTAGTAAATAATTATTACTTTCACTTAAATATCATAATATGCAGTGTGTTTTGTTTTTTGTTTCATAAATTACAACAAAACCTAATAAAATCCAATTTATAGAAAAATATATATTTTTATTGTGAGGTATCTTACATTTTGTAAATATAAAGTAACTGAATACATAGTACATAGTATGTTCTTACAAAGTAGCAACCTTATTCTTAAGCAACGATCCCTTGCAGAATCCAGGCAATCTTATTAAGTTACCAAGTCAAATATCGTAAATGAAGAAGTTGTAACAAAATACGAAACATTTAAGTAAATAAAAAAATATATATTATTGAATATTTTTTTTACTCTTAATTTAATTGCATACCAAGCTCGAATGGGCTTCTTGAAGCTTAATTCAGTTCCAGGTAAACCAATACAGAATACTGAAGAACAGTCCTCATAACAACAAAACGGTAAAAAGAAACTAATCTGGTTAACTTCGACAACAGTGAGGGCTTTGACCTTATATATCACGAAATAAAGGTAAGTTCGACTATTGTTGACTGTAGCTGTCAAGTATTTTTTTATAAAAACAAAATAACATTTTTTCTTTGTATAAATTTTTGTTAGTTTAACGATAAATATTAATTTAAGAATTAAAAATAATAATATTCATGTTTCTCAATTCTTGGAAATAAGATTAACATTTAACACTTTCAAATATATATCAGGATTACAGACAACAATTACTTAGACATTTAAATATAATAAAACTTTCTTATGAAACAATCGTTTTACTAAATAAATAGTAGAAAACTAAGACCCAGTAGACCTCGGTCTATAGTTATTCTCACTTTAAACTAGTTTTAATATTGAATGCACTGATGTTAGATACACTTTCACTATGAGCCTATAATTAATATATGTCCGGCCATTTATATTACTTTTACTATCATATAAGAGGAGTATAATTATTTAATTATTCCATGTCTATCCGACATTCGCGTGTCTTATCTACTATTACTACTACTGCTACTTACATACGACAGAAGTGCACATTTACATTTGAAAAATTTAATATTAGATGAAAAAGACAGCGTAGAGTATTATTTTTCACAGCTTCAATAATTTTGATAAAATAATTATGAGATATATAGATGATATCTAAAAAATAAACTTAGACAAAGTCAAACTAAACTCACCACTCAGAGCAATAGTGGAAAAATTATTAATTTTAAGTATATTTTATTTTTCTTTTTAATTTTTTTTTTTATTAATTTGACATGAAACCCATGAGAAACCTAAAGAATAAGTTTCTTTATATAATAATAATTTTATATATTTACTTGAAGGTATATTTTTAATATACTTTTGATCCTTTAATTAAAATTATAAATTATACCTAATAACATAGAGTATAATGACTCGGGCCGGTCCAACAGTAGACATACTTACCTCACAACCATATTTGACCTATTTCTGAACCGAGCGCCACATGTCTCGGATTACTGTGTGAATATACAAGAAAAACATAATAATAGACAGACAACATATTGTAATGTTTGAAGTAGTCCCGGGCGTCGACGATGCAGGTCGACTATTGGTCGTTTACCCTGATCACTATTACAATACACCTTTCTATTACTTTGGTTTGATTATTAATTGGTGGTCACCAGCCGGCGAGTTTACCTTATTTAACGTTTCTACGGTAATTAACTGTAATGAATTGTCTGCACCAAATCGTTAACTTCATAGTGGCTATTTATTTTAAAGTATAATTGATTTCGTATTGCTAATAGAGCGAGACAGCGAGGCGAGGGACTCTACAAGTAGATAACTTGACTTCAAACGATCTACGAGTCGATTGTTTAAGTTACAACTAAGACTAACTAATTTTAAATATCATTCTTTGAAAGTTAGTAATAGTAAAAGTTTTTTATTGATATATTTTGGAATAATTAAGATATATCACGTTTATACTGACTTGTATATCAATGTGCATGTCTGTTTGTATGTTATCTTTTTCAACAGTCTATTTATTTTATTCATAACTTTGTCACTAGTACCTATAGATTATTTTATTACTGTTTGCTGTCAGTCGATTTGACAATGTTAATAGTTAATTGTACTAATTGTTTGTAATACATTCTTTTATATATATTTCTAGTTAGAATCTTTGTCAGGTAGGTTGTTAGGCAGGTAGGTTGTTAGGCAGGTAGGTTGTTAGGCAGGTAGGTTGTTAGGCAGGTAGGTTGTTAGGTAGGTAGGTTGTTAGGTAGGTATTTGTGTTATAATTCTGTTATAGTTTAAGTAATATAAATTTCGTAATAAAACAGTCCACCAGAGAACAAACACAGGTCTCTTACAACATCGTGTTGAGAAATAAATAGTGAAATACATTTATTATCAGATTAAGAAGATTTACAGCAAAGTGTTAATGAGGTATTTTGAATGCAAGTACTGATATAATATGATTCAATACAACCGCGCCTGGGAGTGGGTACGGTCTGCAAAAATAATACTTAATAGATTATTTTAATATTAAATTAAACGATTATTAAAAAAACGAAAAAGTACTATTTACTAAAAATATATCTGATTATGTAAATCACAAAATATAAATATCTGAAGAAAAACCGTCCGTTTAGAACCCGACAGTTTTTTTAGGTAAAATTAATTTTCTTTAAAAAAAAAATATTATAAAGTTAATTTCTATATGAATAGTTGTAATAAGCGCTACTACCAGGTTCCAGTTCCGGCTGGGCTGTCCAGGGTAAGACCACCCATAGAAGGTTGTCTTAAAGTAGATTGTACCCTTATACACTTATACACTGATTTCTTCACAAGGCTACTATGGCCACATCATACCACACAATCGACCAAGCATAAATTACATATCATTCCCATAGCACAAAACGAATTACTATCTCTCGGAAATTTGTATTTCTTAGACGCTATTAAAAAACAAAACCAATTTATTAGTTTAAATTCAGTTTGCATTTGTATTCTATCCGTACTTGCATTATAACTCAAATAATTGCGTTCAATTTGCTTTCATTTCTTTGAAAACTTAAATCATTTCAACAACTAACACTGGATGACATTATTTACTAGGTACAGGTACAAACATACATACATATAATATAACTCATTAAATATTCTTTGATGTAAATGAGAACAGTACGACAAACTAAATCATTTGTATTGTGTCATAATTTCTTAATAAATAAAGCTTTTGAAATAAACGTTAATGACGTCATAATAATATTAATATTTCACTCTTGTTGCGTGACATCTGCCCGCGTTCAATTTGTACCAAAAAATACAGTATATTTAACAATTAATTAGTTTAATCTTGATTTAGTTTCAAATATCACAAGTAACCCTTCAACAGTCCTCTACTATGCTTCTCGCACGCAAAGGAAGAAAATAAATTAACTTGACATTATATTTACACAAGTAAAAACAAACATACAGTATGCCTAGGACTTATATTTGTTTCTCTTTTTATGTTGAAAATGGAGTATTAACAAGCTCTTAATTTAGTTGTGATAATCAATTTAAGTGGTTTTTTTAAAACATTTTAAATATTCTTCCTTGAAATGCTCTCCGGGGATTTATTTAAAAATTGTTTTGTTTCCTAAAAGGTAAAAAATACAAATCTTTGTTCCTAGAAGATAATATTAAAAAAAAAAAATAAAAAAAAATTAAAGTAATAAAATCTTAACAAAAAGGACACATTTTTATTAATCACGTAAAAGTTAAACATGCTATCATAATATCACTTATGAAATTAAAATTATAACAATTTTCATTGGGTACGTTTTCTGAACTTATTAATAATCTAATTATATACATAATATATAATATATTAAATATATGAAAATCAAATGTTGTTGGGATTGGGGTACATTTTATTTACTAACATGATTGTGTCATTATTACTTCAGTAAACCAACAAGTTTCAACTCTGTCTGTCGCCGCCAGATGTCGCTACTAGTATCGTTTAAGAGCTTTTGTGCTTAAAATGGCTTTACTTTAAGTTTCAATACATTGAATAACAAAACTAATTCGTTCCCAAAGAAATAAAAATCTAGATATCGGAAATTATAAGGTTCCAAACATTCTTAATCGACCAGTCAACAAACAGACAGCAAAAAATACAACCTTCTTGCAATGGTTACAGTTTTATATGATGAGTCAGGACTCGTCAGTAGGCTAGGTACCTATGACAGATTTTCCTACTGTTTACTATATTATATATTACATTGTAATATGGTGTATTTTTTTAATAGGTAACCCACACTCTTAAGGTTAAGTTAGACTCTATCTCTACAAATTTGGTAAGGGTACATAAATAAATAAAATCTTATATAAATGTCCAAGTGACGTTAGAATTAAAACAGCACGACACTGTTTAATTCCCTCAGCATTATCTCGTACGCGACACGTACCGGCCGCACCGTCCGTCCTCACGGTCCGCACCGTCCGTCCGCACGGTCCGCACCATCGATACATCGCTCGCCTTAATATTACAGCTTTTCATTTGAATTATAATTTTTAAAGTAATTTGTTAACATTTTCCATAGCCTTGTTACATGAAATATATATTAATCAACTATTGGAACTGTTAGGTCGTCACTCGATTTAGGAATTCAAGTATGAGGTTAATTAAATATTAGTAATAAAATACAGAGGTCTCTCATCTACATAGCTTTAACTGTAAACGAGATCAATATTAATATTATTAATATTATTAAACGTTATGTGTGATGTATAATAAATACAATTAACCCATAAGTATTAGTTACTACACGCATCTTCAATTCTTTAGATATTTTCTTTGTTTTATTAAACACTGATTACATTTATAAGTGTTTTATTAAAACAACAATTAAACAATCATTTTAAAATATAAGACCGTCCCTCTCAAGTATTGGTAACAATATATTTCAGTCACAGAAGTACTATAATAATTACGTTCCACATTAATTGTATTCTAACACAAACACCGACTCTAATAAAAATAGAAATATTACTTCAAATCTATGGCCTTAATAAGAAGACGAAGTATTGTGCCTCGAGGTATATAGTATTATAACAATATAACAAAAGCAATACTCGTATTAATATAGTATTAACGAGATGAGCAACAATATAAATTACTTATTAACGTTGGATTAAACTTTTATGACCATTTTACATAATAAATATGTTATTAGATTGTAAACTAATCTCAGTGATAGCAGTTTACACTTTGCTTGTCAGACAAAATGGTATCGTGATGTTGTTAGATGTGTTCTTACTAATAATGTGTAATGGCTTAAAACGAGTGATTTTGTCTCGTATAGAAATATTATCATTGACTTGTATTTATCTTACAATGTTTGTAATTGGCTTCACTGTGAGACCGTATAAAGAGTGTTCAGTGCGTTGTGTGTGTGTGTGTGTGTACGGTGCTGCAACTTAAATCTTAAGTATTGCAGCAGTGAGACACAAAGAGGCAGCGGACCTACCTGCTGTCGTATTGGCAATGCTGCTACTAACTACCGGCAGCAAGTTGAAACTTAAAGCTGAACAAAATATGATACACGTCTGAGGAGACCAATAAAACGAAGATTTTATTATAATAATTTATTATCAATAAAAAATAATTATTTACGATTCCCCAATCACTGACTACTGAGCCACCCACGGCTTAATATAAATAATGGTCATTATCTGTCTGTCCGTACATCATATATACGTTATTGAGTATATCAAAACAATTAAATCATTTAGCGGTAATTGGAACAATTTATATTCAGACATTTTGTAAATATCTTTCAAAGGCAATTACTTGTTTGATTAGCCATTTCATAATTCTTGAATCAAGTTTATATTCTGTCCAAAGCATTCTAATTTAACTTATTTTAATTTTATTACTATAATTATATAGACACAGAGGAGATTTATACTATTATTAAATGGTATTAATATGTAATTATCTTATGTATGGACAATGGTTATAAAGTAAGATTAATTAATACTCATAGATACTTATAGATTAATTAAGTAAGGTTAATAAGATTATTTTTATTATTATTATTATGATAATTATGGTGAGTTGTAAAGAGATTCCTCTTAGTAATGTAAATGTGATCAATGGTGTCTGTAAAGAAACAGAGCCGTGCAAGCTCATTGAACTATTACCACGGTTACAACGAGTGTAAAGTGTCTCGTGTCAGGTGTCAGGTGTCAGGTGTCAGGTAGGCTCAGTTGAAAGGATATCTCTACGGATATGACGTCAGGTATTCAGTCTAAAATCAAATCGCTCAGGTTTTCAAAGATTAAGGAACAGATGGGATACTTCGAGCGAGTATGGAAGTTGATTGGTCTGGTCTGGTCTGGCCTGATCTGAATCGAGGCTCTCGTCCGTCACTAGAAATAACAAAGTTTACATTATTAACTAGTTTTATTGATTAAAACATATTATCTATAATAAGAAGATATAAATGAAATCCAAAATAAAATATAAGTTCATATGATTTTAAAACAATGTGTTATGTACATAGAGGAACTTTACTTAATAATAAAGACCTATATATTTATTAGTTATTTTTGTTTCCACAATGGTTATCGCACATGTTCTCTTATTATTAAATCTGTGACGGATCGGATGGACCGAAGCGGTTTCGTCCGACGAGTCCCTTTTTTGCCCGGAGCCCCGCGGCCACGGGCCTCTCTTGCGTGTGTGCGTAACTTGTTCTGTGCGTCTGTGTGCGTGATCAGCTGATGCGACAGCTGTATGCACTGGAGACTTATGAGTATTTATAGTATTTTATTGCGCAGTTCGTAGAAGATATTAGTTCTCGGAAGATAAAAACCAAAACGTTATTCGGTATCATTGTAACTTGTGGCTGTGAGATGAACTTGCTCCAACCAACCAACAGTCCATTATTAGCATTAGCTTTAAGCTACTAAGCTTTAAGCTTTTGTTTTACATTTTATAGGTACTAATTGAATATTTACTACTTTTTAACAAAGTACAGCTCATATTGATAAATCATTAAAAATATTGTAAAAAAATGATGGTTATCTAATTTTATAAGTGTATTCGTTTATGTGTTGTTTCATGAACTGCTCTGCTATCCATTAGTTTAATACTTATTCCCAGCAGCCGCCAGCCGGTGTGTCTCCTTCAAATAGTCTTCGCAAGCTCTTAAACTAAATCTCTGATATTTATCTCTAGGCTGTAGTTGAAGATGTTTATTATATTATGGAATGCCTCCTAAAAACTCGACCGAGGAGCGTCACACATCACTCCGGTACAATTAAAATCGAATGCACCTTGCCTCCCAGTGAGCTTTTGAAAAAGGAACGCGTTGACGTCGCAAAATAAAACATTACGCGTCCCCCTCGCACACACACAACTTGTATACTTTTAACTATAGCCCTTCTACTTACACTTCCACAGCCCGCTTGGGGCTATAACAGCTTATCACGTTTTAACGGTACTCAAGTTTCAACTCTATCTGCTCTAGGTAAGGTGAATAATTTACTGTTCGGTAATTTAATATAAGGCGGATGTAAAAGAAATGTATTACCTCTTGTATTTTTTTCGAAACCCTCTCATTACGTTAGGAACAGTCAACATCCTACTAGTACAAGCGCAGTTTGAACGCTTGTTTATTTCTATCCATGAGTGTGTAGTCAGCTGATCGTATGTGTGTAAGTGTTTAGTGTGTGTGGGTGAGGCGTCTTTTGAGTTTTATTGTATGCAAATTATTTTGTTAGTAGCTTGTATACTAGTACATCAATTTGTAGATTTAATTTACGAGTCTTAATTAATTTGCATAGTTATTTTTATAAGAATATAAATATCATGTAGGTTTTTATTTTTTAAATGTTTTTTTAATGTATGTCATAATTTTGTATTTGACATAAGTAATTTTGTAGCAGTAAACTTTAACACGATGTTTATATTTATTAATGTATGTTTGTAATTATTTATATTATTCAATTATTAGGATATGTTAAACATCTACTTACAACCTAAACCTAATTACTGATGTTCTGGAGAATAAATATATTTTTAAGTTCATCTCATACGATATATAGATTTTATTATATAATATCAACTTCTATGTATATATTAGGTCGTTACATTTGTAATTGGCGTTTTGTATGGGAGGAAAAAAAGTCGTATATTTTTTAATATAATGTATTTAATTAATCAAAGAATGAAACATTGTTTTTTATGCACTTTTGCTATCTTATAGGTATTTCATTGATCCCTTTACTAACAAAACAAGACGGACGGGAATCAATAAAATCTTAAATAAATCTTTGAAGGCGATTCTGACTGCCCAATCGGAGTTGAATTTTTTCCGTTACAAGAAGTAATCCAAATTTCTAAAAAATCTGTTGGAGCAAGGTCCGGGGCAAAGTACCCTGCATGTCTTAGACATTCTAATTGAAGCTTTTCTAATTTGGTAGCCGTCTATTGTGCTGTGTGTGGTCTAGCTTTGTCGTGAAGCAGCAATGGTGTAGACTGTAGTGCAGCGTGATCAGCAATTGACCAGCCTAGGTTGTTTAGCAGCTAACTTTTCCATCTTAGTTTACAATTGCTGACAATAGACATCTGACCAATAACTTGTCTCTTTCCAGAACATAATTTAATTTAAATACTGTTAACGAATTAAGTGATCTCATTCGCATAGCTTTATTTAAAATCAATATTTTTTAAAAAGTTTAATACCTCTTCTGTAATCAACAAACGTACATTCATAATACGTATGTTCTATCATGTTACGAAATCACTAGACAAATAAGTATTTTTATCAGAATGCTTCAGTTTTTCAACAAAATAACGGTATTTAATTCACGTTCATATAATGAATAGATTAGTATGCGAAAAATAAACTTCATTTATTAGTCATTGCTATTATATTATTACACACATAATACTTTATATATTATAAGTATAATAACTTTAAATCTTAAAGATAAGTAACTTTATTAAAATTTTTATAAAGGTTTTGAAATATGTTTTATGAACATTTTCATGATAGCTCAGTGCTATAAGTCTAGATGACTACCTGTACCTATGTTAGTTCAGGTTAGGTGATCTAGATTTAAAGATTTTATAGGTATTCGTAAATTAAAGCAGAATCGCCGTGCACTATACACATTACGTAAATAATTTATTACATTTTTGATATATAAAAATAAAATACATCTTTCATCGTAGCAGCAGCAGTATTTATAAATTAAAAATAATAATACTTCTCAAACGAACTTCCCAGCAAGTAACACCTCCACAGGCCGACCTTGAAGTCATATGGGACGGGAACAGCTGATGCTACCTGACACACACACACAAACACAACTTACAAGTACGATAACTCGTAATACACACACTCATAAAGCTATAGAAATACGCATACACGCAACTGCGGTCGTGCACGCACACACACGTACAAACACGCAAGTAATGTGGATGCGCGTGAGTCTTTTAGGGTAATTTTATTGTTTTACACGTGTTTTAGATTTGTCATACGTTTTGGTGAAGCGTGATTCCTTTACATTTTAAAGTTTTAACCGGCTGCTAACTTATTTATCGAAAATAATATGTTTGATTAATATTAAACACTGTCTGTCCTTTTCATAATACATTCGTAAAATAAAAAAAAACTAATCGTTACTATTTCATAACTAATAACATAATACTAATAATAAATGTTTCAGTAACCAGGTCCTTCTTAAGATAACATTACTTGTATGATTAAATATACAAAAACCGTCACCAATGATGATAAAGATTCCCGAAGTAATAGCATATGATTTATCATAGCTGATGTCTCTGGAGTATTATCAATCAGAACGACAAAAACTAATAACAATCATGATGACTGCGTGATGTGTTATACGACTCCGGATAAAATATATTTGATAAATTTTATTTTAACTGGTATTCAATATCTATATACAAAAAGTTGTCTTCAATGACTGACTTATTTCTATTCCTAAAGGATTTAAATAGACAACGAAGCTTGTATAGAATTCTTCTTGATCTACTATTTAAGAAATATTTCATCTTGTAGAATTTATTCATTTGACGAAGTCAAATCGAACGCCTAGCTTTCAGTATTATATAAGACCTAGTTTAAGACTAAAGTACTAGAAAATTATAATCAAGTAAAGGGAATATCATCAAGAAATCATACAAGTAAGTTAATAAGTACGAATCGTTTGAGACACACATGCTACTACATTAGAACGTGAGAAATAGTTGAAATACAATTTAATAGCAAATTGTATAAATTAAAATATCTACTGGTTAATACATTTATATTTGGTTGAAATATATTTGTATAAACATAAATAAATTGTCAATGTTGAAGGCAATAGAAAATAACTATAAAGTAGTAATATACTGTAATAATATATTACTTTATTTTTGTCAAGTCTAAATTATTCGTTTCTTCACAAAAATAATAACTAAATAACGAATTTCTATATCAAATAAAAATAATTCTTAAAACATCAAAGAAACGTTGAAATGTACCTTGTAGCATAAAACAACAAAATAATAAAACAAAATAATAATTTGATATTCCAGCCAATAAGGAATTTAAAAATAAAAAGGAATAGAAGGGCGCTGTTATTACAGAAAGTAATTCTCCAAATTCCGACCCTTATCATAATTGAATAGAAGACATCGGGCGTAAAGAATGAAGATGGATCCGAAGATAGAGCAACGAATCAAAACAACGACCTGGACGAATATCCATTTTACTATTTGAGAAATACAATTATTTTTAACTCGTACCGTTTTGTTAGAGGAACCCTGACAAGTATTTAGCTGCCCCTACGTTGGAAACATAATAATACCCTTCCTAAGAAGTTTATAGAAAAATAGCTCATACAAACGTACAGGCAAAACAGACTTCTTTTTTGGAAGTTGGTTAATGACCCTTATAAGGGATTCGTAGGAAGAAAAAAAAACTACACAAACGCACGTGAGACAAAAAATAAACTTGGAGTAGAATTACGTGAAATTGTTTATTGGATGTACATTATTTTAGGCCGTTTGTTATTGGTAATAAGGTGCAGGTTACCTTGATGTTATAAACGTGTGTTGAGATAATACATCAGCTGTTTAAGTTAAGGGGCAGAGGAAACATAATTCGTGGCAAACATTTGCCCTCAACACGACTACCTCTGGGAATGATTTAGAAACTATGTGAACTTGATATTACTAACCATTAAGTACAAATCATATTAAATTTAAATAATTACGAGGTTTTTGCAACACAAATATTTTCTACGCGTTCATGTGTTAAAAGTATGTGTTGAGAATATTTGTATAGAAATAATGTTAATATTGAAAGCTGTATTGTGTTGAAAGAGGTATTATTATTGTGTTATACATGTATTGTCAAACTTTAACTCTATCAAGGGGTTATGAAGCTTTGTGAAGGAGAGAATGAAAACACGTGGTCTAAAACAGTCCCTCGAGTTAATGTAACATATACAAATATTATAGAAGTTAGTGAACTTACAAAGGGCCATGGAAACGTTATTGAACAAATATAATTAAATATCTAAAGTGTTTTGTTTAAATAAACCGGTAAGGAGAAGACCAGAACCCGATTCTTAGAAATGGCAAAGACATTCCGAGAACTACCTGTTGATGTTCAATAGATTTTTTTATAGTTGTCTTACAAAAAATGTTTTCTTGACGTTTTACAAAAGAAACACGACTGCCACGGAAATATAAACTTTAAGAGAATATATTAAAAGACTGATTTAAGCAAATTCTGTAAGAGTAGCTACAAGAATAAAAAAAATGAAATTATCAACAATAAAATTACCTATAGGGTTGGTCGGTATCAATAAATCAAGGCAGGTACCAAACTAGAAAAAACTGGAAAAAGTAAATCATGATTAAATAGTAGTATGGACCAAGATTTTTAATAACATTGAAATGAAATATATAAAATGTGCTGTTACTTGTTATATTATTTTTTATTTACCAGATATTGTTCCCTAAATATAATATCTATGCCAATAACAAGATTTCTCGCCGTATTGCCCTATTAGTAAAAAAAACGATCTAAACTTTGTGCTAGAGAAGATACTTTACAAACAGCATCTTTCATTATTTCGTCATTCCATGTCAATAAATCCAGTAAAAACTTGCCTCTCATCCACAGCCACTGATACCGAGTCAGAATATTCAAAAAAGGTTTACCAAATAAAATTTCATCTCACGAACAGTGGCAACTGCCAAAGTTTCCTCAACTTCAACAGTATCCTATAAAGCGAACGGAACATCTGTTGTATGAACAGCGAGACAAAGTTTTTTACTGCTCACTTCACTTTTAACTTTAAGACATAGAGATGATTTTTCTCGAGCAGTTGCTCCTCGGAGTATCGGAGTTGAGTTAGTTTTGTCTCGATAGACTCTCTTGGAAATAAAAGGGTTGAATGTTGGAATAAAATTAAATCATCGCTTGATGGACTTTCTGTTTGTCTATCATTTTGAAGATAACGAAATATTGGTCCTTGTTGATTTATATTTAATTGTTTAAGTTGCTCGAGTCCTGGTTGTTTCTTAACGAACGCGGATGTTATGCACATTGTATTCATTTTGTAACTTCTTTATTACATTATTATTAGTCATCATTATCTTAATGTCTATGTGTGTGTAAGATACATTGGTCTTCCTGTAAGTTGTATACTATTTATGTTATTCTCATGATTGTTTTGTTTCGTAAAAAAACCACTGTGAAGAAAACAGAAGAAGTACACGTAGAGATACACATTGTAGTACAAATATGAGATATTTTGTTTCGCAACTAATACTTAAACTATTAAAAGTTAATGAAACAGGTTCCACAATCAAGAACCCATCTCTAAAACAAAACAACCAATTAAATGTCAGATGCACTTGTATAAGTTGACAATAAATTAAGGTGGTTGAGCTAATACGGTTTGAGCCGCTGATACGTAAGCACGTACAGACTTACGTACAGGCGTACAGAGGTACAAGCAGGCCCCCTCGCAGTAGAGTTTTGCTCGAGACACTGCCACTTGGATGTACGAAGCTCTTTGTTAGTTCTGTGGACACGGCTTAATATATTTTTAGTAATATTCTTAATATATTATTTAATAGGATTATCCCGTTCTGCGGTATTGTGGTGCTGCGGTTGTTATTAATTTGTGTCAATTAATGTTTAATCACGTAACCCGATGGTTATAATTTAATTGCATTCTACCTCCGAATAAATTCACTAAATATTTCAACATTATAGCTTAAAATATATACTCATTACAAATTATGAAAAGCTTTTTGCTGTGCTTGTCACAAAATTAAAATAACCATATATTAAAAGGAGAGAGATATATATTATTTCGAAACATATCTTGTAAATAATATTACTCACATAAATTAATATAAACTACCTCATCAGCTCTTCCTACTCCAGCTTCAGCCGCGACAGTAGTGTTGTCCCGGAAATTCTCGGCTCCCCAATTAATTACCCGGACTGTTCCCCGTCGATTTAACTTATAAACGAGTGCATACTTCTGGATTGCATTGCGATAACTCAAGCCGCTTATTAGATGTATTATTTGTATTTGAGAGGGATTTGTATTGTCTTATTAGTGTTGTTGTGTGCGTACAGTGGTTGTGAATTATTATAACCATATACTTTATAATCTACATATACTAGAAGACTCTTGTTGTTCATATATTTTACGTATAATTTAGTTAATGACTTCTCATCACCTTTATAGCTCGTTACCAAAATTAACGTAAGCTTAAAGGTTTTAATGAATATATAAAGGTCACTAACCCATCAATATGAACCTTGCTAAGCGCTAACTATATTTATCTTAACTCTTTAACGACTAAATATCACCTAGAGCGGGTTAAATCCTCTTTTAAGGAGCTTTTTCTTCCCATTTCCTTGTCCCATTAAACTCTAACCGATTTAGAGTGCATCTTAAATGGTATAAAGTGTACATTAATAGTGAAATAGAGTTGGAATTACAGCTATTTGTTAGTGGCCAGTAGTTTAGGAGATTTACCGTCCGTTGTATTCAATTAGCCAAAGCAACTTACTCTGGAAGCGCAAATGTACTTGTTTACTAGACTCTACTATTTAAAAATAGTTTAGGATTATTTTATGGCCGACTCCTCTTTTATATTGTAGGTTTTAGCTTATTTTAGTAGTATAAAGTACATTTATTTTAATAATTATTATTTTTGCCTACAAATTAAAACATATTAAAAACTAAGTTATTTGGTTGTTAAGGGATTTGGCTAAATTTACAATGCCACTTATCGGATCTTCTAGATTCTAGAACATGAAAGAACGCAAAAACAATAATATCGTCCGAAAATAACCTCAAAGTGTAAAACCTTACTGAAGTTGCCAAATGAAAAGCAAACGGATATCTATTATTTTTTGTTTCTTAATATTTACATAACAACTAATGAAAAATTTTTAAATGTTGACTTTCTTTGAAATGCTACGTATTTCATTAATGATGTTCTGCAAGTCACCGTGATACATACATACATACAGACGTTAACAAGGGTTCATAGTTGATAGTAAACAGAACGGGGATCAAATACCCAGATAATAACTGGATACTTCGTCATGATTGTTCGCAGATTTTTTAGATTATACGAGATTGGGGGAAATACACTATTAAATATATATGTATTTATAACAAGTATCGTTAATCAATTTATTGTTAAAATGTGTAATAAATACCAAGTACTTTTTCGACGTTATGTCCTAAACCTCTCATATTATTCACACTACACACCGGCTTCCATAAACATTAATACTAAAACCCAAAACAAACAAACAATCATGAAATCAGATCTGAGTGTCTCTTAATCCGCTCATTAATTCTTCATGAACGTGAACCAGGTGCAGGAGACGTCATGTGTATATATATTTATTAAACGCTGGTATTAAATTAAACAAAGCATTCAGTAACAGCTAATAAAGCCGCTCGCGATACAGTGTTAGCGTCGTAGCCACACAAATTAATCAAAGGGAAATATTCATGCCGACACATGCCATGAAACGATAATGAACCGCTATCTGGGATAGGTTATGAGCGGTGGGTGGCCATAGTGACGGCGGCCGCATGGGCGGTAGCGGGAGCGGGAGCGGTCGCGGTTGTAATATAGGGCGTATCGTTAATTACATTATATTCTTGATGTACGTCAAGTAATTTAGGATATAATATATATCCAAATACTAAAGTATTCTAAACTATGTAATAATCCCAAATTAAAGTTTTAAATTAAGTAGCTATTTCCGTTCTAGTGGCCGCTTATTAAGCAATACCAGTCAAAGAAAAGTAGTTCTATAAGACTGGTCTACCTAGAAATCCGCTACTGCTTAAAATTAAAAAAATGTAAATATTAACATACCTATTTTTCTATCATGATTCCTATGACTTGGACCAAGCACTTCACACGGGCTTAGATACGGGACGTGTAAAACAATACGGTTTACAGCGGGAATGCCTTTGTCTTTGTGAACAATTAGTATAGAGAAATTGCTTCTGACCGACTCCGAATTAATAAATGTATTCACAATTAATTTATTGTATGAATGCCCATTTGTTTACTTCCACTATCTAACCCTACAAGGTTCACCCTAATAAGACTACTTTCCTTCGTCTTAGTGAAATAATTTCAAATTGCTTTCAACTCCCTTTTAATTACTTGAAAAATGTTTCCTTTTAATAAAGATTTTTAAACTAACTGAACCAAATATAAAAATATAATAAAATATAGCAGGGTATAAAAATAAGCTTTGTCTAACGAACTCAAAATAAATTTTCTAAGTACATTTATCTATTAGTTGTTTTGTAAATCTTTCATGTTGCAGTGAACCTAATGATAGATATGAGTTTCGACACTTGGAGGGTCTCCCGAGTGATGTCTAGTGACGCAGGATCATCTCATACCCAAAAAAAACATCTCGTATTACATGATTAACCGGTAATAGTAATGATAATCTCTGTTTAGTCGATTGTTTCTATTTCACGGTACAATACACTACGATCATTTTATACCAAAGTCCACCGAGGAACTTAAAGCGACAGAGTTCTTCAACCTTGGCATAGATCTATAACCGCGCAAAGACGTGTATAAAAGCTTGTAATGTGTAAATAAGTAAGAAGGTATAAACATTACAGCTCCATGTCAAAATGTCAGAAGCGTTACAAATTTGAGATGAGCAGTGAAATTAATAATTGTTTGATATGAGGTTTGTGTTCGCGACGCACGATTTATATGATTTGATTGGTTTGAAATGGATCCGTTATATATATGTGTATACATATACATACGCATGTATAATATACCAATGTAAGAATTGAATAATAAATATCAATCAAGCAATGAATAACCTTCACGAGACCAGAGCTAATACTATAATTAGGACTAATTTATTATCTAGACTTGGGATAAAAAAGGGTTTCACTAAAGTAAGGGCCACATCGAATTGAATTGTTTCACGTATTTTTCTAATAACACTTCACTTTTAATTTTTTATATTTAATTCTTCTTTGGTACTACAGCATCTTCCCTCTCGAATATCGTCCTAAACGCAGTTTATATACCCTTATTTACAAACTCCCCTCTTCACTTACATAAATAATTATAATCTTAGTCAAATAAACTACTTTAAGCATTTAAGAGTAATTTTTATTTGACATAACAATTCTAAATGTCACTACGTAAGTTATTAAAACAATGATTGAAATAATTAGACCTTATTGGTTCTTATTACTTAAATTAAATAAGAATTCAATAATTTATATGAATCAATATAAATACCATCAAAAAATAAAATAAAAAATAATAGCAGGTAGAATCAGATAATTTAGATATCAGCCTTCACTATAGTGCTATTGATGAAGTTGAATCATTCACATAGAGACTGAATTATTTTATTATTAACTAGACACATTTATAAATAGAAGTCAAGATCTTATATATCAAAGGTGCTAGTTTCTTTGAGGTTGTTTAATGAGAATACAAACTTCGTTGATAGCCAAATTACCAGCCCACAAACTTGACTCTACCTGTCTCTCGACAGTTTCATAAAAGAATTTCCAATTAACAAACAACAGAATTAATTAACAACAGAACATTTTACCAAAAATGATAGGTGTCATGCACATGCACTGTAATTAAGATTCCTTGTAATACTTACGCAAACTTGACAAGCAAATTAGAAGCGAATTTAACAGACTCCGAGTTTAATCCTACGAGAGTTAATTGAAAATTGCTGTCACGAAGCACACCTGATACGAAATGTGCATCTTATTTAGTAACACATCCGCACGGGTCATATACACTCTAATTTACTATTTACCTGAAATGCTAGCGGAATTAAATATCTTCAAATTTGTTTTAACATGAACCTCGACAGTGAAAATTTTATTATTAAACTTAAAGTAATATTTATGAAAAAGAAAATCTTTACGTCGGTTCTTAATTCGTCAACCCCAAACTAGAACATGTATAAAATCAAATATTCTATCAAACCGGCTACTTATCCTGGAGCTGTGTGGGAAGGAATTAAAGCCACTGCTGTTTACTCTCACCCTCGATGTTTACACAACTTTGAAGAGCTTCGATTCCATCCATACCGCATTATGGTGTGATTATTTATGTATCAAAATATATTGGTGTCTTATGATTTAAGTAGTTATCAAGGTAGTTAACTAACGACAATCGGAATAGCATTCTTATTTTGTTCTACTGCATCAATCATTTATAAATTAAAAATCTATATATTATTTTACTAAACATATATATGTTATAAAAGTATGATGGGTTAGTCAAATTCTTTATTTACTATATATAATATATCCTTAAGCCAAATAACAATATTGATTTATCTTGTTTTAGATTTAAATTGTAATTTCATAGAAGTGATTGCGTACATTAAAATTTGACGTTATCATAGGCATAGAAATTAAATAATTTTATAATATTGAATGTGTGTGCGTGAGTATGTATGTGGTATGTATTAATATAAACAAGTGAATAGAATCACAAGTACATAGTTATACAAACATCAGTCGATAAATATAACATAAGAAAAACATAAAAACCACAATCAGGAAATGTTAAAACTTAAACATAAATAAGTCTTAAAACATATCCCAATAATAAAAACGTTCATAAGCAATTATCAAAGAAACTTAAAGTAACCGATGATTCAAATAAAATAAACCATAAACGGACTGAATGGTTTTTTAAAAACGGGCGGCCATATTGATTTATTACCCGCGTATATTTAGGTAGAACCATTAAAAGTAAATCAAAGTGCGTTGTAAATCGCCAAAGCACGAGAACGGCCATCGTAGCTTGGACCGGCTGGATGCTTCGCTAAAAGCTTTTCGGTTTAACTATTTGAGCGTTAAGGGGCTCCAAGGACCAGCTTAAAATGGTGGCTGAACTCCAATAGCCGTCACGTGGTTTCACATAGCACTAGAAAAGTCAATGATTGGTGTATGTCGATAAAAACGGTCCAGCGTTGTACTTGATACCACCGGAAGATATTTTATTGACTGGCTAGTGTTGGGCTGCGGGTGCGTTTGGATTTTATTTTAATGTCATTTTTTTATATCTGGAAGCCTGGTGGAGAATTGCATCTGAAACTTATGTTGGTGGAAACCTTACCATTTAATCTTTATAAAATACAATAATCTCTAATAAGATTATTATTAACCCTGTTTCTTGGTCTAGACATTTATGGTTGTAGTAGGTGGAGGAGGGGAGGGGGTGGGGGGATGAGGTTCGTTGTGGAGGATTAATTAAGTACCTACATGAAGACATCAGACGAATATAATTATAACATATACAAATATTGTAATTAATCAAAATGTTATGTAGCCTAAAATAGAATTTGATGGAATAGAGGTTTATTCTGGATGTGGTCAGACGCTCTGACCTCTCAGCGAAAGGTTGTGGGTTCGATTTCGACACATACTCATTTGTGTAATTCCCGCGAACCATGTAATTTAGTCTAGTGCGGCAGTTGTTCGTTTTACGTAAAATAGTTACAAATAATTTTAAATTAAGCTTTAAGTACTTTAGAAGCTTGAAAGTTGCTGATTTATAAAGAAAAGCAAACGACATTGTAGAAAGTATTTACATATTATGTTGCATTGTCTTAAAAGTCACATTAATTATAAATAGCCTGTAAAGGACAATTAATTTATAGTTTATTAATTTCCTTATGTTATCGATATCCATTTCAATAATCTTTAGGTATTGATAAACACAGTTTGTTATTGTGATAGTGTTATACACAAATATAATATAGACTCTACTGCGTCGAAGTGATGACTGTTAGGCGCTACTTTAAAAACTCGATTCGAACTAGAAACTAGAATAATATTTTATAATTATTTATTATATTTAGATGATAACGGAATAGGGTATAGACGAGTTTAAAAGTCTTAAAGAAATATGGTGACAGCATTCCTCCTATATAAATATGTATGTAATTTTTTATGTAATGGTCTTTAATAAGAGCAATAGCTCAGTGGTCAGTGGCAGATGGATGGGGACGGATTACAAAGTTCGAATCCAGGTCGCATTGTAATTTTTTTAATTCTAAACTTATTTAAAGATTATTTACATTAATTTTAAACTAATATTATTGATAATAAAACTTTGGTTTCGTTTTATACTAGAGTATTGATAGTTTCTTAACAATAATAACCCATTGTGTTCGTTTGATGTATGTTTTTGCGTCGTTTCCGATATCTAGAGAAGTGTGATTTATTTTATAGTGTCCTAACACGTTTCACTGTGAGTTTATATTTAGATTAATAATAATAGAGCTGCTTTATTTAAGTATGTTTTCAAAATACTAAAGACCTTGACAGTTTACTGATAACGTATTGCTCTGCAATGTGACCCTATTGGTAAAAGTAGTTGAAAGATTATATTACAGTAAAATATATAATATGTTACTATTATAGTGTTATTATTTTTGCCTGTACAGAAAGAAACATGTAAGTCGTTATTTACATATCGTAAGATACTTCGATACAAACTTCAATATTTACATTCTAATAATACAAAGGCCTCATTATTGACAAATATTTTGTAGTTTTCATAAGAAGTTGTTTCGATAAAATATATATGTATATAAATTTCATTATATATATCATCATATATAATGAGAGGGAGCTGAAATTGTCTCTAAAACTAAAAAGTACTTTTCATAAGTAAAAGACAAAAGTCGCTGAGTGGTGGTGTCTTGAATATTTTATTTATTTCTGTCTCTGAATATATTCAAATTTTAACTACCTTCCGATACATAGTAAATTAAATAAACAAACAAATAATGATTATACCAATAGCATAACACCAAACAAATAATTTATATCAAATGTAAATTGATAATTGTAGACTGATGAAATTGGGAAAAAATAATGAAATTGTTTCTTTACAGTTCCTAATTGCCGAACAAAGAATATAATCCAACACGCTTTTGGATAATCTCCTTCTGTATATTCTAACGCCTGAAAAAATAACAAAAGCCTACGAAAATCACATCTAATCCGTCCAGATCGGAATTTTACACGCGAGGGCTGTTTTGAGGGAATGTCGATTTTTTATTCGCGGGAAAAGGGATTTGGGAGGATTGACGAAATAAATAATTCAATTTGTGAAAAACTATTTTCTTTTTGGTTAAGAACAGTTGTTGTTTGTGTTATTAAAAGATTACAGAATATACTTTGAATTTATATTACATATTATATTCGGCCCACAGATAGGAAAAAAAACTAACGTTTAGTAAGTAGTAGTACCTAAGTAAATAGTACTTTAGCTTATAGAAATGAACCAGTAGGTACTACTAGCGGGCGATGTCATATTTCCAATTATCTACGGATTTGAACCCACAAAGCTACCGAGCTGCAAGTCGAGCTACAAACACAAATCCAGTCTTTCACCCATCAAAGACTGTTAATATACCTGAGTATTTATCACGTGACCAAACCTCAGACGTAGTAGCTCTTTGAAATGGCGGCAATTCAAAGACCCACTACACCGTATATAAATCATAAACAAGAATTTAAATTAATCAACAGATAAAGATAAATATTTGAGAGTGCAGTCCTCGTCAGCGGTGGGTTCCAAATACAAATATTTTGTATTGTTAGTTTGTTTTCTATTTCTTTAGAACAAAAGCCACCATAAAGCATAAACAATTTGTGACTCATTCTTAAGACCTAACGTGAAATGGCGAGACCATTATTACTTGTAAGTCTAATTTTATTATTAGCTGTAAATTAACTTTGTTTGGTCCAAACCAAAAGAACTACATTTAAATATATATTGAAGTAAATAACCCAGAACACTAATGAAAATTTTCAATTAATGTTTGAAAAGTCCTATCACAACCGGGTCACACAATATTCAAATGTTCGTTATTTCTATTTTATATCAAAATAATATCCCTAATCGTTTTTCAGACATACACACTCATTTAAAAACAGACTATATATTCTTAATTTATACTAAATATAATCGCCGTATCGTTCGTCTTGCAGCAGCGCGCAGTCAGCCATATTAGTTTATCGTCACGTATGGAAAGTTTATCAGTGCCGACTAGAATTCAGGTCAGATATCAATAACAACCTAAATTAGGAAAGGAAATTAGCGGACCTAGGACTATAGGAGAATATTGTATGAATTTGTAAAGTTATACGTAGTTTGGTTTCATTTAACTGGATTGGATATTTGTTATTAAAATAAATGCATTAAGTCTTATTATTAATTTGAAACAGTTGTTGATAAAATAATTTATAAAACACGTTTGAATAATAAAATCATAGAAGTCACAATTGGAGTTATAGCTCAATCTTCATCGCGCTATTGGCATGACGCAGGACGCTTGCGCAAGTCAGATAGCGGTCAATGATTCAGTCCCTGCGCCTGCGCACAACACCTGGGCTGTAGTAAATCATTTGTAAGAACTATATCACAATAGAAGATTAATAAGGTAAATAAAAAGAAATATCTTACAACATGTTGATCTGTATGTTATCTATGATTTTATTGCTCATACTTTTAATGATGATTACAAAAATGTAGAGAAAAAGAATTCTAAATAATATTATCCACATTAAGAGCCATTCTCAAATATAAAAGGTATGGGTCAAACTTCCGTTAACAAGTTTGAGTGTAATGTAGATTATTATTGTTAATGTTGTTTGAAAATAAAAATATAGGTATTGAACTAGATCAATTAAAATTATTATTTTGATTTAATCAACAGAGACAAGATGCGAACCAACGTTTGTGATACCGCCACTTCACCATTTAGACTGCTGTTAAAATCTCAGTCCATCCGCTAAAGAAGATAAAAATAGAGAGGTAGATTCATCAAGACGAGTACAGGGTAGCTCAATTATTATGATTAATAAAAGCTTTGTTTTCGCGTAAGTGAATTTTTAATTTATCCGAAGCATTCGATACTTGAATTCATTTAGTTGTGTTAGTTTTCTGTAGTTTTTATAAAGTCACAAACACTTAGTAATATTTAGATCAGTAAGCCTCTGTATGTCTATTACAAACTTTACTTACACAAAGTAAGAAAACATAATTTGAAATTGCCTTGTTGCCGAACCCATGCAAACAAGACGATCTGAATCTACACAGATTAAATATTTGATCTACTAATAGTCTGATACGTAGTTAGTTATAATTACAGACTTTTAGCTCGGGGCCCAATATTCTAGGGTTCATTTATTAATCAGTTGTGGTTCAAATTTTGCTTTGATTTTGGAATTTTTAAATACCAGACAACTTTGGAAGCGTAAATATCCGATTAAAGATTTTAATCATTATTTGTTTATCATTATTATGTGTATATATTTGAAATTTAAAATTTCATAATGTACCTTTATATAGCTTTAGCTAATGATATTAAACTGTTTTTAGTGACAGCAGAAATCGAACAAAAGTAGCCGTAAAAAAAAAAGTTTAAAATAACTCGTCAAGTCGATTTTCTATAAGAGTAAAAAAAACAATTTCTATTTTATAGCACATTTCAAGTATCAGAATATTAAAGCAAAGTCTAGTCAAATCGATCCGGGGTTATTGAGTTATGGACGGACGGACAACAGAATTGTTAATGCGGTTAGCAGTTTTTGCGATCTGACACTGTCTCAGTTGTATTCAGTATTCAAATCATCTTGGACGTATATTGTATAGTAGATTGCTTCTTTCACTGAACCTCATCTATCTTTCGAGAACAGATTTTGGCAATATGTTTGTACAAGACCTCCATCGATCAAGTCGTTCAAAAGTTACACGGGACCCAGCAAACATAACTAACGGATAGATTGATGTACACTTTACTAAACAATTAAATGTATTTAATTTCAGTTAGATTAAATTCCAAACATATCCAATATTGGCAGGTAGTCTGGCACGTGATGGGTGCGGAATTAATTAATGGATACATTGTAGCAATTAACAGTAAATACATTTTAATAGGGATGCACCCAAAACCAACGCATGGTCATCATATACTTTATATTCAGTTGTCATGGAGATGAGATCAGCGGGTATCATTATACATGTCTTAAGTAGATAGAAGATAAGCGTGTTCTAATTGAACAAAAATAGTTTTGAACTAGAGGAGTATATTTGTGTTTGAAGAAATAGTTTTGTTCAGATAAAAGGATACTTCTTTCAACTAAGGCTAGACTATCTAAACCTACTTTGTAGCAAATCGCCACCTCTCATCGCTCTCTTATGTAATATAACACAAGCTCTTGATAGGCGCATGATTGTGACGTGCAGACAGACAAGTTAATCGGACCCTTTGAAATCTCAGATCTAAATTAATTCAGAGGCGCCCACAGAGTCTCACTCAACTAACATTTTGATATATGTTTTTTCCTAATATGAATATGACATTTTTCCTATGAATTTATCTGTCTTAGTATATTGTATTTATTACTTAATATATTAATATATATTTTACTGAACAATACAAACAATAATAATAATAATACTATTCGTAATTAAATTAGATATCGCGTTATGACACATCTATTACTTATCAAACGCCTACTCTAAAATATATTATTAGACTAATTTAAATTTTATAATATAGAGTATAAAGTTCAAAGTCTATTACTATGGTACAAGCAATTGAACTTTTGACTCCATATGAGAATGGCCTTTAGCACCACATAGTGATTATCACTTGATCAAGATATTATATAAATAGGTTTGAATTATTCAATTTAACGTGTTTTATATTGTTCTGACTGTTGTATTGAGATCTGTGTCTCATCTTGAAATAATAATAATAACATGTACCTATTATTAGAGTTGTAGAAACGAAACGATTGGATAAAACGAAATATAGATTCTCATTATGTCTAATTGACTTTATTCGTTTATGTAAAATAAACATTTTACAGAACAGCTCTGAAAACAGAGTCGCGTGATATTACTATAGCGACAATTAAATGAAATTGCTCTCAGACCGAGTGAATTTACATATTTTGGTGGCCGGCGCTCGCTCGCCGAAAATATTAAAGTTGAAGTCGCTTAATGAAATACATTGAACAACTAAAGTTCTTATTCGCTTTATTATCAAACCAAATGCTTTCATTTCAAATGAAAAGGACATTGAAGTTTGTTTTTTAGGTGGCCGCTACCATTTTGTTTTGCTTGACTTTTTGGTTATAAAATAAATGTGATACTTTTATAACAATCTATAGAATTATTTATTAAGTTAACATTCTTTGTTGTATTTTAGTTACCTTGTTTCTGAGAACTGATTATTTTTTTAGAGAATTTAATAGGTTATTTGATACTGTTGGTTTGTTATATTATTGATTTTTGATCGTAATCCAACACGTCTATTTTTATAATGAATCATTAGACAAATACAAGTACAATTAATTTCATTACTAATATAAAACCTATTTCTCTCTCTGTACTTAGATAGTAAAGAGTAGTAATGTCTTGTTTTCTTGTCAACATTATAATTAAAAACGGCATCCTAAAGTAGGTAACTTCAGTTGTTATACCTACATATATTAATTTCATGCGATTTGAAGATATGTCAGGTACATCTTGATGAGGTTGCTATTAACTATTGAAATACTAAGTTTTGAGAATAATCTCTGTAATTCCCGAATCTGTTTAACAAGGTTGTTGAATGACGATTGACTAGACTAGAATATAACAGAGCCACAGAGAGTAAGACACGACACAAGACAACATAGTAAAAGAAAGCTACAAATATTAAATAATACCTACTATTATTATTATTGAACAATGTTTCAGTTAATATCGAGTATATTACAATAAAATTTGGTATAAATGGGGTGAGGTTACATTTAGGAGCTATCTGTGACAGACCGACAGATATGGGAAAATGTCACGCTATTTGAATTGAACGCGAAGAGTCAGGACTTGAATGATATTTGGTTTTTCTCTTAAGACATAAAGAAAATAAGGAATGAAACTATTTTATGTAGTTTTTTTCATTGTAATCAAGTAATTATGTTAAATTCAAATGAGTTTTCGTGTTTTTTTAAATATAATTATCTTTTAAAATCTTAACAGAACATTTTCTAAAAATATATATAAGTAGGTATGACAAGATACTTTTTAAACAAACATTATATTATC
The DNA here is from genome assembly GCA_959347355.1 of Napeogenes inachia. Taxonomy (NCBI): domain Eukaryota; kingdom Metazoa; phylum Arthropoda; class Insecta; order Lepidoptera; family Nymphalidae; genus Napeogenes; species Napeogenes inachia. Next base: position 11,447,368 of record OY365804.1, on the reverse strand, counting down.
TGTTTACATAAATATATAATAAATGTAAAAGTTCCTAATTTCAAACATAACGTGGTCGCAAACGACATTAAAAGTTAAATAGTTAATTTTGGGTCAAAACGCTATTCGCTCGGAAATTGATGTGAAAATGGGTTTTCTTTGAAAAGTTTTAAGTTATTTTTAACATTAACCGCCACATGCCCTTGTGTTTTGTTTAGAGAGTGGTTTTGTTTCCGTTCTTTCAACGTAAGTTTTAACGAGAAAAAATGGAAGACAAAAAACGTCAAGTATTGTTAATATTTGGCATTTATATATTTTTTTATTCATTCATTTACAATCAGTACCCTCTTTTTTCCAAGAAGGGTATTTCAAAATATTTTATTGTTATGTTATTACAGGAATGATCTTGTATTAGGTAACTACGATTTGACAAGACAATCATAAAACATAGTGTAATATTAATAGTAGATGTCTTATTCGTGAATAAATACTAAAAAACGTAATTTGTTGTTTTTGCACCAATTAAAACATATTCAGCATAAAGAGTCCCGGGTTCGACTGTAAACTTATATTTTTGTACAGTAATGGAAGCAAGAACGTGGCCTAATTGTAAACAGATGAGGTTTAAAACAATAAAAACCAAATTACGTATTCAAAATGAAAGCCTCAAAGCTTTGGTGCTTAATGGAGAGCTTTCACGGGATTTACTTTTAAAATATTTGAACGTTTCCTCTGTCAATGTTCCTTAACGTTATATTATTATATAATAATCAGATATATGTGGAAATATAAATAGTTTCACTATTATTATAATATTTACCGATATATTATACAAATTCATGGTTTATTTACAAATCCTTTCCATTCCTCTCCGTGTGTCCAGGACACCAGTAACCCTCCTCGTACCTCAAGAGTGGTTTGTAATGGGTTTGCAACCTCTAATAATTGCAGATATTTCTACAATATGCCAACACTTACAGGATTCTTTTCGTTTGTCAAATAAGTTTTGTTAACTTGAGTTCTTGCTAAAGCATTAATAAAAAAATAACATTATTTTATGCAATTCAATAGATATTATGTTATTAAAACTATTTCCATTTTGCCTTCAGAATGGTCAGGAAACAAAACCCAATGCGGGAGTGGACGTTATATGTTCAATTTAATTAGACCCTACCACTTGTGAAATACTCTACCAATTTCGTATAATTTTCAACAAATTTGATGAGAAGAGTTGGATGGGGTCTGAATATATTGGATATTCTTTAAAGAGCTAGACTTTTACTATGGTTACGTTTGTTTTATTATAGTTATATTATATTAAGAAATTAGTTCTAGTTAGTTCTTAGTTCCTAAGAAATTATTAAGTGTGGACTTAACAATCTTTTGGAAACTTATAGTAGAATATTTTTGTTAACAATTAGTTTAAACCACAACATTGGAAAAGTAATAAAACGAGATACATAGTTATAGTAAGTTCTCACACATAGAGACTAAAAGCGTCCTCCGGGCCTCACTCACTCCTTCTGCTCCCGGGGAGAGTCCTACCATTTATTTTTATTCATTACTACCCACCGATAATCAATATTTGCAGCTCTATGTGAAACTGTTATTATTCGGAATTCATTAAAACCTTTCACAAATGAAGATTACCTAACTGTTGATCATCAGGAACACAACAAATATGGCCTCGTATATAAAAGTAATAAATATTAAATTTCAAAAACTGCGGAACATAGGATGCTCCGTAAATAAAAATAATAAATGTCACCATGCAACAATGAACCAAAGAATGTAAGTAGGTATTATATTCAAGGAAGCATTCTCTCGCACATTAATATTGCTAGTAATTACTTTTAATTACATGCAAATTGTCTTTCTTCATATCGCTTATTCACATTTCCATGAGTTTATTAGGTATCTGTTGACCTTCTGGTGAGGTTGACATCGCCTTGTAAGGAAGTACACTAAGATAATACTGCCTGCATTTACAAAATATATTTATTATGACATTTTGAAAAGAACATTTATTTATTTGATGAATTTGTTATGATGAATTATAAAAGCCGAAAAGAGGTTTCCTCTTTAAATATCAAAGAAGTATAAAAAATATGAGTAATGAGTAAAATTCATAACATTTTTAATAGACATTAAAAAAGCACAAACGAAACATGCAGCGCCGCATTGAGATACATAAATCCCAGTTTAAGCTTGTAGAGATAAAATTGTATGTGGATACGTTGATGCATATTCAGATGGTACACCCGGCGACGCGGGACAGCATCCCCCTGCTATTCCCTCGGAATAAAGATCATTTTGGGCGCGTTGTTTGTCCCCGAGTGGGACACCATACTAAATTCAGAACGCTATTTAAATGCAAAAGTTATGAATTTCAAAGTAAAATGTTAACGGATTTTAATGGCCATTACCTTATAACTTGCGTGTGTTTTTTGATTGAAATATATTTTTAATATTTTTTTTAAACTGTGTTTTTCAAACAATAATTAGTTTTGTATGGTCCGTTTAGTTAAAATGACTAGGTTGTTTTAGTATTATTTAAATAAGATTTATTAAAAATCATTTGAAGGTCATATAAAGGTGACCCTAAAATGTTTTAAACATATCATCGTGTTATTATAGAACTTATTAATTCCTTGTAAATGTATAGTAGAGTTAAATAGTTAACATATATTTAAAAAAGTAGTTAATTGGTATTCATAATTATCTAAAAGAGTAAAAATAACAAAAAAATACATTAAACAAAGTATCCGAGAGAATAAACAAGAGATGCTCTTAACATTAACACAACGGAGAGTACTTGTTGGAAAATTTAATATAAGTCTTGCTAATTAAGATCACTCTCAAAAGACATGGAAAAATAAACCATTCCGGAGACAACCCTCGTGGAGTACTTTTAAAATGGAAATGGAGATCTTTACAAGTGGTTGGTACACTATCTTATAATACACAGTATATATAAGTTATAAAATACCTATTTACTTACATTGTTTTCATTTTAATAATACTTACAGTCTTTTATTGTAAGTTCATTTATAGCATTAATTATCAGTTCAATGTTGTGGTTAACTACCAGTAAAGTTAACAAACAGTCATAATCATTTAAACACAATATATTTTTTTTTTACCTCAATAGTGATCAAATGACTATTGTTGTTATTATGAAAGAGCATTGGATCCGTATAACAAGGTATTTTAGAACACAAATACATTTGAAAACTTTGCAAAGGATTCCTGAACAGCTGAAGGGTTGTTGAAGCGGCTGCAATTTTGAAACCAGACGCGAGTGCCTGCTAGCATGACTCTATTGGTACATTAATTGTACAATCTAACAGAATAACATTAACAGAACAACATGGCTGCGACTTATAATAAATAATATTTAACTTAAAACAAAACAGAAATATTTAAAATACCTTTAGAAGTATGTTAATTAATTAGGCTCTAATAAAATCGGTCACAACTGTCCGGTGAAACTGTCCGCTACAAATTTAACGGCGATGAAAGTTCGTAGTGAATTCCAGCCGCGGGGCGAACTATATTGAAATTTGAAATACATATTTCTGAACTATAACGCCCGGGGCAGCCAGGCAGCCAGGCAGCCGGGCAGCCGGGCAGCCGGGGCAGGAACGACGGAACTATTCAAATATTCCCCGTGAGAACTTTTTAACATTCTTTTTTTTCATTGAATACGTTTATGGGTTTTTAGATATTCCGACTTTCCGTGTATTAATAGGAATGATTGTTACGATTGTCTGATAAAGATATTACTAATAAATCAGTTTTTTTTTGTATAATATTATAGGTTCAATAGTCATGATAAGGGAGCTATATTAGTTATTTACATTATTGGACTACAGTTGTGAGTTAATTATTATGATCCTAACTTAAAGTTATAAATAATATCGTATCGTAATCGTCACTTCAACTCTAGTTTCAAATAAGTAGGTATACCTGCACTTAGATTATAATACGAGGACAATATGAGCTTCAACAATGGTTTTAAAATTGAAAATCATAGAACAAAATTCCTACTTATTTTTTATGTAAGTGTATAATATAAATTATTATTTAAATTACAGTGTATTATTATTATTATTGCACCCTTTAACGAAAACTGATTTTAATATCGAATAAAACATCAATGTAAATATTTATTTATCGGAATATTGAAATACTTCCCTTCCCTAGTCCTAATCCTGTTGACAAAACTCTAAAAAACGGTAACACCAAAAATATTTTTTGTTGGTCAGTCCGGAAAACAAAATCCACCCTTTGTAAGTAACATAGCCGACTGAAAAGCGTGAATTGGATTTTTTCGAATACGTCGCTGATTTACAATTCTGTTGCGAAAGTACAATTACAGGTCCAAATAAATTTAACTAGTCAAATCGGTTACCGACGGAGCGAAAAATTTCACTATTTTCGAATTGAATTGAAAATGTACCAAACGTTATTACCATACATTTGTATTGACTTTACATCGCATTACTTCACTTAACTTAACGATACGAAGTCTGATAGAGGCTAGTCATTATTATGATTTATAGAAGAAATAAGACTCTGTTACGGTGTCAATCTTAAAGACAGTGACCCCAAAGGAAGTATCTTGATATGAGATAATAGGTCATAGCTCTGTAAATATAAATGTCATATTCACGAAAACATGCTGATATATAATTTTGAGAACAAGATAGATGTTAACAAAAGTTTGTTATTAAGAGGCTTATGTTTAATGAATGATTTTCACATCTCTAAAGTTCATTAACAAGCATTTGGTGATTAAATTTAAATCTTGAATTAGACAATTAAGACAATGTTTTTAATTTGTAGGTACAAAGATTACTGTTTTTTTTATTTTATTATATCTGACACATATGTTCAGTTGAAAGAGCGAAGAGACGGTATTCCGGAGGTCACAGGTTCGAGACATAATCTTGATGATTCTTCTAATTCTGTGTAGGTTTTAAAAGTATGCATCAATGAACACGGCTCACATGTATTATATAATATATATAATATAAATTCTGATACAAATGTTGTCAGAACATTGTTGTGTAAAGGGGTCTTTAGGTGCATATAAAACAGCTGGAACACTAAGCCTTACCGGACAAAATGGAAACCATTAGGCCATGCTTAACCCGATGCTTAAATGCGAGCATTGAATAGGCTTTTTCATCAAAGGGATTTTTTTATTCCGAGCATTGCCACTCGCCTTTGAATCGCGAATCGAGCTAAATATAAAAAGGTACACAACTTTAAACAATTTATGCGGCATTTGATGATTTGCGGAATTGGCTATTTTAATATTCTGAGGCAATTTTGTGTAATCACTTAGAAAATCGATACAATTGCTGTGTGTCGTTATATTAGCAAAATAACAAGGTTGGATATGAGTGGTACCAACTACCACTCAACTGACTGGTAGTTTGTACGTTGTGTATTGTTGTATTGTGTACTACAATATACATAATATTATGAAAGTTTTCTAGTGTTTTATATTTTTTAATATCACATGATATTTCATTTTATTGGTAATGTTTGTTCCAGGAATATAATTTTATTTTGAAACCATTTATTTTTATTTTAACTCGATACGAGACTAGTTCTTGTTGGTACTATGATGTGTGTTCAATATATTAATTGAAGTAATATGAGAGAGAATATATTTTTTTACATGTTTAAGAATGGGATCTGGATGATAATATAATAGTAGGTAACTTGAAATGATTTGAAAATGTAATACATAATTCAATCTATATATATAAGTATATTTTCACTCAAATTAATTAATTGTAGTAACAATATAATATTTTAAACGGCCTATATTTTGTATAATAGGTAATGGTAGTTTAATCACATACATATGATATATATAATTTATTAAATCTCTCCGCTCATAGCTTGTGCCGGCGTCTGTCGTGTTGTCGGACCAATTTCAATATAGTATTGTGTGAGTAAGTAATAATTGATTAGTATGTGATTTGTTAATGAAAAGCAAATACGGCGGTATATAGTAGTGCAGCGGTGTTCGATTTTTGCGGTTATTTGTGCAAATAATATATATGATGGCTAATGTTTTGAATGCGAACTCGTTTACAAATTATTTGATAGGTATTGTGTATCAAAAATAAGATTTGTTTTTAACCCGGCGTTCGCACAGTTGGGTCTATTTGACCCGGGCTGTGCTTCTAATGCGCGTATTTCTAATGTTTTTGGTGCCACACTGCCATAATTCTCAATAGCTGGAGCTAAGGGTCGTATCTTTCCACGGAATATCGATATTTAGTCGTATTGCAATCGCAGCGGTGTATAAACGCTTCTAAACATGACAAAGGGTAAATTTGACCCAACCATACACTTCGTGTAGTAATTTCGCGCCATTATAAAAAAGTATATTTATTTATTTTATTCGCATGACTTTTGAAATAACGGTTCTCGAAGAACGCGAACGACAGCGAATATTGAGTATCTTGGAGAAATCAGACTCCGATCATGAAAATTCGGAAACTGAAGATGTAGAAGTCCATTTGAGCATTGCAGCCAAACTAGTAATACCGACGAAAACGCATGTGAAATGAATAGTGATAATGAGCCCCTGATTGAATTACAGAACAGAATCACAGTAGAATTTTGTCAGCACTTACGACAGCCAGGTACAATCTATTAATTTTATTGGAAGAGATCCAATAAAGTGGCCTAGATGCCTTTAGGCCTAAACATTCGATTTAGGGTTGAAAATTTTATAATATATATAAAAATATGGCTTCAATAAATGCACATATATTTCTTAAGATAAATAATAACATTGTTACAAAGTGTTGCAAATTCTCAATTTACGCATTACTCTTGTTCGTGAGCATTTGCGCGACCGTAAAGGCATCCTGCAGTTGCTAAGACTAATGTGCCAAACAATACGCGATTTTTTTAGGAAACCCTATTAGGGACCCGTTTGCAAAGATACTGAAGGTCAGAAAAAGGTTGCAAGACTGTCCTGCCAAAAAAGACTGAAAAAGTAATTGAACTTGACGGAACTGAAATAAATATATCTGCACTGAGTTTGCAATATTGTACTGTAGAGACTGCGCATATGTAAGCAATGATATGACTGATTCCTAAAACTAATTTGTAATTTTATTTGTAGTCTTACTAAAGGTGATTTACATGTATCCTAATTATTAATATTTTAGAAAAAAAGTTTATATTTGGTTCAAGTTTTGTGACTTTAAAACAAAGGTTGTTATTTTTGTTAATATTTTGCTCCACTATCATAAAAAAAATATTAAAAAGAAAGTTTTACTTCAAGTTCTTTTTACTTATACATGACCTCTTAAACTATAGTCGTTTTATCCAATTACAGCCATATATTAGTAAATGTCTTGTAATTATTGAAATTATGACGATTTTCTTCACGGGTCTCCTGGACCCAACCCTACTATCGTTGTAACATATTTTAACTGTGCTGACGCCGGGTTAAAACATTGCTCATAATTGCAAATTAATATAAATGAAATAAAACCAAGAACCATGATTTTCGAATGAGGTTCGAATAAATATTTTGTTGCTGCTGACAAAAATCTGAGATTACGACTATTGTTTCACGAATTTTAAGAATCCAAATACGATTTCATTCGCATTATGTGTTAACTATAACAAAAACAATGTCGTTATCAAAATATGAATATGAAACATCTCTGTCTCACCCTTATTTCGCTTATTAGGGTTTTTAATCTTGGAGCTAATATTTCTGATGCACATTAAGAAACATAGAATAATATTATTTTAAAGCCCATGTTATATTATTTATATAGCTTATATATTATTTTTTCATTTATTAATAAATAAGTCCATTTAAATGACGTCATAACAACACGTGTAAAATTATTTCAATTAAAAGTAATAATACAATTAGTATATTTTAATTACAAGAGCATGATACATGCGCCTGCGCAGCGGCCGCTGATAGCAGACACCTGGCTGGATCAGAAAACAACCAATTGTCACGTTGCGGTTAAGCGATACCGGATGAACTTTATATGAAACATATTTAATAACTATACCTAAAATCTTTTGGTCTTATAGCCGATATGTTGGTACTATTTATTTTTATTATCGATCAACTGTGATACCAAAATACATAACATTGGTTTGTAAGTTGATTATTATAACAAGTCAATAATTTGATATAAGACGCCGAGATAACCTTTCTATTTGGTTGTTGTTGAAAAAGACAGACTCACAAATCTTCACAACGGTGTTAAATTAATTTTATAGAAGCATAAAAAGTAGGTATACCTTCTATCAACCGACTATTACATTTACACTATATACCTACTACTGACTGAATGTATTGACTACTGACTGAATGTATTGACTGCTGACTATTATAGTTTTCTTTCCCTGTAACTAAATATCAACTGTAAGTAATTGTAAATTAATATTTTCGTAGTTACCGTACAATAAACACAATCCAGCGAGTCATTGCAAATGATAATCTATTAAAGTCTTTAGGCTTTAGTTGGAGGTATTGTTGTAGCCTTGACTTTGTTTGTTCAGCGCACCATGGCGGCCCGGTCATTATTAGCACACAGCCTACATTTAATATGTATATCATAATGTGTAATGACGATAATATCATAACTAAATATTAGGTGTCTGCGATGATCCAACTAAATGATTATAATTATTATATACAGAATATTTTGTCGCTATTTAATTTGTGAAGGTATGTATGTACACCATTGCTTGTAAATATTTGTCTTCGTCTAAGCTTCCGTGTTTCAAACAACATACAACAATTATTTTAAAAGCGTAATTATTAACTACCACGATGACTTCTATTACCTGAGGTATAAGGTTGATATTATTAGGACTTAGATGTCGTCTATAATCTATAGCAATGGAATAAGTTGGTTGGAAATGAGCATAAATATGAAAATTATATTGAGGATATTAAAAGACGGGTAGGTGGCACGACGCACCATAGACCTACGAATATATTAGACAGTATACTACGACTCTGGTATCTAGACATCCAGCATCCGAAGATAAGTTAAGAATATTCGGTTACCTTTGATTTTAGAATTGATAATAACAATATTATTTGTCTATTATGAAAAATTTAGGACTCTTATATGTTAATATTTTGAGTATTTCCTCTGTTATAAAAGTATTTCTTATGAATTTTAATGTCAACAGTCCTTCAAAGTGTTTCAAATACACTAATAGAATTGAAATGGTTAGATATTGTTTATTAATATAAATTAATGTATCTTTATAACCTTTGATAATATGACCATATGTTACAATTGGGTTTACGATTTAATATTTCACGGGAAAACGAAAATAAAACCGAAAAATATTTACAATCGCCGATCAAGCCCATATGGCGACACCTTTAGCGAATCAGAATTTATGGCCGAAGAAAATGAAATATAAGAAAACAAGGAAGTCGAAAAAACATTCCAAAAATATTTTTACGATCTTTTCAAAAACTGTATGCAAGTGTATTTCGCACGTCTTTCAAAGAGATATTACTTTTATAATTTACGATTTTTTGGCATTTATCGTTCCATGTCATATGGAGTGATACGTTCTGCTGCTTACGATCGTGTCGAATGCTGTGAATCACTTTTCTTACAAATAATATAATATATTGTATAAAAGAGATAGTAGTCTTGTTAGTCTACTGTCAGCTAAGATTACTTCGAGAAAAAAGTTTTAAAAGGCAGTGATTTATATTAATCCTTTTATTCTTTACTTGCACCTTTATACAGTGACCTGCTATTTAGAGGGTCGTTGTAGCTCTAGATATGCTAGGTAGTTTAATCAAATATTTTATAAGTAGCAACATTTTAACCATGAAGAGTCATTATCACAAACAGGAGTCAACCTGTGATAGAGGCGTACGTCTCATAAAGTGTATAAACCACGTGCTTATGACTTTTGGTAAGTATTATTTGTTAAGTTTTAATAAACTCTTAGATAAAATAACAATATAATGTTAATGGTTTGATGACTTATGACAAATGTCTTTGAAACAAGATTAATTCATATCCACGTCATAACTAACAGCAGCCAGATAAAATAGAGAGAGAGGTTTTGTCACGAAAATGCTAAAATTAATCGCTTTTGTGAACGATTTTTACGATAGTATTGTTACATTGTTAGTTATTTATCTAATAAGGAATCTTATGTACAGGTACAGTTAGGGACATAATAGTAGCCATTTTATTATGCTTAGATGGTGTTTTGATCAGACTGGGGGCTATTTATATTAAACTTGTTTTATTTTCTCTCTATTGTATTCAAGCTTTATATTTGTCAAATCTGTAAAGTAAATATTGTATAGTATTTGTAGTGGAAGGTGTGACCTCAGCAACAGCTAGTCGTTTGTCACTAGCTCTAACGTTTTACTTTGTTGTTTTAGTAATATCAATTAAATCGATTTCGATGATTTATTTTCCATGGTTGAACCTGCAGATAATTATTTATTAGGTTTTTGTCGAATTTCTGCTCTTTCCCGACTTTGACAACGTTCCCGAGTGTGTTATAAATATACAACAGCGGGACACCATCTACTAAAGTCTGGACCGGAATACGTTTTTAAAAGTTCAAATCACTGTCACAGAGTATATAAGATCTAATAAAAAATGTGAAACATAAGGCTTAACTAGCGTAAACAAAATACACCCTGAGTGCGAATCTCTTAAAACTGAAACTAAAGATATAATTACAATTTAATATAGAATCGTTTCTAAGCCTGTACATGAAATGTAAACCTTTGAATTTTTAGACATGTTCAATAGATTATTAAAATTTTTACTTACTTCTTATTTAAAACATATATAAAACTGACAATACCTTTGTCGAAAATAAATTATAACGGGGAACTTTAAAAATATTTCTACAATATCTACTTAAATTTACGTTGATGTTATATAGAGCAACAAAAATATTAGTATACAAAAGAAGAAATAATAAAATACAAAAGCACTAAAGATTCGATAAAACATCGAACATAGCATTTAAAATGTTAAAGCCGTTTCTGTAAAGTTATTAAGGCTTCCTGCAAACAAAGTTCCACTACAGACAATAATAATAAACATAACTGGAGGGTTACCCTACCTCATAATACATTACGTAAACTGCTGACCTCGATAAATAATTTAAATACTTTTCAATATATTATACTAATAAATACATTAATGATTCAATATAAATTTTGGTAAAGATTTTAACGTTCCTTGATAATATATAAGATGAATCAATCAATATGTTCCTATAATAAATAAAACAATTATATTTCCCGCTAAAGGTGATTAAACATAGTATTCTTAATTCTTTAAGGCGGGTAGCCACATGGTAGCTCAGTTGACAGATGGACGGGAATCATAAGGGTCAAAAGTAGTTTTCCTATCCATATTGATGATTTTAACAACATATATTCATGTCAATTTCATTCACACTAATATATAACTCGAGAGATTTTATTCATATTAATAATAAAATATATTATCTCATAAACGTATATTTGTTGTCTGTAGTTCATAGTTTTGTAGTCGTAAGTCAGCTGTGTCTTTATTCAGGTCTATTTGCGTCCTGAGTTAGTTTTATTGTTGTGTTTAATTTGCAATGGAAAAACTTTCCTGAAACACTCGCAAGTCATAAACGCTGTAATAAGAATCATCACACAAACTGTTTTTGTTTACTTTTTATTTATTTTATTTTAATATAATTATAATGCTGTGACATTTTAGACAACATGACGTGTACCGTTTTAACATTATATTTTGTTTTAAATATCTATCCACTTATGCTTACTTATGTACAGCTATGTCAACGAGCAAGACTCGAACCTACGACATCTGGTCTTCCGGGAACGTTTTTTGAAGTATTTTTAAATAAAAAGATTTTACGGTTGTAATGATGAAGGATTTTAAAACTTTCACAAAGAGAAATTCGGTACTTTTATTTTTTTTATCAGCAAACAATACAACTTCACAAGTGATGTAATTCGTCCACATTATCTCGAAGACACAAAAACCGTTTAAAATTGCACAAAAATGTACCGATACAAAAGTGAGCACGTCTCAATTATTTTACATTTCACAAAACATTTTTTTCTCAAAACTTTTGTAAAATAACTGGAAAATATTTAAAAATTTTTATTTATTTATTTTTTAAAGTTATATAATATATAACAGTCTTTTTTTTATTTCAAACACACGTAGTTACATACCACTTAGCAAGCATCAGACTCTACTTGTACGGTTAATGGAGAAGAACCGACAAAAATCTACTTGGACACTATTTATAATAATAGTAATATTGACACTTTTTTTTCAGTTTCAGTCACAATTGATATTTAAGAACATTGTACATCAAAAGAGACTGTAATAAATAACCACCTCAACCAGTTCTATGATACTTTTTATTTAGAAAGGCTTAAAGGATTATATTTTTAAACATAATATATACCTACTATATGAGATCCTATATAGAGGTACCATTCTTTTCAAAGGTACGAGCGCTGTAAAAACCATTTGAAAAAATAATGTATGTGTGTGTATGTGTGTGCATGAGGAAGCTACTATGTAAGAAATATCTGAACAGTTACATGATTCCGTACAACAAATTGTACTTACAGAACAAACCCCCAGACAACCAGACACTAGTTGATAATGAAGATTTAAGAGTGATCGTGGAATAAGATTTACTCATTTACTACATCGCAGAGTTAGTGATATAATACAATTTATATTAAGTTGAAATAAACTGGAAAAGTAAAAAAGCTCGACAAATGTGTTACGCGTGTAAAGTACATCAACAAACACACATTGAGTGCTTTACTATACTGAGCCGTACAATAACGAGGGAATATTTAATCTTATTATTACTTTTGTCGAGAAATGGATCCTGTTTGATGACAGTGGTTATACGATGATTGAATTCTGGAGAACTAAACAAATGAGGTCCCGAGCGAAGGTTGGTCCCGAAATAGGTAGAACTGGTGTAATAGACTACACCTTGTGGAGGAGCTACAGGTAGCAGGGAAGTTCCAAGATATATGGGATGCGAGACGGCTACTTTTGTAGAAGATTAATTGCAAGAGTCACATATCTCTGTGCATTGCATTTCACTTGATCCTGCAGTGCACAGGACAGCTGTGCTCACTCTCCTGGTGTGGACTCTTTTGATACTGGTAAAGATTTATTTCGTTTTTCGCAGTAATTGATCTTGAGAGTTTATATGTACCACTTTACCTCAAACTAATTTATCACTACAATTTTTTAATGTAGTAATTTAGTCTAAATGTTGCTGTTTCAGAGATATGTAATGATTATACACATGGCACTTGATTATAACACATATATTGTATACAATATACAGTATCATCCAATCAGCGAGAAATGAGGTTTATATTTCTCATATTTAAAGCTTTGTGCTTTTTATTAGCGTACTAATAAAACTATAATAGTAAATAGATAACTGTAGTTCTTGTAGCGAATGATACGTCATTAATGTACTACCTAACTAACTAACTAACGATCTACCAATACTTCTTATAAAATGTTATTTTGTGTCTCAGTACGTTGTATTCTTATATTTTAATAATGTATTATATACTTACTAATGAGATAAATTATTAAATTGTTTAGTTTGAAATGAACTCATCTCAACTCTTAAGTCATGATACGTTTGATTATATAACTTAGTGTAGTATTTCATCTAAAAGAGACAAAAAATAATAATCGAATACAAATCTGGTTCATGAAGGTCGACTTTGTAACAGATACAATCGTTCAGATACTGATCATCACGATTTAACCCGCGGGTCAATAGATTAGGACGGTCATAGTCCGTCGGTAAAAAATGCTTTCTATATACTTATATAAAGGTATTATCAGATATAAATCAACTTTTTTTATAATTTGTACGAAACATTTCTTAAAGAATATACTGGTTTGTCGATTGTGTAATATATTATTAAGAAAACTCGTTATTCGATGCCAATAATCAATTTACACTATTTAATAAGAGGCTATTATTTTATTTTAAATTTTATATCACAATTATGATCTGAAACTAAATTTTATGAAAATATTTTTTTTGTTTAATCGATATTTCTGACTATTAATTTCAAAGTCTTTAAATTATCTTCTTATCTGTAGATAGTTAATGAGATTATAAAATTCAGACATACAGACCAATGTCCCTATAGCATAGTAGCACATATAATACGAGAGTGTTTTTGTCCAGAGCAGCTGAGCCGTGGACACAGCAAGAGGAGAGTAGACTAGCTAATATATGAGTGAAGTAAGCGGAATAACAATTCCAAGTTTATGTTATGTGAAGTACACTTGTCTGTTCCCAAAATATATAGGAAAATTTAAAAGGAGGGTCTGGCGACGTACGGTCGAGAAGACGGCAAAGATGTTTATTAAAATTCAGTTTTCCCTAATAAAACTGCGAGCCGGTGAAGGGAAGTACTTTTAAAGAATACCTTTATGCAAGAGGTTTTTTTGGATAATAGCCAATGTTGCTAGGCGAGGCGTCCGCAAAAAACCCACTTAATAAGGCATACCTCACGGGTAGATAAGTGCGGTCAACGTGGTGTACCGTCCACAAAACAACTTCATCATTTATTATATTGTCTATTTCTCAACATTCTTCCTACATAATATATTTTAAGTTATATATCTTAAGTAGAGAATATAAATTAAGTTCCTAAGTTTGGACAAATTAATAATTATGAAAAACAAAATGTTTGTTTATTTTATTACGACAAAACAAAATTTATAAATATAATTTATAATTATTAATTTATACTATTATAATTAATATTAAATAGGATTCAGCGGGTTTTTATGCTGCCCCTACAATGTAGTGGTCCCCACTGACCAACGCACCGCTGATGCTGCGATCTAAAATGAGATATCAACAGTCGACCAGTGACCGCTCGAATAAATTGACGATGTACTAGACCTACCTACTACCCACTACCTACTACCTACTACCTACGAGACGCGCTCACCGTGCCACCTTGTCATATTCAATTACATATATTTTTCTATGAGATCATAATATTCATACACTACAATTACGTTGAATGGTTATACAATTGAAGTATTCTTTTTCACATTTTAGTATATAAAAGGTCAAAAGTCACAGTCCTGTTAATAGTAATGAATAATATATAATTTTTAGATTTTTATTTAAGAATATTTTATTCGACCGACGCAAAATAATACTGAGCATACCATTTATAAAATAAAGCCTTTATCTGGAACATAAAATAGCATAAGTAATGAATGTTACAAAACCTAAATAAGTTTTGAGATTTTTATCAAAACGTATTAGTTTGCCTGTTGACTGACATAAAAAAAAATAATTATCCTATATTGTTTAACCTACCACCTGTTGATATAAAAAGGTACATGAATTGTAGATTGTATGCTGTGTCGTAAACAATGGGCTTTTACTTTATAAAATTGTATACGTATATACAATTTTACAAACTTTAAAAAAAAAACTGCAGTATATATTAATTGTCCCAGAGTTGGTTGGCTCCTGATGTAGAGTTGATGGCCTCAGGAACGTCAGGAACATAAAAAAAATAGATTATAGACAATTTTAAGTTGCTAATTGATTTACACGGGATAATTTATAATATACATATACCCTGAAGAGTCAATCTGAATGTTAGTTTTGTTTCTTATAACGATTAGTAACTCAAGAATGTCAATATGTCAGACAATCTCTGTAAAACTTTTTTCAGTAACTGGTTTATCAAATTAAAAAAAATAGCCGAAAGTTCATTCAAACAAAATAAACAAAAAGAGAAAATCCCGCAATTTAATAATAATACTAAAGTTAATATCGAGAAGATTTCCGGAAAAAGTATTTTAATAGGTTTGTTAAAAATAACCAAATATAAAATATCAAAGCGCATACGCTTTATCAAAATTTTATCAAAAAAAAAAAATTGTTATTTATACATGAAAAGATATGATATGTTGAATATATTTCTGTGGAAAATAACTGAAGTCTAAATATATATCATATTACCTTGTCTTCATTTAACAAGATATCAGCTGTGACGGATATATATTATTTGTACGGTTTTCATGTTTTATAGAACCAATAATATTATGTATATTTGAGTGATTGGTTATAGTGAGTGAGTGAGTGAGTGAGTGAGTGAGTGAGTGAGTGAGTGAGTGGTTTTGTGAACACGTTTCATAAACCTTATAAATATATCTTTGGAAGCTGTGCTTAATCGACTGTATAAATTATACGAATGATATTAAGAAAAGAGCCTATAAATGTAACTCTGTCTGCAAAGGTACACATTTTTAATAATTTCTTTATATTTACTTCTGATAAAAGATAAATTAATGTCTGAAGGAAAAAATATATATGCTAGCTATTAATTCTAGTACCATTTTGAAATATATAATATTTTTAATAATAATACGCTTTTAAATGTTATATTCAAAGATTTTTTTCAAAGCCCACCTCGGCCCATCAACAGCAACTTTGTAAAAGAGTACCTTGAGCCGGAATTTAAATTTGCTAAAAAATGCCCTGTCAAAAGCAAAGAGAGCAAATGTCTTAATCCTTCAAGAAAAGGAAAATACCAAAAATTTATTATATAAAATTCGTCCGTCCGTCCCCTCGACATTTTTAAATTCAAAATCTCAACATGAATCCTTTCAAGTTTGTATACAGGCTTCACTTGATAGACGGTGCCAATGTATACAGGACCGTACACCGAGCATTCGTACAAACATAGTGTATTTGACGTGAAGACCTTGTAATACTGGTCGATGTTTATGCGAGGGACGTATGATGCAATTTTATTTTGGTCTCCCAGTTTGTTCTAAAGCAGCCCGACAAAAGCTGTTTTCTTAGTGATTGGAGGGGGGCGGAGGGTCATATTATAACGGCTGATGCAAGGATCCTTGTACAATGAATTGCATTAAGCGACAGAGCTATGAATGCTCTTAATGTATGGACACGATTTGATTGCTCGAGGCATTTAGTGATGTACCTCACGTCGACATACCTTCACTACATTATATAATACTATTGGTCTATTAAGCTTATTAACACATTTATAAAATACAATAAGTTTACCCCATTTTCTTATACTTGTCAGATAAATTAGAAGAATTCGTTTCTTCTTAACGAAAGCATAACATTTATAAGACGAACATGCAATTAACGAATTGGATTACATTATTATAGCATAATTGAGTTATAAGTAACTCGTGATCAAGGTATTAACAAATCTTTAACAATCGATATTATCGATCCATCGAATCTCACGTTCCCATCACTAGCTGAAGCTCCAAGTCACGACTGGTTAGCGTTATACAGGGTGTTACTCTGGCTGTATCTCCCGCTTCCTCTATTTATTATTCAATGTTTTAACATTATTGGTAATTAGAGGCCTTTGATCTCTACTTGCGGTTAGAGAATTTATTTTATTTTATGACAACAAATCCGAAATCGATATTAAATTAACAATAATATGTATTAAGATCCATCATCTAATGAAAATATTATTGATTTACTCTTAAATAATCAATAACAAACAAATAAGCAAAATAGTAATAAATATAGAATTAAAGATTTATCACCACGAGCGGAAATCAAACCTTTGATACCTTTCCGTCATTTTGCCATGTGTTCTACCGTTTCACTACTCTTCTTGATAAATCTATCATTTTCTATATAAAAGCGTCCCTATCGGTACTGCCCCTTGGGCAAATTAAGCTTGTTTCGAAAATTATAATGTTTTTTAAATAATAACTTTAATGTCATAATGTTTATGATATTGTTTCTATTTGTATGCTTTATAAATAATACCAGCTAAAGTACTATAGTAGAAATAAACGATGACATAAAGGAGCTATCTTATTTGTATCATATTGTAGTAGTTTTCAGTGTTGCTCATATTACTATATTTAACTAATAATATATAAACTAATACAATACTATATCATCAATATAATACAATATCGTCCAAAATATGCTGATATAAGATTTTTAACTAATTCTATCTTAAGTTGTTTTATAAAAAGATAAATAATAAACACTTTATTTAAATGTTTGGTTTTCTTCGTTCTTTCCACAAAATTTATTTAAAAAGCGCTTATTCACGCTTAGCCAATTTAATTAAAGCAAATGCGCTTGCGCAAGGCATTGTATTTTAACAATAGCAATGTTAAGGTTACGTATTGTTAGGAGATAACGTATTTTACATACAAACACACAGTGTTAGATTTGTATCAGTTTTATCGTGGACATTACGAGGCTACACGCATGATATGATTAACTGTGAATGTGTATATTTAATCTATTATATATTAAGTACCTACTAACAAGGACAATAAATTCATATAAATATATACAATAATGAACCATTTTGTTACAGTTTATTACTCAAAAGGAATTTATAACACATGTCTACAAAAAGAGTTCATGATTTTTGCTCTAAAAAAAGATGCAGCTAAGGTCAACTTTATCTTCTAAAATAATCTTCATTCATTTTAACATACTATGAGATTATTATTGTACATCTTAATTATTAATTTAAGTTCACAGTATTGTTAGGAAACTTAAATTTTTAAAAACTATTAATTTTGAAAAGTCGTAGAACAAATGTTGTTGTGATTGATGTAGAGTAATGTAGAGAGACTGCCTGCAAGAGTTGGCCAATGAAACCCTGTATAAATGTATGTTTCTGTTTTTTGTGATTACATTAAATTTAATAAAAACCCTTTACACAGTTTTGACGAACTTCACAAACAAACCAACAAAGGAAAAAAACAAATATTTAAAAACTAATTGGTATAAAAAAAATATATTGCCTACAAATTTGAGTTCATGACTAATATATTATATAAACATCGACAATTAATGAAAACATTAATTATTTCGTCTTCTAAGTTGACAGTTTGTCATGTGAAGATTATTTACATTATGAAGTGTACAGGCTTTATATGTCTCTAGAATTATGTACTGTTTATTATATAAGTGCTATGCTCCAAGTGACTTGTGTTATACCATTGTTTTAACTGCGGGTTTGTATACTATGTTTTATTATAGTAAATAGTAAAATTATTAATATTATACACCTCATGTTAGAATAGGACAATTTCAGTCACAGTCAAGTTATAGTTCTGAAGTTTAACCATCAGTTGTAGTTGGGTGATGCATCGCTGGAATAGTTTGTCACAACCAGACTGTGATGAATGACTTCGTAGTGGGGTAAATTATATTTTAGTTAAGGGTAACGATTGATTAATTGTCAAAAATACTTTTGTCATGTTTTCTATTTCATTTATCATGTAAAATTATATTTGAAGGATCATCTTTTTGACTTACAATGGCATGTTTGTGATTTGAAAATGATTTTTAAACAAGTTTTTTCAATATTGTATTGTACTTATTGTACCAGATTCACCATCAGAAGAAAATAGGTACTATGAAACGATAATAAACAATATGAATAGATGTATAAGTAAATATAAACGAAAATGCTTTATTGAACATTATAAATGAGAGATAAAAAGTATAACCCATTTATTTAAATGAATATTACGTATAATGGATGGCTCGTTTTGTTGGAAACATAAATCTGAATCAGACAAGAAGCCACTATTGTCGATAATCTGCGAAGAGCTTACGTTTTTATTATTACTCGTCTTTACGACTCACGATTATTTCATTTACATGTTTATTATTTTAATAGGTGTATAACAATTAATTGTTCTTACCTTATATGTATGTTTAAACCGGTCATTAACCTCTTCATAAATTAAAATAAAACCATGAATAATAACATATAAATTACCTCAATTAACTTTGAACTGCTTACTCTAGTTTGTTCTATGTGTTTTGTTTCTTAAGAATTTCAAATATCATTTTATTTTGAGTGAAAGTAGTTTTGGGATTTATTAAATACTGATGTATTCTGACAACTTAGAAAGTATATTAGTTTATTATATATATACATATATTCAAGCTAGGCTTAGATAATTGTCGTGTCGTAGACATGTCGTATCGTTTGTAATAAACGGTTTAGTGTTTCAGTCATTTTTCTTATTCAAGAAGTAATAAATCACCATACTATTCGTCGGTACATTAGTTCGATTGAATGATTCCATTAGGAAGTTTTTGCATATCGATTATAATTTTATTTTTGAGGGGAAGATTACTTAAATATAAGTATGTAACTATTGGTAAGCTATAAAACTATGGGGAAACGTTAACTATGACATCCAAACCAACTAGTTTTGGTTTTTATGATATATAAACAAAGAAAAAATAAAAAAATAACCGAAACAATAATATTACTAATACAAGTCACGTAACTTAAAAATATAAAAACTGTTATGCAGAGATAAGCCGTCAAAGAAGTTAAGGTAAAGATATTCAATGATATTAACTAAAGTCAATATTTTTATGTTAATATACATACATAATACATATAATAGTAAACCCCTTTTGGCTTCACTCAGTGCATAATGAAAGCCTTATTCTACATACATTATAATTTAATTAGAGTAATTTCAAACCGAAAGCAACTGCTTTGAACGTAATGAATATAATAATTAGACTAAATGCGAAGCTAGCCGCAGACCTAGGTCTTGAAGACTCTAGACTTAGAAATTCCTATGAATTTAGCTTTACAGGTTTAATTAAATACTTAAGTTATTAGAAATAACTTATCTATTAGCATATATTATATTTCGTTAAACCAATTTTACATCAAGATTTTATCCTACAACTATTATTATTTATTTATTTGTTCTACAGTTACTGTCTAAAAAAGATACAATAGTCGGACTCAATGTTAAAAATATTATATCAATTCTTTAACTAAACAAAACTTAACAACTATACTAACTAACAATAAAAATAATACATTAACAAAAAAAAACATTGTTTTTTGTATTCAGCAGTTTGCGTTCATATCTTATATATATCATATTTATATATACATAACTGTTACACATAGATTATATAAACATGTTATTTATTTACATTTGTATTAAGAAACCTAAAACAAATAATTGCAAAGATTAAGTAATCCGTAACCATATTAAGTAAGAACAGAACTTCTTATCCTAGAAAAACAAAAGTTCCCGAGATAATAAGAGGCATCAACCATTCCCCATCAGCGGACGTGAACATACTGATATTGACGGTTGCTTTTTAAAGAATTAGTTTTAAAGTACCTACCCATTCACTAGCTAGCTTATAGTTTATATACTATATATATATAGAGAGAGAGAAATTATTCTAAACCTAAACCACGGATGCCTCTGTTATATGGCCATATGAAACTCAAAAGTTCATTCTGAACATTACATTATATTATTATTAGAGTTTGTAAAATAATAAATAAAAAAGTTATAATTAAAAAACAACATTTTTGTTAAAAATCTCGTGTTCCTGTCAATTTTATGTCTAATGTTTTGAATGAATTAAATTACTTAAAACTACAAACTAAAAATTGTTATTATTTTTAAATCATTTATTATTCACTGTACCTACATCCCATATTAAAAGATTTTTAAAATTTACTAAATGATAGTGAATCTTGAAATTAATAGATACCATTAAAATTAAATAAAAACAACATAGTATTTCATACAATTTTCAAACACCGCATTTTATTCTAATTGAAGCTTACAAAATAAACATAGTATTATTATTATATCGACTGATAATTGACGTTTCCTTTTAAAGCAGGAGAAAGTCAGCTAACAGCATCAAATGATAGAAAATTACAGCGAGCACATAACCAGCCATACGAGGGATAGTGGCTTGTAATTCGATGTATGGATTTATACTTTTACAACACGAGGTGTACCTACATACACACATACATACATACATACATACATACATACATACATACATACATACATACATACATACATGTCTAAAAGTACCGAGAGTGTGGCTTAAACCAGTTTATTGCAATATCATTTGTCTGTTTTTAGAGACAATGTTGTTTTAAAATATTATTTCATATCTGTTCAGTATATTCCTATAATATTTAAATCAGATTAAAACAGTAATAAAAACTTCCATCCCCGTACCATGAAGTTGAAAACCTTAGTGAGTAGGTAATGTAATATATCTGTTGCTCCTCAAAAGCCTCCTCTATCCATCGCACACAATTAATGCACATGAGAACCGACGAAACCCAGTCTTTGAACAGCAACACCAATACGACAACAATGGTAGTCCAAACAATGTATGCTACGTCATGACTATGACGTCAGTTTGATAATAGGAGTACGACTCAACTAGTCTGACACACAAAAACAAGCTCTATTGATGAAAAGCTAAATATGAAAGTGCTCTACGTAGAGACGTTGTTGTGATGTTTAGGACTTAGAGCATGGTAAGGAAATATAGGCAAATAGATACGTGAGCAATTTCAGATTACAATAGCCCAAGAGTCTATTCTATGGCCAATAGAAGTCGATGCCATAATGGCCACAATATTATAAATTATTCCTCAGTACGAGTTTAGCCAAAACCAACCTCGAAGTTAAACACAGTAGCTCCTCGTGCCAAGATAGCATCTAATGTACATTATAGTTATTGTACTATTTATTACATATTATTGCATATTGAGTTTTATTCAATTTAACACTTGCGACGTTTTATTTATATATAATAAAATAATTATTAAATATAACTAAAGACTGCCTAAGATTAGAAATTTTCAAAATATTTAAAAATACGATCACATACAAAAATACACAAATCCACAGCCTATAAAAAATGCAGTTATCAAAAATATAAATTATAAAAAACCATAGAATAACGGATACAAGTCGTGGACCCAGACACAGACACAGAACACGGAAACAATTTACTTCAGAGGCAGACTCAGTTATGAAATCATTTTTATAATTGCAGCAGTTCATGTTATTGGCAACGTGACCATACTTAGGTACTTAGTACGAGTGTAATGCAATTTGAAAAACACACCAACTACGAAAATATGTCCTAAAACTTAAATATTATGATGTTATGTGGGTACCTATATGTCTAGTGTTTTAAAAGACCCGCCTCAGACCACACCGGCCTCTAGAATTTTTGTTAACATTTAAGGTTTTGATATAACTCAATCCTACTCGTAGATAGTACTCAGCTAATCTCTGTGATAACTATTTAAATTGGTTATATAATGAAAAGAAGTTAACAGTACTTACCGAACCCAACGATGTAAATGTGTAAAAAATATATTAAGTACTTGATACATTAATAAAAATATAATGATATTTGTACAAGCTTATTCCTTTTTAACATGGTCTAGTTTAATATAAATTGTTGATCGATTTCAAAAATCGAACACTCGTGTGTATAACGACGTTTAAATATAAAAGAGTATTCTTAAATGATTCCCTTGATATCTCACAGATGCTGCAACATCAGCAAATCGAGATAATTAAACACAAAAAAGATACTTAAACAGATTCGCAGGAGATCATATAAAAAGTTGTATGAATTTAAATTGTTAGTCAGCAAGGATGTCACTCATTATCACGATTATAAGCCGTTGGATTATTTAAAGTCTTTTTTTGGTTTACTGATTATTAATTATAGTAATTATTACATATATATACACATTTAAGTTGCAGTTTATTAAGTATTCGGTATACACGCTAATATGTATTTAGTATTAATTCAAAAATAATTGTATTTGTTTGTTCATATATTTACCGATTTATAAAGCGGCCGATCAGGATAGGTATTCAAAATACAAATATTTTTTCAACCAGGTATCGAACCTAGTACCTACCTTTACAAAATAAGTCAAGCAATATAACTGGTAGGACATGGTATAAGTGGGGTAGGTAGGAAAAAAGTTAAACATGATTTGTATATATTACCATATAATGTAATATTACCATATAATGTAATATAATATATGGTAATGTATTAGTAAGTTTATTTAGTTATTTTATAGATATCGTAATCCTAGCAGCAAGTGCTGCCAAGGTCAGCGGGTAGATTTGCATTTCTATAGGCAGGTGGTTGAAAGAATTGCATAAGATGTGTATCGCGAGGGTATTTATAATACTCACCTAACTTTCATAATCTTTAGAAGCAGCTTTTCTAGTAGAGACGTTACAGTCCTTATAAATTAGATGATTTCAAAAGTTATAGTCCACTTTAATTTTATAGTCCTATAACAGTCTTGGCATATAGAATTTCAAAATAGGACTTCATACGCCGGTCACGCAGCTTATAAATTGTATGAGGATGGATATTAGTCTGAGTGCAACACTTATTTTAGTTATCTAAATTACTTTAAAAAAAACAGTAAAATTTGGAACTAATAATCCTTTAAAGACTTGTACAAGAATCTTAAGGTACTAAGCCGTTAATTCTACACTACATAGAATCTAATTAAATAATGGAGAATGCCCAATATCTTATTATTCTATTGTTAATTGTCTGTTCATTTGTAAGGTATAATTAATAGTTCATTTAACCGTTCTACCATCAGTATTGTACGTCTCGCTCAGTACTACGCCGGCGGGGAGCGTCTTAAAAACATATTTATCAAGTGTTTTTCGAGATTTTTTTTAGTATTCTAGCTTCTAATAGGTGGTATAGTAGCTTCTAATATATAAACGAAACATTTTTAATTTTGACACATTTAAAAATTATGTTATTAATTAAAATTATAATGAAGAAACGATATATACCTACTAACTACAAGACTAATCTCATAAAATCAAAACAATGAGCTTCTTATCTTCCTGGACATTTATATTTTCGCTTACTTGGTTCAAAAGATACAACGTCGGCTAACAGAATCAATCAATCTATTGGAACAGTCCAATATTCCGTCTCCAATTGTCTGAATATGAAAGATTAGGGAAATATATCTCAATCTAGTTATCTCATGATCAGATGGGATTTGGCGAGACTCCAAATAACATCTGAGATAAAAAATAGCTTTAAACAAGCCAACTTTATTGCTGCTGATAATGTATTATGATTTAAAAATATGGTTCTTTATAAAAGTTTTGGATAAGAAGAATTTTCACTTCACTTGAATCTTATCAGCGTCAGTGAACAGACCTCTTTATAGAGCCCAATTAAACTAATTGTGGGGACTTTTTAATAGTGCTTAAATGGAGACAATCTTGTTTATTTGGACACCTGTTCTGTGAGTCGCATGTATGTATGTATGTATCCACGCCAGGTGACGTCTGTACGATCTGTACGTATACTATGTATCACTTGTGTTATGATAACTCATCTCAGACCTGACAGCATTTGAAACTTGAGGCTTAAAATCGGTTTTTACGAATCATTGCAAATTAAGTAATTTATTTAAAACAATTAATACTATTCCTCTTTAGACTAATAACAGTAACATGAAACGTTCACACGCACCCACACACTGACACACAGCTTTTTTTTGCTCCTTTTTATATTACAAATTATTAAAAATATATGTTAAGAGTCCTTAGTACTTACCCAAGTAGACTAGAGAAAATAATTTAAACTAAGAGTAATAACAACAAAGAAAACAAAAAATGAGAACTTTCATATATTTGGGAATGTGTACAGAAATTATTTAGCGTTAAAATTTAAAAAATAATAAATATGAAAAATATGACAGTAAAAAGTTTTTGTTTAGAAAATTCTGAAAAAAAAACAAAGTTTTCAAAGAAAATAATTAATTAATACAACGAAATACGAATATTATCATAAATAGTAACGACGAATATAAAAAGGGTAACTCACATATAAATTCCATAAAAGGGACGTCCCTTTTTAACCCCCGACTAGAAAGAGGGGTGTTATAAGCTTGACCTGTCGATCAGCGTATCTGTGTATCTGTGTATCTGTCTGTGGCAATGTAGCGGCCAAACGTGTATACGGATTTGAATGCGGTTTTTTAAATCGAAAGCTATGTTTGTCGATATGGTTTTTATCCTTGTTTGGTCGAAATAGAAACATTCGTCTCCAAGATATTGACGTAATTAAGGTAACTTACTTGTATTTTAATTTCTTCCTTTATTTTAAGTCTCCCGACGCAACGACTTCAATAAGTACACAATAATATTGTTTTTTAATTTATATAATAATATATTTTTTTTATTATTTTTATTTAATTTGTATAATAATAATTTATTTATTTTTTAATTTATATGATAATAATTTATTTATAATAATAATTTATATAAAGAACTTATAACATAACATAAACTAATTCCCGAAAATCATTAAACTACAACTTTCTTGCATCTATTTGTTAAAGCAATTTTAACTTAATGATAATCACGATAAGGTTGGTCTAAATGTTCGGTCTGTCTGTCTCTTGCATGTCTGTCTTTTTATAGTCTTAAATTTTAATCTTCAGCACTTTGAGAAAAGTTCCAAATTTATTTAATAAAGATTGCTTCTGGTTTGTTAAGATTTCATTATATAAAATTTGTGTTCTATATTAATTAGGGACTTTTGTTTCTTAAATTAGTTTTTAATATAATTTATACGATATTTATAAAAAGTTTATTGCTATAAAATATGCATTTAGATGACCAATATTAATATACATATTTAAGAATACCAGAAGACGTGATGAATACGAAAAATATACAAAGATAGAATAACAAAAAACAACCAACCCCCTTGGAGAACCAAAAGAAATAATAAAAACGAAATTAAAAAAGAACAAACACACAGGTTTCGTTTTTATTAAACTATTATTTTTTTTATCTCAGTTTGGAACCAGTTGGTGTTATAATGAGTCACGACCATACAGACATACAGACCTGTGTTATTGGGGTGAATTGTACATGTCTTTAAACATTTTATGTAAAATTTATAAATTTTATATAAAATGTCACAAAGAAACTAAAATATTTATCACACGTATTTACTAATATATTACCCACACACTACTATGTCAAATAGAGTTTCCTTTTCAAATCTAATGTTGTTGGATTTAACAAAACTGACATAAAATTCTTTGTCATTATTCTCCCATGTATCGTTTTATTGCGTCATAACTATTCCCCATTCAAACTGAATCTTCCCACAACACTGTTCTCCTTTATCTATTACAAATGTAGAGTTCTTTTCATTTGGTTTGTTCTGTTTAATTTATATTTCAAGTCCAACCCCTGAGTCGTAAATAGTCACATTTGCATTAGAAACAAACACACTTTTGCCACTGCGTATTAAAGGGATCAGTTTTTATGACGATCTGAGTGAGCTACCTCTAGTGATGTCCTTGGGGGCTCAGAGCTTGACGAACGGTAAAAGATACGCGTAGACTTAGTTTATATTATTATTTTTATTACTTTTTTAGAATGTACGTGTAATTTAAATATATTATTTTATATTTGGGCCATCATAAGTACTCTCGTTCGGCGAACGTAGTAAGTTATCTAAGTAATCTCTGGAGTTAGTCGCACGCACGCGATCCCATCTCAACTCTATCTAAATTAAAAATCTTAAACGTGTCTATTTTAGACGGTAACAGGTTGGGATTCGAATTTCAGTCAAATTGGGTTAAAGACTTATTCTTACATCTTAAAGAGACATCTAAAATCATATCTTATTAAGGACTTAATGATTGTTGAGACGAAATTACCGAGAAGCCATCAGATTAGCCTCAGTAATTAAATTACAAAAACAAAACCCCATAAAAACCACAACCTAAATTCATTTGCAGAACAAAACCAATGAAAACAAACACTCCATGAGTCAACGCTGATAGCGATGCGCGTGCGATGAATAACTGCACTGACTCACTCACTCTTGCGCCGCTTTTTTATTCAATAAAGGTTATGCTTAGACCAAAGTCGATCTTTGAGTGCCTTTAAATATAAAGATTAGACGATTTGTAAAATGATCAAAAATATCTACCTAGTTCTTGCGGAAATAATAAATAACACGAATATACAAACAAATTAAGGCAATAATCTTTTTTATTTTACATTAAAAGTCTATAAAAATGAATTTAATTTCAAATATCTATTTATTATTCATTGGTGATATTACGACTGCGATTTATTTGACATAAAAGCTTCTGAACGAATCCTACATCTCACGATGTCAAACTAGTTACACCAGCTTGATTAACGACAAAATAAAGAAATACAGGATGTTCAAAGGATACGAGAACAATTATATATCTATATATATTAATAAGTTATTAATGAGTTGCAAACCAACTAAAATATATGTGTTTCATAAGACATTTTTGAAAAAACATAAATTAGTTTTATTGGATATAATTTGAGTTTTTTACCAACTTTTATTTTTTAAAGGGGGATACCCTGTAATGTCCCAAAATCCTATCTCAGTATGCTTACATCATATTTATGTACTATGAATCTTACATGAATAATTTTATGTTTTCGCTCGATTATCAATTTAAAAGTTATCAAAGTTATAAAATCAAACACCCTGTATACGAGGCCAGATTCAATTTAATAGCCTGGCTCTGATCGTATCGGCTAACTTTCGTTTCACACCAATTTACTTTTAAGCATTATTGAATGTTAATATTATAAATATTACACTTCACAAGTCATCTCTAACAATTAGCGTCTAGTTCATTATTTTACCTACTTTAACTAAATAAACTTACTAACTTTGACAACTAAAGTCATCGTTTTCTTTTCTATAGAGTCAGGTTATAGCACAAAGATGTTATTCTTGTATATAAAGTAAATTACATGAACATTATTTGTTTATTTCTCTTTATCAAAAGTAAAGTATTTGAGAGCTGTCTCTGAAGCGCGGTTATTAAACAAACCGTTACAATTAAAATGAACATTTTATGTTTCAGTTTATGAAACTTTCAGGTAAGTTCATTGTAATAAAACAAGCACAATATTTTATGATATGAAGCAATGTTGGTTTTATTTAAAACATAAACCTTTTCGTATTGATCAAAACAAGAGGACAAGATATTGAGTATATAATTGTAATTTCACTAATTAATAATTATATTCTAGATTATAATAAACCTAAAATGTAAGTTAAAGTGAGGTGCGAGTGTATTATTTTTAATGAAATCTGTGATAT
This sequence comes from Napeogenes inachia, assembly GCA_959347355.1. Taxonomy (NCBI): domain Eukaryota; kingdom Metazoa; phylum Arthropoda; class Insecta; order Lepidoptera; family Nymphalidae; genus Napeogenes; species Napeogenes inachia. The sequence continues at coordinate 11,418,271 of OY365804.1, read as the reverse complement.
TAGTCAAATGTTTTATCTGTTTTAAGTGGGTGTATTAAAAGTTTTATTATATATAGTATAGTGTATTGTATAGTATAGTGTATTGTATAATATAGTATAATGTATACGTCGTATAACCGGTTGTCTCAGGTCGCAGTGAGCCGTGAGGAGAGCCCTAGTGTCGCTGGCCCACTGGAGTGCGTGACTGACTTCTCTCATCTAACATGTCTTATGCATAATTATACATATATATTATTAATATATATATATATTCATAAACAAAATTATATAACACTATTTCCTTTAGCTTAAATAATTTTGAAAACAATTTGATATATTTTGTTACAAAATATGGCTCTAATACCTACATGGTATAAATCATTTATTCCAAAGTTTGCTATATGTTGAATATTACGCAAAATACTAATTAAATAACAAGTCTAAAAATCTTTGTATTGTTGTACATATATACCTAAATGAAGTTTTTCAATTAAATACTACAATATTAATATAAATATTTTTCACAATGCAATGATAACGGTTTAAAATAACCAGTGTTAATATAGTTTTATTTATAACATTAATGATTAATAGTACCATGTCATTGTGAGAATTAAATAAATTTTTGTTTCATTTAAACATCAACAAATCAAAGTAAAATCTCTTTGAAAGTTTCTTTAGCTGTAAATACATTAAAGGTAGCACTTTCCTGTCTGTATGTTAATTTATGTAACTTAATGCTTATACTTAAACAACGTCGGGAGCTTTCGCTTGTATCATCAAAATAAATCTACAGAACGAGCGCCTACGTCCTCTTGCCCTTTCAACATGTTACACCAACATATAATACAGTTATTCATCGGAAAATACTCTTTATTATAAGTCGATAAGGTTCAAACGGATTGTAAAATATTGATAGTTAAGGTTGTAACTGGTCAGGTAAGAGCGTCGGTTCTAGTCCACTACCGAACTACGCACAGTATTGTATATGACTTACTGAATATATATTTAACTTAACTCGATACTTATATTATATTGTTTTGAAATAATCATTGGTCAAAATATCATAACGAAATAAATATACTCCGTTACAAACTTTTAAGCTCTCCTGTTCGTTTTAATGAATTGTTATTTAATTATAAGTTAACATAACATACATTATTACATATCATGTTAATATTAAATTTAAAATGTATTTGTAACTTCACGTATAACTGATATCGGAAACCACTGCTCATATATAGTACAAATCATAAATGATTTATATGTATATTTAAGAGATATTTGAACTCGATTTAAATTTGTCATGAAATAAGATACACGCACAGCCATGAAATATTTTTTGTTATTATATGAACACTAGTATAATGTAGGAAATAATCTGTCATAGTCTCGGCGAAGCGGAAATTAGATGGCTAGTGCTAATCAATATCATCGAGATGATATCTGCGGATGTCTTCTTAATACTGTATACTTTGATTTTAACACACGTATTATATAATATATAGTTTTAGGGTTTTACGAATTAACATTAACTTTCCATTTCACTGATATTTAATTCTCTGGAAGTTACAGTTTCCCTTTCTATTAAATCTTAAAACTGTTGATTTATTGAATTAGTAGAAACCATGTCTGAACATTAATAATATAAAAAAAACATATTTCACAGAATACAGATATTTAAATCAGAGATTTTTGTTTATCAATTTGCTAATTAACGCAGAACGAGATAACTACTTGACGGATCTTAATAACATGTAATAATAATATGGTAATAGATTATTTTACCAATTATTATAAAAGACATCTTTTTTAGTTGAAAAAATCTATATTTTGAGCGAAAAACACCACATTTTAATAAAACTAGCACAGTTATATAATGATATGGTATCTATCAGATGACTTAATGATTTCGAGGAGTGGGGGAAGGAAATGAAGTCATTTGCAACAGATAGTGATGTAGAAGGGACCTAGATATTAATTAAATATTATATATTTATATAAAAAGCTTTGAACGTTACTGATCGAGGTTATACCTGGAGCCTGTACAGAGCTGGTTCAGAACAGGTTTAACAAAGTTCAACAGTTTCTAATGACCGGTCTATTTACTATGTTAATTATGATATAGGAAGTATAGTGCTGCAGTGCGAGTATTGGATTGGGCTTATTAAAAAATATCCGCAAAATAACCTTCATGTGCGGTTAGTTTGTAATTGCGACTATTAATTTACACACAATTATCGAGCACTGACGTATAGTTGAGACTTAGTGACTTGTTTGTAATAGTTACAAAGATTGATTGTATTGATACTTTTTTTTAAATAATATGATGTCGAAAAAAGCCGTTTAAAAGTTTTGCGAAAGGAATATTCAAAATTTTACATACAAACGTGAAAGCTTTAAAAAAAGAATTGAGATCTACAGGTATTTACCATTTAGGAACGCTGAAATTCACAAAAAGCAGTCATAGTGCAGCCCTCGGCTGGCCAGCGAACACGCGTTTTCAATTAATGACAGCAGCGAGCTCATGTTCGCTGATAGCTGATATGTGCACTATTATTGCCTGTCCCGGAGCGATCCCACTGAGGACTCCTCCTGGAACCGGACGTTTGACGGATTCAATTATTTTGCGGTATCGCTGCTAACATTCTAGATGTTTACATGTTTTAATATAATTCAATGTTTGTTTGTGCTGATTTATTTGTAATTCATGTATGTTAAGTCGGACGCTTACTTTATTAAATTTATAGTACTCTTAATGAATGTTCGAATGCAGTCATAAATCTACTCAACCTTGTAGTTGTTAAGAGCTATTGAAATATCAAGTATATCTCAGAGTCGTTGGTAAAAACAAGTAACAAGTTGCTAGTCGGAAGCTGTAACTGTAACTTGTTCTAACTTGTCGGACATGCTCACACCAGCCGAGTGAAGATTATTGGCATTTTATTTCAGACTTCACTCTGGGATCTTTCTTACACGGGTTTTGGGTATTCTACAAAACCGACTAACTTCAAATTCTATTTTAATGTTACCATATTTAATAATATATTTAATAAAACATTAAGTTTTACAAATTGAAAGTTTTACAAATGTTCAAAACCACAGTTATGTTTCTTTTGAATTAAATAATTATGAATACTATAAAAATTAAAGTAGTTAAAGAGATTCCTGTAATTAATAATATTATGTATTTAATGCATTTGTATATGCATTACAATTATATATTAAAGGTATATTATATAGAAACGCAAAAACTATAAAACTACTTCTCACTTTGTTTAATTATTTAAAATCCTGTGCAACTTGATAAATTAATTCACCGTCGTATTAGTTTATTATATTAAATTATAGTTCGTCCCTCATTATAATGTATCAGCTCTGATAACAATATGTTTTATAAATATTAATTATATTTTTAATTGCGTGTATATGCTAAATGGGTTGTATTCTGTAACTATCACTAAATAATAGCTACATTTATTTTTTATTTTAAAACACCGTCCTGTACTATAACATATACATGGTGGAGTATTTTTTCCTCAAGTTACACCGACATAAGAAATCAAAAAAATATCTATAAATTTCCATAAAATTCAAAGTACTGGAAATGTGATACTAACGCCATAAAGGTTATGATTCATGGGCCCATAAAACCAAGCAGTACAATTTCATCGATGTTCAGACCGAACACACACATACACACACATACACACACAGACACACACACACACACACACATACATCCCACTCCATTTGACATTTGTATGAGTAATTAGAGCAAGAAAAGATACTAATACAAAACATTATGAGGCAATTTGAACAAACTATTATCTGTATTATATTAGGAGGAATATTTTATTGAACAGACAGAACAGTTTATAGACATAGGTACATAAATATATCTTATTTTTATATTATAACAAGTTGCAACAACAACAGTCAATAAACATATATATTAATAAGTATTGTAGACAGATGACTCCTATGATCTGAACAACGACCTATTGATGAAGACTGGTTCGCTGTTGAGCAACTACGACTACGACTACGACTACGACTACGACTACGACCAATACTAAAACTAAAACCCGTGAAAGCTGTGAGATAAATTATCAATTTGTCATCAGAAAGCTCGCGCTCAGCTTCTGTTGATAAACGGCCACGAACACTTAGATACTGTCCCTGGCTTCTTAATTTTAAGACAAAGATTATTTAAATCCAATCAGAAAATACAGTTAACTTTTACTTTTATAACCTTTTTCATAACACTGGATGTAATTTATAAATATATGAATAAGAAAAAAAACTTTGATGCCTTCTAGTTATAGAAAAACATTTAGAAAACAATTGTCTTTTACACAATGTGTGTTCGTGTGTAAAAGACAATATATTGTTAAAAATGGCTTCCTGTCAATTAAATATAACAAATCTTATTTTTTGGGTACTTTTAAAGTTCTTTAGAGAATAACGCTTCTATACTTTATTCTTGGAACTAAAAGGTCTGTTTAAAACAAACTCTAAGACTTTAGTTTCTTCGTTAAAATGCCTATTAACCTATTTTATTTGAAAGTTACGTCGTTTACGGACCATTGGTGTGCATCGAGCGATGGTGTTCTTATCACTATCGTAATAAAGTCTGTAATCGTGCAGCAATTTGAAGAAGAGTTAGGTGGCTAATAACGGACAGTGAGTGGTTTTTTGTATCTACTTTAAACTAAAACAAACGATAAATACTTGATAGCTATAAAAATATCAATATTTTAACAACTTGTCTGTCCGTCATTATAATTGTTGTATTGTAATGAGCAATGACTAATGGTATTAGATAAGTTGAGAAATTCTACGTTACCCACTTCCTGTACGTGTGTCCTAGCGTCCTGCGTCCATCTTTATATCTCGAGGATGGTAACATTTGAAATACTTGCAAATGTCCTTTGGTGACGGCATCACTACCATTAGGACAGCTCCTTATAATTATAAATTAATCCCTATTTCTTTCTCACACAAAACACCAACAACTACATTATACTCGATGCCTTTAGAGACATTGTCGTTAAACAAAAACAAAATTTAAAATGTCAAAGTAAATAATAAAATCATCAGTCCACTATATTTAAACAATGCCATCCTGCTGAGTCAATGTATTGGTTTTCCCCAAACATTATGTGACCTCGGTGGTTCTATCATCTAGGGACTTGCGTAGGGATGTTTTGCCCTAATCAAATACATCTATTTCTGTACAACCCTTTAATTTTAGGGCGCTAATTGACTAACTTTAATACATGCTGATTAGTTTTAGAAGGGTAATTATTTTTTTTGTTGTGTGTCTGTTTTTTTATTTATTATGAATAATAGCAGCTGTTATCGTAAAACCTTACGGTCAATTCTCGATATGTGTTTAGTTTTGTTTTAGTTAGGTACTTACGCTAAACATTCTGTATGTTTTTGTATAACTAACTGAAGTTGTCCAAGCAAAAATTAATTAAATTCCTTCGTTGGTTCTCGTTAACTTATTGTTATTTCTTTTGCGTACAATATATATTATTAAGACAAACTTTTCATTTACACAGGTCCATTTTGGCATATTCAACGAAACATTAAAAAATACACACGATAATATCCCTTATTCTATGCAAATAAGAGTTATAATCCTACCCTTTAAGTTCACTTACTGTTTTTTAAAAGTAATTAATATCAAATGGCTTTTTAACGCTCCCTTTATAATAGGGTTGTCGATTTATTCCGGGTTCGGTTCCCGGGTGACACATTTTATATGATTACGAAATAATAACTTTGATAATATAAGTGATAAAATAAAATATGCAAATGTTACGAAATGAGAGTGTTTTACCAATTTGCATAATAACGATGCTAATTAATATTAATAACAAAAAAAAAATTCAAACTAAAATCACTAAGACATAAAAAAAAATAAAAAGTTTAAATACTTTGAAAGATTAAAAAACCTCGGTATAAATAAATTTATCGTTTAAAGATAGATAATTAGTTTTTTAATCAGTTCGTTTTTGGGCAGTAAGGTATTGTATCAGTGTCGGCGAGCTGATTGATGTTATGTTCTCACTAAGTGGGGAACAATAAAACAGACTGATGTAGGAAGAACTTATTAAAAAGAACTTCTCATTTCATTACAACTTTTTTATTTTAACATAAAGATACGTTTCAATTTTAAAACTGTATCGAAATATTTGTAAGAACTAAATTGACAATACTATGAAGATAAGCTTATTTGGATACCTGATATTAAAACCATGGTTTCTTTAAAGAATTACATTATTAAATGTACATAAACTGGATACCTATTAAGACAAACACCAGTTAAACCTGCAAAATATGATAGTTGTTAAGGCTCTATCTAGACTTTAAGCATTTTATATCTAATAAAATAAACTGAAGTAGATGGAGGAACCATTACACGAACATACACCTTTGTAACATCTGTTTAATGGAAAAATGAATTGAAATCTAAATAAATATAAAACAATAATACTTAAACCATTAATTAAATTCAAAAAGTACGTAACCATCGATCAGATAAACGACGGTTAGAATTAATTAAAGTTTAAATGTTTAAACTGTTGTTGCGTGTCAATCCGTTGTACTTTTAAATATATTATTACATAATTATTATTAATTATAAAAATATTACATTATTTGTGATTTATATCATATCAAATGTTATTGAATAACGCTCTTGAAGATTTTAAAAATCTTTAAGCTTTCATTTCTCTCAAATAAATACTTGTACTTAAATGAAATTTCTATGTAATTTAAATATTACAATATATATATAACTTATCGTGTAGTCGTTATTTTATCAAACAGGTAAATTATAAATATTCATATATGTAATTAATTCCTTTCATCAGACAGACATGGCATGAACTATTTTTATTACACGAGTACTATTTTACGCTCTTGAACATAAAACATTTGAAACTTAATTGGTTTGATATATGTTAATATGTTAATTTGTGAAACACGCACAAAGAAGTTATTTATCTTTTTCATTTTAAACGTTACATAAAACATTTACTATAAACCCATTCTCTTAAATATATAGTATAGTATTAATCGTATTTTTAAGACACTCTCATCTCATTAGACAAACACATTACACAGTAATAACACAGCCTAAATCGCAATTGTAGGCGTAATTTCAGACGTGACTGAAACACAAAAGGGCTTTCAAACCGTTCCTAATCAAATCTCATTTAAAAAGAAATAAGATAAAGTGCATCGCCCTTCAACAATGATGTAGCACAGCCTCCCAGAATTATCCATCGATACAATAAAATATATCGATGGTTCGAAAAGCGACAATGGTTTTAGAACTTCACTAAATCGGTATTATGTGCTGTAATCAAAATAATCAGTCAATTATTTTTTATATTGAGATCGAAAAGAATAGGACGAGTCGAGCCCTTAAGTTGTATCGTTTGTTGGGAAGTGATTTAGGGTTTTATAACTGGTGTTTTATTTCCATTCATACAACTAATGACTACGACCCTTTTACAATTTCTTTTAACATTTTCGATCCTCATAATTATACATTAACCGTCATCCAATGTTACATAATCTCTGTTTATTACCAGAATTTGGTATTGCAGCTTTTTCATTATTATTTAACCAGTAACTGAAATAAAACTAGATTCAGCTAGAAGTTACTACAGGTAGGTTTAATAATTAATTAACATATTACTAACAATCAGCGATAGCTAAATTAATAGACAAGACAAATACCACAAGACCCATTTTATGACCATAGCAATGTCTTGACCAATTATATCTAAAACTATTTGTATTTTTAATTGTACGTTAAAACGTAAGCAATATATAATCAATGTATTAAATAATAAAAAAGCACTAACGCGCAGTCAAGGAAACATTACAAAAACTAAATTTTCAAATTACAATAAAACACAAACAAAACGCCACAACAAAAGTATAGTTCATAATAAGCGGTTGCTCGATGACATTTGAAGTGAGTCCCAGCGGAAGCTAGATTCGATCTGAACTCGAATAATAGCCGAATAATTACATTATACGTGACTTAACTGTTATAAATAACGGTTTACGGGAATATCAATGTGTGTGTTACCTTTCATAGAATCGATATTGTACATACGAATGAGAGGAGTGTGTGTATTAACAACTTTATTATGAGATCTCCTACTACAACTCGTTGGTAGATAAACTTTTTATCCACAAAATTAGGATACACAGTCATAAATTAATTGATTACATTTATTGATTGAATGTGTTAATGAATTCAATTGATTAACATTACTTATTATAAAGATTCGATTTATTAATATGATAAAGTAATTAATAACTACTGAATAATATGAAAGGAAGGAGGTCATAGGTTCAAGTCCGTTAGACACTTAAATATAAACTGCTTGATAAAGTAATAGATCTATTGAATATTTAAGTATATTTATTACCAGTAAAGGCAATTTAACTGTCAACAACACAGAACCATAATGACAATAATTGGACAATTCAAATCAAACGATAAAATCCAGCCTTTCATCATTACAAATCAGAATATCTTCAAAACATCCCCTTTATGAATTATCTAAATCCAAAATTACCGATTCACTTTGAGACGGCCCACGCTAATTATTTTGCCCATCAAGAAATATTCATAATGAATAAAACAGCTCCCAACATTTTGATGTATAATTAAGGCTTTCAAATTGAAATAGAAGACGGTATTGTAATGAAAAATAACGAGAACAATATGGTAATAAAGAACAATCGATAAATACAAACAAAACTAATATTCCCACGAATCTCGAAGGTGTTAAAGAATCGCGATCCACTAGAGAGCAGGCAGTGTGATGTGTGTTTGTCCGCGTGTCGTGTGTGTCGCGCCCTGGTGTCAGAAGCCCCGACACATTATTGCGATGTGTATTGCTACACAAATAAACACCAACACCTTAGTGTTTGGATACATTTCTGTGTCGTCTCCCTAAGTCTTGTGTCAATATTTGCCGAGTTTACCTCATTCCTTGGCGAGGGATGCTGGAGTTATCGATGACGCTTATGTTGAGCTTATTTTATTATTATGTAGATACACAACTTTACATACATACCGAGATGTTTTTTTATATTAAATTTGTAAAATTAGTTAGTTTTAAAATATTGCATCGAGTTCTATTATTAACGTAGATCGCCGTACCTCCGATGAAGATACACTCGCGCAAGAATACAAGCTATAAAGTTGATGTTGAACTTCAATATTTTCTAGTATAAAATTATAATTTTGTAGATGCTTCTCTACTAAAAGTATCGATATTAATTTAAGTTGCTTAACAAATACCCATCCCTATTGTTTACGCGAATTATAAAAATGTGTTACGGACGAATTTGAACTTTAATGCAAATGTTAGTAAAGTATCTCTGGGAGTGACTTAAATTCGTTGGAACGGAAAACTTACAGTTCGGCGCTGTGGGGACTTAGCGCGACATGTTTAATAACCAGTGTTTGCTTGCGGCTTCTGCGTTAATACAGCCGCAGGACCACTTTATCAAATACACCGAAGGCTCCATGATATTTTGTGTATAAATAAATATCTTATGTCTTTAGGCTTCGACTTACATCGTTAGGAAACAATTTTATGATTTATTTGTAGTTCTGTTCTACTACATGCTTCTCATACAGTAGTTAACTGATACTTTGTACAGAAATAGTGACGGATAATTAGTTTGTTTGATACAAAAACCTATGTACTTAGTATTGATAGATATATTTGCTAAAAAAGACAATAAGTTTAATTAACAGTTTTATTACAATTTTTATTTCTTTTGTAGTAGCCTCACTTGTTATCTGTTATCAGTTGACCGAGGACGTGTTTGTTATAACGTGTGTATTCTTTTATTGAGCAATAAAGATATTAAAAATTTATAATTATTTTAATTATTATAGAAAACACCTTTTTAATGAGGTTTTTAAATATTTAATATTTTAGTTCTTTTGTATGGTTTTAGTTTAATTTAAAAATTATAGTTTTAAAAAACATATTTGCGTGACTTACGCGACTGACGCTGACTCAATCTTATGAAATACATAAAAAAATATTTGATAATTAATTAATGTCGACTGTCTATACTTATCATTTGGTCGCAAATTCTCAATGCTTACATAAAACGCAATAAGAACCCAAATCGAAAATCTAGTTCGTTTAATATATTCCATTAAATCGGTGCTCCTAACATTATCTGGTAGCATTTTCCTGTCAGTCGGTGCGCACACCTTTTCGTAATATCTGAGCAGATGTAGTAATTAAAGGGACGCGACATGGGTGGGGATGTGGCGACCCTTCAATAATGAAGACTAGAGCTGATGGACGAAGGTGCAAGTTAGGGACTGATGCGACATCAAATGGAACTAATGCATTGGGATTCATTGCTTAAAATGTAAAGTTCCTTGAAATCTTTAATGAATTAAATGATGCAAGCACCTCGGACACAGACACTGAAACAGTCCAGATTTTATATGTGTTTGTAGGAAAAAAATAAATTAAGAAATAAAATATTATTTTCTTGGACCGCATGGACCGGATAAAGGAAAATATTTGGCAATGAAATCCTTAGCTCGTTGTAATTGCGGCGGGAGAGATGCTGCTGGAAAAAATCTCGTTGCAGAGAATTCTCTAGTAGGAAACTAAGCTGATAATAACAAATTTATCTTCCAGGCCTCCATTCCCTCTGATTAGCCTTGTTTCCTTTTTAACTTTCGGAGTTTGGTCAAGATTACTGCAAGTTCTAATACCAGTGTGTTTGGTTTAACTTTATTAATTTCTAACATATTGATATAATAGTGGTATTAATTATTGTAGTTGACTTTCTGTATTATCATTTCCTAGTTAAAGGATCAATCAGATTCTTAAGAAATGAAAGTATGAGTGGCAGAGTGGTGTGTACTTGCTATCATCATAAGATCATCTATCTCGGGTCTCAATACATACACTTAGAGTTCATAAATCGACTTTAAGTTTCAGTGATAATTTGTTTTATTAATTTTAAGCGCAAACATTGCGGTGACCTTAATTGGTAAACCTATCCCGGTTAAAACGGAATTTGAGCCCTTCATAAAGTAGAAGGGATAAAAGGGTCGACTAATTAAATTAAACTAATAACATACTTTTGGAGCACAATTTTAAATCTGTTTACGAACTAACAAACTTCGAAATATTACTTCAAAATTAATTATGATTTTGAAAGAGTTTAATCGAGTCGATTATTTATTGAAAAAATTAAGAAATTTAAGAATATTTATTTTTTATCTAACTTTTAAGTGGCGCAGAGTTTTTGATATTATTTGTAAAACACTTTTTAAAGTAATACGATTCTGATGTTTGTATGTATACTTCGTCACAACAAAAGTTTCCTGAATTTCTTAATAAATCGTAGTATTACGCAATTATCAATTCGTAAAGTCCATTACAGTCGAGTATGTCTTCAAAACATAAAGTTCAGTTAGTAACAAGTACAACGAATATTCAGCGATTGTTCAAAATCAAACTTTATAAGCATTTACCTTTAAACAATAAAGGTGTTCTTCATAAATCGTGTCCTAGCCGAGATTTCCAGTAATTTATGTTACAAGTTTTTGTAGGGGATTCAATTCTCGCATAAAACGGCCATTGTGATAACGGATTACTGAAGTAAATTGTTTTTTTCCTTACTAAGGATTAGAGTATTGTTTGGCTTCTTTAGCAACTTAATTATTTATCGTTTTGTTGCTTCTTACTTTGAGAATTTTGCCAGTTTCTATTGTACTTTATAATTATCCTATGTTTCAAAACAGATAATATAAAAGTATATTTATATAAATACAAAATGAATAATAAACCGAAAATACCAACTGGTAGAGCGACGGGACGGAAGTCGCGGGTTCGAATCCCTGCCCGTATCGGTTTATTTTTCATTCTATATTTATATAAATTTAAATAAGCATAACATGGCTATAGATGTTTATAGATATTTTCAAACACTGTGAAAGTATGTATGTTGTTAGTAATAAAATCACACCCAAAGGGATCAACACACCTACATGACCTCTAGTCCAGACAGTGTATTTGCTGTTTTACCTCTTTATTGAGTCCCGATTGTATTTGTTTCTCCACACCGTATGGTATAGTAGTGAAACTAAATGTAGCCCTTTGCTTCGATATTAAAATGGAAACAACTTGAAGACTGATATACTCAATCAAAATTCACTTGACACCCTTTATGTAATATCTTATTACCGATGTATAAATAGCTATTATATTCTAAAGAATAAATTAAGTAATTCAATAATTTCAAATTCACCACAAAACGTCACAATTGTATCAAAGAAGATATATTATATTATGTCCTCAGAGACCAGCCCTATTATTATAATTCTGTATATCGTTGGTTTGTTTTTATTTGTTTTTACCTTGTATTTCTACTTCAAAAAAGCTATTACAGTTTTCTTTTTACGTTAAGTTGTAGGCGATTTACAGCAAAAAATAATTTACCCTTATAAAACGTCAAACTATCAACTTTCTGAAAGAAAAATGGACTACAAAACAAACTTACCTTATAAAAAAACTTTGTATTCGCTGGAAGTGAACCTTACCACTAGTACTTTAAGGTTCAAAGTCAAATAAGCTTTGTCATCACTTGAAAGAATATGAAAAATAACTTTTAATGTACTTTACCGAAACGTATTGTGTTTATAAGAGGGAGTATCTAGACTTATTGAGATTTGATTTTTTGGCAATTGTAATAATACATATTTTCGTGAATGGTCATATACTATACATAAACCACTGTAAATTGTGTGTGTTTGTTTCATAGAATCACTCAATTACAATTAATCTTGTGATCAAAAGTATCGAACCTAAATAATATTCACCCATCCATGTTTGGGATAGCCTCAATACAATAGGAAATAGTACCGGGTAGGTATTATAATCTAATACCGACTCGCCTCATCCCTGCAGCGTATATCAAAGTCCTTGTACAAATATCTCGTGAATGATGTTAAGACGCGCGTATTCTAACATGTAGAGGTACTTTGTCTTTGACACCGGCAGTCTCTAACTCTCTAACTCTGATGTCACTCATCTCACACTAATAAAAAGCTTTATCATGAGCGTGCTTCCGAGTTAGTTATTACTATTATAATTAATTGTATCTTAATATACGAATAAGTGTGTGTAGTCCCTCAGGTGCCCAGACTCACGCATTTTTCCATGCGATCTAATTTCTTGGAAATATGCTACGTGATGTAACTCAGCAAAATCTTAATTTGAATCATCTGCGCTCGTGAGCGTTGTAACAGTGACTGTCGACTGTCGACTGTCGAGCCGCACGTGCGACTGTCGTGAGCTATTTACAGACTACGCGACCGATTAATAAGATATAAAATAATACTCTATACTCAATATAAATGAAATAATCGATTTAAATTCTATTTTATATTTTATTAAGCATGATTACTAAATGTAACGTATCATTTAATGATTATTAACACACACACCTTCTTAGTATTCCATTATTAGATAGTTTGTGTCATTATTGACCGACTGTGTGATTACTGATAGCAATCCAGATGAATGATGCTGTTCAAAACCATCCGAAGAATTCGAACAGATAACGTTTGTGGGAAACTTATCTCAATTATGCTATACGCAAATACTCATTGTTTATGTTTAAAAAATCACGCCATGTTACTAACCTTTCCTAGAAGTTGACATACCAAAAAGTTTTCATATTCAGGATGAAGTAATGGCTATAAATAACACATGTAGTAATGTTATTAAAATAGTGAGCAGGTTTTAAGTAAGTTTGGTGAATATGTTGTGTCTATATTTATTCAAACTTTATTGTACAAAATTATAATTGTAGGTATACAATTGGCGGACTTAATTGTAAAGCATTATCTACCAGTCAACCGAACAACTATACAGAGAAATAAAAACTAATAAGGTACAATACAGAAAAAAAATCAAAACTATAACTAAAGATCTAAATTATATAATACATATATGTTGTTTACGGAACCACTGCGTCTATTTAACAATGTATGAACAATTTTAAAGGTGCATTATTAGAAGTATATTAAAAGGTACTACAAAAATAAAGGAAAAGCAGACAAGACAGTACCTTCAGTAGTTCTGAACTAATTTTCTGTAGTATATTAATGAGGACGAAACCGCGGGAAATAGCTAGTATTTGTATAAAATTAAACGTTTCAGACGATAATATAATTGTTGTTAAATCTGAGAGTTACGAGTTAACTAAAACGTTAACGAAACATAACTTTTAACAAACCTATCTGTAATAATAAATAAAATGTAATTATTAAATAGTTATTTATTTAACTGCGCGGAGCTTTATCTAAACTACTGATAAGAATGTAAGTAGCGTCGTTATGAGATCATTACAGAACTATGAATACCCATAAATTACATTATTATTTGTTTAGTAATCTGATAACAAATATTAAATTCATTACATACTTATTTAAACATATATTTAATGTTTAAAATTACTCTGTGTGATTGTTATTAACATGAAAGGTATGAAATCTTTTAAAAACTTAAAACTTATAGAAGATATGTAATCTTCTTGAAATAATATTTATATTTTTATTAATAGTAATTTAATTATTATAGTATACCTTCTAGAAGCTATGATGTTCCTAAACTGTTTCTAATGTTCTCATTGAAGTTTGATAGCTCTAATACTCGTAAGTACGAGTAATAAGTATAAGTACTATTAAGTATAATAAGTAAGTAAGTATAATCCGGTATTTTTTAAAATCCTCTCAACTTGTTAAGCTCAACTTAATGTAACTGATTTCATTAGTGAGGAAATAATAACGAACTTCGAACTAATAATACAAACGAACTTGCAGATTCATTTGATCTTCACACGCTCTGTACAGATCTAATTACTATTAACAAACAAATACATATTCTAACAGAACGGAATAGAGTCACAATTACCGTGAGATGAAGTAATGTTACTATTATCAGGATACTAAGTAAGTCAGCTGTTGCGTGAATTGATGATAATGTAAATTAGTGATGACCTAAGATGTAAGAAAAATATTAACATATCAGTAAAAACAGAAATATATCAAGAATAAGATACCTACCTCTAAGGGTATTTATATATAATGTATTCAAAAGTTTCTTAAATAACACAGCGCCAACCTAAAAAAATACTTTATCAATATTAATATACGAAATGCGAAAGTATAATATTTTCCATTTTGAGAAATCATCAAAATATTATTTTATTTATTATTAGTATTTGTTTTATTTATTAGTTTTTGTAAGAAACCCTTAGATCCGTCTTCAACCCTGGGTTGTTAGGTTAGGCCTCACAAAATAATTTAAACAAAAAATTAATTAATTTCAAGATAGAAAAGGGATTCCCTGGGGGGGGGTTTTACCGTGGGCTGAAGTACTAATGGAGTTAATGAAAAACAATGTTATCGAAATTAAAATATATGTTAACAAAATATATTTAAATGAGTATAATTAGACAATATTATCATTGTGGTCTAGTGTCTCTCTGGTTGACCTGATTGGTCAAACTTAATGTTCCCACCATACAATTATTTGCCGTAGATAACGAAGTAACTGGGCCCTACCAATATGTACATATGATTGTCATCTATGCTCGTTAAAACTACAACTGAATATTACCAATTTATATTATTTTTAATATAAGTTTTATATGCCAAAATAATTTAGGACCATTCTTCATAAAATTTTACGAGGAAATAAATTTTATATCTGTTCTTTTTATACAAAAAACATGTTAAGATTTGAATTTTATTTTTTAGTTGATAATAGTCCTACCCCTAAAAATATTGTTTGTACAAGCTACAACTATGATTACAGCTTACATATAAGAACTGAACCTATAAAACTTACTTTAATATTTTATTTTCACGACTATTAGAAAGTTTATTATATTATTTAATAGAAAGTAACTTTTGGTAGGAACTTTTAGTACCTAAATTAATTCAAAAAGTAAAAAACCTACCCTTAGCCCGATATATCAGCTAATATATTTATAGCGAGATGTTACTAAATACTTAGTTTATAATTCTATAACTTAGACTTGCATCTACGTTCATTCATTAAACTATCTTACAACAAGAAGGATATAATTAAAATCTAAATAATTTAAAATAATCAATATCAAGTAATTAACACACCATTATGAGATATTTGGAACAGTTTATTTACAAATCTAAAAACTCAACGTCATTAAGAATTAGCTTAACACAGTTTTGATGATATCGTCAACGTGTCGATGTACACAGACACACACACACATATTGTTACACGGTTCTATTATTTTGAAATGCCAAGGCAATAACCGATACCTGTAATTTTGGACTTATCAGGAATGATCTCATGTCATGGATGTCATGATCAGTGTAGTTGTGTTCACCCACAGTGAAGCTTATCTTCAATCTGAAAAAAAACTATTGAAAGGTCAACAAATGGGTTAATACGGGCCTTTATCTGGATCTTAATTTAATAACATGTAATTGCAGAGTAAACAGACTTATCAGATTAGTTTTTGATAGTATAATTACTTAATACAATATATATACGAACTAATATAATGTCGGCCACGAACACTTTTTTCCTCAGTACAGGTAGATGTCCAGGTAAACCGAAGCGTATCTACAAGATAAAAAATCAAGGAACCTACGAAACTGCAAATGTATTCCAAGTCATCGGTGCGTTTTAGACGAGCAACAAAAAATACACAGAAAAAGTATTTCTGGTTCACCCTAAGTAACCTACACGAGCTTAAGATACTACAAGTGAATGAGTAACAGACGGACAGGACAATAGTTATTAGCAATATGCATAGTTAGTACACGTTTCCTTGACAACAATACAAAAAAAACAAAAACCTACCAGCAACAAAATGAAATAACTGAATGAAACAAATCAATTAGAAAAGAACTAATCACTGATGTATTTTCTTAATTAATAATTCATAATTTCATGTTATTTTAACTTTCAAAACTCTTTGCCTCTAACACACCGTACACTCCAAAACTAAATCCTCACCAAGTAATTCTGAACGTAATTCTAAAGCTGTTCGAGTACTTGCTACCACCGGAGCTGGTATTCTTCGCCGTCTGTTCTCAACTCCTTCGTTCGCTTCAAATTGCATCGAGACTAAGATAAATGTTCAATTCAGTATCAACTATCAATGTTACTTCCACTATTTGTTTGTGAAGTTCTTTTCATTCATATAAAAAAGGATTCATTAGAATTAACTAGGGCTTCCAATCTCGGAATACCGAGATCTCGGTATTGCGGGATCCCGCGTCATTTTTCAGTCCCGCATGATGCGGGATTACGGGTGCGGGATCCGCGCGGGATTTGCGGGACTGAAAGGCCCGAAAAAACCGTTCCTGGTGCCGGTTATATTGTCTCCAAAATACGCAATAGTATGGCAAGCGACACTTTAGATATATTGTGTTTCCTTCCCAAATATTTTCAATTGAAAGCTGACCAAATGACCAAACTAAAAAATTATAAAGTTTTAAATAATTATCATGGTCTTGAGGTAAAAACTGGTTTTGTTTGATTTTTTAAATATTTTTCTGTTTTTTTTTTCTAAAGGATAGATTTTTTTGTTTTTCCAGTATTTATTATTGATTTTTATTGATCTCATACTAATAGTACCTAATGCCTAATTAAATATGGAGTTAGTTGATTAATTATTTTTTTATTTGCCTCACATAAGTATAAATATTTTTAATATGCGGGATCCCGTAAATACCGAGATCCCGCGGGATTGAAAATTTGTAGTCCCGCAAATACCGAGATTAGATGCAGGCTGCGGGATTGGAAGCCCTAGAATTAACCAATCATTTTCAATGTCAGCTGTAGTTTGTTTATTTTTTTTAATTTCACTAGAATGATACTTAGTATAAAGTTTAGATAATTCTTGAAATTAAATAGATATCTTTTTAAAGGATACAACATGCATGTTATACATATATTTAAAGTAGTAGTTTTAAATAATAATAAAATGCAGGATTTTTGCAAAAACTTTTTTGGGTATTATGTTAAGTAATTATTGTTAGAATTAAATAAGAAGTAAACCCACTTATGCGTGTGAAGTGACAGAAATAACAATAGGTATATATTCGAAGACACATGTATATTGGTTGAAGCCTCTTAGATAATTTAAATATTATTAATAAACTAATTTTGAGGATACACGAGTTAATTATTTGACCTAAAAAGCAGTTCATAATAATCACACAACCTACCAACTTATAACCAGTTATGTGAGACAGAAAATATTGCATACGTGCGAAAGAGACAACTAATCCACCGCAACACAAACATACTTGCAGTAAGCGAGATAAACTATCTAATATTGCTTGATGCGTTGTGCATTCGACACCGACAGATAAATTTAAACCGTATTGTAATCCATTAGAGTTTATTTTTGTTAAATCTGATTCGTATTTAAGGCGCTGGGTGTTGCTAGTGTGCGCTGACATCGAATGGTCAATTCGATTCTATCAGCATTTTCGTAGCGGGACGTATTCTTCGAGTGTCGCGATTTTTTTTGTTTTTGTTCATGCTTTATTAGATTCAGTCGATTCAAACCGAATGCGAAAACTAAAGAGTTATCGATTGTGCAATGTTTGTGTGCTCATTAACTAAGTAGGTACAGACCATAGACTATAGAGGAATGGCATAGACATTCATTAAACTTCGATTCCTGTTAGGTTTGATATAAAATATGTAAAAAATGTATTTTTAAAAAGATTAACAAGTTTATGGAATAATATAAAAAAATGGTATTTAGTGGTAATAAAATTTGATGATATATTTTAGGGAGGTATAAAGTTAAAGGGTTATTTGATGTACATAACATACACATATATTAATTTACAGTAAGTAGGCTATCTACCGCGGTAAAGACTAGAGATGAAGTAAGGCACTTAGTTTCAAGTAAAAAGCATTTACTGTTACTAGTGTTTATCAGGAAGGTAGTGTGTAGTAGGTAGTAGGTAGTAGGTAGTGCTATAGCTGTGCAAGAGAACTTGATTACTGTTAGTTTAATGGTTTTAAGGTGAATTAAAACGGCATATAATGCTTTGAAACAACCTTTTTATGATATTACAGCAATTTCAACACATGAAGTATTGTAAATACTTATTGCCAATTAATTAAATACCTATTTAAAGTTCACAGCTTGGCTGGTGATATATTTGGTAGTCAACTTACAGTCGAAATTAATAATCGATTTATAATCCGAGATTGAAGTAAATCTTAGACGAAGTATATACATATAAGTAGGTATATCAGATTTTTGACACTAAAATGTCATACAAGGATTGTAATTCCGATTTTTAATAATGGGAATTGGATCCATATATATTATTAGACTAGCTGTGCCTGCGACTTCGTACGCGTAGGCTTCTATTTTGATAAAACGTACACTTTGTACTCACCAATGTATGTAAAAATTATAAAACTTCAAACTGATAAGCAGCAATGGTACGACAATAGGAGATTATTAACTTCGTTATTTGTTAAAAAAAAAATATAAAGTGAATCTCATGACAATATATTCCCGACAATTGCGTCCAAATCGATTAATCCGTTTCTGAGATTAGCGTGCATAAACATACAGATATACAGAAGAACAAAAAAAATGAAAAAAAAATGATTTTTTTTCCTGTTGTGTGCACAACTGAAAAACAAACAGATAAACTGACAAAGATTTTAAAAATGCTGAAATTAGATTCTGTTAGTTATCACTTCACATCCTGGTAATTTTTTAAAATATTTTTAATGTACAAGGACTACTCCTCTTCAGATTTATTACATGTATAGAATAAGATTTGTATAGTAGATACCTATTACGTGATTGACATAAATTGACATAACTTTTTATTTCTTAACCGATTTAGATGAAATAAACACTAAATATTAAGGGAAGACTCTGATAATATATTTCTGAAAACCGTATTCAAAATGGTCTAGCCATTTCTGAGATAAGCGTGCACAAATATACAAACATACAGACATGCAGACAAACAGACAAACTAAAAAAACATTGTTTTGGGTTCTCTTGTTCTTATGTTTTTTTTTAATTTTTTAATGTACATAAATGGATCAGTGACAATTTTATTATGTGTATAGATGTTAGAGGGTCGTCATCAGATGATAGATAGAACTATTAGAGATCTAAGAAATGCTAAATATCTAAACCTAACGTTCACAAAGAGATCGTAGAAAAAACAGTATTTAGACGCGACGGCCGATGTCCAAATCGGATAGTGTATCGGATGTCTATCGTCAATATAGATCACTGAGCCACTGAGTCATCGGGTCAAGGGTGACCCTGAAATACGAAACCTTAAGTCAGCGAAATTTATTGACTAGGAGCTGTCGCTGATTTCACTTTCTTGTGAAGCAATAATTGATTTGTGAAGCAATAATTACGAATAAAATATTTATTCCTTATCTCTTGTAATAAATATTGTAATAAATGTAGGCCGTGATAATTAAATTGACGACCAAATATTTTATGTATATAGTATAGGCTTCTACGTGTAGGTATATAGTAACCCATATTATAGTGCAAATAATGTTCCTTAAGATTTATCTCTATATCTTTATTAATTAACGTTTTATCTAAGAATAGTATAATGTTTCCACAGAAACAATATTATATTACAAGTTTTAAAACCAAATTTTCCATCAGTCGCGTCTAAAAAGTTTTTTAATACCTTAATATCCAAAATATTAAAATGTATTGTGTGTAAATAATATTATCATGGGAGCAATACGTTATTACAAGTCAACGAAAGCATGACTTGACTAACAAATAAATAAATAGAATCGAGAAAATAGAATATACATTGTACTTAACAAACAAACAGACAATCTAGTGATAATAATTATTATTATTAATACGATGACGTGATAATGTCTCATACATTAAGTGCTGTGTGAGCATGAATCAATACTCCTTATATGTTATGACGAATTATATTGATTTCCTGTCATTTGTTATTATTATTAATAATTGAAGTAAGAGAGTTGTAACATATATTATTAAGAGTAGATTAGACCGCAGCTACTATTGATAACACCGCTCTCTCTTATCAGTGTTATAAATCATTATGGCACGTAGGGTCCAGATAAGATGTGGTCTCACCTAGTCTAGGTTACATCTGAAACTAGTCAGATGAAGTGAAATAATATCACTCTATATTATAAAGACAATCTAATGAGAGATTTTATTATATTTAGGATTTCATACAACATGTTTGTGTTTGTTAGTACAATAATTAAGAAAAATTATATTAGAGATGCGCCGAATATTCGTTAAGTAGTATTCGTCATATTCGGCATCATTTTCACTATTAATATTCGGCCGAATATTCGGTTCGCTCAAGGTTAAATAGTATTCGGTTATTCGGTGGAACCACTATTCGGCGCATCTCTAGTGTGAAGACGAGACGTACGGATGGACAGAGTCACGGCTAGCAGCTAGTATTAATATAAAATATAATAATAAATTACCACATAGAAATATAAGGCTGTGTACAAAATACGATACAGCTTTTGAAATGAGAATCGAATCGGGATTCAATAATTACTAGGAATATTTTATTTTTATTACTGAAATATTCTTTATTGGAAAAAATCTCTTTGAATTCAAAAATGTCGATGACCGAGAATTAAAAATGTAATAAATATGTTCGTTGAAATAAATATTTTAAAACGTTTGAGACCTGCTGATGAAAAACTGAGTCCTTTGACTTTAGCTGCGGGTAGGTTACTTTTATTTTATTATAGTCACAGATGACAGTTTAATTAAAAAAATATATTTTGTGAACAGTTACATGAAAGCAGTAATGTAACTTGTTATTATTTATTCAATAATAATAAGCTTATAGTATGCTCACATAGTTATTGTTAATTTATCTAAACATACAATATATATAGATAGATCTCATATTTCTAAGAGGCGGATGCTGTCTCCATTTGATATCTCCACCTCAGTTCCTGTTTACGCAAATTTGAAATTCGGGTCGCGTTAAGATAACATAATACCTCCTTGACCGATTACGATAGATTAAAGTATGTTTGTGTTTGGTTATATGAGCTTCTGAAGATGAAATATGTTTTTGATAATCTATGTATAGATATAGGTATATTAAATTATCTACCAAGCTGAAGAGGTTTATTTAACGCGTGATCTATGGACTGAAAGACGAATTCCATTAAGTTATAATAAGAGTTTTATACACTAAGATCTGTAAGTAGAGTTAGAATATGCCTTTTAATATATCAAGAGTTAGACGCACTGCTATCAAAAATAATGCACCACTCATATCAAAAATATTTTTATTATGTATTAGACAAAGTTACTAGTCGTACAGTACAAAAATCTATCTATCTATCGTTACATATAAAATAATCTTGGTGCACTTTTTGTCAATATTCGTTTTTGTCCGTCTGACCTTACGTCTGTGTAATTTAAGTTAATAACTATATCAAACGAATTTGACAATAAAATAAAAAAAAATATATAAAAATATTATGTGTTATAAGCAAAATCATTAATATTGATATTTTAGTAAAGATTTCCATAAGAATAAGTATCTGCTAATACTATGGTTTTGTTGGGTATTTAATGTTTTAATGATGCCAGCAAAATAAAATAACTAAAATAATTCTGTTTTTTTACAAATGATGTTATTATTTTTACTAAAAATCGTGTTAATGGCAAAATATATATTTTTTTATTTACACTATAGTACTCAGTTTTCTTCATAACTCTTTGATAAGCTTAATTAACCAGCCCGATATTTTATATATATTTTTAAATCTTAATTTATTTTTAATTTGTTATTGACAGCGCAATTAAAAGAATCCCGCCAACTAACACTTATCTGATAAAAAAACCTAAAATGATATATGATTAAATTAATTTCGAGGAAGGTAGTTTAAAGGTAGGACGTAAAGGTTTTTACAACTCCTAAGGAACCCTAGTAATCGTTGTCAATTGGCCCATATCATTTGCAAATACATTTGATTCGTGTTTTACAACACCTGACTTACACTAACAGGAAAATAAACTTTAATATTAAATAAATAAGGTATATATTACAAGATACGGCCGTTTTTTTAAATGTAATAAATAAAAAATGTGATATGCGGGCCTCTGGCAGATGCTTTGACGGCTTTTATATTTTTTTACTATTTACTTTTAAAAAATATTTATATACCTACATATACGTTTTATTTCTTTATTCCCAAGTCAACATTTATTTATTATTTATTTATTAAAATATAACTAACTAATATTGAACCTTAATTCACTTTTCTGATTTTATGTTATCTACGGAAAGTAAGTAAAGTAGGTAGGTATAATAATTTAAAACCCTCCTATAAACTTTTATACCGTATAAACAAATGATTGTAAGGTTAATAAATTTAAATTAGTAGCTAAAAGTTTAATATTATCGTTAAAAAAAAAAGCATTAAGTCCAGTCTATTTTATAAATAGAATACTTAAAAACTATTATTATTATTATTATTAATAATATTAATGAAACTAATATAAACCTATGTTCAAATACACTCAAAGTTATTATAATATAAAATAATAAGTAGTCGATAAGAATGTACGAAGCGTCCGATAAAAGTAATATTGTTGTGTAGACTGTGGCTGCGTGTTCTGTATACATGTGATCCGGGTGACGGACGGCGCGCGACTCAGACGCGGGGGGCAGGCGGGGCGCGTGCGCGGCGGGGAGGGGGAAAACAGCTGAGCGGGTATATTGACAGCACTCTGCACGTTGCCGAGCAGTTAGTAGGTTCTCTGACAGCGCGGAGTACTGACGTAGCCGCCACGCGTGATGCGATCCGCTTGATAACTCAGCGGTGTGTTCCGGAGAAATTATGACTTATGGACCGATCGCCGGTAAACGAAGCGGCAGGTTTTTAATTCTAGAGCGAAAATTAAGAATAGTTTCTAGATATTGGGAGGTTTTCGGCGAAATATCTGCCGAGAGGCTCCCGCGTCGGAAGTTTGGACTATAAACTTTTTGAAGTGCTGTGTTTAGGTGAACTGTGTAGTGTCGTTGGGCTTTTTTATTTTGGATTAGCAAAATGGTACCCCAACAAATTTCGGATGTACGATCTCTATCACCAACTTCTAGTGGTGCCCCGGTGTTTGGTTCACAACTTGTCGATAAAAACTCCTCAACTCCTTATACTGATGCAACTCAGGTAAGCTTTGAAAAACTATTTTTATACACAGTGAAAGTGAAATAAAAATAAAAAAAAAATGCCAAACGCGTTAATTAACTCGACAACTATTTATGTTAAAAATTATTTGTTTATAAAATATATAAATAAATATTAATTATGGTTTCACAAACATATTTTATAAAATAGTATCAACCGTTGTTATTTTACACGAGAATTTAAATGAATTCCGGGTAAAAAGTTTTTTGATCCGCAGCTTCAGACTCTACCCCCTTATTTTTTATAATAAATAACGGATGACAATTTAAAAATAAAAAAAGTGTTAAAATTAATTTATAAATGTGAAACGCATTTTCAACATCGTAATAAAAACAGTTTTAGAAAAAAAACAAAAATGACGCGTAAATAATATTATCGCAGGAAAACTAAAGAAATGCGTAAACATGTTTTTAACGATATCGTATCATTTGAAAATACGAACTATAATAATATATGGTTATTTATCAAATGCAGAAAACACTAACAAAACAATTAACTAATGTTTTTTGATAAAACAATTTTATTATTTCCTTTAATTTTTTTTTATGAACGTTAAGTTTAATTAAAATACTAAAATAATAAAAAAAATATTACATACTCTATATAACTCGTTGGCAATAAAACTGAATGCTTCCGCAGTTATAATTAATCAATTTGTGAAACTAGAACATTTAATAAGATAAAAATAAAAATAACAAGAATATCCACTAAATAATATAAAGTATAATTTTTTTTTTTGTCGGTATGGCGGCCCTCCATCATCAGTTTAATTCCTATTTCATAAAATAAATTAATTCGCTAAGCGACTTAATGAAGAAAAATGATTGTAAATCATGCGACCCGGGACCTGAGGCCTGGGACTTAACATTTAACAACTTTACTAAACAGGCCTAGTGTTCTTTAAAACGCCATCGAAGCCTATTTTTAAAAACCTTCGTGAGTGTAATCGTTCAGATAAAGTATTAAGACATTTCTGTGCGTGTTCTTTAATATTTGTTTTATTTATTTAAGTGTTTTATAAAATTATATTTCAGTAAAATTATTATTTATGAACAGTATTTCTAGTAAATCCAGATTTTATACAGTAATTGAGCTGCTGAAATAATATATATATTGAAATTAATGATAAGTATAATTGCGGTGACGTACTAATTTAATCGAAATGCTGTAAAATTATCACAAATATTGTGCAATATCTATTCGTGAAGTAGGTAGCTAGGTAGGCAGGTAGGCAGGTAGGCAGGTAGTAGGTATATGATTCCGGTCACGTAGATAATGTCTTTAGACGAAAGCGTTGCTCATTCAATTTATTAGTTAAATTAAAAAGAGGTGAAAGAAATTTACTGCTCATAAAATACGAGGTTAAACTAAAATAACATAAAAAGGCCCTTCCTTTTTGTAATTTATCGGAATGAAGGGATTGTTAAAAGAAACATTTTTCGTTAGTGAAATAGAAACTTGAATAAAGAAGTTTTAATATCGCATCCAATACAATACCGGACTCCTTGTAAATGAAGTTATTTAATCCAATATATCGATTATATTATAAAATGTTCCTGAACGTTATCTTCTCTCCGAGGATGAAGTCAAATATCGTAAAATGCGCCCAAGAGTGCATTAACATCTCAATGTCAACTCGTAATATTTTTAGTCATTCTGTCGGCGTGTGTGAGTGGCCTCTCGTATGTGTGGGTTCATGTGCGTACAGTCTACTAGGAAATGTTAATCTCAGGTCATTCGCGCCAGCGATTTTACTGAGTATATTAAAGGGATATATATGATGGGAAGGGATTTTCGTGGTCTTCGTCAATTTTCCGATAGCTTGTTCCACGCATGATGGTATTGGGTTCGACGCTACGAATCAACTACCGTTCGAAATGTAATTGTAAAAAAACTATTTGTCATTGTATGAAACAATTTGTGAGGCCTTTGACCCGTAATAATGGGCTTATAACTCAATTGAATGTTAAATATTTTGAAGGAGTACAAATCGTGAATGTATCATTGTATTAGTTGGAAACACAATAGGGCGGGTAATTAAGAGTATTAAATTAGTCACGAGATGATATTATATGTTAAGAGCGCAATTATTATTATTATTGTACAATAGGATTGAGAAATGGTACATATTTAGAAATATATTAACTCGCGGAACTATTCTCTTGCATTATTGCAATATTGATAATAAACTTTTATATTTATTTAGTTTCTTGTTCAAATTGTGTAGCTTGAAGAGCGGTTGATAGTGGATGATTTAGTTAACAAAAAATAGTAAAAGGGTGTAGTTGGAACGGTTATAATCCGACCGGCGAGTCGCGAGCTACTCTGTGGACTCGGTTTTTATAATATTTTTTATTGGACATGTAGCGGAGTGGAGTAGGTATGGTAGGTATGGCAACAGATCTGTTTCCAAGGTTGCAGCGCCTCGGCTTCGTTTATTACTGAGTGGTGATTGTAACGTTCTCCGACCGATTGTTAGATTAAAGATATACTGAAAAACTACACTCGACCGCTTTTAATTTACTTTAAATACTTCCTTGAATCAAAAGGCACCGTGTGCGACCCGAGCTAACTTCTACTTCGTGCCCGTCTGCTATAATGTTAAATAGAACTTTTACTCACGAAACGCTAGGTTATAGTTTTTTTTTAATTAGTTTCCTCATTTTAGTTTTAGTGTAAACTTAATAATAACATCAAGCGGTGGCGAATCAAGAAACTTTACGATCCACAATTAAAGATATCTGTTGTTTAAGACGGATGCTAAACCGTCTAAAGAGAAACAAACAGTGCGCTCGGTGAAACAATAAATTAAACGTTTAAGACTGCCCGCTTTCAAAATCAATTTCGTGTGAATCCTTTCCTTAAGTTTATCGTTTAAGTAAGCAAATTTATGTACCCTAATGCGCTTCTGGTGGCGTTGAAAATCAACGTTTGATTGTAAAATACGTAGCCATGTCGGCAAATGCAATTTGCTCTACACTTGTGGGCGGTGTTTTAATGGTACCATTATACTGGAGAACGGCGTTTGTTGCACAAGAATTACCTTAGTGCACAGACAGACATTACCTGCACGTTTGTTAAGTATTGATATTATAATGCCTCTCGAATTAAATGTGGAGACATTCGCTTTCTTCGGGACTTAATGGAATATTTAATTAATTTACTGATCGGCGTCATCATCTACTGACTATGGATATGTTAAGTAAAAACACTGAAGAAAATGTTTCAGACTGTTTTAAAATTAATGTACATTTTGCAATGAAATATCCACTTGTGAATTTTAACTTTTGACATGTGAAAACAGAAAGTCCAGCGAATAGCAATAAATTGTACGCCACGTTGACGGCGACTGAAAATCACAACGACCAAGTTCTAGGCGAAACACCAAAACACCCTCATATATCTTTCAATTCCGCATAAGCTTAGCCGGCTCTTGATTGAAAACAAGGGATTTAGCAAATTAAGTTCAAACACATTCGCACGTATTTCATGATCTTAGATTATATTTACTATTTTAAAATGTTTCTTGTTATTAGTAATATCTCTTCAATTATGATTGCAGTACCTACTTATAGAGAGCATCTCTCGAATGAGATAAACCTTAATACCTGAATGTTTCCTCTCGTAATCGACTAGTAGTCTCACCATTACGCGATTGCTGTTATTGCTGAGTCTGCAAGTTTCGAAGAAATCCCAGTAAGTGCGAAAACGTCTTGGCTACGTTAGGAAGATTATATTTTGTACAAATATTACCCTCAGCTTGCAATATTGCTCGCGGTATAGGGACATTTGTTTTTAAAAGTATAGTATGTATTTTCAATTTCATTGATTTCATTAAATAGTCGCCGAATAGATATTAATATTTGTAATAAAAAAATACATGTCATAAGTATCACATATATATTTATATACAATGCAAACAAATAATAACTTGAACGAATTTTGAAGAATTGTTTATTTATGAAGAACTAAATTAATATAAACTGTTCTAGTAATAAAAGACAGTAAAGCTCAGTAGGTGAACTCCTTGTAATTAAGGTAGACGGACAATAATCTGTAATTGTCAATTTTCGTTTAATTCAGTGCGCTCGTCGACTTCATAAAGTTTACGACTCTCCCAAATTCTCCCAAATTGCAGGACGCCCTTCCTCCTTCATTCGTACTTTCGAAAAAGAAATTTCTTAAAACTATAATTTCTCTCAGCTTCCAGTTATTTCACTTTATGACTCTTTCCTTATCAGCTGTCTTGCTTTATAGCGTAATTAATTCGCTCATACGCCCTGCTGAGACCATGCCATTCTTAAGACCACTAAACTCAACAGCGCCGGCTTAAATATCTTCATAAAGCACATTATATATTTTGTAACTTAATATTAAACAAATGCAACAATATAGAATATCTTCAGAAGTTGATCGTCATTTTTCACGGCTGTAATTCTAAACGAGTTTATCTGTTGTTCCAAAACTAGTCAATGTATTAGGAGTTCTATTATAATGTAATATAGTTTAATCTAGCGTGGACGAATTTGCTATTGCCAACCGTATTATCGACAATGACCTTTAGAAGTTTTATTTTGTTCAGGCAGAACCGGTTCCCGATCTAAGCCAAGACTGGTTTTCGTGTTGCTTCGTGTTGCTATAGGTACCGAAGCCATTCGATGTTTCTCAACTAACCGTATTAAATTTAACTAGATTCTGTGTTCGGATATCAGATACATTTAAGTCTTTCGTTAGTTACGAGATGAAGAGAGCTGTGGTAGTGTCGAAACACAAATGTTGGTTTTAATATTGCTTCTAATAATAAAATAATTTATAATAAAATTCAATGCAAATGATAGCTGATAATAAAATAATATATCTTTCAAACAATTATACAAGATAAAAAAAAAGTCTATTTTCGAACAAAAAGTACAATCCAAGATAATTTACAATGGTATCGTAAACGTTGCTTAAGAAAATTCCCAACTTTTCCCTTCCAGGAAAGTTTCCTGGTGATATTCACTCGCTGCGGTAATCGTGTTAGCCGTTTAACTTGTGGACAGCTTCTTTTATACAATTAGCTTCTGATTGAATTGAAAAAAAACTTGCTTTACTCAGCTTCGCTCAAAGGGTTGGCTGGAACTTTTAAAAATTTAACAAGTAACGGGATTGAGAGACTAAGAGATTATCTTCACGTTCCCAGTATTGCTGTACTAATGAAATCTTTATTTAATGTCTTTTTGGATCGTCTACTGAAAAAAGTCTACCTTTAGAACGAGATACTGAGTCTTGAGCATCTATAATTCCACGTTTTAACTGCAAAGTAAAAGAAAACGCAGGTACACAGCAATAAAAGTTAAATGAAATAAAGTCAATACAAAATTCTTTGCACCCAGCTGCAGTGGCGTTTTGGGAGCTAAGCATTCCTGGTTAACTTAAAATTTAAACACATTGCAAGTACAAAAAAAACCGAATGCAATCCTCGGCGTCTGGCCCCGTACATATTTCACTAACTTTGGAATTAGTTCTCGCCATCTTCAATATAATTTATTTATTGCTTCCGTAGATAGATTTAATGCTGTGTAAATTTTAAGAAAATCGCTTTCTTCTTAAAAATATATTCTTAATTTAATTTAAATTCCTTTTCATGTTCTAAGTTTCTTCTTCTCATGAATAATTAATGGATTGTTTATTAAAATTTAAATGTCTTCTTATCTTAAATTAAATATAATTTAAATTTTAATTAAAAAGCGGCGACTAATATCTTCTAATTATACAATAAAAGTAAAGGAACCCTAAAATCGGCATAAAGTACGTCATTCAGTTGATTTACGTCGCGAGTAGCGTGACTCCAAGAATGTAGTAAATCCCTCGGATGCCTGAGAAATTAATCACCAGCCCTGAAGTTCCCCTTTCCGAGCGGGTTCCCACCAAATTTTCTTTCTAGCGAATCAGTATTTTTAATATGTTAAGTAGATAAACTCTCGCTTTATAATTTTAGTAAAATTCGATAAGCCTGAATGGTGTATACTATATGTATACTGCGGAATAAAATACTTAAAGAAATACTAACCAATTTCAGGCTTTCAGTGATTTATTTTATTTTAAAAGCTGTCGTTGCATACAACGTGAACTGAATAAGATTCAAGAACCAAATCAAGAAAGAAATAATTGAAAGATTCAGACGCGTTAGTTCTATTAGCTGAAGTTCCAAGTGTTCATCTGTAAAAACTATTGCTCTCCTCGATGATCACTTTTAACATTCAACTAATTCTATTTTCTTATATTCTTATTAAGTATTATGTTCTTTGACGTTTGCTCTGAAACAATAATAAGTCGTGTATTTTTTCTATGATTACGTCTTACTCAGTGATTACATTATCTAGCTCCATTAAATAAGACAATTAGCTGTTGTAATCTGTTAACCATTATCAGACGGTTAACGATCCTTGTATTATTATATACAATGTTATTAAGGAATCAGTTTATAAACAACTATCTTACCCTTAATATTTGTAATACGAGTAATATTTTCTTTTTAAAGCATTTTTAAGCTAGTTCTCAAAGCTTGGCTCGCGTCCAAGCTCCGTTTTCGGTAAACTATTTTTTAATTAAAATTTAACTTGTACATCCTTAGGTCATGTGTGTGTGTCTGTGTCCACTGATGCGACTATTATATTTAATTTCAATATAGCTCTGATTCGAGCCATTAAATTCAACGATGGGAACTTCCTCTACAAGACTATAAAATTCTCATCAAAATCGGCGCCTACTCCACAGTTATGTCCGAACAGTCATAAAAACAAAATTGAGAGTATCCTTTTAGGAAGTTGGACACTAAAAATCGCTTCCATTCGCTTAAGAGTGCCGTCACGCAATCTATAAACCGGATCATGCGATAAAATTTATTAAAATTAGGTTTTTAGATTATATTTTTGGAACTCGCTTCCTCTCTGTTTAAACAAACAAACATCTGTAAAGTTATTGATTCAATCTTCTAAGCTATAAGATAAAAGATAACTTTAAGTTTCTCCAGCTCACCGTGTACAATGATGACAGTTATATTAAGTCTTTATTCCTAATCGTCTTTATAATTTTCGGGTATCGCGTCGATATCTGATCTTCCTCTTGGCATCATTTTTTGTTGTTTTTTATTTATTTTTTATATTGTAATTAAAACCCATGCAATGTTCCAAGGTCAATGCCCTTTTAATCGCTGTATCACGGAGATTTTCCAAATATTAAAATTCAACTCGCAATATATTTAGTAGGTATCCTTAATCAATTTGACGGTGATGTTAAATCAATATTCAAATAAACCAGTTCCCGTGACTCTCACATGCAGATAATATCTCTTGCACTTATATATTATAAATACACACACACATGTACAATGATTTATAATACTTTTAAAATATATGAATATATTAGATTTTTATCTAAACGCATCCTTTTAGTAACTGCGTGCCAAATGATAATGTTTTAGAGATGAAAATCATTATTATACTTAAAGTAATATATAGACGTGCGTTCTAAAATACACTCTCTATTGTTAATATAATTGATTATGGGTATTGACATTTTAGGTGAAGATCTAAAGACGGTCAAAATTTGCGTAATTAAAGGCAGTTAGTAATGTTTTGTGATAGCAGTAACAGATATAATTAAATATTTACCATTTATTCAGACCTCTTTGATTAGAAACACCGGATTGTTCCCGTTTAATTAAGAAAATGTTTGAGAAGCTTCCTTTAATAAATTAACATTGTCAGAGAGCACGTTTTCTTGTTTCTAGTATATCATATCATGAATTTTAAAATCTTTATTACTATACGATTGTCAATTTATAAATATATTTTAAGTATGAGTTTAGTATGCCCATTAAACTATTAATAGATATTTTTTTAATATAATATATTTTTTTAAGTGCAGTTGTAATAAAATTTGTGTATGAATTTAAATAATAATCGTAATGATTATATCTTTTTGAATGTGAAGTGTTCGTGACCGGAACATATTTTTAAACTCAAATTTAAGTTAAGAATTGTTTTTGGAGCAGAGTTATTTAAAAAATCAAATCCTAAATTCTCGAACACGGATATGTAGATCAGTTCCTGACGACTTATGAAGAAAGACAAGCAAAATATGGCGTCGCGACAGTTTCCATTAAAACTTTTTTCAAGCTCCTTTCGATAGAAGATAAATTTGCAAAAACCCAAGATCACCCGTTTAAAATGTTTTTCTATTGAAATGCAAATACCTTAACGACAAACTGAAAAACTCGACTTGTTCAAGCGTTTGATTCTGTTTTTTAAATAAACCGAGTAGATAAATTTATATAAAACCATTCATACTAAGAAGAAACTAAGTATATCAACAGACAAAAAGGACTTCCTTTCTATTATTTGTCAAATTTATTTATTTAAAGATATTATTTATTTCTTATTAATATCCGCATATATGATGTAAAAGTTTTAAGTGACAAAATCAATTATGAACAAGACATTAGTATATTATTAAAACATTTACAAAATATGCAAGGCAAACTCAAGTTATAGCAATCCGCTCAGTTGCAGTTCAGAAGTTACTCGGTACAGTTGGTAATACACTCCCAATATTTGTTCTTCCAAGTCCTTTGGGATCGGTCGGGACGTTTCCTTGTGTAAACGGGATCCCCTGTCTTTGAATGCAACCGTTCCGCCTCGCAACTGCTATCATAATACTTATAAGTGTCGATGTTGGTACACCAACCTATAGCTTGGTACACCAACCTGCTCATTGAAAATAATTGTGTAGTATCTGTTGAGTCCACTTAAATTAAAACGTACAGCATAAATATCTCTTTTTTACTTATTCAAATTGCTTCATAAAATGTTTTATAATTTATAAATAATTTCTTATGTACTTGGTAACTATTATTACCGGGTAAATGGACGTAAAACGCTGGCACATTTCATACACTTGACTCGATAACATTACGAGCCCGTACGTAGTTTTTATGAAGCGAGCGAGCTATAAATTTTACATTTACAGCGTCGAAAACTCTACCACTTTGTTGTTCAGCTATAAAAAGTTCAATTCGTAACAAAGTGTCGGGTGCGGGCTCACGTTTGGTCGAATCGCATCTGCGTCCGTTTTCGGACAAACTTATTGATTGGCTGCATCTGGCGACGGTTTGCTAGCGTATGCTAGACGTAACTGTCGTTGCACGTCACGATATTGTAGTAAAGCGAGACGAGCGTCCCGGAGCGGTCAGATAGTTATTGACACTAGATCTACGAAATAGATTCGACTTTCCTTAAAATTAATGGGAATATCAACCCATGTCTTTAGTATTCTTTATCGACGGTTCTCAGACCCTAAGTTGTGACACTACACTAGTCACGCAATACAATGATAAGAGTAATTGCAACTGATAATAGTGACATCGCTGCAAATTGTTTAAATTAGAGGGTTTGTTTAGAATTCCCGCTTGGCAAGCAAAAAGGTTTGAACGAGATAGCGAAGCCTCATCGACTTTCCAGTTCGGTTTATGTCGGAGTCTATTGACTCGGTAATGCGACTCATTTCCCGAACACACCAGCTTTTGGGAATAAGGAAACTTCTGACGCCTTTGGAAATGAAAGAAAGACGTCCTTTAGTCGAGCAGCTTTACTTTACTAAACTTAATGCCTTTGATCGAATACCAAAAGTTCGTATTAACTCGAATACAAAGACAGCCATGACCATCTGTTAAACTTCAAATTAAGTATCAAGTAACTAATTTAAACTTAAATAAGGAGATTAATTTTGGACTCTTTTTATGATAATAATTGGAGCGTTCTCACCTTTTGATCTCGTGATTAATTAAATACGTTTCTTTGGGCGTAATAGACAATAAACATACATCCGTGTCGAATGATAAATCATCAATCATAATGTGTATGCCCTTTGCGTAATGGCGTCATTAACGTAATTGCCTTGCACTAGAGCGGTCCCCATTGGCAACAATATCTTTGCTTGTTTTCGATATATCCCCTATTGTTGACTCGCCGGAGTCAGCACATCAAACAATTTACTTGCGCGTCGTCTATGATTTCTTTATTACGATCCTTTTATATTTTCTTCCGTCTTTCTCTTGTAGCAAAATTTCTGCGCTTCCCTTAGTGTCGCTCCACAGATAAGAAGATATTGAATTTTGAAACATAAGATTTCCTTTTTATTATTCGTACCATGATTTTATCTGTGTTTACAGTACACTGTGTTAACAGAAAGCTGTGTCGAGTGGCCTATTCAGTAAATTGGCATACCACTTCCCCTTATTTTCCTCAAAAAAATCGTTTACGGATTAAAAGAGATCAGCGACGTATTTTCTCGAGCCAACCAAGAATACGTAAGCCGCATTACTAAAAGAATTGTGTTCTTGATACAGTAAGGCTCTTACCCTAATACGTTTATAATTATATGCCTATGCGTTTCGTCGTTCGTGACAGAATAACAGCGAAGTCGTTGTGATCACGATAATGTGTTTCTGACCGTGAACTGAAATGAGAATCGAATAACAGTGAACAGCTGAACGGGTGGCGCGTACTGCTCTATATTACGATTATTATGTATGTAATTAAATCCCTAGAGAGTGTCGTCCGGGCATCCATGGCTGGGCGTGTAATAAACAGTCGGCGCTTGTTAACGCGTTCCCATGCACTTGGGATGCAACGTTTCCACATATAGCTCCGTTAGGACAAATATAGTACGTTGCTCTAGAATTAACCGAGTAATACACGGAAAATTACTGTAGAATTTGCGGGGCGTTTTTTTGTTCCCATGCATGGAAGTATGATTGTTGTTAATCTATGATGTCATTATATAATTATATCAGCTGCTCTCGACTAGTTTGTAGGTAAAATGTTATACCATTTGATTTATTGTAGAATTGCTATACCTACCGTCTGGGGTATCATTTTATATTTTGTTGTCAAGTTGAGTTTCAGTTTTATTAGTATTTTTATGCAATATTCATAGATATTTAAATTATAAACCTGTGTATGTTTGCTAGGTCATCAGTTATTGGTTGCGTGGTTGAGATGGTCTTTTCCCCCGTGTGGTGATAATTTCGTTTACATTTAAGTATATCGGTGATACGAATTAGCGCGAACCTTGCAATCGGTCCGACGCAATAACAATTTGCGTAGTAAGTGGCGTAGCGTACACGTGTCACATTTTCATATTCTATTTATGTTTGAGCTGATTTTGATGGGAAACTTTCTAAGGATCTTCGAGGCCTCTGAATTAAATATAAATAGACTCCTCCGGGGCTATATTTATTTATAATAGCAACATTTTGAATTAATACATTAAGATAAATAATGATATTCGACAACTATAGAAATCCGATCATTTTATTAAGTTTTTGACGTGACAACGTCTTAAATTAGGTTAAGCTGGGAGTCACTTATGAAAAAGTGTAACGCCCGGTAACGTAACGATGAGTCACACACACATAGAATGCCTTGCGTCTCTCTCCCACTCAAACATGATCGGTCCGCCGAGCAATGTTTTGATTTTCAAATTGATTCTTTAAAATTACAAATATTAAGAAAAAGTGGCAGATATAAGAAAACTTGATTTAAAATGTGTTGAGCAAGAATTTTAACATCTAATTTAAGTAAATGTTTTAATTTTCAACTTCATTATTTACAATAACAAATTTTAATTAATTTCAAATTTATTTAGCAAAAATTTGAACCTTCGATCTGAATAAGTGTTTTGATTTTCAAATTAATTCTTTAAAATTAAAAATATTAAAATATATAAAATCAGAAGTGACGTCACATAACATTATCTGTACTTATTATTATTTAATATGTAGGCCAGTACATGTGACCATACTTGGTAGACACAATTGGAAATAGTATTTTTTTATAACTGAAAAAAATATATATATAAAATACTGGTAGCAAACAATAACTTCAATGATCGATATCTCCGCAACTAATTGATGTATCGAAAAAGTCTGTAAATAAATTTTGTAAAAAATAATAACATCAATAATATAATATAAAATAAATAATATATAAAATGATTTTACGTGACAACGTCTTCATCGTCCTATCCTCAACAAAATCACTCAAATTATTAAAATATTGTGCAATTTAATAATATTCATATCAATAAATATTCTACCGAGAAAAAGACGTGGTCACGTAAATCTTCGCCCGTAAAACCGACTTTACAGGCAACCATATTTTTACACAATATCTTACGAGTTAATTTAGTCTGCTTTTCTTTACTCTTAATAGTAATTAGAGTAACGAGAGACGTTTGATGGATGCTGTGGGATAAGATAATCTTAATGTTTGTGTTTACAGTTTAGTGAGTTGGCATTAGATCAGAAACCTGCTGAGAAGACAGACGGACAGACGCCAAATCTATCGACATTTGATATCCGCGTAAAAGCCAAAACCAGTGAAATAATAAAAATATCCTAATGAAGATATTTATGTCTATATAACTGGCAAATGTCAATCCATGTTATTAGATCATAGTACCCACCCATGAAATAACAATTGATAATTCAAACAGATAAATAAACATTATGAGCAAAATAATCAGATAATGAACAATTATCGTAAATTAATGAATATATGTGAATGGTCGCTATAGTTGATAATGTCGACGTAGTCACCCACTAGCCTAAATAACTGGAGCTTATTTTTAATAAATTTGCATTGAATGACCTGCAGCAAGGGATAATTCCAGAACGGACTGTGACTCATTGTTTGCATTTATTAAACTAATTAAATTCGACATATTAGTATTTTAACAACGTATTGTGTATAACAATAAAGGTAAGTGTCTGTAAGTCAATGGCCTAATGACCAAGTCTTTCATATCATTTATGTACTAAAATTCTAATTGTAAAGTTAGAATCCTCACTGTCTAGCCACCTTTCCATTCCTCGTTATCTCAGTAAAGAATTGGACGATACGTTAGAAGAGAATAGCACTAACACATCGATAAGACTAGCTGGAGCGTGCCAAAACTTGAATTTATTATGCTCGGATTGGAAATCAAAAAGTCCTACATTTCAGATGTAGCAATAGAGCGAATAAACGAAACGATAGATTTACAAGACAGCGTCCTACGGACAAATTTATATTGACATTAATGTTTTGTATTTTAATAGATTTTAAACTCTTTAATTCTACATTAATATAGAATATTTTATTAGTTGTCTTGATATATTTTAAACATCAACCGCTTCAGTAATCAGCTGCTATCACTCTGAACAGTTGGTACACGTGAAACAACACTGTAATCTCTAGTCACAAAATCCATAATAACAATCGCATGGTTACGTTACATCATTACACGCGCTCTCCTGCGCTGGTTATTAATAAACAAACCACGTGTGCGATATGCGCAGGCGCATGCACTCACACTAACTGTAAATGGAAAATCTTTTACTTTTTCTTTTACATTTCCAAACATGAATGTTGGCCGATTAAATATTTTTTTCTTATATCAGTTATTTATGATCTACTTAAACAAGATCCCTTGTTACCGACACTTCATCGGTGATATAGGTATCTTGAGTTATAATTTGTTTAAGTAAGATCTGTACCCGGAGTATGAGTTTTGACGTTAAGGAAACTATGACAGTTTACCAAATAGTAATCAGAATTATTATACACTCTATGAATCAAAATCTATTGAAATATTCAAAAAAAACCCTCAAAAATTATATTATTTACTACGATGATTTATAGAATTATCCTTAATAACTACAGATAAATATATTTTTCAACAGATTATTTTAAATATGTAACTAACTTATGATTCATACAGTATGTTTATATGCTTACTGCTTCATATGTTTTATGTAAATAGTTCGATACCTTAGTTCTGTGATGGAAGATAGCAACATAATACACAATACGATAAAGAAATGTTATGTTTGTAATATAATATAATATGAATGTCATTATAAATAGCTCATTAAATTAATGACAATGTTATTTGGAATTTTCATGTAAAATTGTTCCGAGGTAGTTATATTTTTAATTATTTTTAATATTATGAGCATTATTCACGAAACAATCATATTGTGTTCTCAGTCACACAACAGTTACTATATGTCCTATATCACCTATATATTTTGTTGTGTGGTCTTGTATTTCTAGAGTTCTGTTATCTATCGTTCGTTATCTTCGAGTATAGCCCTTACTGTCTTGAAGGTCAAAGGGTAATGTTATATTGTAATGATAAATTTTATTAGCAATGTCATTACTCTCTTATCCTCATACATTGATAGCACTTATTGATTACATTTCAAGGTAAAACATAATTTTAAATAGTCTCACTTAATATAATAAACACATTTAACTGTGCTTGCTCGTTAGTAGATAAACTCATTATGATATTATATATGTATCTCACGCATACAGGAAAATACCGAAATAAATTATCTAGTATCAGTTAAACCTTAAACGTCTCTTATTAACATCCTAGATAACAAGGACAATCAGGCGATCAAAATAAATTATGTGCCGACGTGGCTACTTCCTTTTCTTCCTGATCCAAGGTCGAAGAGCATTTCTGGTTTGGAGCTAAATGGTGATTCGACACGATTACAATTTGACCATATCAAATCCGACCAGAAAGTTAAATGTCGGAACGAATGATACGATACATTTTGAGGTATTTAAATGTAAAATAAATGTTTGCTATTACCGAATATTGAAGTTATTTAACAAAATATAATTTAGACGATTTGATTCAGCTGCATAGGAAGCACAGGCGTAGTGTTTTCAATTCTTATATATTATTTTAATCATATAAATATTGAAGTCACGACGCATGGAGAAACATTATCATTAGTATCAAGATGCAACGATAGTGCTCGTTCATGTTGATAATATTAGAAAATTATAAGTTAAAAGAAAGTCGTAATTGTATAAGTATGTAAAACGGTTTGCGTTCAGAGCTTTTTTGAAACAAACCAACCAGCGAAGCAAATTGAAAAATATGAAGTGTTCTACAAATATTTAAACAATATTTTTTTTAAATAAGGAAGGTCGTTGCCTCAACATCTATTCAGACACGTCCGTCCTACTCAACCTCCTTCCCTGCTCGCCCTCAAACAATAATTCAATATGTATTTGTTTGTTTATAAAATGCACATCCGATTGATTTATAAAAGGCCACCGAAATAGAACCGATCCCTGCAAGACTCGAGCGAGTTGCTCGTGCAAATTTCGTAAAATACATTCTTGTTATAAAAGCGGTATTCCTTATCAATTCCACAATTTATTCTTCATAGCTGTGTTTACACTGTCTAGACTACTTACTGCACATAATGTGTTCTAAATATATGTATATTATGTGTTTGACCTAAATAATCCCAGTGTATCTTTATAGTAATAACATTCTGTATACACTAATTTGAATGTACTTACTTTTTATCTACCTCTAACTATAAAAATACATTATAATTAGATATGCTTTAATAATTCTCCCAAAATGAATTTAATGATTTTAATATTAAATAAGTTGCTGCCTCGTATTTTAATTTAAGGAACATAAATCACGTCTTAGGTGAAATATCTCGTCCTGCGACATGGAAAGATTAGAAAGTTTGTGACAATTTGTAAGTCGCTTGATGCCGACCAAATCCCTAATATTCTTGGAACGTAATTGGAATACCTGTCCAATTATACAACTTTGAAATAGAAAATATATAATAATATTCACAATTTATAAAAGAATAGTAAAATATTTAAAAGATTTATTAGATATATGATATCATAACTTAAACTAACGCCTCTGATATAGACAATAATTACTCTCACTATCACCAAACGAATCGGATCGTTTAAATTATTTATTATTCCCATTGATTTTCCTTGAGGTTAACTGTAACAAACAAACAAACATCCTTGATCTATAATTAACACTATCCCGACATCGGCTCTATGAGAGTAGATTAAATCAAGTGTCGGTTCATATCGATGAAACTAATCGCCTGTTTGTCTGTTGGTCTGTCCATAATTCATAGGAGATGGCGAATGTGGTGAGTACGTATAATAAATTTAACTTTCTTATATCCTCATAAATATTTCCAATTCTGATCCCAGTTTTTCCTGACTTTCTATTTCAACTCTGACCTCTTTTAAATTCAGGTAACCATAAAATAAAAATATTATATAAGTAAAAGGTTCTAAAGATCTAGCTTTATACCGAGAATATTCACTATCTTATATCACGATTTCTACTCACATTAGATTAATCATAGTGGCAAGTTGCAAGTTGTTCCAGGTTTCATTTGCGTACGAGATAGCTTATAAAGCAAGTTGAGAAATAGAATAATAACATTTCCTTAGTGGGTTATGATAATAAAGTGCATTTATCGTGAGATATATCATTTGCCGCTGTGGTTGGAACTCTTGCGCCAACGAGTCCGCCACTAAGTAGTATTTGCACGAAGATAAGCACAGCAAGGCTAAAAGGCTCGACGCAAATATTTGTTCCAACAATATTTTCTTTTAAGCCCCCACTTGATGTCGACATCAAATTAAACAAGTTTTGAACCAAGACCGCTTTCAGAATCGTCCTGATAAGAATTAACAAGAGAAAATAATCAGCCTTTGATGTTGATAACAGTTACTTGTCCAGTCATAAAGTATATTATTTATATTGCGCCGTCTTTTATATAGTATTCAATTAAAACGGTTCATTTGAGACATCTATGTAACTTCGAAATATTATACAGGATGTATATATTGTGGCGAAGAAAGTAAATTACAGTTCGCAAATTCTCCACCTGACTCCATTCAAATAGCACATTTTTTACACTTGAGTAACGAAACGACAAACATCTGTTCAAACAAAATATAAAAACACAGTGTTTACCACATTTGACCATCTGAACAAATAATTGTATTAAGTATGTGGCTGTTGGTCGTTATTTATATGAAATCAATACGGAAATATGCTTACAAAATACACATTTTGTTTTAAAGAAAATTGTTAAGTGGTCTAGTAAATCTCAATTCAATATAACAATTTACATAACTCCCGGAGGCAATAATAAAATAGAATATTCAGCGGACGGCGAGACATCAGTGACATCACTGATATAATAGACAAAAGAACCAACAGCGAAACATAAAAGGTCCATCCTTTATTCAAAACCAATTTTGACTTTGTAGGATTCCATTTACTTAGCTTTTAACAATAAAGGCTAAATTTGTATGACACGTATCAAGCCAAAAACACGAGGACCGTGTAAAGTGCGGTAGCGTATAATAAAAAAAAAAATAATGCAACGAAAATTGGTTTTTAAACGAAAACATAGTGAAGGAGATAAGATAGTTTTATTGTACCACGACATGGGGGCTGGCGACGAGACGAAAAAAAAGGACCTTATACAGGCTGCTCCAGTATCACGTTACCAAAAAATCATTGGAATGCCCTTAAAATTGGTTAATAGGAGTATCTGGCATTTTTAAAGAGTGTAATTGTTAAAATACATAACAATAAATTATAATAAAGCCCCCGTCCGATACGTATCTAATAGAATAATACATCAAAACGTCCTGTACATATCTGATATACAAACGGTCTACCTGTCTTCATCAATAATATTTTTTATAAGGCGAGTTTCTTTCTAACATTGTCTAACGTCTATGTAGTGATTGATGTGTTTGGAATACTCGGGGGTTTAAGACCCTCAGGGAACAGTCCTCCAAAAGTTTAAAGGGTTATTTGCCCTGAATGACTATAAATATAATATGGATCCTCTTTTTTCGTAATAAATAAATTAGTTCCGAACTAATAAAATGCACGGGCAATCTCCGAATCGATCCTAACATCGTAAATGCACATAAAAGTACTAATTAAAAGCCGGACATCGGAAAATCCGTGCGGAACCGACTACGAGCTCCGGAGCAACGAAAAATAAAGAAACCTCGCTCCATCCGGCCAATCTCGATAAAATTGTATAAGAGGATTAAAAGATTTATTGTATAAACCTCTTCAAAGGATTTTTTTGGGTGTTTGAATTTTATAATGTCCGTTTGTTTCTTCGCCGGCAGTGGTACGTGCTCTCGGTAAAATATTTAAACTGTATCATTTATTTTGCTGGTTCGTGTCAATGTTCGTTTACTTTTGTATTTCTTTTTAGAAAGTCCTTGATTTTTTTAAGAGCACTAATGGATTTAGCCGAGTAGCTTTTATAAACATGTAGTTACTGTAAGTTTCGGTAAGAGCACTTCGTATTTTCGTATTTCGTTCTGGTAGCATGCGCTCGAGACACGAGTCACGAGTTGTGTTTAATTCAATCGTAATCTCTTCGGTTCCATCTTTGTAACATTATCAAAATATCTTGGTCATAAATACAACGCTTTGGAATCATAGAGTGTAAAGTGTTAATTGACATACTAAAATATTTATATAGAACACTGTAAACGTTTCCTTTAACAGGGAAACAACGATAATTACACTAAGAAAATATTGGTAGTATAATAAAATTCCACCAGGGTGCAGTCAGACAATAGCTTGTTACATTATAAACTACAAGATTCACCAGACGTCTGCAATTAACGTGTCTTCGCTGAACACGAGATAGCTGAAGATATGGTTAGATCACTTAGCTTTAAATTCTAGTGTAAACAATTAATTCCACCTTTTGTTTTTATCTTATTATTTTTTCCTAGACTTTATTACAAAAAAACTGTTATCTAATGATGTTCTATAATTATTTTCTTGTTGCAGGTAAATGTCAACTTGAAGTTTACATCTGGTATTGAGCTATGGTGAGCCGCTTGAAACTTCTCCGTTGTCTTCCATTTGCATTTATAATTTTAACTTTATGCATTTCTATTTTATTTTTTTTAATTTAATAAACATAAATTCAAGAGACATAGGTATTCAACCTAATAAAGTAAATCAATCTCATGTAGTTGTTTCTATTTGTCATCTTATATGACAATACCATTTTTAAACGTAGTCACATGATTTTATTAATAGGCTGAGAGTAATTACGTTATTGGACCTAATGACTGGTGCTAATCTAGGCTTAGCGTTAAAATATTTGTTTCCTGTCCTGTTTTAAGTGACATATTAATTCGCTCACTTAAGTATCTACATCCTCATTAAACGTTTTGTTATTAT
Source organism: Napeogenes inachia (assembly GCA_959347355.1). Lineage (NCBI taxonomy): Eukaryota > Metazoa > Arthropoda > Insecta > Lepidoptera > Nymphalidae > Napeogenes > Napeogenes inachia. The sequence continues at coordinate 11,374,817 of OY365804.1, read as the reverse complement.
TTATTCTGTCTCGAGCACTTTGAAGTCACCTTAATGTTTTAATAGACTCGTTTATTCCAATTAGTCGTTTTGGATATTTTGTTTGCTTCATCGAGATGCTAGTTTTGATGAGGTAAGTCTCGCTCGTTACGAAACGTGGCAACAGCGCTAACTTTATTATTGAATTGTGAAAAATAACATCTTTATATTTTGCACTATTATTCATTGCTATTAAGTTGTTTCTTTGTCAGTATTTTTCACACTGTTTTAAAAAGCCACGAGGTTTCATTTTATTGGATTTTCACTAGTTCTAGCTCATAAATTGCTAGCGTTACAAAAAATATATATACCTAGTTAAAATGTTGTTTTAATTTCTCTTAGCAAACTCCTTTCTATTAAGTCCTTTTAATCAGTAAATGGAACAAGGAGACGGGACACGTCAATAAAACTTTTAACTTGCTCTAAAGTAACTTTATGGAGTGTCGACCCTTGTTTTGTACTTATTGCCTCTTTTAAAATTAAAACCTTGGAAATATATTTTAAATGTTTATTCAAAGGAAACTTTAATAATAACTTCTATTTAATTCTATTCATTTTTTCGAATCATAACCTTAACCTTAGAAAAGATTCACAAATAAGAAATAAACTGTCATGTACAGAATTGTGAAGCCAATTTGTTTAGAGCTGTCTGAGTTTGTATTTTATTTAGCTTGGAGCACTTCGTTCAAATGAAATCATAATTCGTAAAGCCAGAACTAAATTTTAAGTGTCGTACTTATGTTACGGTTTTCGTTTAATCCAACAAAATAATCTCATATTCAAAATAGATATTTGATAAATTTCTTCAACAAAGCTTAATATTAAAATCTTGAAATTATAAGTAATTCAATCGTACAAAAGAGATAATGACACAAGTTGGGGGGAATAAAATGGAACATCTTTTGTTTGGTATACAAAGACCCTTACTGTCATACTCATTGAATTTCTATCGGTCTTGACAAATTGAAACAAACTGGAAAGTTGAGTTTCAAAGTTAGTAACTGCCTTCAAATGAGGGCAAACATCCATTAATTCACTGTAACTAAGAACTTGAATCAAATCACTTGAGCTAAACGCTTATTGGGTCCAGTGTGTATAGTTTTTCAAACTTTTTATTGTGTGTTGAATGTTACATTACGAAAATATATACGAAGATATATTCGGAAGTCAGATTATAAATTAAAATAAAATTACCCAAGGCTTAAGTCCAATTGATTTATGTTAATTAAAACACATATACTTATAAATTAAACTACTTAATAATCCACCCTGCAAGATCAAACTGACAATTAAATCTCATAGATATTTTTCCTTTTTAAAATTATATAGTATAATGAACCCGTAGGAAGTAAGTTAGTATTAAGTATTCGCATTTTCAGACCTGTCTCTGTCGAGGCAGTTAAAATTTCACTTGGCTAAGCAAAATTTTCTGTCCGCTGCAAAAATCTTCCCCTTTTTAGGGAGAGGGGGTAGCGAGCGAATTCTTGCATAAAATTTACATCGAGCGGTCCATACAAATTACCATTTTACTTCTTACTCTGATTAAATGTTGTAGAAAAAATATTGCTCTCAAATGGAAGAGAAAATTCTCGGTTTTCGACTCATTAAAATTGATGTTTTGTTTTTTCCCGCTGGCACTTGCCTAAGAGTGATTTACTTAGTTTAACATCATATTTTTTCGGCTCAAGGCTCTATGTTTATTTTCATGTTTACGTAATTATTTAATTTGTCTTACTTCAAAATTAATGTAACATTTAAAGCAAATAATTTAACAGCCGCACTGGGGCCATGAAAACGGAAAGTAAATATGGAAGAACCTTACACTTGTTATAAATGTTATAAATGCAGAACTGACCGCAAAAGACTAGCTCTCGCTAATGCTCCACAAAAAGTGTAAAACTTGGCAATGTCCAATAGGATTTCTTCCAAAAAAGGTGTGTGTTACAACGTCTTTCGTGCGGAAGGGTGAGAAAACATTGCGAACAGGCTAGAGGATATTTGGCAGGCATCTACAAGCTAATGATCCTCTTGATTGCGGTAAAGTGTCGCTATAAAACCTCTAGATGCTGCCAACTTTGAAAAAACAGTTGCTTCTCTAAAGTGACTATTTTTCCTGGCAGCCAGCCGTTATTATGAGACAATTGCTTTTAGTGACCACGAATTTAATACTCACCCACTTCCTACAAATTAACAAGTCAATTTACAACCTATCGTATTAGTTAGAATTTGTTTGTATATACTTATAACATAATTAAAGACGTATACATATGTTTTGATAGTTGTACTCATTACAAATAAAAATAATTATTATTTTTATTGTAATAAATGAATATTTACAAAAATATATTAAAACTCTTAGCCATGAAAACAGATCAGGGAACTGCTTTGATATCTGTAGTATTAATATATGTATAAACAAATATATTAAACTAAAGTTATGTCATAAATTGTTTTTTTTTATGAATTTAAATAAATGAACCTATTGATCATAGAAAGGCCCTTATTGTATATTCAAAAGCAGAAAATCGTGAGCGACAAAGATAGATTTTTAGCCGCCAGACATTCGTGAACTAGTCATCTGCTACTGTCAGATAAGATATTCGTACCCTTCGATATATCTCACGACAGGAGAGACTCATACCAATTTTGAATTCATTATTAAATTTAGCTCCTTATACCTGGTCCTGGTAATGTTAAAATAAATATAAAATAGATATCGAGAGTGAACTTACTGACTCGTTTTGATGATTTAAATATACTTATAAATAAATGTTGATGTTTATGTATTTTTAAAGTTTACTGTAAAAAAAAGAGAAATAAGAAAATCTTGAAAAAAAATGTAAAATCTTGCAATTTAGTGAAAGTTTGAAATATTAATTTTTAATAATGTTTCAAGACCACGAAGCCTGGGAGGTGCCGACACCGCAACGTAATTTTGGGTCCGAGTTATTAAAAGTTGATACTGGGGAGGCGGCGTCGGTCCCGCCACTTCACCAACTAATATAATACTTTTGCTTTGCTCGAATCAACATTTCAATATTCAGAGGGTTCATTAATCACTGTAAATTGACAGGGAGGGAATTTCGGCCGATATCTGCCCCCACTTCACGGGATCTTCTGTTTTTATTTTGTGTGACGCAAATATTTTTACGCGATAATATGTTAATAGGGGTAGAGCTTTAATATTTTACAATACATATATTGATCAATTATTGACAATAGAATTCAATAATATTAATTGTGTATTGCAAAATAAGCAAGAGCGCTTATGAAAGATAATTAACGAAATATCTTGTTTATGTATTAAAAATTAAAATCAACGAGAAGGAGGGGTTTAAATTAAAGCGCTTAAGCAAATGGGTAAGAAATTAAATATTTACACAAAATCACGCTTCCTCAGGACGTCTGTTAATTCCGCGTCTAGTTACAGTGTAAAAGAGTATTATCGCCTCTTAGCGAATTTAATGTTTCGTGTAAAAGCATCCATTAATCATTAACGGGGGCATTCATCATAAATCAGAACATCGCTCTGTCTCCTTCGTTTCATATCGTTGTCTTTATTTGGCTTTCCACATTTTCTGGAGGATTTGCTTGACAAATTACTTTCTCTCTTTCCTTGTTCAGGGGTTTACCTTCTTTCGGTTTCGGCAGTATCGGTAGGTTTATGCCGAAGTATGTCAGTCGTTTGGGAGCAATTTTTATTAACTTTCTTGCTTTAGTACGACAAAGTTTGCGCTTTTTCGTTTAACTTTGCATCTGACAGTTTATTTTGTTTCGTGTTATTATTGTTATTTATGTCTCTAGTGTTTATTTTCATAATGTTTGTAATTATGAATTGACAATTCATGATTTTGTACATTTATTGTCAATTCACAATTACTTAATAATTAATTACTTATAAATTTTAGTTTAATTATTCACAATTACCGTCAAAGAAATTACATCTTTAAATTTTCAGTAGATAGATCAATCCAATGTAAAATTTATTAAATAATTAAATAGCCACTTGATAATTTTAGATTGAGTATTAACCTAACATCGACTTTGACCAAAACTTCCAGCCCTTCGCAAACTTAAGCAAATGTCAATTCCATGACCTTTGGCTCCGACTGTTGTACATTTGCTAATATGTCGATATAATGTAAAGATTACCTTTACATAAACTACATCCACCGTTATTTCTCGAGATTTATGAGAACTAAATGACTTTGTTGATTAATGATCGTCTTAAAAATATGTGTATGTGTGTGTGTCACACACTTCTAAAAGCTTTAAACGAATGACCGTCTCTAATCTCTTTGATTAGAGCACACTTTTTTGCTATAATATCGTCAATGAAATTATTATACTTTGAATATATAGTTTATAGTGTTATAAGTATGAGCTGTTTTATTTTAATTTATTCTGTAGTATATCTGGCTGGTATCAATTAGTGACAACATGACAGACTCAATCGCAACAGAACAACCATTACAAAAACGGTAATCGTAAAATTACATCTACATTGTGGGTAATAAATACAAAAACCAGCTCACACAAAATGGGTACGATAATCTATTTATATTGTCAAGACATTTTGGTTCTTATCATCGTTTCTTGGAGTTGACAATTGCGTGCAGATTTAAGTTATAGAAGTTAATCTGTGTTTGCTAGAAAATATGTGGGTGGTTAAGGTATTGTTGCGAAAGATTTGAGCAGTCACTGAGACATTTAAGATAATAAGCTTAATATATGATTTTAATTAATTTGACGGTAAGCTAATACAGAAAGATACGTGTTCAGATTGAAGAGTTTTTTGATAAAACTAATAATTTATTATAATATATGAATAATACAACAATTAATAATTTTAGTAGCAACAATAAATACAGAATCTAATACATATCAAATCAGTATAAGTTGTAACGCGAACCAACTCTATTTACATACATGTCTTGATTTAATATATTTATATTGGAGTAAAATTAATGAGATTGATTTGTTAGTTTGCCTTACTAATAAATACTTAAACTCTTAATGAGATGTAAATAAATATTTATAAGTAGTGGCGCCACTTGGTTTATTAGTAGCGAAACTATTGTCCCGTTTAAAGTTACATTTGTATGTAAATATTTTTTAAAATATGTCATTAATCATCAGTGTTAAGACAATGATAGGCTATATTATAACAATACAAACAATATTATCTACATTCCAGTGAAAAAAGTAAGGTCAAGTCATCGTGTTCCGACCGTGGTAATGGTTAATATAATGAACACGTAACACGCTGAGTTTCGCAACTCAGCCGAGGTTATAAAAACGTACTCCCATTCGAACAATACACGATTTGTGTTAAGGCTACCTAATCGACGAATTTGAATTTGAAATTTAACTAAATAAAATGTGAGGTTGTCCAAAAATCTTAACACTTCATCATGTAGACGATGGTTCTGGAGCTACCATGAAGGAACTGTGACTTGTAATATTTTATATAATCATAAGAAATCTATTTCCGATCAAAATTTAATTAGATACCATCACATCAAAATAGCAAATTAAGTTTATAGCTAGCTAGTTTTACTTATTTATAAATATATACATTTTAATTGGTCTGTTGGTGGCAACGGGATCTTATTAAAGATTTTTTTGGCTAATGATGCGTACGTAATTGAAATAAAGACATAGGTTACAAATGATTTTGAAATAATAAATTAATTAAGAAATAAATATTAAACTAAACAGATGTCCAAGTTATTATATTAATACAACTTTGTAACTATAATTATTATTTAAGGCCATTTGGAATACTTAATCTGAAACAACTCAACTAGTTTGAATCAAGACATTAGTACCAACACTCCCATATCAATGATGTTATTTCAACAGTCGGATAAATCCTTGAAATTTAAATATCAGTTCCTTTCCAATTCCCTGAATTTCTATTTGAGAACTGAGGTAATTTAAATTTTGCTACAGTCGCTAGTTGAGGTGAGATCAATAAAGTATATTATAAAAATATATTTTATCCACAAAAACGAATCGTCAGTTTTATTTCATTATAAAGAATTCTACCCAGGAAGAATTGGAAGTGCTATCGCTGTATGTAGCACCATCAAATTCAATAAAATTTAAAAGATGATTGAACACAAAGGATGCAGGTGGACGAGGAGAACACTGCAATAGGTCGTAAGGCTACACAATAGGTTGCCATGGCAACGGAATCAAAGGCAAAGCCTTCTCACGGCTTCCTCCCAATATCGGTATAACGGGCAATAAAAGTCAAAACCGTTTGCCGCACAAATTGTATGTACGTGAGTAGTGACTACTTCAATTGGATTTCTAGAAGTATCTTGGCACCATGCTTTCGATTAATGATGATACACGTCTATCTGGAACGGGTTTGTGTCTTTCGTGGTCTTAGTTTTCCAGGCTTACCACTTCACGAGATAGAATAACTTTGGGGGTTCGGTTACTTACTATAGTAAGTAACAGAACTCTAAGCCAAGTAATATATACTTGGCTTAGAGTTCTGTATCTGTAATATCAAATACTATTACTATAATATTGTCTAACTATATCTTCTGAAGCTCAATATTCCTTACCCCATGGAGTAGTTAGATGTTAAGTTTATTAATTTTAATTTAATGATTTATTATCTATGTTATCACTGGCCACGAAGAGGCTATTCGATTACAAGGTAGTACAAAAGTGATAATGGTTTTGGTAATTATTGTAATGGAACAAAACATTCTCGTAATAAACATTTAATCCGAGTGTAACATTTCAACATCTCATTTGAACAATCTTGACGACTAAATTGTTGACGGTGTAATTATCGTGGCCATTGTTTTAACAAATTATAATGCTGCCGAATCGAAGGAACGGAAGTTTCATAGAAAAGGTTTCGTTCACGTCTCTATTGCGAGTATAATACCTCAAATTAAAAACGTGGAAGTGGCACGCAACTTAAATTTATTCGAGATGTTATCTGCTCGAATACATATATTTATGAAATGAGTTTAAATCCTAGAAGGTTATATAAAATTGATGATTAAGTGGAGCGTAACGTTTTTAATTCTTATAATTAATTAATTACGTGTCTCTGAGCAGAGTGTAGGGCAATAGTTGTTACACGGTTGTTTAAAACATTTAACTCATTATTAGTTTATCTTCAGATAACTGATGACCAAACCTATCTTAATAATGGCAGCGATCATTTATAACAAACTCAACACAATAATTTAATTAAGTTAATGCGGTCATCTCTTAAATATATTTTACTTAAAGTCGTAGTAATGTTTTAACGTCTCAAATTTTTATCACCACTTTAAATGCCACTTTTTATGTTAAGGTTACATTTATTTAAGATTTTTGTTGCCTCATTACAAGTCTCTTGATTAACTATTTTTGTCAAAAATTAACGTTTTTTAAAACCTTACCGTCTTTGTAGATTAAATTTAAAATGTTAAGTATTTTTAATGGACATTTTGAGTATTCAAGTTTATTTCAAATTTAAATTGCGCAAATGCTGAATTATTAGTTATTTAATACATTAATAAACTGATTGCCACTTTCTTAATATTCAGTAAATCTAAATAACAACAACCACAAACTCACTTGTATTTTCTTCAAACGCACTTTATTTATGTTTCATTTCCTTCCTTCCATTTTCTATTTCCTATGTTTCTATTTCAAGTGAACTGGGTATCGGTAAATTGTAAAATGTATAGTCGTTGCGTCTATCTGTTGTCTATTGATACGTGAACGATCCGACGACGTGGAAGAAACGATTACCAAACGGCCATGTGGATCATATTTCGAAGTTATGTTGCTCGAGCAACTATTGGTATTTTATCTTTTAATCGATGAACTTCTACCAAGATGATAGTTGTTAACAGTTCTTGGAAGTGTTTTTGCAGAACCATAACAGCTTATAAACTTGAGTCTTCTCGGTAAATGTAATAAAATTTAATGGTTTGAATAATCGAAGTTTTCAATAATATCGAGCAAATCTTAGTTATTTTGAAGTGCAGAATGATTAAAGCCCTTTTGAAGCAGTTCGCATTGTGGTTGTAACTACCTTCATGAAGTGTAGTCCTAATTGTCTAAACACGTTGGATAATAACTGAGAGTTATTTGAAGGCCGATAGTATCGTGAGCGTCTGTCGGTCGGTACCTTTAAGGATTATATGCGGTTTAGGTTAAATTGTGTTGAAACAAAGGTTATTTCAATTTCTGTATTTTTTTTTATTGTCCTGTTGTGCGATTGCAGTCAAATAATAATTATTAGGAACAACAGTTTAGTACATCTAAAGCAATTCAAGATCTAGTCTACAACATGTTGTTGTCCGTCTTATTAAAATTCCTATTCAATGTAACTTTACGTAACTTTTCTTAAAATAAAGTTTATAAAGTGCCCTTTTGTATAATATCGTCTCATAATGTACATATTAACCAACTCATTAATTGTAATCAAGAGTTTTCCTATTAAGGTCAAGATTAGCTCGTAACCTTCATTAATATTTTGACGTTCACTCCAATCAGTCGTTATGGGTAAAACAACGAGTAGACTAACACCCACAGTGTGCAACCTACCTTATATAGATATTGACATCTTTTAACCAACCAGCGGGGTCAAATTTCAAGAGTTTAATCGCAGTTACTTCATGGAACATTATTTTCAAACCGGTTATTATAAGATATATATTATAAATCAAATATAATAATGCAATATGATACCTTAATAAAAACAGTCTTAGTTTCATTTAAATTATTAAATGATGAGGTACTTACAATTTGATCACACAGACTTTTTAAATCACTTTTTGTATTTTTTTTGCTGATTGCGAGTAATCTTCTATTTTTAATGTGATTTATTACAGAAACGGCGATATTTACTTAAGGTTATAAAATCGGTTTAATAAACTTAAGTAAATAAATATTTCTTTAAAAAAAAAAGCTGTTACTTATATACAATGAAGATAATTCAATATAAAAAAAAACATCTTATCCCCTTATCACATCCCTCTCTGAAAATACTTCCCTTTTTGTTATTATGTATATTTTGAGGGAAATTGTCGTAAATTCTTTAAACGTTTCCTTTCACCGTTTCGGTTGCGACGGCGACGGTTCTCGAGATCGGTAAGAGAAGATCTCTATATAAAATCTTTTATTACCCATTCTGTATTTGCGTATAAAACGTGATGAAGGCTTAAATCAGACTGTAGTTACTGTTTTGTTTGGATGAGCTCAAACAACTTTTAACTATACCAATAAATTTTACTGAATACGTATTTTTATTAGCACATTTATTGATTTCTCAGATATACATAGATTGATCTTGGAGTGCATAAAATTATTTATAGAATTACGAATTATTTCTTTGTTTTCCTATTTGTTTTAAAATTATCCTTTTTAAAAGATGATGGTTCTTTGATATAAAGGACAATTTTAGCTTTTTATATAGCAAGAAAATCTTGCTTTATATATAACGTCAGCATTGTTTTTTATGAAAGTACTCAAAGCTACATTAAATATGATGTTGATACTCGTCTCTTACTCGTTTATTGACAAAAATTGTTTTGAATATAACATGAAATAGGAAAAAAGAGGAATATTACGTTGAATATGATTTATTTCGTTAAATTAAACGAGGGCTGTCTCGCGTGGAGTTACCAACCCACCTACCTACCTATCTAACTACCTACCTACCTACCTATCTAACTACCTACCTACCTACCTACCTACCTACTCCAAACACGTTTCAATTTGATTCTTTGACGTGACTTTTTATGATTTCGCGATTTTATTTCTTTGTTTGTTTCCAACTTTACTTAGATTTTGAAGCGTCACTTCACAAAACGTCGGGAATTTATTATATATTGTTGCTATAAACTTTTTAAGATTGTAGCTATCAATTATAAAATAACAATTAAAATAATTAAAATAGTTAATAAAAAATAGAAACCATTTACAATTTAGTTTGTAGTTTAATCAGATATCTGTTAATAATATCTTGTCGATCCAGTTTCACCATAAATATTAAAACACATATATAAATCTTAATATATATATATATTTTTTGTATTTAAAACGCCTAACAAGTACACAGAAACAATGTTAGCACTTCTAAATCATAACATGAACGTTAGCGCCGGGAAGTTTTCTGCTTTTGGTGTAATTTAGAACAAGGGATACGCAAGTGGTCAGGGGGGTAACCACGAGCCCGGGGGGAAGCAGCCAAGCATAGGATGGGTAATACAAGCATATCATCCATATACACGCTGAGTGCGATGCCAACAATTTACCATAAACTTTAATATTACACATACTTTATACAACAGAGGCGGAGATAATCAACATTTAAACATTCAGATCGAAAATATTCGAATACATGAATGAATACTTGAAAAATAGACATAAAACACACATATGGACGAAAAACTATGAATAATGGATCCAAATATGACATTTACATTTTTTCATTTTGAAATCTGGGTGGAGATTTTATAAAAAATTTGGCGGTCGTTCAACTTATGATCTCGAGGTGCAAAGACACTCAAGATTGTAGGAATTTATGTATTTAACGAAGTCTGGATTCCTCAAGTCGGATGAATTTGTATTTCAAAAATTATACTAGATTGTTTTATTTTGTTACAGGTAAAAGCAATTCTTGATACGTCATTGTAAGTTTATGTTCGTAAGTAAATTAATATGATATAGTTATTTTCTTTTCGTCCTTTTATTATCATTAAAATATGTTAGGTCTTAAGTTGGTTTGTCATGTGAATGTCTAGACAGAGGTTTGTTCAAGACGATGAAGATTGTGTAGATTACAGACAGACATTAACAGCTCGTATTCATAAAACCGTAAATAATAAAAATATATATTCCTTATTTTGAAATTATTACGTGACTTAATAGACGATCACACAATTTTTGTCAGTTCTGAAACATCTTATTTTTGCGCCGCGTCAATATATTTTCGATAACGTATACGATTGTACTTAAAACACAGGGTTCATTGCCCTCATTATCAAGCTCTCGCGAATAAAATATAGGACAATTTTCGCGTGCGATACTATGAACCGATTTCATCACTTTGACGTCGAGCGAATATCTGAATCGAAACTACAGTCTTGAATAATGTGGATATTATAACGTTTTTTAACACGAATATGAGTCATATTTTAATGGACGCTCCAACGATTTATGTAAACGTTAAAATCATCAGTAATGGTCACTTTTTATGTAGCCAATGATGTGCTGTCAATGAAAGGTTACGGGTCAATAAACTGACTGAGGACGTCTGTTGACGTTTTGGCTTCGTTTTAAACTGTAATCGCGTGATGATTAACATAATTTTGATTTACTTACATTAATATTCGAGCCCGGACTCTATTGTGACTAATTTGGGCGTTTATAAGTTTTAATGTTTCCTTAATGAGTATTCCGCAGGTAAACAACCTCTAGATGTGTATTTAAGTAACCTTAGACGACATTCGAATTATAAAAAAGCCTTTTTGTTGTTCTTATATTGCTTTTATGTCGAATCTATAAAAATTGCTGGATCGGTTTTAAAATATATCTTCACGGTATAAATTATCTTCCACGGCTAAGCCTATGTCATTGAACTGAGAGACTTCAGTGAACTGCATTAAGCTAGGCTCATCTGATGTTAAACTTTACCTTTTCTGGAGTTCATTCAACTGTTTTTGTCGGATAAATTGTGAGCCGCGACTTATTTGAAACTTTTTCATTTTATAAATCTGTTATCTTTTTAAATACTTTTATATCAATTGCAAGTTTTTAATATTTTATTATGAGAAACAACTTTTAAATATAATGTACAATATTGTGAAGTTTAAAATGGTAATGTGCGGTTATTACTTTTAATACATTAATTTAAACTGTGGACAAAAATACAAGCTTTAAATATTCATAAATATTTGTATCCATAGATTAGTGACGCGCCATTTGATTTTGTCATCACTAGTATCAGCCACGAACAATTGTATTAAATGTTTACATAAAATGTACTTTATTGTACGTTAAATCTCATATAAGTGCCGACGTGAAATATGTTTTTAATACCATGTGATAGGTCTACTAGTTTATTTACAATTGCGTAGGTAGGTACTACACCAAATGAGGTCGTTGACCTTTTTATTTGTCACACGAATTAATACATCTCAATGAAAAAAAAGCATGTCATTTGTAGTTGTTTTTTTTACCACTTTTTTGCAATAACTACTAAACTCCGATTTCAGCTCATTATTAGAACTCATGGCTGACTCCATAATTGTAAATTATAGGTATATTAGTGTCTTTGTTGGTCGTGTTCGACCTAATTGTGTTTAGTACCATTATTATAAAGACCGATAACCTAACAGACCTAAACCTTATCTAGATAGTGTCTATCACTTTCCACTCACACTTTATTTGATCATAACTATCAAAGTTATTGCGGTGCTGAGTGTTTCGTAATATTAGTGTAATATGTATTTGCTCAGCTGTGATTGGATGAAAAAGGTCGTCTGACAATTTGCGTAAATCATGACATTTATGTATAAAGGACTTTAATCGTATTCTTAGTTGTTGAAGAGGTTTTTAAAATAATAACAATTACTCATTTAATAAATGCTATTGTATGTCCTTATCTCGCTTAAATAGAATAAAACCACTAATACTTTCCTCAATATATTTCTGCGCATTTTATTTGACAACAAAAGGTCCCGTAAGTATCTTTGACACCTAATCCCGTGGAAAACCAACAGAGCTAAGCCGGGTCGGCGGAAAAACTCGACAGTTCTGAATATAACGCATAGAGCATATGGATTAGTCTGTCCATCGGTGTTACTATTGACCGTACGCGACTGTTTTGTGACGATAAACGTAGATTAACCAGGATCGACGTTTCGTTAATCCTCCGCCGAACTTCATCCTCCATTTTAATACATTCTGATTCCTCGCTACGACTTTTTTTATTCAATCCGCTCTGAAGTGTGACTACGTTTATGAAAATCTGACTGACTTTTGAATGTTTATTCGTTGTACTCTTTATTATTTGAATACAACCTAAAACGTGTTAAAAAAAATGCATTTGTAAAAAAAAAAATCGAAAAAAGTACAAATTATAGACAATTCATAGAATGACACAGCCAGTACCTCAATTTGTTGCCGAGTATACACGAGTATATACGAGTATGTACGAGTACCTACGGTGTTTAATCCTACGTTATCGGTAGACGCAGTCGGTCGTTCGATAAATGTCCTCAACCCTCAGTAAGATAAGTGTAGAAACTATTATAGTTACATATCTCTTAACTTCACTTACGTAAAGTTCAAATTTGCTTAAACAAAACGCACTAGTATCATTGTTATATTATTGGGGACGTATTTGGATTGACGTTGATATCCGCTCCGTTTTTCACGATACATTATAATGATGTTAGTTTATTTATTTTACTATACTTAATATAATTTAGGTCCAATAAAGATAAGAAACATAGATATTGTTAAATGGTTGTAAGTCGAGAGAAAACTGTCAAAGAGTAAGATTAAAGATGTCGTCAATAGTATGTTTGTTAATGTTTTATTAAACCGCTTAAACAACCTTTTGTAGATTAATATCGACCACTTTACATAATGCAGTCTAAAAATATATCAAACATATTATATTGTCACTTTAATTTGAAGCAAGCGTTCAGAAATACGGAGAAGTGATTCGCCTGGCAATATATCAAGTAAGCACTTAAAATTATTGACATTAGACGCGAGGAGATATTTGCGTAAAAGCAAATTTCAATACGAAAACAACTTGATCGACAAATGCAAAACAAATTATTTATCTAAATATTTATATCTTATTGATAAATACTATCTCTAGTTATTTTAAAAGAATTAAAATTTATCTAAAAACTGTGTTTTTAAAAACTCTAACTCATAATTTACAGTATACTAAGTTCTACAACTTGATGTCAATTCAATTTTCAATGCAACAATATTTTGCAGGGCTACATTCAGTGTAGTCTGAGAATTCGTGTATTTTGGTATAGCTAGGTGAGCAAATAGTAATATTTTGTCACACCGATCTCCGAAAAGCCCATTGACGCCAGGTATCGCTGCGAGCGTAGTTTTTATGTGTGTGTGTTTTGTATTATTTCTGTGAAATTGGATGCAACGCATCTGGCGCAGGTTGGAGCAAGCCTGCTGCTGGCTGCCTGCTTTTATTGCAATGTTATGACTGCCATTCGAACGAGCACCGCGCTACCTTTTTTAACTTATTTCATTTATTAACGCGCCATGTTCTTTTGCGGTGAATTAAATTTCATACTCGGTTTGAGTTCAATCGTAAGTAAATTAAAACTATATGCACGGTTTATTTAGTCATTTAAATCTTTTTACCGATATCTTTATACATATGACGGCGTGATTATTTCTATTTTTAAGATTATTAAGAAACAGAACCTCAACGCCTTGTAAGATAAGATCGAGTGATGTTGGTCTCAAACTTAAGTTCCATGAACTCGAAGAAAAACATTTGTAATTATTTATGTGTTTGCCGACACAAGTTAATATTAATAATTCAAATACTAAGGTCGTTCCACTCAACCTTGGTGTTATCATGGTTTTTATGCTAACTGTACAATTTATTTTAAAATAGCAAAAAATGTGTAAACGCCGCACTTAGTTTACTCGTAATTTAATTTTTTGGCTGTATCTCGTACGATTGTTGCCAGACAATTTTAATAAACCACTATAAAAGCAACTTGTGTGTCTAACATTCGAGAAGTTATCTAATCTGAAGACAAAATACATAAACTATCTAAGATTGTTTCTTCTAATAAAACTATAATATATGTTAGTATTATTAATATTAATTTGATGTTTATATTAAGAGAAGTGAACACTTCGGCATGTTTTATAAAGTTACTTTGAAAAATGAAATCGTTCCAACGACGTCGTCAAAAAGCCTTCCGCCCAATCATTTTAGGCGGTCTCTGAAATATTACTGCTTTTAAACATTGAAATAGATACTCTGTTGTCGGGAAAATGGAAAATGGGGTATTTGAAAATAGGAAGATTGAAAATGGTTTGAAATATGCCGGTATTACTTGGGTAGGTAGGTACTAATGGTTCGTCTGCTGAGTGAATTTTAAATAAAAATATTGAACATTTTTGGTTCCCAGCCGGCTTATATCGGAAACAATATTCACAAAGATGCTTTATTCAGCTATGCTTTGAGATTATGCATGTATGTATGCCTCTAATGTTACCGAGTAATTTTTATTCCGTGGTTGTAGATATGAACGTGAATCTTGAAATATGATATATATATATATATATATATATATATATATTTGCAACCAACGTACAGTTTGTTTATAGAACGAATGCATTTAGAAAAAGTTTTCCAAGATTTAACAACCGTACAAATATTACAAACAAACCAGTATTCCATTAAATCTGTAGCTACCGAGCTATTATTTTGAATTCTGTTTACCGCAAAGCTATGATTGAGGCAAAGTAATTTATCTAAACAACAATAAGTTTCGTAAGTTCATGTTGTATAATTCTCATAGAGCGAACGTAATTGACAAGAAACCATTACGAGCACAATCCACGTAGATCTGAACTTACCGCAAGAATAACAGGCTTCGACTCTATGCCGTTCGAAGTAGCAACATCGGAATTAAATCCGAGTAATGCATCATTCGCCTTATCATTCGTTACTCGCAAATAAATTGCTTCGGAGGCATCCGTAGCCGGCGCATGGTTTGACTAAATCTCCATAGTCAAATTATTCACTTTCGCAATCCAAGCAAAGCCCCACCAACACCGCTCGGCTCCACTCGGCTCCACTCGGCCCCGCTCGTGTAATATTAAATTATAGTGGACCAAGTAAAGCATTTCGAAATGGAAAATTGTATTCAGCTGCATGTTGTGTATCATTTGTAGTGATAACGACTTTTGTGTTTTTTATCTATTAAAAGTAATATATATCATTATTTAATAAAGGTTACTTCACTATCTTCACGGTTTTAAATGCAGACTGACAGAGTAGACAATTTGCAAGGACAGCATAAAATAAAATGCAAGCAAATTGGAGGATCGTGTGAGAGTAGACTTGTTATAAATGTATCAGAGGCTTGGAACGTTTGCAGAGAATATGGAGATAACGATGTTTATACGTACATATCCTAGTTAAAACACAGAGCGGCCGCTGGCTGGGAATTATGAAATACGAGGTAGGATCACGGTGTCATTCCCTCCGTAGCGGGAAGAATTTATTATGACACGGTGTCTGCTAACAGACTGGACATACAAAATAAGGCTGTATGTAAATTTTGGTTAAAGATCCCTCCGAGCTTATTTAGACGGTCCTTCAAAAATGTTAAAACAAACGTCATTAAAGCGAAACAAGATGCCGGCCAACCTGAAACTTATTATCATTATGCCATCCTCGAGCTAGACGTTCATTTTTATCTTCAGAAATATACATTTAAGTATATTTTATGGAAAGCACACATAAAAAGGCAGAGAGTAAAACAACAATGGACCGAATCCTTAGTTTTAATTTATTCTCTTTCCGGTTACGGGCTGGATGTCATTTCATTTTGCGTTAAAACAACACGTTTATGCTTTTATTTCTTCGTGGGTCTATGAAAGATATTTTCCTTTAAAACGGTTATACTGTACACTAATTTCCGGCGCTCCTTATATAAGTTGAACCTTAAATTTGTTTGGCTTTCTTTAACAGTTAGTTATTTGTTTAAAGTTTCGGACGCCTGCGGGTTGGCAGAGAGAGAAAGAGATAAGCGCTCAAAGTTGTCTCGTTAGCTTTGAATTTAAGTGAATTACGGATCCTACTTAAGATGAAATCAAACTTTTAAGGTGATATTTCGTTACGATCTTCGTCTGGTAGAATCAAAGTTTCGAGTTATAACTTTGAAATATAATACGAAATTGCGGTGTGGTAATAAAGGCTGTCTGTTGTTTATGTTCGCCATCAAATGAAGATAGCACCAGCAGCTTTACATCCCGGGCTTAAGTTAGTGTCATTGTTTTCTTACTTACAAGTCTAAGCGACATTTCACAACAGCGCTTGGCTTTAACATTCATGAATATCATTAAAACTCCCCCTGTTTTGAATATTGCGAACCTCTTTCCAAACGAACTTTAGCCGAGTTTTGTTTATGCTTATTGCTTTTTAGGCGACTATTTTTCGAAAGGACTTGATGACTATAATACTTAAAACTACAACGAAGTAGCGCGACTCCCGCGGGTATAAGTTAAAAGAACAGTCTTCCGTTCTGTTCGGGGGCAATAAGCTTCTGTTTGAGAACTTCCCGAACGGTTTGCTCTTAAAACAGACCACCTCAATTGTAAGAGACATGCAAAGCGACGCATTTAAAAAGGAGGAAGGAATAGAATAGAATAGCTGTAAGCAAACAAGAAAGTTGGCTTGGAACGAGCGTTCTTCAAGTCCAATAAAACAAGTTTTCTATATACATTATTAAGTTGCGCCTGAAGCGGGTACAGTATTAAATGTATCGGAGTTTTTAAAGTCGGGCTGTCGATACGAGCAAGTTGGTAGACCGCGAAACAGTTGGCAAGGGACGCCTATTTGAAAAATAAAACCTCGGCAACAGTTTGTTGTGTCGACCCAAATGTGTTTCTGTAACTGGCATTCACCATAAGAATATATTTGTATGGAAAGGAAACATACACTTTACAAACTGTTATTACAACAATTAAAAATCACATAATCACATGCAAATTATTTTTTACTATTTATTAAAATTATTATACGGTGTGGTAATGAAAACATTATTAAAAAATAAATAATACGTGGGTTCATAAAGGATATATTTATAATATCTTAATATATATAAATTACGTGTCACGTTGTTTGTCCGCGATGGACTCCTAAACTACTTAACCGATTTTAATTAAATTTGCACACCGTGTGTAGTTTGATCCAACTTGAAACATAGGATAACTTACATCTTAATTTTAAGTCACAATATTATTTTATATCAAAATATTGCTATTTCGTTATTGGCCTTGATAAATTTACTGGCATTTTAATTTTTTTCCTTTACTTAGCGGTCGGGGGTTTTTTTTAATTTTATTTTTTCTAATACCGTGACTTCTTAAATAGTTTAGTACAATGTAATAGGTATATCCAAAACCTTAGCAACCACAGCAACGCGTGGCCGAGTCTGCTAGTCATCAATAAAATCTGAAGGGTCATTTGCTCGAACGACCTAAACATTATGAGGGGAGGAAGTTTAAATTTTAAACTCTTACGCTCAGAAAAGCGGAGCATATTTCAATGGGTTCAAACAGTCATGGGTCCTTTAAACAAATTGGCAGTTCAACTCGATATTTGCGAAATTCCCTAAACCCTTTGGGACAATTTTGACAAATAGTTGTTGGACTAATAAATTTTCATTGAAACCCCGATAACTTTCCGCCAGCCAAACTCCAAATTGGGACATTTGCGAGAGTTAGCTTTAACTTAATTATGAGTTGAATTAGTCTTGACTTAAGTATGATTATGACTTCTTAAGATGTTTCCTCGAGTTGCTCTTTACTGTTACCGTTTTCCTCTCCACGTATAATAATGTTTTATTTCATTTCCTTCTCTGAAAAATATTCATAAATATCGGCACGTTAATGAAATGTTTCTTAATGACGATGAAATCTAGTCAAAATACCATTAAGTCATTGAATATCTATAGACTTGTTTGTTAATAATTAAATTTGTAATAAATATTACTCGATAGCGGAAATATTGCGTTGAAGTAGAGGACTAGAAGGAATAGTAGGAAAACTTTGTTAAGACATTCTACTGGATATAAAGCGATATTTATCACGAGAGAGTACAGCATCAAGAGATCTGTAGACATGTAATCGCTGCTGCAGGTTTATTTAAGTTGTTTCTTTGATATCATCAATGAACTGTATTTCTTTTGTTCAAATGAACTCTCAATAGACCGTTTTTTTTTATTTATTATTATTAGATGATTCTTTATCAAAAGACAGTATAACATTAGGTTTTTATTATACAATAACAACTCAATCATGTTTAACATTATTTGTGATATATTTTCTGAAGTGTTTATACACTATATAACTTTAAAGTTTTAGTTATAAATGCAAAGTAAAATGAAATAAAACATCTCCAAGCCTCAGATAACACGATACAAGAAATCAAATTAGAGAGTAAATCTCAAAGAACTGCCAAATATTCCCCAGCTCGTAGTAATTTCGTTAGTATTCAGGTAGTTAGTAACTTTATTAATGTGTGAAGTTTACATGCGGCTTACATCCTACGAATTCTAGCATCAACTACGCTATATTTGTTGTTTATTTCATCAAATTTGTCTGTGATTGTCTCCTTAGCTTTATATCAATTCAATGTGTATATTTTTATATTACTACATATGTATCTGTATGCATGTGTAATTTAAATTTTATTTCCAAAGTAACACAAAAATATAATATCATAATATTTCACTTTCCTCATTGCATTTTAATATGAATAAATATTTTTATAACTCCGACTTTCCTTACTTGCAAAGAGCGTATTTACACAGACGGTAGGATCAACAAAGTCTTACTGCTTTATGAGGCAGAAAATTTTAACTTTATCCTATACTTTGCTCTATGATAATAAAGCCATTTATTACGCATGTAAAACTCATGAAAGTGTAGCAATGTAAGAGAAAAGTTGGATCCAAGTGTTATTCTGAATCAACTGGAAAGTAGTTCGGAGTGCATCTAATGACTTAGTAAATATTTACCGTTATGACATCTTCAAATCTACCAACTTAGTAACAAAATTGTACGTGGAGCCAAGGTAAACTATTTATCGCTTGCCAAAAATATCATTTGAAAATAAACAGCGCAATTTTATTTTACATTTAATTATTAATTCATTTACACTGACACTATTAAAATTAGGGGCTATTATGGATTTATTTGATGTGAATCCTTTGAAAGTAAATAAATATTTTGATATATCGGTGTGTTCTTATATTTATTATATTACTGCATCTAACTCTTATTCTCCAGAGTGGGAATTGCAGCAACTTGTCCTAACATTGCAGGCGTCTACAATATAATGACAATGCAAATTGCAATGCTCTCTACCTCGGCGTCAAAAGTTCTCTTTATGTCCAAAGCAGAGAAAAGTTCGAAACTAAGTGTTAAAACTGCTACATTATCTATCTCCACTTTTATATAAGGTTTCTTTAAATTTTCTTCAGTTATTATTTCATGTGTTTCTATAATTATATACTGGAAATATTGCAACCAATAAATAGAGCTATGAATTTATAAAACGAATCTTGTATTATGATCTCTCGAAAAGTAAATTAAGTCGGTATCCATGAACTCTGTGATTTATTAACCCAAGTTTAATCTTAAAACTTACTACCCAAATGTTAAATGAATAGTCGGGAACAATATCTACATAACGTAAACAAAATAATTTATGAGCTGAAATAAAATACCGACGTAAATGAGGCGAGGTGGACGTACTCATAAAGGGCAGACGGTCTGGATTATCTTTTGCCCATAAAATTGAAAAGAAGTCCAGATATCACTATTTCAAGACCAATAGTTTTTGATACAAAACGATGGATGGATGGATGTTGTATGTCGACATCTATACACTCATTACTCTGATTACTCTATATTGTATTTTTGTTCGCCTCCAAGTTATATTCATTTTATAACTTTGTTTATATTTAATCGAGCTTATAACTTTAATTGGATTAAGTTATTATTTCTCTAATTAATAATTTGTGCCCTCAGAGTGGCAAAGGTTTGATCGACGCAATGCGATACAGGATTCAATAAACACTGTGTGGTGGGGGCATAAAAAAATGCTATCGGTAGTCCACACACATCGACTTCAGTACGTGATGTGTGTGCAGAGTAGATTACGCACAGATGCGTTATACGAACGATTGTAATTTTCATGCCTACGCTTCATTTGTCTCTCAGAGCGTAAACAAAATTCCTTTTGCAGCCTCTGGTGTTATTTATGTTCTTTTAAGAATTTTATAGTTTCTTTGGATTGTATTCCGCACCAAGTCTAATGTTATTTACTACGGAAATGAGATGTATGTACAGAACGTCACCTGGATACTAACTAATAGCCTTGCACTTAATGTTGTTGCCACCAATTTTACCTTATATAGAAAGTTGTATGATATTTGCCACCATAAATGAGTTATTTATTGTATTTTATTGTTTATTGAATTTACTGATTATTAACATAAACTTTATTATGAATGAAACTTGAAATCAAATAATATTTATAACAACATGTTTAAGAATAGTTTAATATTATTAACCCAATGAATAATATTTGTTTGATATTCACAAATGATTATTAATACCAAATGGTATAATTTCGACATCACAAACATCAATCAGTGCCCGCTCTACAGTAGGTTTCGTGTTCTATGACAACCTTCAAGCACAACCCGACGCTTGACTTGAATACATTATATTGCAGGAAATCACGAGCTAGTCCACTATTCAATTTATCTTCTAAAATCATAAGTTAAGTGTAATGATATTTTGCATCCGTTAGATAGCAAGGCCGCTTTTGGCATGTTATATCGCCTCGCCATCCTCGGTAATAAATTTTTGTTTTCTCTTCAAGCGTGTTTTATAGCTAAATATTTTATAGTGGGTACTCGTTATGAAATATTAAAGAGAATTTGTTATCTGAATATTCGTTTAACCTTTTTCGCAACTAACAAAGAAAAGAGGAAAATTACAATATTAATCGTTTTCGTACTTAAGTAAAGACTAAAGAAATTTTAATCTTTCAAGTTTATATAAATAATGCTAATACAAACGAAGGTCGATGTTCAAACAGTACTTGTTTCTATTAAGTCAGACCGAGATCCCGATTTCATTACAATTACTTAAGGTTTGTAGTCAAGAGGTCAAATGAGAACCGATGTTTCTAAATTACACTTTATTGGTGCTCACTTTAAATTTACTTCAGTTAACAAGATCCAATAGTACATATTAGACTTTGAAAGTTTAGTTTGTTCAAAATTTCCGATGGATGTTGTTTTAAATAACTGCTTGCCTCGACTGTACTCGAAGGAGAGCCAACCGTTCGAACAGCCTGATTCTGATGAATTTTTTACAATTTTTTTAGTAAATTCTAGAAAAAAAAATACAAAAATTCCATACCACAGCGATGCAGAAAATAAATTCTTAAATTTTATTTTATATGCAAGGGAAAGGCATTAACGATCTAGTTATCATTATAGAGTTTCACCTCGAACAAAGTGGTTAATAATCGATAATAGTCGTGTCGGGCGTTCGATTCCTGTTTTGTGCCGTTTCTAACTTGACCCAGTGAAAACTGGATTACGCGTAAATACGTTAAGCTGATTTCATTATATTACGACCTGTAAATTCGTGATAGTCATAATAATGATACTGACCACATATTTAAATATTAAAAAAGAATATTTAATGACTGCAATTATTTATTTAATAATATGAAATAAGACATACATTAAATCTACCATCTTACGGGATAAAAAATATAATAATCTAATAACAAATAAACGCTACGTGTGACCCAGAAACTGTAATAAGCAATGAAGGGTAATTGTCCAACAAAAAAACAAATGAGATTTGCTTTAAGACCTTCATTTCACCTTCTAAAATATTACATTACAAACAAGCTATTATTTGCGGCTTGGAGTAAAGCAAAAACCAAGTATAATTTTTTAACATGATTAGACAAGTACGGTCAACAAAAATCGCCAACAGCAGAATAATATATATTTTACTCTGAGTATTCTAAATGATAATGATTAAAAAATTACAATTTTAACACCAATTAAGTAAATGAAGCTTCTAAAATAATAAAACAAGAGGTATATAAAAAATATTTTTGGATGTTTTTTAGCAGTATGTACCAACTCTACCATATTATTAAATGTGAGCCTGTCTAAGTTTCATAGATATGTTCCGTTCTTTAAAAATGCCTGAGGCGAGTGTTTGACCTTGCGATCTGTACCGAGTGTAACCACGAAACTCGTATATTGTTCCTATGGTTATATTTAGCTTAATGGTCATTGTAATAATAATAATAAGACATTTGGAAGCTAAGCTTACAAAAAATATATTAGAATCACGAAGTTAACAAGGATTTAATGGAAGTCATATTTCGTGCTCTACATACATACATATAATTTTTTAGCCAATAATTTTGATTTGACAGTGAAAATCTTAAGAAGTGAAGAACATATAGGAGTAGTTCAGAGACAGAGTTTAAGAGTCCCTCAAGGGCATTTGTTAGGGCCAGTGCTTAATAATATAGTTAACGGTAATGCGTGTATTGTAGCAACTTTTCTAAACACAAACATGATGTCTAATACCATTATGCAGCTCTGTTCGAGTTAATGAACTGACAGGCTTATTACGGTTCAGTTGGTAAGCCTAGAGGCGATAAACACGAACGGTTTCGAATTCAATACCCGGTATCTGACGTCTTGTTGACGTATTGGCTAAACGCTATACAATTTGGTTGATATAGTATTGTAATGCGGACGTGAATTGTTTGTGATAAACCGTAATTGTGTATGTGATGTGTTATTAATATAAGTTTAATTAAAATAATTGAGTTTTAATGATTCATATTTTAAATCGGTACAACACTGGTTAATTTCAAATTTAAGTAATCATAACTTGGTTCATATGTTATAGATGATTTGAAATCAAACCGAGCGTCATCGAAAACCTTCAAAAGCATTACAATTGCGTTTATAAAAGCTTTTTAACATACCAATGTAACATTAAGAAGTTCGAGGAGAGCTAGTAAAAGGCTACAACATCAATTTAGTTTGTATACCTCAAGTTTTCTAATAATTTTCACACAAATCCACAATAGAATTTCGGAGCATTGTTATAATAAATCTAACATTTCCGTTCTGCATTATCAACAATCCCAACCTAACTTGCCGACACGTGTCAACAGTCATGAGCGTTTTCTAAAGATACGTCAATTCGACCCCTTTTTGCCATAATCGTCTATTCATGCGCGCATGCCTTGAATTACAACTAGCTCTATACATGACTGTAGATTATCTCTACAAGTTTTCATATACTATATTTTTGTTTGATTGTTTATTTTTAGTTTTATCATTTTATTTTAGACCTCTGTTCTATACGCTGGCGAATATTCTCTAATCCTTAAAGTGATTCTAATATTGATAATGCCCGTAATTAATTACTATTACTAAGATACATGAAAGAAAGTTATTTGTTTTCCATAAAAGTAAAACCAGGCTTTAGTAACATAGTGTTTTGAATGTAAATGTATATGTATGTAGTATGTAAGCCGTTTATGTGTTTACCAATTTGGTGTTTCCATATATAGAAGCGGATTATTATTGTTTCATTGTACGTACCGAAATAAATTTGTGCTATACATCAATTTTATGTATGCCATTTAATGCTTTATTACACTGTGTTACAGTGGATAATAGCGTCACATTTTTCACATTCGGCAATAACTCGCTAGAATGTCTGTGCGTGTTGCTAACTCGATAATGTATGAGCAATAATTTATAACAAGTAATTCGATTGAGTCTTTATAGTGTCCTTTTAGATTCAAATTAAAAACATTGATGAGCATTCAAAAACAACACAAAAAACTAATTGGTAGTCAATTGGTTTTGTTCTTACCAAATTTGTTGAACGAGTTGTTTGAAAATAAATAATGCATGAGTGTTTAGCGCGCTCGGATTCCTATCTAATAAACATTACACTTGCCTTGTTAAATGGACCTCATGATTTTAATTACATAGAATATTATTAATACAATATAATGTTTTAGTAATGTAATATATTATATGTAATGTATAACAAACATTACCCTTATGTGCCGGGATAAAAGTAAGGAATTCAATCAGCATTCGGTATTGAAAATGAACCGCTCTAGAATTTCAATGTACCTCCCTAACGGCTCAAGATTTATTACTAAAATCGTGTAAAAACTCTTTTGAACGAAGTACGTGATGCTACATATCACAATGCTATAAACCTTGGCCTATATGTTTCGCTTTGTGATTTCAAAGGTGAACTCTATAGTTCTAATAGACTCATATGAAATCTTAGACTGTTCAGTATAATTACAGAAATTACCACTGAAAGTAATCCTACAGACCTTAAAACTTTTAATTTGGCTGAGTTTGTTTATTAACACGTGCTTAAATCGTTGCACAAAAGTATTATATTATTATCAGTACATAATTAATTTTTTTAATTATAATAATGTTTCACGTAGACTATTGATGAATATGAGAACGAAAACTCTTCGTTACACTTAGTTGGCTTCACTTGACACGTGTAATGCCTTCGAACCAGAAATGTTAAGAACTTGACAGTATCAGATCTACAGAAAACTGCTCATCGCCTTCTTAAAAGATACCATGCAATAAATTTAAAATTTGAAAAAGCACATGCAATAAGCACAAAGGCAATTAAGAATAGTGATGATGAAAATATTAGGAAATAATGTACGGAACGCCTCAAGTCAACAATAGAAAATGATTGGGACTATTGAAAGTAATATAACCCTGAATTGTGCAACATGATGGATGGACGTAACGCCTACCACATCGACGATAGAATTTAAATCAAATAATAATTGCACTAGCATTCTATATTCAAATTAATTTGATTCTGATGTTGCTATTGACGTAATACTTATATATATTTTTGTAATATCACAATTAATAATTATATATGTTACAAATCATTGTCCCACAATCTAAAAGCTGTTTTTAATAAAGATCTTCCGCAATAGTTTTATAGCTTCAGTTAAAAGTCTGAGCCGTGAAGCGCAATCGCTGACGCCACTTATGGTGTATTCATGACCTATACTCAATTTATATTCGCTTCCTACTACAGCGATATCTTAGCCTTTTCTCTAGTCCTTATTTTACATATATCACGCCGGCAGTGCCTCTGAGAGATTCTGATATTTAAATTTAAAACAATTCAAAGACTTCTGCTATTTAGTGAGCTTTACCGCGGAGATTTTTATTAAATATCTTCTTAACTTACTGTAGTAGAAATAAGTCTTTTATTTTTATTATTAAAATGATATCTCAGTTATCAGTTTGGTTAGTATATTCTTTCTTTGAAATTCAAAATAAATATGAAACATTAATAATTTCATGAAAGTATAAATTCTACTCAATAAAGCGCAAGATGTCGTCAGAAAAATTCCATTCTTTATTCTCAAACGAACCCGATCAAATTGCTTCAGTAATAAGGGTCTGCCTTAATAAAATGATCGGTGAAGCGTAAATTTGATATAATATTTTGAAGGTTCTATTTATTGGATGTAACGAAAATTTTAATTATATATTAGTTCTTGTTTTAAAGTTATTATAAGTTATGTTAAGTTTTTATTAGTTAATCGTGATCTGCTTTTAGCTACGCGTAGCCTTTATTCTAATATCTGTAATTTATCTGGTACTATTTTAGTCTTGGTAATAAATATATTTAAAACCTTATTAAATCAATGACACGGTTGTTCAAACATAATTTATTTTTGGTAATAATAAGACTTTAAACTCGGAAGGGTCCCCAAAAAGTTTCATTTTGACTATTGTAACTCATTATCAGCAAACACAAAAGGCCTCATCTGGTGAGGCCCCATTACAATGAGGCCCCGCCTAATCGCTATTCTCGAAAACCTTTGTTCAGTGCTAAAGGACTCGGAATTGTCAACATCTTCATTAATATTTTCTCGTATCTCGCATTATACGCTAAAACTCTTAAGGGCTTAAAACCCTAAGTAAAGTGTCAGGTTTGTATTCAGGCTATTCAGTTTATATTAGTCTTTCCGGTTTATATGGTATTTAATTTGTTCTTGTGCAGTAAAATGTCTTTTATTACAAAATAATGTACATTTTATAATGAAAAGACGAATTTTGTTGAATAATTAGCATTCAACATTATAACGCCCCAAATGTGGCCACCTTCTTTCCGGCAGCCTAAGCCTTACTAAAACTCTTAAAGCCGTCAGCCGTTCCACGAATAAATTAATATCATATTCATTGATACGTAATTAATTATACGTTATTAATAACGTTGTACTGACTTTGGAAACGCGGATTGCAAAAACTGTGTTCATCTAAATTAGTATCAAAACCAGTTCTCAAATAGGTTACAGTGTTCGTTTCCTCGAAGGAAGTTGTTATAAATCATCTTTAAAAGCCTTATCGTCGCGACCTCCATGTACTTGCGAAAACCCCGGAATCGAGTACGTGCTTAAAACACGGAAATACGATATATGTTTCTCTGATCAAGTATCGTAAATAATTTTTTAAGCCGCGCCTGGCTTTTGGACGACACACAAACAATTAGTCTTGCAAATATTGATCGTAAAACATTAATATTTTACTGATTCCTGTTCGAGAAAGAGTGTAATACAGTTGTGTACCTATACAAAAAGTCTAAAGACGGTTATGTTGTTAATATAGATGACTATACATGACTTGTTATAAATTAGATATATATATATATATATATATATATATATATATATATATATATATATATATATATATATATATATTATAACAGTTTTTATAATCATAATAAATATATCGAATAATGTTAAACTTAATAACAAGTTTAATAGTGTTTAACAATAATTTTAAATAAATATATTCATATTATATTTAAGATAGGAGATTGAAATATTGTCAACACAACCCGGGTAAAGAAAAGCAAAATGCGTATGGATTAGAAGGTAAAACCTTCTGTAACAAATAGATCCATTCAAAAGATATATGTCGTGTTCAGGAAGCGAAGTGGATGCCCTTGTGTTGCCGGCATAGTCAAACGACGAGTGTACTGTGACGCTGCTCTAAATAGAAGGTTGCTTAGCCGTATATAGAAGTTCTGAGCACGCTTTAGTTGATTGCTTTGGTTCCATGAACATTTTTTAATTTTAGGTACACACAATAAAAAAATATCTTCAAATTATACACCAAAAATAAGTAACGGGTAAGTCAAATGAAATGTTGACAGAATTATCCAAGTCCCAATCAAAATGGTTTAAAAATTAAGTAAACGAAAAAAAACTCGGAAATTATAAACGGTAAAAAAGTTTGAAGATAAAATTAAATTATTTCTGCAAATCCAGTGTCAGTCTCTCCCTGAATACATAATAAGACATTTAACAAAGTAAACCCAGCAATGAGACTCAAACAAAACGAAAAAGGTTTTGAAACATGAAAAATGAAACTTTTAAATATCACCGGCTCGTACAAAGTACAATAACTTCGAATGGAGTAATTTAGAAAATTACCTTAATGAGAGAATAAGTATGCAGCAAAGATAATTAATAGCGTGTAAATAGTTGTTACCAACTTACTTACTTATTTACACGATTATTATTAAGAAATGAATGTGATAGATATGTTTTTACATATATAACAAGTTCGTTACAGAATGAAGCTTTTGTCTCTATCGTGGTTTTGAATAAAGTGGATCAATATATTAATTCCTGATCTGTCATAAGGTAGGCTTTCATAGAGATGCTAGTAGCAACAGTAACTCGAATACGTTTGAATCATTCTAGAAAAAAATCTCCTACCTCAGTTCTGCTCACCTTGAAAGCCGGAGTGGGCGTTCTAAACTTGATTTAGCCGCCATCTGACAAACCCTTTTTTTATCCTGAATATAAATAAGACGAGCAAAAAATATAAATTCGAGTAAGATTTTTTCTCCTCACTGTTACCAGTGGGACCGGAGCTGAGCTTAGCGAAAGTAAGATTTGAATAATAAAAGACATATTCGCTTATAGTGTGATGTTGTTGTTATATTTTTTCATTGCTCCGATAGTTATTCTCTATTTCCTTGTAACCGCCAAAATATGCTTACTAATTCGTTTTCCCTAGACTCAAGGAGATATTATCATGATATAGACGGTTTGAACGGTCCTCAGTACTTCCTCTATTGATAATTATTTCCGGCGTCCTTAGGCATCTAAGTCAAAGTTTTACTGTATTCAGTTAATCTACTAATATTATTGATGAACATATGATATATATTCACGTTTAATTAGATTGTGAATTATAGTGATTTAATCGAAGCGGAATTAATTTAGGATGAC
Source organism: Napeogenes inachia (assembly GCA_959347355.1). Classification (NCBI taxonomy): domain Eukaryota; kingdom Metazoa; phylum Arthropoda; class Insecta; order Lepidoptera; family Nymphalidae; genus Napeogenes; species Napeogenes inachia. The sequence goes on along the minus strand of OY365804.1, from coordinate 11,345,626 downwards.
ATAATATTCAATAAATAGATGATTATAATAACGCAATAACATTACTATTCAGTGTTATATATTATGTATATATTGTTTTCCTCCGACAAGTAATTCAAATTGATTACATTTGTATACTTGTTTATAATAATAGAAATAATTCCTATGAAAATAATATAATTAATAGTAAGGAAGCAAACTCAATGCAATAGTGTCATGCATACTAATTCGAAAGCTAGTTCTCTGCTAGAGCTCAGTATACGAGGCATGTCATATACACACAAATTCAACCGATTCAACTTTTCTGAAAATAACGTAATGAAAAAAAAATAAATATCATAGAATATTTAGCCTAATTGATTTTTTTCTTTGTTCACAGACAAAAAAGAACAACCCGAACCACATCAAGAGACCAATGAATGCGTTTATGGTGTGGTCTCAAATCGAACGCAGAAAAATTTGCGAACAAACACCAGATATGCATAATGCAGAAATTTCCAAGAACTTAGGGCGTGTTTGGAAAACTCTAAATGATGAAGAAAGGCAACCCTTTATAGATGAAGCCGAAAGATTAAGGCAGTTGCATATGCGCGAGTACCCTGATTATAAGTACAGGCCTCGCAAGAAGACGGCAAAACCGGCGCAAAGAAGTGGCGCAATAACTAAGCAGAAGCGCAAACAACGAGCTGACAGCAATAACAACAGAGGTGTATCCAGGCGGAGAACGCGAACGGTCCCAACCGTGCCGAGTGTTCCAATAGAAACGCCAACTCCTCCTCCACTTCCTGCTTCTCCTGCAGGCTCACCCGATTCTCCTGAATCCGCGTGCTTCTACGATGACAACACGAGGCGCGACCAAACAGACCTTACTGATCTCTATTCAATTACGGATTTACTTCCTCTACCAGCAGATTGTGAAGTCGATCTAGACGCGTTGACGGACATGGAGTCCTTCGAGACGGCATCTTCCTCTTCTGGATCACACTTTGAATTCTCATGCACGCCGGACGTGTCTGATATGCTTAGTGAGATCGGCGTAGCTGGTGACTGGGACGACCATACGTTCTCGTCGTACCTCACGTCGTCTTAAAGCGGTGCCCAGGTCGCCACGGCCGCTGGCCGATACCACTGATCTCATTTTCGAGCCGCCACACGGGGGCCGACGACGCGGCGTCCGCTCGCCGCCCCGCCTAGAGAGTGCCTACATCCAATTGACGTGTCGACATTTGGATTCAATGTACAAAGTTATTTAATAAGATTTGATGATGAAATTTGATTTCTAAGTTGTTCGGCCGCACGGCTTTGTTTACTTTCAGTTTTCTTTATTTTCTTTATTGTAAATGCGAACTATTTGGAAAATGGCTTCCCGACGTCACTTGGTCGGGTTTTAAAACATAGGCTGTGAGTTGGTTCTCGTTTAAACGTTTAGCTTTTGTTTGACAGCAAATGTTATCAGGGTGGTTTCCAAACGGCACGTCTCAGACGCATCTCAGTAAATAATCCGTCTTACTCTCCGTCGCCTGCTTAGCAAGTCACGGGCCGGTTAGGTCGCCGCCGCATGTTCGTACCGCGTTGTCGCGTCCGTATTCCGTACATGTACATTACTCGACTTGGCTTCTATTGTAAGTTCGAAAATCCTGAGCACTTAATTTTACTTTTTTAACAATTTTAATATAGGAACGATCGTTTATTTACCTTTAAACCTCTTAGATGGAATATATATCGAGTAATAGAAAAATAAGAATAGGTTAAAGTCATGTCACCTTACGTTCTATTTACTGTACGTAAGCTCACTATATACTTTGTTGCACACGTAGATAATAGAAACACGTATAATTTCTCTGTTGGAAGCTAATCGGTATGTCATTTTGAAGAATTTCGGAGTGCGGGACTTTTTGGAAGGATTTGGCCCTTACCGTCTCTTTGTTGGAATAGGACACGCAGTACACAGTGTCGTACAGTAGACGACAATGTGTACTCTTTTTATTCCTGCGCGCGTGATTCTTGTCAAATCCATTCAATGGAGTCATGGTAAGGGATTTGTGTAGATGTTACGAGTTGATACGTCTCGCTATAGTGTATGTTAGGTTGTTTAAGGTAAGGTAATTTCCGTTCAATGGTAAGGTATGAAAAATCTATATCTGTAGAAATGATGGCACCTCAGGATCGATGCGAAGGGACACTTTTTCAATCTTTTTACTCTTCCCGCTTCAAATTTTAAAAACGTCGTTAGAAAGATACATATCAAAAATCGGAATGTATTAATTCGCTTGACGGTGATGATGAAAAATATTCGAATGAACAAACACAGGTTCGGTTATAAATAAATATTTTGCTGTTTTAACTCTGTGATTTACGTTATGGATTTTCTAAATTATAAGAATCTAGTGGAGACTGATATCGCATAGATTAGTTTTAGCAGCGCTAGCTTCTCTTAACATTTTTTAATTTTTAGAACTGGGCATACTTTTAGTAAGGGAAAACAATACGTATTTTTGATAATTTGCTTATCTGTGGAGATCGGGTGCCGATCTTGATAAAATTAGTTCTGTATTTTCATGTAAAGCTAAGAAACATTTTTAGGTATTTATGATTTAAAAACTAATTACCGATCTTACAGTGTTCCCGATGTCCACACTCAGGCGTGCGCTAAACACAATTTATATAAATTTCGCTAAAACTGTCAATTCATTGAAAATGGCGTCAGTTAGTTAGTGGGGTAATTTAATATTTGTAATATTTCAGATATAAATATTACCTTGGTCATAATAAGATAATATTATAAATCTTATAAAATATACTGTTTCAAATAACGAATACAATGTTTGTAGGTACTGTGTCCCTAAGATATATTTCACTTATAGGGGTCCGGTGTGCTCTGATCGATTTAAAAGAAAATGCTTTACTTATATTCTTATAAATATATTATAACTTCGTGTAACTTAGTGAGTGTCTACGAAATCCAATTATTTTTAACAAAAATGCATAAAATACATGTTATATATACATAAGTATGATGTAAACCTGTAAGTTCTATTGTCTGTGTGTTGTAGAGCGATATTATATATTCATAAAAAAGATAAGTAAATTTGTGCCTAATTAATTACTTGGAGTTTTTCATATGTATATTATAGTGATGCTCAAGATATCTTTATAAGCGCGTAGTGGTTACTTAGATGCTGTTATAAAATGTGTTAAATGTTATAATACATAAGATATTTGGCCAGACATGCATTTTGTATTAATTTTTCTGCTTGGAAGGTTCTCAAGGAATACCAAAATGTATTAACTGTCTACTTAGACTCACACAAACTCTTACCCCTTCTTTCCATTACAATATATGATTCTAACAACTTATTTTATTAATAAATATCTGAAAGAAGGTAACAGTTTGTGTTCTAATAGACGCTGTTAAAGTTAACTTCCAAGGTTGAACCAAACAAGATTGTCAAAATGAAAGCTTTTTTCAAATGTGTGTGTTTAAAGTAGTGCTTCAATATAAACATTTAATAATATTGTTTTTAGACGTCGCTATTGTCCGCTTAAAGGATCGTAACTTGGAGTTTGTTTATGGCTTCTCACGGTTTAAAATTACGCTTGTAAATGAATTTTGCACTAATAAAAGCAATATAGATAGTGACACGAACGCTCAAATTAGATTTAAATCTCCTCTTTAAGTAATTACAAAGCAATCGACGATAATACATTTGTAACCACATGTGTAGCGCAATATTTCTTGAGTAGTAACTATGACCATTCCTGTCACATGTAGAGTCCGTCTCAACAACTATGACAACAGACAACCGTCTGTTCGAAGGAGAATGTTTTAATAATCCGTAGAGTATTTGTAAAACAACATCGAATTTATTGTTGTATTTAGCGCTTCTTGTTCAATAATTGGAATTATCAGGGTTCGATGTTTTGTTTGAAATTTAAGATTGTAAAAAAAAAAACGATTTGTATAAACTGTATTCTTGATTCTTTTGTAATCTGTTTCATGTTTTCTCATTGTTTGCTTTAATCCGTAGGCTTTATACCTTTTAATATATGAAGGTATTGTAAAATGTAAATAATTAATTAATGGAACTGTTTATAATTATGTAAAAGTCAAAATAAAGCGATACTGTGAGAAAAACTAGAGGGTAAAATTAAGCGTCTCAAAGAAATAAATATCATAGAAGACGTAGTTGTTGTAGGTTATATATGTAATTAAAGTTATTATATGATACATTGTTGTGTACTTCTTCTTAATCTTCCATCATCTAATTCTGCTCTCTTCACAATAAAGAGAGGAGAATCAGGTGATTGACAATGTACTTTATTCTGAATTCGATTTTCCAACTCTCAATATAAATCTATTATCCGGCCAATCTGAATTCAAAGTCAATCTAAACGGGTGTAAGAACTACATTATAGTTAAGTTTTAAGTGAATGTTTCTTACCGTTAACGTGAAAATATCTTGACAGTTGGAAAATCGAAAACACCAAATCTTTGCCTGAGTCTCTAGCTTACGAATCGCTTGTCATACAAGTAGATTTCTTTTGGATCATTGTAGATTATTAATTATATATGTTTAACATTATCATAAGTCTTTATTGCGATTCGAAAAAAATGTTAGTGATTCATTCACAGAACTGAAAACGTTAAAAATATACTCGTTATGTTGTTTAAAAAAAAATGATCGTAAATATATCTGTGTATTATATACGTACTGTTGTTAATTTATTTAGTAAGCGTCTTCTATCGTAAGATTTTGTTTGACATTCTCTTTCCACTTTGAGACAACACACAACGAAGCATTTTCCGTTTCATTCTGTCCTTCAATAGCACATAATGCTTATCATATTTAGTATTAACTGATATATAATTGGTGTCTATAAGAAGATAAATTTTAACAATTAACAACCTGTAGTGGGTGCGTATTGATGAGTTATCGTAGCTGTCTTTAATGGTTATTGGTATAGGATATTTAAAACAAACGAAAACTTCGCACAATCTGAATCAAGGAACTAACATAGGAATAATATAGGTATTAGTAAGTAAAGTTACAAAAATAAGTGTGATAGATTGTTTTCTTACGTTCCATGATTGTTTTTTGGAAATAAGATGTTCTTTTGATTTTTCCTGTAATGTGCCGATCTCTTGATAATATGTTATTGATTGTGAACATATAGACACCCAAACCATGTATAGCTTAGAATATACGTTATGATATTATTTGAATATTTCTGATTTATTAATTTAGTGATGCATATTTAGTTGATCTTGCTATTCGATCAAATATATAAGGAACAAAAAAATAATAAAATGGTCCATTAAATTCTATCAAGTATTGTTAAGGTAATATTATTAGTAGCAGCAAATGTATACTTAATAATCGAGTGATAACAGTTGTATCACTAAAAGTACCTTACATGCCAAAATGAATTCAAACTATTGAAGCTAAAAAAATGGCTTTAATTGTAAAAATAGGACTGACGTCATTACAGTCATTTTCTTGTACCATTGGATATTGTAAATACCTTGTTAATAACCTACTTAATGTCACGTATTATTTAGATTTTTTCTTTATAAATCGCACTACAGCCGTGTGTTCCGAACCATTCTAGTCTACGAAGATTTTGGGCAGTTTAAGATAATTTCTGATTCACGTCACATCATTGATGACATTGTGTTGTATCGAGGACACTCGTGGCATTTCATAAATGATACCTGATATTTTTTATTTTTTTTTCAATTGATACCAAAAAATAATGAAGCTGTTAGACGCCGTTACCGATGGATCTCTCTTTAGCACTAGACAGTTGCGGTTTTTTGGCTTAGCAAGTACTGACGCTGCCTCTGTGTCGGCAACATAGTAATTGGCTCTAAAACGTTGTACTCTGTACATAGTAGACGATCAGATGATCTTAAGTAATACAACGCACGGTTCGCTAAAATGTTAAAAATATTCCCCTGTATTGGGTTTATTTTATTAAAATCTATTATCCGGCAATAGTTTTAGGTTTTATTTTGTATTGATAAGTTATTCTGCGAGGAGAACGCTAAGTTGTTCTCGCACGTTGTATAAATTATTGACGTATCGAGTAAGGAACCTGCTGTAACTGCATATATGTACGTAGTTTATTAAACTAAGTATGAAATAACATTACTGTAGTTATGGATTTAAGGCAAACGTGTACATTTTGTATCGTACTTTGTTTCAATAATGAATATATATTATTATATGGTATAAAATAAATCATCCAGTTTTTAAAAAAACAAACTGATTTTTATTATCCCTTTCCCGATCCTGATATCTATTTCATTAGCAATGAGTATCAAATCTCACTTAAAAGTAATAAATATCTTCAGTATAAAGAACAAGTATTATGACGTGTTAATATTTGATTATATAATATTCAATTTGCAATACACACAAGCAAACCAGATATATAATATATAGATAATTAAATGATCTTTAATATAAGGAGACCTTTAAAAAATTACACTAAAAATAGTTATTAAGAATTATTAAGGAGGGTGGACGTCATTTGATGGCGTCATTAGAAATGAGTAATGAAAAGTCTAATATAAGGAAGGAACATATAAAATTAAAGCAATAAATTTGAATAATAGTCGAGCTGGGACGCCCCGGGCGCTCTCGAATCTTATTTGCGAGTTTGCTTAATTAAAGCCTCTTTATAAGGTCGCAGAAGGTATAATGGCTTGGTTTTAGAATTTACTGGCACTAAATAGGAAATAGTTGGAGGTCAGCTTACAGACGTTTAAAACCAAAACCTAGTAGCGGTTAGCAAGCGAGAGAATGCCGCGGATTTTAACTATGATATATGTGATGAGAATGAAGCTTAGTATGTAGTAGGTATGGTTAAATTAGATTTAGCATTTGGAAGATGTTTTTGCAAGTGTTTAGTTTGTATATTTAATTCATATGAAAACAGTCCCAATGATGTTACTGTTATAATGAACTCAAAGGTTAATTTCAATCAACAAATAGCATAGCCTCCCGTTTTCTTTGATCACGGCCAATAACATGGTTTCGTTAGCTGAATACTAATCAAGGATTTGCTATTCCATACCCGACGTGTCTGACTTTGACGTTAGATCTAAACGTACATACTTAATGGGATTATGTTGTGACAATCTAATCAATCTTGTTTGGATGTTGAAAATGGACTTCTTGACAGTCGTATAAATTAGATTTGTAACTTTTTATGGGCTCGAAATCGAGAGTATCATGGTGAATCTTGTTACCTTAACTGACATTGATCGAGAGGGATTTTTATTCTTCTCAGATTATGTAATATTCCTAATCTTCAAATATTAATAAACTTAATTTAAAACGACATGAAGTAGCCTGAACATTTAAATAAGTCTGCTTTAAGAATTATAGTTGTGAATGAGAATTAATAAAGCAAATCTAGTTAAAGGTAATATTAAAAAAAAAAAACAAAGTTTTTTGTGCTATAATTATTTTGTCTTAATATAACAGTACTGACCATCGTTATATGAGTATTTTATAGAAATAAAGTAAATATATTATTATGTGGTAAACTCTTGGTAGAATAATATAGTAAAAAAGTAAAAGACTGTATAGATTTATTAATAACAATTTAAGTTTGTTTGTTTATAACATTTGACGACATTTAATGTCCATTACTTATTATTGATTATTGAATCCTATTAAATAATTTCATTATTTCTGGTGAAGTAAACGAAAGAAGAACAGCTACCTTACTTTTTTATGTTTGAATAATTGTAGATATTAAGACATCTGAAATGTAAATATCATAGATTGATGAAAATAAAGTCTGTTAAATGAATTCTGGAATTAAAACAACGGCTCCAAGGGCTGACGATATGAATGATAAACAGCGCAGTTGTTATAAGGGACAGACTATGGTTTAGGGCACCTCATGTAGGTACCTACCTATTATTAGAAACTCATTTTTGTGGTTTATCAATGTTTAGACCACGTAGTATTTCGGGAATCCTCTTTAATATTAAGTCAAAGTCAAAAGTCGTTGTTTTCGTATGAGTGTAGGTACATTGCTGAAACCCCAATAAACTGATCATTTATAGCCACTCTAGAATAGTTCTAGAAAATGTTATAAGTCCTATTTATTATAATAGATAACTCGTCAGTGTGTGTGTGTGTGTGTGTGTGTGTTGTTAGTGTTATCAACACTTCACATGTTTGATAATGATGTATGGCAGACAATCTGTCGCTCTGATAAGAAGCTCGTCACGGCTATTTATATAATTTTCTTTTAAACGTACCTCGTCCTTAAACACTGAGACTAGAAAATTATGGTAAGAAATACTAAAGAAAGCAGAATTAGAAAGTTTATATTTGTATGAACACGGTGTTTAAGAATAACACACCTGTAATTTGTGACTTTAGAATAGTTACTTGAGGTTTTTGATGTGTTGGTATAAATAGGATCTAGCCGGATGTCCTGTACTTAATGATTCAATTTGTCTAAAGTAGAAATCACCGAATCATTAGATTGAAATGAAAGGTCTACTTTACAGAGTCTAAAGAAAGGAGAACATTTGAAACTATAAATTATAATTTATATGAGACTAAAAGTAAAACAAAAATCTGAATAATTGAATTACATATATTTTCTAAAGAACAATATTATTTAGTATACGTAACGTAATTGGAAGTTTAAAAAAAATATATCTTATCGACATTAATGATATTTATAATCATTGATATTGCTTTCTTTATTGCAAAATAAATAAATACATTTTTTTAATCATTAAAGAGATTAAAAACATAACTGTACTAGAACTATAAATAGTTATATTTTGTTTTTATAACATGACAAAAGTAACTTTTTACTTTTGTCATGTTATGTTATACGTATTATATATAGATAGTACCAACTATTAGTTTCGTAGATTTAGACAACATGTTATATTTCTTAAATGTCAGTTCTCCAGGCTCTGAGAGGAGAGTCTGCCGTAATCTTCCCTTTGGGTGTGTCTCAGTGCTCTATTGAGTTAAGTCACTGCCTGGAAATAGCAGGCCACGTCAGGGCACGTTCCATATGTATGTATGTATGTATGTATGTATATGTGATAGAAAAATATTGTTACATACACATTCTATAATATTTAAATTTATTTTCTAGTTTTATGATTCGTTTCAAATTCCATATATTAACAGTTAAAATATCTAAGATCATTGTAATAATAGAGAAAACTAATTTATGTTATTCATTATTATATTCTTTGTATTTATTATGATCTTTTTTTAAAATATTGTGTATTATTTTGCAAAACGATATCTAAGAAAGTAGAAATGTTGCGATTATATTATTTCTCCGATAATGAAGCTGATAAGAAATTGGATAAACAAGTTATCAGTGACGTCACGACCTTGGTTCGTCGGGATATAGGTTACTGACACCAGAAGGGCAACGTGACTTCGGTGTTTACGAAGATGTTTTACGATTGGGTGTTTTTTACGTCACAGTTATTCATAGATTTAGAGATGCCCCGGACGCAAGTGCATCGAATCCGGACGTGGAAAAGACCTGAAGTCAATAATCTTATGAAATGTGACCGACCTGGGTGCAATGCAAACATCTGCCAAATATTCAAAAACATATCGCTTGTTGCGCAAATATATTAAATATTTTGTTAATGCTTAATATTTACTAAGTGTTAATATTTGATTATATTCTTCTGAATTGGATTTTATACAATTAAATATCGCTTAATTTTAGACATTTTAATAACTTTGGACTTGAGAATAGATTAAATTATAAGGTAATATAAATTATTTGTCGGGAGCAACTATAATACAGTGCTAGATCACAAACATCGATTAGATAGAGGAATAAAAATAAATAAATATATATTTTAAGAATACAAATTATTATTATTATTAATATATATAATGAGTGAAATTATTTTATTTATATTTTATCACTTTTTTATAAATATAATATTAATTTCAATATCATATTTTTTTGTTTTACCTTTTATTTATAAATTAAGATAAAAAGATAAGACATTATTTCTTGCCCAAAGTACATCCAGTGATGAGGACGTTGCCATTCACTAAATAACCAAGAATAAAATCCTAGTTTACCAAGCTTCGTAAAAGCCGAATTCTAAGAAGAAATGTCATCCTTGCTTTTTTAGAACCTCTGAAAGAAGATAATTGTTTTTTGTAGTATACTATATTATTAAATCTCTGTGTTTCATCATATTTAAAAAAAATATGATCTTGAAATTAAAAACTAGGACTAAAAATTTAAGTTCCAGTGCTACAAAAGAATTACAAAAAAAAAGAAAAACCATTCCGGGAGTGATAGTTTCATCTTGTATCTCAACTTTTTAAGTGTTGAAATATCTCTACAGAGTGGTAAAACTATTTCATATAAATGATGTTTTAAAAAATAGCAATAATGAATAAATATAATCGAAAATCGTACAATAGAAACCGACCTTCGTATAAATCATTAAGTACAACAATGACCCTGTTACCGACGCCCTGTTTGGCGATAATTAAATATTTAAACACACACACATACACTGGAGCACACACGAAGGGCGTGCTGTGAACCAGATCTGCAACACTGACTGACTCATCTTAGATAAAGCACAAGGCTGTTAACTAACTAATGTAGGGAGTTGACCATTTACAAAACATACATAATTATTTTTGATATCGATATATTCTTAAAACGATATTATCAAATCGATTATGTTATTCAGAGTTTCAGTTATTTTTTTGATCAGACTGTTTGGTATAAGAAGGATAAAATAAAATTAAAATGTACATATATAATAACCGAGTCGCTAGTTACAGTATGTGTGTGTGTGTGTGTGTTCTAGAGCACACGCGATGTTGAATCACACTGTACTTCCTACATAATTTATAATTTCATGGAGCGATCGGCGTATCTGGGTTAATTGTTGTGATTCACGGCCGCGTTTGTTTTCGTTTTGTTTTGTTTTGTTTGAATTGTTTTTCGTTGACAGACTTGTTTGCTTCACAGTTGTTTTTTGTTTTAGAGCGAGACTTTCAGTTCCTTGATTAATGCGTTCACTTGATAAAATAAAATGTAGATAATGTTTGATACGATAGCCCAACGAAAAACATTACTTCACAATTTGAATTGCTTTATCGCTACTTTTCAAATCATAAGGTCAATGAACTTTATCTATAATCTTGTATTTTATACTTATTAATCTATCGCTATAACTTATAAGTATTGTTTTCGTTCAATCTCCCTTCCAGTACCTATCTTTTAAAGTTGTTTTAGGTTCTCCATTAATAAAGTCCAATCTCTCTTTCATTCTCATGAATGTATTATTTTAAAGTATTGGAAATGATCATCCATGACTTGTGAAGTTATGTTTTTCAATAGTTGAGGTCGTTGTCCTTTTATCATCAAAGACGGTATCACTGATAGTCATGAATTTATAGAGTTCATTGTTTCGGACAATTTGATATTGGATTTGTTTTTAATCTTTTGTCGTATAGAGAGATATGTGGAGACGTGAATGGACTGGTATAGGAGCCAGGTGTCTTGTTACTAATCAAAGACAAGTCCTGGGACTTTCGAGTCACTAATGGTACCACCTTCCTGGCATGCTGATTTAACGACTAATTTATCATTGTGTTGGTTTAAATGTTTTTGTCTTTTCTCTTAGCACAATTTATTTTTTGACAATGACATTTGACTGGTCAGTAATATGTATAGATTATGGATATACTGAAGTCACCTACAAAATAGTTGAATATAATATTCAAGGAAACTTGGTGTGACAATATTATTTTAAAATTCCTTATACAACCCTTGTAATTCCTTTAGTGCAGAAGTCTATGTGAGGTGTTCAACATTTATCAGCAGGTGACCCGCACGGTCGCTTAGGGAGACCCCTATATACCTAAAATAAAACATTTACGACAACTGTCAATAGTTTTTTATTTTAAGGTTTTATAAAAAAAAATATCATATTATATTCCCGATAGATAACATTATAGATTGTACAAAAAATTACAAATACATTAAATTTACATACTGATAATTACACGTGTGGGTCAGAATGGTATCGGACACCGAGAAAGGTCAAAGATAAGAGCGCATTGACCCCAGGCTCTATTTTGTGTTATCGTTCACGTAAAATAGACTTTATTAGATGACATTATCGTCTGCTGATATTAAATCGGTTATTTACGTTTTTCCTAAGGTCAATATGTCATAGGTGTATTGTACGACAAAAAATGTCTAAGTAAATATTATTTGTTTTGTGGCATTGACATAGCTGGAAGTAAAATTGGATTTTACACAAATTATATAATTTATATAATTAATCATCATCTAGCGCCATCTAATGTATCTAAGAAGAAAATTTTCTAATTAACCTAGAATAGACAATGCCTTGCCATACTTATTTGGCTAGCCAGTGAATTGTAACAGTTAAACATTGAGACTGTGTTTCAAGAAAGGCAAAAAGATATTTAATTTAAAATATTTGTTTATTAATTATAACTTTGGTGTCTCTTCCAGACAGCCACGGTTCTTCCGATTAATAATAATTATCTCAAGAAGAAGAAGAAGAAGAAGAAGAAGAAGAAGAAGAAGAAGTCCCTCTAAGATACTAGGCAGAAATATTTTTATTTTTGAGATGTTTCTTAAAATACTTGTTGTCTGAACTTTTGAAAGTTTCTTTTAATATGAGCGTGCTATTTTCAGGTGATATTTTGTATTTCAGTAACTTTGTAATTCACAGTCCTTGGTGTCTCCTGAACTCGCTAAGTTCAATGTAATATTAATCCACAGCAACAGGATTTTATTAGCATCGTGTTAGCGAAATGTTATTGTACTTTGAACATAACTACAAAGAATTAGTCAAGAGTGAGTCTAAAACTTAGGGTTCCGTATTATTTCAAAACTTCGTTTGTAGTTAAAAAAGATTTTTAGTGATTTCTTTGGTAAGAATTATAATATTTACCTTATGTTATATTATCTTACCTGTACCTTATATTATTTTACCTGTCAAGGAATTTACAACATTAACAAAGTGGTTCTAAAAATAAGTATTAGTAGTTTTAGTTACTGAACCATTTTCATAACACATTTACAACACACAGTGAACATGACAGAAGTCTATAATATTAATTTGATGGCAAACATAAGGTAAGAGAAAAGTTATTCCCTTCGTTCACGAAGCCACGGTGTCGGCTTGATAGACACAACTTATTTATTCATTCGCAAGCCTTTGGTAGGGTTGTGTGGAGGAAGCCCCTACTATGTGCTACTATATATATTTCTTAAAACATTATAATTTAGGTATAAGTCAATGTTTGTCCGTTCGTCCTTCTTAGAGTCATGATGAATTGCAGTTTTATCAAGTGAATAAACTCGGAAAACTGTTAAGTTATTGCAGCCAAAATCGATGTATGATATTTGAAAAAATAAAAAAGGATGTAACACCAAAAAGTCAAATGTGTAATAAATACATTTTACTGTAACTTATTGCACAATACATTGTATACTGACTTACCGATTGAAAGAAACAAAAGCTTATTTTTCATCCCAAATAAGCGAGGTAATTATTTATCTGGCTTCGTTTGTATCAGAAATAATATTATTATTAGAAGATTGTTTAAATTAATATTATTATTGGAAGGTTAATACTTATTATATAGTCTAAGAGAAAATGCTATTCCTAGTAATCGACTTGATCCAATAGTAGTTGTTATACTTAAAAAACTAGACCAGACCCTTTGACAAATAAAGTTACCTGCAGGGTCTGTGTTCGTTCTATTCTCTTGATATTCAATAAACGAACCTACCACTATATATATATATATATATATATATATATATATATATATATATATATATATATATATGGAAACTATTGTAATCTTGACCTCATGTTCAATATGTCTTAGGGTAAAAAAAAATGGTATTAGGTTTTCAAATTAAAATATGAAACCTTATTCGAACTGAAATATGAATATATTATTAATATAAGAATCAAATATTTAATTAAGTTTCTACCCTAGTAAATAATTTTACGTAGAGTTTTAGATTTCATAAAAAATATATACTTAATAAAGCTCGTTCGAAATGATATTTGGCTCTCCATGTCAATATCCGACCCAGCTTTGACGAGATCAGTCTTTCTCAGCATGTATAATTTATTGAGTAATCTCTGAATATATTTTGGAGGCGGATATTAAAACCCGATACATAAAGTAATACAATAAAAGCCTTAACCTCGCCTTTTGTAACTGGTGAATAAATTTTTTATAACCGTAAGCATTCATATGCAAAGATTGGAGTCATTGTGTCGACAGATAAAAGATTGGTCTCGCCCGAATAACTGAAATACTTTGGTTCTGTATTACCTTTATCTGCTCTTTGAAGTTGTTTTTATATAATTAAAACTGCACTAGTTTTTTTCTCTTATCATCTTGTTCCTTGTTATATAATACCTCTATATTTATATTTCGTTATATTAATATGTTTATTTAATTGATGGAATTGTAATCAGGTTTCTTACGTGGTTATAGTTAATTTTTAACTTAAGATTGTTTGCTGCGTGATAAGACTCTGTATTGAATTAGATTCAATTTAATTATTGACTATCTTATTTCACTAGGATTAAATAAATGTTAATATCTATAAGCCAAATGAGGACTTGTAAAAAAAGGGTACTACTTGGTTGTCATAAGCACAATGGTTTGATCAAATCAAGATTACATTTGATACTTATGTATGCGATACCTTACATGTCACTAAAATAACGGAAAACAATAGAGTTTTATTATTCCACTTATATCAGATATTCCTATAATATACATAAAAATATCGTGACAGTTTAGAATATAGATATGTTTTTAATCAACTTAATATTGTTTATAGTTATTTACTTAGTATGAAGAAATAAATAACCAGAACCAATAGAAAAATAAAAATATAGTTAAGAGAATCAACAAAATAACATCTTAAATTGGTTTAAAGAAACTACTGAAATTCCTAAGCGGATCCCCAAAATAAGGACCGTCAAAGCTACGATGTGATAATAAAATCCGTAACAATGAAAAGAAATTCGTAATAGCGCTTAATTAAAAACGTTTCAGTACAGGCTCGGCTGATTAACTTGGAAGTTTTTGGATGCGTCGTAAACTGGAATGATGGAAGTCAGCGCTTAGGCGGGGTTCAGAAGGTTATTTTATTTTCACCAATGGTATTGTAAACTTTTTGGCTTTAATCACCCTTTAACTGGAATGGTGGGTCAATTTGAATGTAATTAATTTGTTTTATTTCCAAACGTGCGAATAGCTATTGAACTTTAAGTTTGGAGGTTTGAAGGTACGTTAATTTTCCAAATGATCTATAATTATGTTTAGATTATTAAAAATGTTTTTCGAACCTGCTATCTCTGGGGTTCGAGTCCTGTCCATGTTTATTAATTTATATAGACATCAAGTTACCTTTTGATAATATTGATTATAGATAAAAGTCTCGTGTGTCTGTTTGTCCATGTACTTCAAATGATTGTCAGTTTGTTAGCTGTTTATAAATTGATATATTTTATCGTAATAAATACTTCATTGGATACACATTTAAGTAAAAGCTATTTAGCTTATTAAAATATATTATATACATTGTATTATTATTAAAATATTTTTAAAAACCAGTGAGTTCTAGGTTAAATACAATGTTTCGTGATGTGTGAAAACAATTTCCTGACTACTTTTTACGATCATCTTAAAAAAATCTCCGAGTTAGTCCTTTGAGACGTCTTTCAGCAAATATCGTCTAAAATTACTTCGTGGTACGAAGAACAGAAAATTTAAATTAGTCTCTTAATGTACTCTGAGTCCTTTATGTTTACCGCGCAGTACATTTTCTTCGGTTCTTTATGTGACTTTATTGAAGACAACAATATCTTCAAAAACTTTCGAAGCAAAGTAAAATTCTCGTAACTGTTATGTACAATATAAAAATGTAAATTTTTGAATAAAGCAACTTAGATGTTGGAAATACAAATTCAAGTTTATGATTTCCATTCAGTAACCTTCAGACTTATCGCCGGAGTTAAAAATAAAATCCTTAGAGAATCTATTATTATGTAAAGAACCACCCTTGGCCAGAACGTTGCAGTTTTTGTTCAAATACCAGCCGAATAAATATGTCGGGTGCGATGTACGAATTACCCACAGATTAGAAAATATAGACATGTAGCAGTAAGCCAATGATATTAGATATATTAAATAAAAAAAATATATATCTATCTATCCGGTTGTAATCTATCAGTGTAGCATTAAAAAAATAGTAAAAATAGCAAATAGTGATAGCATTTATTACCTTTAATATGAAGTTACGTCTAACATTTACAAATAAATATGTTAATAGGTTTTATTAGAAATAATAGCTTGGTAATATCCGAATTGATGGATACTAATTAATCTCAAAACTGTATGTAGATTAACTTACAACACTTATATATTTTGTAGTCCAACTGATTTTCTTAGACTATACCCTGACGAAGCAGAGGGAATCGCTAGTTATAGCATCCGAGATAAAGTTAAAATATTATCGTGGAAGATCGAAAGTAGTAGCATCTCGCGCGAATAAATGCGCTAATACATTTCGAAAACAACGGTTCAATTTTCCCAGCTATCCCTTGGAAAAGGGCTGTCTAAGATAAATTTAAAATGTCTCGAATAATATTCCAACACAAAGTACTGTTATAGATTTTATTCATGAGATTTCTGTATTGAAAAACATTTAAATATAATATTGATTTTATTTAAGAATATCCACTTGCCGGTTAACAATGAATGTTTCAGGGAGGCTGTTACCAGCACTGCGTGTCAAATAGACTTTATCTCTATACAAATTGAAATTCCCTCTCCACATTCACCGTGAATTGGGCCTCGGGGAATCATTGTCTGAATTATTCACTTTATAACGAAAATTATTTCAAAATGCTTTTTCTTTAAATCTTTTCATCCTTCAGTGGCTATTTTATTTTGCAACAACCCTGTTTGAAGTATTTATCCGCTGCATACCAGGCTCCTGCAACGATATTAGAATGTCTGACCACTTCAGGTTTTACAGATCACTGGACATGGAACGAGAAGTTTTATTTTAACTCTGTTTAAAAGTTAAATGTTTTTATTGTTGGGAATTGACATATTTTTCACTGTAAATAAATATAATGTAACTTTATAAAACAATAATATTTTATAATCTGTTAAGATTCGTTTACATATAATTTTAATCTATTTTCCCTCGCTTACATAACAGATTTACAGTCTTAGTGCCTAAGCTACATTTAGCTAAATCTACTCAGACATAGCTTTGACCGTCTGTCTGGATCGCATTAGGGGCTTATAACCAGGGTCCCAATCTAGATTAGTCCTTCTGTATTACTATACTTTTGTTTTAGTAAGTTAATATTTATATTAAATTATTACATACTTATATATTAAGGTTAATAGAATTTGATGTTAAAGAAGTTTTTATAAATCGTCACAAATAATATTGTACTAACATTAGTAAATTAAATATTTTTGTATCATGTGTCAGAAAAATCAAAAAATGTTCGTCAATTATTTGTATTAAAGAAAAACTAAGCAATAAATCAAATTTAATAACATTATTAGTAAATCTTTTTACTGATATAAAATCGTCAGAAATCTTTATATTTGATTCAATTGCAGTATAAAAATGACAGCGCAAGACAGAAATTCTCCGAATTGTCAGCACAAAGTTTCATGGCGAAAAAATTCCACCCGTCCTAGTTATTTTAGGCATTTTCAATTATGTACAGAGCATGTTTTTTACTCTCAACTATGTGGGTAGTTGCAATTCTTTGTTAATGTTTTATTTTAAGTGCAAAGTTCATTTATTCAAAATCTATTAAATTTTCGTTTAATATTTTACATTATACTTTTTCATTGAAATTACTTTTTAGCATAAAGTTAGATTTCAGGGATAGAATAATAGTTTATCTTTTTATTAACCTGTGTTAATGAGATATTGATGGATGAAGTCTGTCATTAAAAAGTAATATCATGGTTGAATAAATGGGTAGTGGGATTGTTTCAGTTTTGGGTTATCACCATTGCCGAAAATAACTTGTACTGTAGTAGGTAATTGTAGTAAAAAAAATGGAATAGAGTTTCTACTTAGAATTTTCATATGAAGCGTTATTTTAGGATCACCCTGACCTACCCATGTGTTTCATATAATAATTGATTTTGAATAATATTATTCGATAAATTTAAATAAGATTTTATTACTAGCAGTGTATGGACAATTAATTCCATAAACTAAATGAAAAATAAATACAAAAGTATTACAGGATTCTTCAAACAGGCGTAAGTATTTAAAAAAAACTATATTATAGAATTAACAAATGTTATATTAAAATTTACTATTACGAAGTGAAACTTTGGAGTCAGTGACTAGCCGAGTCAATGTCACTAGAGCCTCTCGAGTCGAGTCGAGAGCCAGATTGAGAAGTTGGCTGTTACTGTCGCCACTTTATTAAGTTACGCCAGATCCTTAATTAGACCTGAACAGGCATTTATTGAATTATTACTACAGAATGTATTCGCGAGTCTGGTAGGAGGGAGGGGAGGGGGGGTTGTAAGGGTGCGTACTCATTAGAGCAGTAATCTATTGAACGGAGCTTATAGGAGACAGATAGGGAACCTGTAATGTAAGATATTTTTAGTTAGTTTTGTAGCTTGCAAGAACTGGGCCCCTTTATCATCAATTGAGAACTTATATCTAACTATAAATATATTTTCATTTAGTGCCTTCCTGTAAGCACAAGACCTGTAACAACCATAAAATATATTGAAATATAAAAAGGAAGATAGCTTATATCTTACTAAAATACACAAAATACCGCTTTGATAAACTTAATACAATATAAAAAATATCCAAACAATGTTCCGGGAAGTTAAAACGGCTGAAACCGCAAAGAGAAAAATAGAAAATAAAGGCTTAATAACCCTCCAATAATTCCTTATTTTCGCGCCGTCATAACTTAAGCTACGAAATAAGGCGGCCAACTCTGTATTTTGAGAAACAATAATAAAAATAATAAATCCCCCTCAAAGCCGACTGACAGCCGAGAAACTATTCGTAGACATTCATGATGTAACCATGTCATGAGAATATTGGGGAAAATTTAACTAAAATGCCTTGAACAATTACTGGGGTTATAAGAGAATCAATTATTTACTATATTTTTTGTTTGGTATATAAAAATAATTACTTTAACTATGTAAGTATATCAAATACATAATATATTATAATTGTACATAAATAAAAAAATATGATTCTTATATTTTAAATTGTTCTAAAATGTGTGAGACAAAATATTAATTAAATAAATAAAAGCTATTAAGATAATTAAATTAAAATATGAATCATGCTACAAAAAACAAACGACAAGTCCCTCAAACGAGCCCCAGGTGATAAATCACAAGCGTGGTAACCCTAACACAATCCCGTCATCGGCAGCGACTCGGTGTGAATTCAAACGAAAATGCGGAAAAATGTTGTTTTACATTCGAAAATGGAAAATTTTCTTTACTCGATTCTTATAAGGCGAAGGCAGGGAACAATTGAATGCGTCTCGAGCGCTTGACAGAATGCCAATTGGGCTGAATGGCTTCCACTCTCCCGTCGAAAGTGTTCAGTTTATGTATTTAAAAGAAATCTTCACCTTTTCATAATAAACTTAAAATATTAATTGGTGCAGTATTGTTTAATGATGTGAATGTTAATTTATTTCATCAATATGGAAGGCTGATTCTATAAGGGATCAGGAATTTATTTACATATATATACTTGCAATTATATATTTTTACTGTAATATTTTTTATTATTTGTTACACTTAAAAATAAAACTGGCTTAGCAGTTACTCGTATCATAAAGAAAAAATTAATCCCTACGTCAAATATATTAATGTTTCAATCCAGCAGCTATAGTGTTTATAAAAACGACCTAATATTACATGTACTTATTTGAAACTTAAATAAAAATAGATCTATTAATATCTTTATTAAAATTCTCATCAAATGCAGTAAATAATCTTCAAACGTATAGGTAATACATCAATTTGAAAATTTGAAAAAATGTACCAGCAACGATTATTGATGTATAATGTTTATCTTTAACTTGATTAAATGTAATCTGTAAGTAAATAAGTGAATACAGCTTTTAGAATAAATATATTAAATTATGACTATTATTAGATACGTTTTCAACAGTCGGTATTATTTTAGTTAAATTATTTTATCGTCCATGTTACAAGTCGACTACTTAGTTCTAACTTTTCTTCTCTTTGAGGGTACGAAGCTGCTTTAATAGAATGTCAACATACTAATATTATAAAGAGGAAAAGTTTGTTAATGGGTTTGTTTGTGTGTGGAGCGTAATCTACGAAACTAACCATCTGATTTCAAAATCCTATAATGGGCAAGCTGTATAATAATACCTGTTAATATCTAAATCGAAAAAAATAAAAATATAATATTGAAAAATATTTTTCAATAGCCTTCAGCCCAGACGCGTGATATCCTGGAGCTTTGTTTTAATTAAGTAAAGAACATCTTGGCTGACCCTGGAACAAGAAAAGTGTACTGTACTAAAAATCTTTATATTATATTCCTTAAGTATTTTATTTTTCATAAACTAATACCATCCAGAACACGGATGCACCGACGCACCACGAGATGAAACTAACAGCGCGTTAAATATCAAATGACATTACCCAGGACGATGTCGTAAAGCAAAATTACGTAGTCGAGTGCCATCGGAATATTCTGGAACCTTTGGGACGGCGTTTGAGATCATTTCATTAGAATTTATTTTATGTTATTATACAGAATTAAAAATACCGACGCGCCTCGTAAAACGCATTACGGACCCCTAAATGGACGCGTGTTGTAAATTGAGAGGTATTGCGGAAATTAAGTCTGTATTTTTTTATTTATTACGTTTTTTGTCCGTTTTGATTTGGTTTCGAATATATTTTTGTTATTTATTAACGTGTTTCAGTTGTTCAGTATTACTTTATGTAAAAAATGTGTAGGTACTTACATAATAATATTAAAGTCGAAAAAGTTTATTGAATGAAAGAAAGAGAATGTAATGGAATGACCTTAACAGTCAATCACTCATTCGTATTGACGGAAAAAACACCGCCGTCGTGAAAATAAGGCATTAAAACCATATAATATCACAGCCTTAACTGCATTAGGAGTGGTGGCGTGTTTGTTTGTACAGTCTGTTCATTGAATGAGGGGAAAGTGTGTAAAAGTAAGCAATGAGTAGGTACAGAAATAAAATATACATTTAATAACAATATATTCCTGTATGTATACTTAATATTAACATCAAGGAAAACAACGTCTAAAATAAGTAAAAAAAAACAAGAATAATACGATAACAATGACTTGAAAATAAACTTTCCCTATGTCCTTCACGCTGAAGTTCATTGCACGATATCCGTGTTGAGAGTCTCTAAGACACAAGCATAAGCGGATACCGAAAATAAAAAATATACATTTCATTTCCTTTAACGTTAAAAATAAATAATAAATATTTTTGTTACTTAACTTATGATGCATTGATATTTTTTTGTTCTTTTATTTAATAATGCACTTAATTTTTTATTACAATAATATTTAATTTTCAGACATATCCTTGCCAAACTATCTATCCCTAAAATAAACAAAACTTGCACTATGAATACCAGACAACTGACAAACATACATGAACTACTTTTTAAGATATATTATTAAAGTTAAGTCTTGTAGTAGGTATGTGACTCACTCTACATTACTTATGTTTTTAATTCAATACAATACCATAAAAATATCCTTAAAAACGAGTAAATTCTTGTAAATTACATATACCGGTGTCTATATGTATAAAAATCGCTTCGTCTCACTTTTTGCATCAATCCCCAAGATAAGGAGAGAGATAGCGATATCACGATCAACTGTCAAGGTGCGAGCTTGCAGACTCAACGACTACGAACGGACGATAATGCTGTTTGTTTTTATATAACATGTTACAAATGAACTGAAAAAGATTCAAATATATTAGGAACATTTTCAACCAATCAAAACCGTTATAACAAACATCTATTACCTTTAAAAGGCTATACATTATTGATTTGAGTCATTACTTAGAAATTGTAATAGTAAGTAGCTAATTGGGCAAACATTATAATTAAGAAATAATTATTATTATTGGTAGAGTCAAATGTAAATAAAATTTGACAAAAACGGAATAAAATCTAGCGCTATATAGTTAGTGTTTAGTAGATTGTTATTATTTTCTATACTGAAATGTATTATTATCATTATTTTGATTACACTGCTGACACTGGAGCCTGACTATTACCAATTATACCTCGTATGAGGTCTAGCTCCACCGAGGTCTAAACAAACACACCCACCAACAACCACTTATATTGATATTTTGAAAGGAGAGAGCCCAAAGAGCTTAGACTCCCTTAGACTCCTTTCCGGATGAAAGTTTCACTCCCTTTCATTTCTACTTGTTCACTTTCCCTCTGGGGATGGCCTGTTACCTAAATTATAAAAAAACATACGTTATATAATATACACATATTAAAAGATATTTTTACTTACAATGCTTAAAAGTGCAGATAAACTTGAGTTAATTATTTAGTTATTAGTTATAAAATAAAGACTAATTTAGTAACAGGTCGTTAAAATGCCGTTGAAGCGTCTCAAAGTTGTTTTAGTTAATGAAAATTCAGTTACGTCTCAGAAATTCATACTGCAATATTATTATTAAAATAAAATTGCTTTAGCCAAAGAACTTATATTTAATAACTAGCTTTTACCCGTGACTTTGTCTGCGTTAAATAGTTTCTTGAGCCAGCAGTGTTGTTTTTTACGTCAAAAACTTGCATAGTAAGTATTTTTTTGTGTGTTAAATGTAAACTGGATGGTAGAACGGTTTTTATCTCCCTGTTTGAAGGTAACCTGCTCGTTTCTTGTGGTAAAGGGATAAGAGCCATTATTATTGGTCGAATCAATTTAAAATTTGATAGGATTTAAGATGATTTTTTAATACTTTAATCACTTTTATTGCGACAAAAGATAGTCTATGTCTGTTTTGTTGGAATAGCATAACCAAGTCTACACACTCATATTAGTGGGAACTATAGGTTTTGCCCAACGTTGAGAAGTGTAATGCCCGAAGTCCTTATTTCCTTTTATTCACTTATTTCCTTATATATAATAATTTTAAATTCAATTTCCCGTATTTTTGAAACTATGCATCCAAACAACAAGAAGTAATTAACTTTAATTTAAAAAGTTATACATATATTTACATATATTATAGTTATATATAATTACACTTTACTTTTAATAACAAACTAAAAGGAACCGAAATAAAAAAAACTGG
This sequence comes from Napeogenes inachia, assembly GCA_959347355.1. Lineage (NCBI taxonomy): Eukaryota > Metazoa > Arthropoda > Insecta > Lepidoptera > Nymphalidae > Napeogenes > Napeogenes inachia. Next base: position 11,322,180 of record OY365804.1, on the reverse strand, counting down.
TGATTTTCAAAATATGTTGTTTACCATTAATATTTTTTCTTTTTACCCAAAAACGCGTATTATTATAAAAAACGCAAATTTTAAGAAAATACGTAAGAAGAACATTCTATCAGAGTATCACCTACTATGATGCCAGCGTATAGACAGCGATTTACGCCGTATCCCGAGGGAACGAGTTATTTTTCCATTTAAAAAAGTAGCCTATATCCTTTTACAATGTCTTATCTATGTTCATTCCAAATTCCACCGTAATCAATGCAGTGGTTTAACCCTGAAAGCATAACAGACAGACCGACATAGAGACAAAGTTATTGTCGAATTTATAATATTAGTATGGATTAATACATAATAACTAAAAGCTAAGATGAAATAATGAATTACCAAACTATGAAATATACAACAATATACCTACTGACGTTATAGACTTTTTATTTTTATTAAACCACATACATATAACAAACATTGGTACACCCACACACATACAAACACACATGTACACTTTTATATACAAGACTTATTTCATATATATTTTCATATAACAACAGTCTCTTTCTGTAAAAAACATATTAAAAAAGAGATGAAAGCAATTATTCTGTATGTTAAACTTAAGGTATGGTTAATATGTTGTAATTAATATATTCATATTATATTTTTGTTATGTAATTATTAGTTATCGTATAATTTAAATTATTATGTTTTGTTTGGTTTAAAATATTATAAGAATTCTTTTTAAGAATCAGGAAAAGACTTAGGATATATATTAATAAATGTTTTATATGGATCGAAAATACTCATATCAAAAATGGTATGGCTTTTTATAAGGTCGATATCATGCCGATGTATGGAAAAAAAACACAAAAACCTTATCCCGTAGATGGATGGATTATACCTCGTGGTCGAGATATCAATAATCCCAGTGAGCGGAACTGTAAAGGGAGTTAGTATTATAAATATTTGAAAAATAAAATGAATATATTATTTCAAACCTTGCCATTCTTTGGAATATGTATTGTTCTGGATGATCTGGAACACCAGCTGGCCAGGAGATGGAATTAATTGATTAAATTCAGTTATAAATATATATAGTATCAGCTTGACGTAATGAAACTTTCGGATTTATATAATATTATAATAATAATTATAAGATAAGAGACCAATGTTTAAAATGTCATTGTCGGTTCTAGTTTGTAATAACTTTTATGACAATTTTATAAGCTTCGAGTAAAAATATGTTGTAAAATATTTTATTACAGCAACATTAACATTTTCAGATTCTTAAACCGTATAAGAAATCGTTAAATTTTATAGTCTTATGTATTTTTTTATTTGGTATAAGTATTTTATTTCACTTGAATAGTTTAAAATTTAATTATTAATAATTATTTATTTAGATTTAATCTAAGTCAAGAATTTTTATATTAATATCACAAACAAAACAAACGTAATATATTATAGTTTCCTTTATATAGCGTTAAAAAAAAAATATGATCTGAGTAAAGAAACAGGGAACTTCTACGTCGCCCAGCAGAACAAAACCTTATTATTGCTTTGATTGCTTGTACCCCGGTCGAGCCAGCCCGTATACGAGTAAAGCCACCACCAGACTCCACCCGCATTGGTCAGATGCTGGAGGCTTTATGAGAACACGTAACACTCCAGGCGTGACGTCACATATCGTGTTGATGATTTTAAATGCAATTTAGCTATCAAATTGTCCCAATATAAAAAAATGTATTGATTATTGACTAACTTAAAAATAGTTTAGATGTTTTCTAGATGATAAATAATAATATTCTTTTTATTATATGACCTGCACACTTCTTCGATGCTGTAATTAAAGCGGATGTGACGTCACTGTATTGTGGCATTGCTTTGATCGTGTATATTGCTATCAGCTATCTGTGGCGACCGATGTTGCATGTTGTATGCAAATTTATATATATTTGGCAAAACTTTTGTAAGATAAAGTGCAATTATAAATAATAATATTATTTAAGTACATATATAATATTTGATATAAATTTATTGGTAATTTATTGATAGTTTAAGTAAACAGATATTTGCATTTAAAGACGCAACGACTTCAATATTATTTTTATTAATGTTTCTACTTCTTCAACATTGCAACTAATATAGATATTTTAAATACTTAATAATACACAAATAAAAAAATGTCTGTTAGATTTATTAAATATAATATTAAAAAGTGCTTTTTCCAAAAAAATCAAGATAAAAGGTATCAGAACTGAAATGTATTAGACTTCGTTTGATAATATTATATTTCATATGAAAATCTTTTATTAATATTTAGTTCTTAATAATAATAATAATAGTTCTAAGCATCTCTTTTTTGGCGCACAATTGATAACCGATACCGATTACATCTTTGCTAATGAGAAATTACAATCAATATCTTGAGTTATCACCTATTAACTATCCCTGGATTGATTTTGTATTAGATAGTCATCTAAGATTGGTTGATTGAGTATCAAATCGTATCGTATGTCAGAAAAGAAATTAAAAAACTCATTGAGTCCAGAGGGTGAATGAGCTGGTAAAGTGCGAGTTGATGATCCACCCACGTCAGGTTAACTTGGCTTAACATGGACATCAGTGCGTTGAACTCCTTAAATTAACTGGATGTCATCGCGTAATGTCTAGACGGACGATTATGGAAATACATTTATTATATCATTAGGATCGGCGATGTGTTTCATATTAATTGAATTAAACATTAATAGGCTCATCACTAATTACGATTATTTATTATTGCTATTATATATATACAATATCGAATAAAAATACTTTCTAATTTACTAGTTCAATGTCAATATATAAAAGGGATAAAAAATGAGTTCAAATAATATAGAAAGTGCATATTCACCGAGAAGAGGTACTTTGGAAAAAACCGTGCAACAAGAAGATGATGCTTAGATACAATTTATGCCTATTTTCCATAACTTGACTTTGAATACTCTACAGTAAGCACTTATATCGTGAATCCATAAAATTTTGATCAATACACAGCCTGACACTCAAACCTATCATAACAACTAGAGTATGAACTTTCTACAGTGAGTATGTCCTAAGAAAAAAACTCCTAGACGAATGGTCCTAAAACATAATTGAGTCAACCAATGAAGTAGACGCCTTCTAGGGGAAGGTATTTGTAAAAGGCCAATCTTATGTTAGCTTGTGAAAAAATAGTGTCTTGATCTGTAATTAATATTGAGTATTTTATAGATAATTGTAATTATTCTTATAAAAATAAGTAGTAAATTTGATTAAACGTAATGGTTATTTTGTAAAATTTTATAAAGTTTATATCAATTATTATTTTTATGTTGAATTATTAGAAAATGTTTTAGTTTATTTAGTAGTTCACTTTTGACTTCCGATTAAAGTGTCAAATTGTCAGATTGTTAGTCAATAGAAGACTTGTAAATAAAATTTAATGAAGTTCTAAGATTTGTATAAAAGGACATCAGTCTTCATTGGGCGTTTAAGCAAATTAGTGTTCAGATCCATATGTATTGACAAGTGAAAGTTATATAAACCAAGTGTTATTTATAAAAAATATAAAAGAATGAATTGATGAAGAAACTCTCTTTTATTTTAAAGTGTAAAATGATTACAATTCAGAAGTGGGATACCACCAAGGAGTTTAAAAGTATTGCTACTGCCTTGGTGTAATCATACGCTCCTAATAAGGTACGTTTATATTTAATCATTTATTTGTTTTTAAATTGTGAGATAATGTTATATTTAAGATGTTCTTATATTGTGATCAGCCATGTATATCTTATATTATCTTGTGGTCAGCCACATGTATATCCCTTAAAAAGGACCTTTTAAATATAAACTAAGTAGTAGATTCAATTTTTTTTTCCGAGTTTGTTTTAGGGTAGTTAAAAAAAATACTTGCACGAATATTATAACAATAAAATAACGATATGAGCTTGTGTATGGTTATATCTTATTATTGAAGATATAATTTAAGTTAATGAATTAATTTAGAAGTAAATGGTCCCACGTATTCCGAGATTTCTTTAGTTGTAATTAATTGCATGTAACGTAACTATTATGTATTTTCGAAATAGATACTTGTTGTCTCATTTATTTCAGGGAATTATACATGGCATTGATCTCGATCAAGTGCATAGGCGACTGGTCCGAGACTCGACGGGGGCCTTTTGTGAGGCTTCTCATCATTACTTCTCATCTTACCTCGGGCACATACGCACACACACATTCGATGCTCGTCGCACAAGTGGACTGCCATCGCGTTGCATTGCTGCATCGCGTTGTACCGTTGAACATCGCTTCGAGCACCAGATCTAGAAGTTTACCTTCAAGAATTAAGAACGCTCAAGAAATCAAAGGCATTACAGCTGCCTTCCCTCTGACGCGTGGAGCCTTGCAGGCACTGCTCCCTAGCAGAGAGGACGCCTGCTGTCGGAGCCTGCTGTCGGAGCCTGCTGTCGGAGCCTGCTGTCGGAGCCTGCTGTCGGAGCCTGCTGTCGGAGCCTGCTGTCGGAGCCTGCTGTCAGAGCCTGCTGTCGGAGCCTGCTGTCGGAGCCTGCTGTCGGAGCCTGCTGTCGGAGCCTGCTGTCGGAGCCTGCTGCCTGCTCCCGCTGCTCCTGCTCCTGCTCCTGCTGCGAGGCCCCGTTTTGCACAAACCGCGCACCGCAACATTCAACAGTGCAACTGGAACGGGTCAGCTGTAACACCTGCATCACACCGGAGGACGTGCAAACGGCGGATATGAAGGTAATTGAATCGACTGGTAAAGTATTAAGTAGTCTCGTTATCTACTCCATCCTCTTTAACGCCACAGCCTCCATCTATTGATGGTATTAACCAAAAACAATACTTATAGATTGCAAAGACTCTTCGTTATGTTTATAAACCATAAATGCTCATATTAAAGAATAATTTATATATCAATGTTGTTCCAGAACTTAATCTTAAATTTTAAAAATTAAAGTAACTTTTGTTACTTGATTAAGTAGAGTAAAAGAACGTTGAAAATCATAGATAGGATAATTTGCAAGTTTTTCATTACGCTCTCCAAGTTAGTTGTACAGCCACGGTCAATTACCGCCAAAATTAATCAATTATTTTGACCGCCCCGTCGCGTTGGTCTAGTGGTTAGCACAGACGTCTAACGTATAGCAATGCAATAGGCCTCGGAATCGATTCCCGATAGGGACAGGCATGTATGTGATAAGCATAGCTGTCTGTAATTTGGGTTTGGTCGTTTTTAAATATATTAGCAATATTTATAATGTGTATTTCTATGTATTTGTATAGTTGTGTAACACCCTTAACAGAAACGAATAATTTGCTTACTTAGGGCTTAGATCAATATGCGTAATTTGTCCAGTGATATTATTATAGTTGCTTTCGGTAAAGATTAATCAATGACTTCTAACTGGAATAATAGGGTCGATAAACTTAAATGGCATTTTCCTTACGAAATTTATAAACATTTGCTTTCGAATATTAGCTCTGAAAAATCTGAAAGTTCGGAATTGATTTAGAAGACAACTGTTATGAAAAGTTTGAATAGGTGTGATATAGTGTAAAAATGCAGTTAACTACATCATTTATAGTAGCGGTAGTTGATATGTAGATTTGATTCGGACCAGACACGGTATTAAGTATTGACGTTGCTATCGATTGGGAATATAAGGGAAAACGAACACGAGCGATTAATTAACTTAAAAAAAAAATCGCTTCATTCAGTAGAGACTGAAATTTAAAATTAAAATAAATATTAAAAAATATATATATATATTTTGTTCACGTAAGGTTTTAGTTTGTTTTCATATTCTAACGGTCGCAAAACGGGACATCTAGTATCGGAATATATCAAAAACCTTTTATAAGATTAGAGTATCAGTGTAATTGTAATAGGAGTAGGTAATTGGCTAAATAACGTCGAAATTAAGACTGTGTTCAGTTATAGGAAGTATATTTAATAAATACATAAATATTAATAATGTACAGCTAACCGGGCTATGTAGATGTCGGTAGTAAATGTATGAAAATAGTGTACCATATTCATATTGGTTGCTCAATAATTTGCCATCTTTAAGTTATTCAAAAACGAAAGATATTCTAAGAGGTTCTATACGATTTTACTGTAATTTAATAAATTGTTGACAATGTTAAAATTTACGTAGTTGTAGACATTATAGTTGTTGACAAATTTCTAAACCATTTTATATTTTTATTGGACTATATGCTAAGGAACCACCTAAAATTCCTTACGGCTGACGTTGCATTGCATTTCTCTTAAAGTAATTACCGATTTAAAAGTTGAGTTACTATTTTTGTTGAAAATGATCATCGCATAAATTACAGTATAGAAATTGGAATTTATTATTTTTAAACTGTAACAATAGATTTTTAATATTTTAAGACAAACAAGATTTGACTTGATACTGGTATTGTACTATTCAAAATTATAATAAAATACAATGTTGTAATAAGATACACGGTGCTACAAATCATAGCGGTAAAGTGGTGATAATAATATAATGGAAAATTAGAAAACTGTTTAATGTTTAAATTATTTAATACTTTGAACTCGGTAAGCCAACTATTGCAAATATTTAATTAGGTGGTATGGGCTATTTAACGGATATATAAGTCATTGAGAATAAAAATAACATTTAAATATGAATAAAATACTTTTAAGAAATAGCCATACGCAAGTCTTGTCTTGCTTATTAAAAAAAAGTGACAAAGGGCTTCTGTATAGATTATCGCGCTCTAACGATTTAGAAACATTTAAGTAACACTAACTTACTACAGATTGAGTAATAGATTCATTGTTTGACTGGAAATAAATATTTTGTGTATTAGACTTGGCATCTGGCCGTTATCAATTCCTATTGAATGAAAAGAGTAAAGTAAAAGTTCTATAGCAAACTATCAATGTGGTCTTAAATGATTTACTTTATAATGTTGAACCGGCGTATATTATATGTATATATATGCGTTTATTATTATATCAACGTTTTTATACCAAGTAGGTCGTTTAAGTGTTTTGAAAATTTTAAATCGAAACAAAAGTTTAGAGAAGCAGGACTGATGTTCAAATCACAGAATTATATTTTTTCAAAATTACGTCGACTATCGCGGATTTAAAATATTCATTGAACGCATAACATCATATAAGCCTAAAGACTTCCATTACGTACAGTTTGTTAGCCATACTGTTATTGTTTTATCGAGAGTTTTGTTGATATAACTCTTCTTTTAACGAAATTACTAAATAAAATCTCCGTTAGGTTTTTTGTTTATCTCTAGTGTGATTAGCATTCTATAATCAGAAATTTGAAACAATATGCTCTAGTTAATATGGCAGTATTTTAATATAGACACAAAGTGTAGGTATTTTTAAGTCTGTAGCGTATTACTGTAGACAGGCGTCACCTGAAGAACACCATTTTTCGTGTTACGTGAACGTTTCATGATTTTTTTTTATATCGTGAACACGTGTTTGGGTTAAAATTTGCTATTGTAACAGATAGTAATTAACTTGAAGCAACATTTTTAAAAACTAGACATGATTGAGAACGGGTAACCCTTAGTTTGATTCAAGAGGGCTATCCTAACATAGGATGTAGATCCCGTCCCCACATTGTGTAGATATCCTATCACGGACAAATCGGATAATTGATACTCTATTAAAGAATTTAGCGACTTGTTAAGGATACGAAAGAATTTTTTTACTAAAACGGGAGAGGTTATTTTAAAATCACTGAGTACGGATTAGGATTCATTTTAACGATACGGATGGATTTTTGTTGATCACGTTTACTATCACGTTCAAACTAAAATATAAAAAAATATTTACTTTTTGGTATCGTACAACCATATAATCATTCACAAAACATATTAAAAAATAGTGTTTATTAACCATAAAGTATACTGGCTACAACTAGATCAAATGGCTAGGTTGAACAGTATAATAAAACGATCTTAAATTTTTTAGCTTCACAAAACGATGCTCGAAAGAATTTTAAATAATACAATTAACAAAAGGACGAGTAAAACTTAGTCTGTCCGTCTGAGCGTTAGTTTGAGATAAAACTTACTGGGGTCTATAAACACATTCTATATTTAGAAAAAGATGATGACATAAGTACTGCTGATCTTACCGTGGTTAAGTGAAATTACGTATGAAGTAAATAATTTTCCGATTTTCGAATATTTTACTGAGCTTGATTATATATTTTATGTATACAGAAATTAAAATAGATATTTATTATCCGAATAAATTTTCTTAAGTTATAAAATTTATTATAAACAAAATTTTAAATATTTTATGAATTTTGAAAGTTGTGTAGAACAATCTAGTTCACTGATAAATTAAAAGTACGAGGTATACAAAATGTGAATTTACAATGCTATGAGCGTGGATGTAGATAACTAGTCTATAGTGCAATCTGGACGTATTCGCTATGAGCGAACCTTAGAAATAATGAAAGTATGAATTTACACTGCTATGAGCGTGGGTGTAAATATATATTTAAAGTGCAATATGTGCACCTATCTGCTATGAGCGAAACTTGAAATAACGCAAGGGCTGATCTACACTGCTATGAGCGTGGGTGTAGGTCCTAGCTATAGTGCAAAGTGCACGTATCTGCTATGAGCGAAGTTTAGAATGAAAGGGCTATTTTACACTGCTATGAGCGGAGAGTGTAAATAGCTAAAGTGCAATGTGCACCTATCTGCTATGAGCGAAACTTGAAATAACGCAAGGGCTGATCTACACTGCTATGAGCGTGGGTGTAGGTCTAGCTATAGTGCAAAGTGCACGTATCCGCTACGAGTGAAATTTACAAATAATTAAAGGGTTATTTTACACTGCTATGAGCGTGAGTGTAAATAAATAGCTAAAGTGCAATGTGCACAATAAGTATGAACTTCTAAACTGTGATAAACTGTTCTGTATTCGTAATTTGAATATGAAAGTGCACAATAACTACAATGTAATTTTGTAACTTTATGTAAATGTATTATAGTTAAAATACACTTGTAAAAAAATTATGTGTAACATTGTGATTGAATTTTTAGAGCTGGTCAGAATGAATAATGTATTTAACTGTTGCCATTCGCGGGGACGCGATATTTATCAGGATGGACGAATTGTTAGCTTGTGAAAAAATAGTGTCTTGATCTGTAATTAATATTGAGTATTTTATAGATAATTGTAATTATTCTTATAAAAATAAGTAGTAAATTTGATTAAACGTAATGGTTATTTTGTGAAATTTTATAAAGTTTATATCAATTATTATTTTTATGTTGAATTATTAGAAAATGTTTTAGTTTATTTAGTAGTTCACTTTTGACTTCCGATTAAAGTGTCAAATTGTCAGATTGTTAGTCAATAGAAGACTTGTAAATAAAATTTAATGAAGTTCTAAGATTTGTATAAAAGGACATCAGTCTTCATTGGGCGTTTAAGCAAATTAGTGTTCAGATCCATATGTATTGACAAGTGAAAGTTATATAAACCAAGTGTTATTTATAAAAAATATAAAAGAATGAATTGATGAAGAAACTCTCTTTTATTTTAAAGTGTAAAATGATTACACTTATAATCTCACACCGAGTGTTTATAAACACTTATAGAGATGTATTTAATATTCTGGGTATTCCTTAAATTGTCTCGTTTTAGAGATACAACGGCAACTACCTATTGTCTCCCAGGGAATTACAACTCGCCGTGCATAGCCTATTACTTCTCTACATCCGGAAAACCACTTTAAATTTATAGTGACAGAACTCAAATTCAAATGTAACGAATTTTCGCCACATTGTATTGCAAGATAAAGGAATGTGTACTCTATTGCAGATGCAGAGTGTTTCTATTTGCATGTAGGAGAGTGCGAGTAATGTCTTTTAGGTGTTAATAAGTTATCGACATTGGATAAAGGGTCTGCCATTAATCGGACGATAATATCGGTTTGGTAATCATGGATTGCTAAACGATAGGCTAACGTACCCGCTGCGGTGTCGACGGCCCTTACTACTGATAAGGACTTTTCAAAATTTTACCACATCCTATTAGGTACTGTTGTGATATTAATGTGACATATATTATTCTTGTGATAGTTTACTTTTCTAAATAGTACATACAGGACAAAACCGCGGTTGTATTTTAACTTATTATTGGCCAGTATGTCAAGTTACATTCCAGCAAAAACAATATTAATAGTTTATGGTAGTTTTTTAAAGCACATTGTAAGATATAGGTCGTATCTAAACATGTTATTACAACCGTTTAACAAGTACACCCTCAGGGCCCATTCTTCTATTTCTTGCAGATGTAACTTAATGACTATGGTCTGGTTGAGTTGCTTGACTTAAAAGATTTATTTATTTCTATTCAAGTTATGTTCATATTTTAATGCATAAATGTGAAAAGGTTTATAGATTTCTAACGAGTCTGTGACCTAAGTATATACGTATAAGGTATGTAATGGCATAAAGGCTTTCAATATTATTATGTATAAAATTTGCTTAAAATGACATAAATTATTATTATACAAAATGTTAATGTTACTAATGCATAGTTCTCTGATTGATGAGATTTCGTGTATTTTCTTAAACATTGTGCCTTTAACAGGTTAAATTATAAATAAAGATGTCTGAAAAATAATAAATTATTAGATATGTATACTCTATTAAAGATTATTTTATCGTCCATTAGTAGTCTTAGCTAAGCAAGAGGACACCTAATTAAAGAGTCAATAAAGTACCTCCTAAATCCGAGCTCAAACACATAAATATATCGAGTCTTTACAGAGATTTCTTTCGTATTTAATTCCTAGAAATGTATCAAGTCATATTAATCCATTGAAAATCAAAATTAATGATACTTAATTTAAACTCTAACGAAGCCGAAATAAAGTTGTTTTTACTATAGAAAGAAGTGATATCGTAAATATTGTAACATATTTTATTTCGTTTTGGAAGCTTCTATGAAAACATTTTGAGCTTCGTTACGTTTCTACGAAATTACAAAAATAGTAGCGAATAAGTCGTTAGATGTACGTTTTTTATCTAACATGCTAGCAAACTAATCTTTTAGTGTATTTTCTATGGATACATTTATTTGGTGGATGTTATTTAATAAATATAAAATTTGCAAGGACTAGTCTGACTGTATTTTGTGAGAAAATAAACTTATTTTTATAAATATTAATATTTTTATATAAAAAACACATATTTTAAAAACACGTTTGTTGAAAGCATGTATCATCATCAGTTACTTAAATTTAAAAAAAATGTAAAAAAAATACAAATCAACCAATAACAACGTACCATATCATGTAGTTTATAGAGTGATATATATTTAAAAAAAATAAACTTGGATCGTCCGAGCTTTTAGCGCAATTCACAGACCTCTGACACTTTGGTGATAATGGATAGGGATAGGCGAAGAAGACCAACCTGTTTCTCAACTTACCCTAAACTCGTATAAATAATTTACAGCCGCTGCCGATCTGAAGCAACTAAATATTTATTATAAAAGTAGTAATGACTTGAATTAAACATGACTTATGTTTTCGTAACCACCTTAATTGCTATTTGAGAGAGACTTAAACTGGATGAAACTCTGTCAGTCTTAAGCCCCTTAAAAGTTTCAGAAACTTTGCAATCAAATTTCAGTATAAGCTAATTGAACTTTAGGCGAATGAAAAAGCTTCGAACATTTAAGCTTAGTTAATAAGTTTCCAACTTGCACTATTAATACATTCGAAGTAGTTATAATGCTCTGTTAAATTATGGTCTTTGATGCTTATATAAATAAGATATTAAATACTGATGTGCAGGAAGAGCCTCTTTTTAAGTATTTAAAATTGTTATTATGATGTTTTATTCAAATTTTAATAACACTTAGTGTCCGTTTTATGAACGCTACCTAAAAATAGGCACCTGCTATTCAAGAAGGTGCATTCATCACCTCCTCACAAAAGCCTTTTCAAAGGCAGCCTTATCCAAATAATACCATTTCGGTCCGTAGGGTTTTAAGCAATATTTTTATTTTTAAATGTCCGAAATCTCAAAGCAGTTGTTTTTTATTTTAATATACAGGTGGATCTGATTCACACATCCCAATAATGCGATTTCAGTGTACGAACTAATTGCGCTCGGAACTCCTCTCTAATAACGTTTATTTTTAGGTACAGGGTGTATTAGAAAATATATTATAATAATAACAATTACAAGAAAAATACATACAAACATCATTTAAAGGAATAAAATAATATTATACGTAGCATTGTATATTGAGATTATATTCATTAATAAGTTTATCTGAACTGTTTCACGATTATTGGAATTCTTTATAATATAATAAAAATATATACTATAAAGCTACTAAATATAGCAAAAAGTAATAACTATAAGATCTTTTAGAAAATTCCTATAATAAGTAATCATATACTTTTAACATGAAAATGTTTCAATTTATTGTAAATGTATTTGAAATGTCTTCTATGTGTGTTTATGAACAATTACAATAATATAAATAGTTTTATTTATTCTCACAAATAAAACTACACCCTGTATGTTGTTTAATCTTTATGGATTCGCCACCTGTGACAATGGTCTCTAGAAAGAGAACTAAGAAATACAAAAACTCTGCAGGTTGCAAAATAAACACCAGTTTTAAAATCTACTCGCTGTAAGAGACTTGAACAAGCAGATTATATGTACTGTGACACACAAGCTTGTTTTATATATATACATATACATAATATTATGAAGCTATAAACAATTATTCAATTATGGTTTATTATTCATTATTATAATGAAATAAGATTATTTACATAACACTGTAAGGTATTATTAATATTCATACATTTACTTTTGTCACGTTTTTTTTTCCGTGTTATTAAAACACTATCAAGGACTTACATTTCTTGTTAAGTCTTTAAGTAAAATTTATTATTTACGATATTGTAAAAAAAATATATAAATTTAAGACGTGAATTTGATAATGGCAAATGCTTTTAACTGACAATAGTTGAAGTCATAGTGTGTTTTACAGATATATTGACAGCATCTTCTAATATTTAGGAAGACGTACACAATCAAATAAAGTATTAAATATTAAGGGCCAAAAATAATCTACCTAAAACTACCTACTTGTATAACCCATTTACATTGGAAGTCAAGATATGCTTAAATCTTTTTAAATGTCGACCGATCACTGCAACAGTATAAATATAATGTAATTATAATATTGGTGCTCCTTCCACTGTATTAAAACCTAACAAATATCACTAATATTATATTTATATAATTATTATGTTATTATTATCGTGGAATCGTAAAATCGAATGTCCTTAAATAAAAACTGCAAAGAAACTAGTTTGTTATTTAACCTTAGCAAATAACCCTTGAGCTGCAAAAATAATAAAAATGGAAACGTAACAGAGTGCGCGGGCGCAGGTCACGACGCGCCTGTGTCGACCTGCGTGTCGACGAACTAGCCTCGGCTTGTTTAATGAGTCCTTGGAACTTGGTTTATTTATTTTTATCCACGATGAATTAAATGTATATGTGTTCGACTTATGATCTTAGTTATTTAAATATAGTAATTATCATCTTATATTTAAATCAACATGTAGGTATATTCAGACAAAAATAAAATACTTTTTCCTGTTAATATAATCCAAAATTTGTGGTTAGGTTAAAATAATACAACTAAAAATATAAATAATTGTCATATTTATTATTAAACATACCACAACCACACACTATATGGTGTCACCAAACTAATTATATCGACAACGTGTTTAAAAATAAATAAATCGTTTTTTATTGTTTCAATTTTAATATCCATTTAGTAATTACAAGAAATGTAAATAATATCTGAAGATCACCAGACAGTCCTAAAACAGGTTAATAAATTACTCTCATATAAGGAGCGACTATTGAACTTTAATTTTTATTGCGAGATCAAACGATAAAAATACGGGAAGCGAGGAAAAGTAACTTGTAAAGTGAAATAAATAAAACCTACTGTTCTTTAATGGATACAAAGCTTGGTAATTATTAAAATTAGTGACGCATAGACATATATTTTATATGTTTATTTATTTTCTATCTGTGTTATATAAACACCCATTAAGTTTTTAATTATTTGTATTGTAATAAACATTATTCTCTTATAACTTATGAGATATATTTTTTTTTTACTTATCATTCATTATTACAGATATTTTCAATATTTTCTGAAAGTAGTTTCAATCAACGTTTTCGAGTTACATTATAGACGGACGGACAGGCGGGCGGAGAGATATGAAGGGCAAAGTAATATTTATATTAGATACTCTCCTAGTAAGGGAATTCGAGAATCAAAAACTAATTTCATAACTTCTTATATATTTATATTTTTATGGCTATCGCAGATAATACTTAGCGTTTGTTTTAATACTCTATTTTATTTTATTCTAGTCAATAAAACACATATACGGCACCGCGTAAAAAAGACGACTCTTACAATCGCATAAGAAAGATATGGCATTAGTATTTAACCTTTAAAGGATTCTGAGATAATCGCATTTATCCAATAATACTTGTTTACGGAAATCCTCTTTATGACGCGGCCCAAGTAAGAAGCTGTGTTAAGGATATACTCATAAACGTCTTACGGCTACACTAACTCACTTTTATTTACGACTTATATTATGTATAAAATATATAATAAAACTGCTGTTGGCTGTCATAGACTGCTTTAATGGGATGTGAAGATATTCGGTGAAGAGTGAGATCTGAAAGTCCAAATTATCTAAATTTATATAAATATAGAATGAAAAATAAACCAATACGGGCAGGGATTCGAACCCGCGAGTACTGGGAGACCGTCCCGTCGCTCTACCAACTGAGCTACCGTATCGCTATCCATCTCGGTGAATTAAGCATTCTATATGTGATCGTCTTTATCGGGACGATCGTCTTTATCATTCTATATTTATATAAATTTAAATAAGCTTAACATGGCTATACATGTTTATAGATATTTTCAAACATCCAAATTATCTCTCTAACCTGTCACAGATCTAAACTTGTTATAACAGGAGATGAACAAAACATTTCCATAGATTTTTACCATAAGTGATAAGATAATGGCCAATTAAATAAAAAGGTATACAAGTTAAAGTATAATATAATGGAGAAGTCAGTAAATTAGAGTTTATCCAGGAAGTGGTGAATAAGCTAAAATCTTTTAGGTAGAAAGTAGCTACTTCATAAAGATTTATGGTATCAATATCTCCAAGGTGCAGACTTTAAAGTGGGAAATATGGGGGGATTAGTTATGATGAATATACTATCTATTATAACGGCCGGAGGTGTTTTGGTGTTTTAGGTAATCTAGGATTTAGATTTAGGCTTTATACGTGTTCATAACGAACTTTTATAAACTTATTTAAAAGTAATATTATAATTTTAAGCAGTTTAATGCTTTTATTCAGTTGTCTGAATAAGCTTAATTACATTAATATTAATCTACCATTTTTAGTCAAAGTATTTATTTAATTTATAACTCATAAATTATTTTATATAATGATAATATGTTTAATATATGTAGACATAACATATGTTTTTGAGTGTTTCGGAGGTCAGAAGGCTCATGGTAGTTCTCATAGCTGTTAGTATAAGCAGACGGTCTATAAGTATCACCTTACATTGACGCAGGCCTCCTTTACAGTCACTCCTGTCCTGGCACTCACCTACCCTAGAATGTGTTAGGGGATAACATTCAATTACGTCTATGTTAGGTTTCTCCTTGTGTTTAAATATATGTAAAAATAAATAATATTATGATTATATCTTATAGAACCCGGAATCCAATGTAGGGACAATGTTTGTATTATTAAATTTATATATATATTAATTTCTAAGGCGAGGTATATTGATAAGAGGACCATATAAATTCACTTATATCCGTAAGTGCTACGCAAGTGTTTACGCCATTGAAGGTAAAACAAATAGAAATATATATTTTCTATTACGTATTATCTATTTCGTAATGCTTCCGTGTATGAGTATAATACACACAGATAAGGGTATAATAAATTTATTAATCAATTATGATTCAAACATTACTGCAACATTTTATATCAATTGAAAAGATATGAGTAAGGCTAATAGGTTGTTAAAAATACTACAATTTAACTTTTTACTAGTAAGACTTAAATAAAGGTTCAACGACAAAGCTGTAGATAATTGTCAGAGGTGGAATAGGGGTTGGAGGGGGTAGTCCCACCCCCAAACAGAAGATAACGTGAAGTAGTGTTATAGTTGTTTACTGCAGTGACTTATAAACCCTTTTCTAATTCAGATAAATCATAAAATGTCAATACTATACAATGTAGAGACCGACTTGAGTTCAGTCCAACTTGAATACAATTTGTAAGATAAAATAATGATTAAGCTTGTGTAAGGTTGCGTCACGAGCGGCCGAGCATTATTAAACTTGCAAAAGCATAATACAGCCGAGTAAAGGTTAGTCAGCACTAGTGCTCTCTCTAATATATCGATAAATTCAAATGTTGTCGGCATCAAAATTATCATGGACAAGGATTCCTTTTAAGGCGTTATGGTAACTTCTATCTGGTATTGAAAAATAAGTCAAATATTTTTTCGTAGTAGGTAGAGTCAGTAGAAACGTCGGGTTAGATTTAAAATGTAAATTTAAAATTTAATTCATTATACGCGAGTTAAATCCGTAAAAATAGTTTTATTTCAAAGGTAGAGTCATTTTCTTCACTTCTATTTTAATTTATATTTTATGACTGGCACAATATATACTTTTAGCTATTAATAATATGTCAAAAAGCATCACTAAACGAATTCATTTTAATGTGTTTTTCTATTTTGTAAGGCATCGATACTAATATAAAACAGTAACATCACTAATATGGTTCTGTACCGATCATTGTCAATTGGTTCGTGACCGAAATATACCTATCCGCTTATTATCTCAATAATTTTGTATAAATCTGAACTGAGTCATTTTCATCATATTCAAGGTTTACAAACGACCGTTTAAAAAAACCAGGCACGTATCAATTAGCTTCCAGTTACTTTAATTTGCATTATTTATTATGAAGTGTTCGCTAATTTTATTGATTATATTTTATTAAAGACCATTCAAGAAAAGCCATTAAAAAGAACAAATGTAACAAATAAAGTACATATGCTAAACTTGTATAAGCTTTAGACTTCTATTATTTTTAACAGTTTTTAGGATAATTTACTTGATGAAACCTAGCGCATTACGAAATGTAATTATCGTAATTTAATCATATTTATACAAGCTACTTTACCGACATATACCGATGCTATATAGTGCTTTTATTATTATATATACCTATAACGCAATATGTTGTAATCAACAAATTACACAACCATTACTCAGAAAATAAAGCAGGCGAAGATATCGTAAGATTATTATTATTGTAGATAGTTCCAACACACAGTAGCTGTGTCTCACAAATATACTTCACTATTATTTTTACTCGATTGGAAATGTTTAGTCACTCTGTTACCTGTCACGACATGTTCAAGGGACTCGTTTCATAATGTTTCACAATTAATATACACATTTATAAATTAATAAATACTAATTCTTATCACGATGGTATTATTATTGTAAACTAGCTGTGCCTGCGACTTCGTCCGCGTAGATTTCGATTTTGATAAAACGTACCCTTTGTATGTAAAAACTATACCAATGTATGTAAAAATTATAAACCCTCAAACTGGTAAGCAGCAATGGTTTGACAATAAGAGATTATTAACTTATTTATTTGTTGAACGATTGTGAAAAAAAAACAAAATGTAAAGTGAATCCCATGAAAATATATTCCCGAAAATTGAATCTAAATCGATTAATCCGTTTTTGAGATTAGTGTGCACAAATATACAGACATACAGACATACAGACATACAGAAATACAGACAAACAGACAAAATGAAAAACCATTGTTTTGGATTCTTTTGCTCTTATTGAGGCCCCCTATGATGTTTTTTTTTAATATTTTCCATGTACATAAATCGATCAGTGACAATTTTATTATATGTATAGGTAGCTAAAAAAAATGAATGTTTTATTCACTGATAAAAATTCATTGGATTAGATTTCTGTAATTTGCAACAATTAATAGTTTTATTAAGGCTGCATATAAATTTGAAAAAATACATTATATATGTGTTATATCTGTGATTTATGTCTCAAGATATTCTTTTGAGAATTACGCAACCAGCTGACCACAATAAAAAATAAATAAAAAAACAGCAGACATCAAGTCAATGACCAAAATTGAGTCACCGATGTCCGTTACCAGTTACCAGTGACTAAGAATTAATTAAACTCAAAGAAAACGATAAAATTAACCGACAAGTCCTAATATACCGTACTTCCTTAATAACAGAGTTGGAAATTAATCAACAAACAATTACCGTTAGGGATCCGGGACGTTTCGACGAAAATCGTCGATTTAGGATTTGTTTTAGTTGATTACTGTTATTTGGAATTATGGCGAGGACGGGCCAATAAAGATGTACCTTACAGTCCAAGATTAAAGATTTCATCTCATATTTATTACTTGCTTAGGTAGCCGGACTGTGAGAACAAGAATCTTTATTGATGGTATAGTACGATAGTATGAAACATTCATAATATTAGTATTAGTGAACTTCATCTAAATGATATATTTCGTACATAGTCATAGCAAAGAAATGCACCGATTAACACATGGGTATGCGGGCGACCTTGTTGATAAGATATCACTGCACTCGCGGAAACGGAATGAAATAATAATACCCTGATAAACAACGAATAGAAAAAAACAACCATCTATTCATTATTGTGATGAATTCAAATTACATTTATTTACAAGATATATGAGCTAAGTAAGACACATGTTTATGTCTAAATATCTAGTCCATTGTACCCTTGCTTGAAAAGATTTTGTAGATGACACGGAATATTCCATACATTCAAAATAATTGTAGCGAGACCAAATTGGTATATTCAATACTTTTTTCCTGTTTTATGTGTAAGGTCTAACCATTGTTTTTAAAATGCCGTTTTTATGTTAACAACATATAGGATATTCTTTATAATGTTCACAAACAAAATAAATCTTTAAACGATTTAAAGTGATGTGAAATTAGTAAAATATAATTAATGTACAAAATTTGACATAACATTACACTACATTGTCTCTGACAGTTATTCGTCTGGAGTGGAAAAGACAAGGTTCGTTTGTGTACATACTAGAACAGGCTCTGAACTGTAAATAAATAATAATATACACTACTGGGTGTATTTATTTATCGTGAACTAAATCGTTTGTTTGTGGCTGGCTGTGTTATTAGCTGACATAAGACAGCATCGAAGGTGCCCTTGGCATATAACTGCAGCACGCTTGCAAGGAAGAGTGCATGATCAAATAAACCTATGTACAGTGTAGACGCTAGTTAATAATTAGTTTTATTATCAATATTAATAAAAAAATATTTACATAATCCTGATACGTCTACCAACAGTTGAGGTAATAAGTTTGTGGTAGATTGCACTTCGCTACAATTACTGAGCAATCATTGTAATCTATTATATATTTATATATAATAATCACAACCAATTTGCAACGCCATATTGTAATTCGTTTTTTAATATAATAATGTTTCTATCTATATTATAAGTTAATAACAACCCAATACAATATAATAGAATTAACTCAATATGCAGTTTCCTCAATTTCCGACAACTACTGCTGAACATCGCACTCGGGGCGCGTCAATTGAAAATCAAACTTTAGTATCGCTATTTGAGATGTTCTTGCTTCATTAATATAGACATTAAACGTCATATATTATATAATTCAAATATAATTAACATGGTAACCTAAACAGAAGTCTAGATTAACCTATAAATACTTAAGCTCACTCCTGAACCTATCGTTATAAAACTTTGCAGACTTACTAAAGTATATCATGATGTTGAACTTTGAACATTGAAGAGCGAACCAGACGTTAACTGTGTGCTTTTATATTCCATGTATGCATTAAGACTTCTAGAGATGAGATCTCTTTTCGAGTCAATAAAAATGAAGAAGAAACTTTAAAGCAAGTAACAAACGATTCCGCGACAAAACAAAACATGTTAAGACATGAATGAGGATGTAAATATTTGATTGAATTTATAATGACTTTAGAACGGACTTCTTTATCGTTTGTGAAGATGATTAAATTATCTAGAATTTTGACCTCAGCGATGTGTAATTATTCTTAGTTCTGTACATATAATTATGTTTTGGTTAGAAGAGACCCTCGAATAATAGACGAATATTCTATGATATTTTCAATGAAAATAATTGAAGCGGTCAATTATATCTCTAAAATAACATATCAATAAAACGCCATTATTCAATATTCAGTCTCGTATTTTGATATTTATATAAAATGACTGTAATCACCGAGGCGTGCCCCTATTTATGATATTATTCTAAACCACAATCTGTGGAACAATGGCCAGGTAATTAGGACGTAATTGTCTACAATATGCAGATAATACAAACCATTATATTTTACTGCACACTGACTATTTTACGTTCTATATCATCTTTGAGTAAGTGGAGGGATCGTTATTGTTGTTTCAGATAACTATTATACGATTATTATATGATTAATAACTGTACTCACATTTGTATGTATATTTGTAGGTATATTTTTATTTTTTATGGGCCTATGGCTTACCTTTTTGGAAATGAAGACGAGAGATCTTAAAGTTCTCAACTTAAATAATAATAAAAAGAAGATGAATAATTTCCATTTTTTTTTAAATGTATAAGTATTTTGTATAGATTTAGTAACACACGCCGATCAACTCAAATTTATATATATCAAGGTTAATGACTTTTTTTAGCAAAACTAATATAAGGCCCAAAGCTATCTCAAAATATTGGTATAAATTAAAAATTTTAGATTAATTCAATTAGATCCGTGTCCAAAGAAACAGTAGCTTGATGTGCATATTGTATTTTTCAGGACCTTGATGTAGTCTGTAACTATGAAAAGATTGAACCGATATTTAATAAATTAATAAATAAAAATTAGTTAAGTTTTATGGTTCATTATACACTAGCTGAGCCTGCAACTTCGTACGTGTAGATTTCGATTGCTATAAAACCCCCTTTTTACCCTTACCTACCTTGTATCGTACCCTTTGTACATGTAAATGTATTACCCTTAAAGTTTCATTAAACTCCGCCGAGTAGTTTTTGCGTGTAGAAGTATTTCTAGTTTACATTAATCCCCTATTATGATTTTTTAAATACATGTACAGAAAGCTAGCATTTACAGTTTTATTGTATATATATAGATACATTTCCTAAACACTTAAAATACATGTATTTTTCGATAGAGTGAAGAGTGTGCAATGACAGTGAAAAGCTAAATGTTATTCAGAGTGATATAAAAATGCTAGAAATGGATTCTTTTAATTACTCGTGTTGGTACCTATGATGTGATTTGCATAAATTAAGATAACTTGTTTATTTCTTAACCGATTCAAATGAAATAAACACTAAATGTTAAGTGAAGACTACTACAATATATTACTGAAAAATGCATCCAAATTGGATAAGCCTTTTCTGAGATTAGCCTGTACAAACACACAGACATACAGACATACAGACGAAATGAAAAACCATTGTTTTGGGTTCTCTTGCTTATATAAAGACCGCCCATTGTGTTTTTTTAAATATATTCCATGTACAGAAATCGATCAGTAATAATTTTATTATATGTATAGATTAGTTGCACATTTAAAAAAATATAATGCTGGCGTATAATTTTTCTTACAGATATTCCAGTTATTAGTATAGCTTTATATTATAAAGACCGATATTATTTCTTTAACCCAAAAAAAGGTATACAAAAACTTGATTTGCTTAACAAGCAGAATAATTAAGTGCCTGAAAAAAAAATAAGGAACGGTTATTAATATTTTTATTACCATAAGTAAATTGTATAATATTAATATTAATAATTGCAACGTGTTGCTGTGCAAGAGACTGAGGGTTCAGAAATATCAATTATCAATTACTATAATTATAAATAAAACAACTTATCACAATTATTTATTACACAATTAAACTGAACAATGAAATCTATGTCTCGTTTCATTGCATAATTAAAGATAATTCATATTTTTTATAGCGAACGTGTAGTAACAGTTGAATAAATTAGCATAATGTCTTACCTCTGTTCTGTTGCACTTATATTTTATACAAATATAATACATAAAAAGAACACACAGGTCATTATTAAAAACACACAACACTCAAATATAAAATCAGTGAACCACATCCGTGCACTCTACATCCATGTAGTTCGACAACCTTCAACTCTCCTCGAAGGTCATCACCGCTTCCTGGAACAGTTTATTTTAAGATATATATAGTCATGACTTAATTTGTCTGTAAGTGTACCAACTATTTATTATTTATAATATTATTATGTGTACACTGATATAGTTTGAAAGGACTTTATGTCTCAGGTACAGGTTTTAGAATTACATTTAAAAGATATATATGTTATATAACGGAGATAAAATTATTTTCGTACTTCTATTTAACAAATAATAAATAACAACCATATCAAGTGGGATATTGTATTTATTAATTGTTACAGACAGACAGTCGATATTGATATTATAATTTATTACTTTTTTTATTTCAAATATGACGATATTTACTGAAAATATCTTTATTTTAATAACTTACAATAAAAGCCTGGCACTTGTTTCTAAAAACACAATATCTACAGAATAGATTTGACGAGCAGCTCAGACAGTCCTACAATGCTGAGTCGACTGTATCAGGGGTCGTTCAAACGTGTGTCACTAACCTTACTCAATATTAAAATCAATAATTTAATTCTATCGTGACTCCCGACAGTAACCACCCTCAACTCTGAGCCGACAGATCATAAAATAACTTGCCAATTTTTTACTCCACTCTATTTACGTACAGTACTTCATCTTGTTAATACTGACTTTGATTTATTGAAGTTCTTTGAATATAAATTTTGCAGAAAGGATTGTTTAACAGTCTTAAGTACTTAGGTCTTGTAAATAAATATTGTAAATAATGTATATCAATATTTTATAAGATTGCGAGGTTTAACAATGTGGTGTTTTAAATATTTGTTCCTTAATAACTGAGAAAGAGTTTAAGGTTGTGTCACAACCAAGGTAAGCTTCTCATTTAATAAACTTGCTACCGATGGCCTACGGAACCCCAATCTTGAATCAAATGTGCGAGCTATTCAGGCAGTCGTTATGGAAGGTGCTAGGTCAGATTTGTCTCTCAATAAATATGAGTAGTCTTAATAAGTATATCAAATTTCTCAGATATTTGATACATAATTAAATGTCATTAAAATTTGTTATCTTGCAATTGTTAAATATATTATTAAAATAATGGAACGAAACCCCACATATAAAAGTTTGTTTTGATTTGCCATGTTGTCTGCGCTGTTTATAAATCAAATAAACTATTTAAATTTTAAACAAATACTTTCGGAAACTGTGTACTCAGACAACATTCCCAGCGGTCTATATGGGTATGATGTGATTATACAAATAAATATAACGATAGAAATAACATTATCATTTTATTAATATAACTTTGAAATTACATTTAAACTCTAATAGTCTCGAGGGCATAGTTACTGATTCGAAATATATAGGCACTAGGAGACTTACTTGACATGTTAGAGTATTTAGTTGCTGTTACAACAAACCTAAAATCTATGTATTATTTGATTAAAGTTGACTGATGTACTTGTACGACTAAACCTACAGACAGAGATATTTTAACTATGAGAATTTTTCAGGACTTCCTCGAGACAGAACCGTATCCCGAAATATGACTCAAAAATATACATGCTATATATAAATATGTAGAAAACCATTGAAATACAATTTTTGTAATGAAAAGTTTTTTTTAAGTATTTGATCATTCTTTCGTAAATAATTGTCGAAATTACGTAAACTTTTTGGCATCGGTCTTCTATTTCTTCTTATTCTATCATTATGTCAGCCTTTCTAATGGGTCTGTTGGCACTTGGTACTATTTGACACAGACTCGACTCCCGATAGACCAAGTCACCTTCACCTTGGTGAGAAAGGTCAGTGACGCGCAGTTCGGCCATTAGCATGGAAATAATAATATATCATTTTTCTCTTTTTACACGATAATAAAGATGAAAGATGAATTGTGAAATTGTTTTTATTATTTTTACTAAGGTGTGGTATTACTGATACTGATGATTGAAATTATTTATAAACATGCTAGCCTTGTTTTATAATCATTAAATTATTATAGAAAGAAAAAATATCACCTCGGGGAGGATTTGAACCTCTGGGATAAAGTCCCGTCTTACCTGTGTTCATTAATCTTTCATCCAATATTTATTTTTAAAATTGTTAATACTACTCCGATTTTTCTGACTCTTCTGGTTGTTTTAATGTGTGTTATGAGTGTTAGGTAGGTTGTAACACATTTTATATTAAAAATTCATTTTTTATTTGCTTTTTTATTTGATACATGAGTAGTTTTTCATAAATTTCAAAATTATTTATTGATTTGTGCACTAAATATATAGATTGAGCACTAATTATGTAAATGTTCTATTAAACGCTACATTAGTGGCCACGAGATATGTATTGTGTTCTTGGAAAAATTATCAACATTTCAAAACGGGTGCATTTTTGAGTGAAACCGCGAACTAAAATGACAAATTGCTCCTGACGTCTTTGTAACATCGCTCTTTGATGTTACAGTTTTCTTTGGAATATTATGTTGTACCTACACTTTTACTTTACTTATATTATAATATAAACCATAAAAGTGTTTAACAGTATTGAAATAAGATTCAATTTTCCCAACATCGATTATTGCAATGATCTTGAACCTTTGCGGAAATTCCAAGATTTTTCTTATTCCACCTGCCATCGGTCTTGATCTTTGAAGTGGGAGTCCTTTTAGGATCAGGTTAACAATGATTGATTTTGGGTTGGAAAAACACACTGTGGATTCAATTACAATGAAGTGGTTCCGTACCTTTTTACGCAGCTCGGATTGGATATAATTAGGCTATTGTAACTCGCATCACTGAGTACGAGGGTCCAATATGAAAGAGCTTTGAGTGACGAGAACGGAATCTATTGTGAAAGGCATAACATGTCCTTTGTAAGAAAAATATATGTGGTATATAGCTTTTGGAAAGCTTTACTTTATCTCTACTAAATATAATTTTAACTAAGACCATTATAAATTGAGTTTATCCTAAGAATACTGATAATTACAGATTACAATTCAATTACTTTAAATAAACATACATACATATATAAATCTAAATTCGTAGAATCGTGTTTGTATCATTAATGTATCATTAATGGGTTGTTGCGAACCTGATTACTGAGATCGGACTTTGAATAATCCTATTGGTCGAAGGTGATGGTGTGTCTTAGAAGAGGAGAGCGGGGTCACATTAGTACAGAATCGGGAACATCTATGATTACCAAATTATATCAAAATATTTTTGGCATTTCAATATAGTATATTATTATATAAGTTATAGGTACTTATTCTTAAAACACCATGTGTTTATTAAGATTTTATAGACTTTACAGGATTACATATATATTGTCAAACATTGTTATTTTTATGATTTTCTTACTTGTCATTGTCTAGATCATATACTATTATTATAGTATATATATAAGAATATGCTTTTTTGTCAATAAAAATACATTAACATGAGACACTGTTTGTTTTTTGAACAAACAATACTTCTGCATTTGTATATCGATAGGTTTTAAAATCACAAATAAAATAAACTAATATTTTAAATCTCTTCCGCTTATGGTTTGTACTCTATATTAAAATAGTAATAAGCCATGTTAAAAGCTATTACTATATTAAATTCATATTTGTGAAATAATATAATTGCCGCATTCGATATTATAATTATCAAATATGTTTATAATATATAATCATTTATTGCAAAGCATTCAAACTTCAACAAAATAAAAGTTAAAAAATATATTGATGGTTTTTCTTAAATAACATCAGTTGGTTTAAAAAAAAAGAATAACAACAACGTCGAGCAAATTAATAATTATTTATGGAATAAAGTTTTAGTAAGAAAATATTTTTAACAATATTTATTTTATTATTTTAATTTTTCTTTGGAGTTGGGAGACGACAATCCTTAACTTACTTAAAGGCTCGATTTAACCAGCCAGTGCTACCGACGTGTGTCATACAAGGGGTGTTGTGTAATTGACATGTATGTATGTGTTAATTACCCAAATTGTCTAACATCACGAACGTGCGAAACGTAGACTAACCACTTACATTGTATATAGCTTGTTGTACATTTAAGATATTTCATAAAGTTTTAGTCTTTTAAGATTTCGCCTGCAATTAAGATTGCAGTCAATTTTTGAATTAATATAAAATAATAAAACTTATTAATTATATATAAACGGATCATATCTATGTTTTCCTTAAGACTGAACTGATTAAAGAAACCTTATTCAACTATAAAAACAATATTATTAGTAAGGCTTTAGATCACACAATACAGAAATCAAAGCGTCCGTCCGTCTGGTTGGCGAGTTAAGGTCGGAGTTCATTGTACTAACCGTAGGCGGGAACGGTATTTACAACTGAATAAACTGGATGCTATTGAGACTTTAAATATATATTTTTTTCTTTTAAAAAATAAATTAATCTTAAAACCTCCGAATCGGTTCGTTCTTGTTGTGAATTTTATTGTAGTGAAATAAGTATTGGTAATAGACGACGCATCTTGAAATAAATTATTTTATTGAACGTCTATTTTGTCATTTTCTTGAAATGTATTGATAAAGTTTTTTGCTATAAAATAAGAAAAAATCTTATAATAAGCCTATAAAATATGACAGAACATAATTTTCAACATAATAATTATTAATAATAGTATTACGGTTTAGGTAGTATATATAAGTGTCATAGTGTCTTTATGTTAGTTATTATATATCAAACAACCCTTAACTAACATAATTTCATAATTTTATAGACACGAGGACAGCCTCTCTAGCCCTTGTTGTTATAGATATAGCACCTAGTGGAGCACAACTACGTATAACTACTACTCATACATATTAGTCTATTCCTAATTAAATAATTTAATAGATATGTAGCGACAGGTGGATTATAACCATTAACGACTTATAAATAAAGTTCAAATTTATTTATAGTACAACCGCACGTCGTTAAACTTTTTATTATCTAATGAAGATTTAGTTTTTATATTTATTTTGAGTCCTGTTAGATGTCACAGCTGTCAACACTAAGATATCGCACTACCTGATACAGATCATAAATAACACTTATCTTAAAACAGTTCTCAATTACAATCGTTTACAATCATTCGTCATTTGTTTCAGTTGTTTTGTACTACTGTATACTATACTACTATATACTACTATATACATTATATAGTCTATGATCTAATGTTCCTTTCGTTCTTCCTGTGCCCGACCTCAAGGCCACACTGGTTAATGCACCCGGCTAAAGTCAAAAACTATATTTAAACACTAGCTGTGCCTGCGACTTCTTACGCAAAGATTTCGATTTCAATAAATCGTACCCTTTGTACATACCAATGTATGTAAAAACTGTAAACCTTCAAACTGGTAAGCAGCAATGGTATGACAATAAGAGATTATTAACATCTTTATTTTTTACCAGATTATTAAAAAAAACAAAATGTTAAGTGAAGCCCATTAGAAACTGCATCCAAATCATTTAATACGTTTATGTGAAGCCCATTAGAAACTGCATCCAAATCATTTAATACGTTTATGAGATTAGCGTGCACAAACATATACAGACATACAGACGAACAGACAAAATAAAAACCGTTTTTTTCGGTTCTCCCTTCTTATATAAGTCTTTCCGACCTCTTTATGTTTTTTTTTAATATTTCTATGTACAGACAGCTATCAGTTACAGTTTTTTGTATTATATATAGATACTTCTATTCTTCTATTTCTTGAACACTTTATATACTTATACCTTTTGATAGAGTGAAAAATGTGGAATGAAAGTGAAAAACTAAATGTTATTCAGAGTGACGCTCAATTTTTATGTTTAAAAGTTATTTAAAATGGCTATATATTTTACGTGTTGCGAGTACAACTAAAAAAAAACAGACGAACAGATTTTTTTAATGTTCGAAATGGTTTCTGTTAGTTATCGCTTCACATTCTAGCTATTTATTTTATAATGTTTTCAATGTATAGAGACTACTCTTCTATAGATTTATTACATGTATAGAAGAATATTTGCTTGGTACCAATTACGTGATTCATATAAATTAACGTAAATTTTTTATGTCTAAACTGATTTAATTAAAATAAATACTAAATGTTAATTGAAGACTGTTACAACATATTCCTGAAAACAGCAATCAAATTGGTTTCTGAGATTAGCGTCCACAAACATACAGACATACAGACAAACAGACAAAATGAAAAACCATTGCTTTGGGTTCTCTTGCTCTTGTAAAGGCCTCTAATAATATTTTTTTAACATTTTTCATGTACAGAAATAGATCAGTGACAATGTTTTATTTGGATAGATTCTTCCAAAACTTAAATATTATATTGAAAGCTTTTTTTTTTCCCAAAAATGTTATTTTTTTAGTCTAATATGAATTTATAGTAATATTTATGAAGACAATATTTGAAGCAGCTCTTCGCACGCAGTAGTCATCATTGGATCAGTCCAAGTTCCTCATCAAACCCACAATCACAGTGCTATAAAAGTCCACAATAATATTTACAACACAATATAGTAATGTATCTGTAAATCGTAAATACATTTGTTTATTTTATTTACAAATGTTTACTTTACGCTTGCGATCTCATCCTTGGATCTCGACTGCATTCTTGTTTCCTTATAACCCTTCAAATGGTTGGAAATTTCTATATACGAAGGAATAAAAAGAAATTGTCTTATCTAGTTCAAAATTAACATCTCTTTATTTCCAGAGACCCTAATCATATAATTAAAAAAATAACTTTGAATTAGATTTGATAGTTGGTATTTTTTGAGAATATTTTTTTGTAAAGATTTCATTATACATTTTATATTTAAAAGTTAAAAAAATACGAAAAATATATTTAGGAAAGAAATATAGTTTAAAATATATTTAGGATAGAAAGATAGTCTATAAAAAGGTATAAAAATTCTAAACGTAGCTTAAAACATACAAAATAGAACTGTTAGAAACGAAACTCAAAAATGTACAAATTAAAATAATCACACACGGACGGATTTCAAAGACATTTAACAATAGCACTGGACAATGAATCTAGTGTCTTTAATAAGGTATCCTTTTTAAAAAATCTGTAACCTAAAAATAATGGAGGAACCCTGAGAGTTAAATCAATCTTATCTTTATAGTAATTTGAAATTAGAATTTGTGCGCCTTATAGTGGTAAAACAAGATAGGAAGTATTTAATATTTCTCCTTATAGTAAAGTTCGAACCATATGCAGTTATCTGATGTTCAGTAAAACCTAACACTTCAAACAATCATTTGTATATTATTATTAATTGATTAATTTTTGAACGAGCATAAATTAAATTTCTCATTCCAATATCTCAGAAAAGGATGTCATATTTCTGTCGATCTGTTGATCAAAACAGAAGCTTCCTGCGTGGATGTAAATATCTACAAATTTGATAATTATTATAGACGATAATATCTTCCAAGATTTTAAAGAGAACATACGGTTCTATGAAATATCAATAATATCATCCAACCGAGATGCGTTCGAGATAAAACAGTCATCTCATATACGTGTAGATATAGATATATATAATCTAGCACATTAAACACCCATATATTTATTATAACCATAAATCGGTCTACATGCAGCGAGGTGCATCACTGAACCACGGGCAAAGTGCACTGCACTTATATCAAAAATGTACAAGATAAGTTTAATCTTATCATAAGGTATAAAGGTCCAGATTCCCGTAACATGGAATAGGATTATAATTCTTTTTACTTTCATGTGGGGATAATGTTATTTTGTTTGAGAATGTACCTTAACGCGTTAAAATAAATTTGATTTTCGATTGTTGATGCCATATCCTGCTCAATTTTATGGCTTAGCGTGATGCGAAGAAAAATATGCCTTGTTCTAAAGTAGAAAAACTCAAATTTCTTTGGAGATGAAGGTAGAGTTAAGACACTTTGCGCTTGAGGGCAAAGAAAATTGACCTCAGCTGTGGCGTCCCCGTAAATATTTGCGTCGGACACGGTTCGCGCCAACCAGTAAAGGATTAGAGATGAAACGTCTGAATTTGGAAGATGCTGCTCCATAGTGTTCAACTAAAATATAAGGGGTTTGTTGGGATTTAATTCGAAAGTTAGTGGTTTTGAAGTCGGGTGAAGCTTTTGAATGGCCGGTTATGTCTATTAAATAAAATTACATATATAATTTCACCGGTCTTTGTACATTACAAAAAAATCATCAGAGCTGTAAAGATGATAGGATTTTTAACCTACGATTTGATAAATCTCATCATACTGCAGTGAATTTAAACAAACAAATGTTATACACATACATCTTTCTCGTGAGTTATTGTCTGTGTGATCTAAACAACATTACAATCTAATCAATAAAAAAAAATGTATTATATTTATATATGTATATGTAATTGCTGTGCAAACCTTACTAATATAGTTTTTTTAAGATACCTGTACTAATAGACTACTTTTTGAGTATGTTATCTTAAAATTCAACAATTAATCTGCCAAATACAAAACAAATGCGAAAAGTGCACGGGCGACGTGTCCGTGGATAAAAGTAGAAATTAATAAAAAAATCTAATCAATCTAATTATATCATTTAGACAGACCCGCAGACAGGCACTTTAGAAGTAAAGTGTACTATGAATATAATAAAAATATATATTTTATGAATCTTTTACAAACTCCTAGTTTACAGAAACTAATTTGAATGTAAAATGTATGCTACGTCAATTTGAATGGAAAGACCTTTTTTGAAGTTCATGAAAATAGCAAACATAATTCTGGTTAATGTAGTCAAAGATAACTGGAATGGAGTTGTTCGTAGGTTTACGACTGATTAATTTGCGGTGGATTCAATCGGTCGGATGATGGCTGGCCAGGCATGCGGTGAAATAGTGTAGTGGGTGTAGTGGATCAATGAGGGCTCAGGTTTCAATACGTGCTTGTATTAAATGAATTCCCTTTTTATGTCCGAACTAGTTGAGTTATATAAAAAATCATAAGTTTTTATATAAATATAGTAAGCTAGTTATATTAATATTAATAATATTATTTATATGGTTGATCTCGACTGAAGTATAAACAGACTGTTGTAAAGCTAATATCTGTGTTGTAAGATCGGCTCGGATTAACCAAATGCACCTCTAAGAGAACACTATGCAGAACTGTTTGTTCTCTCGTAAATATTCCTCAATTTCTGAATCGGTTTATATTTTCAATCCATACCTCTTGTATGCATCAAATTCTAAATTAATTAATTATTTATCTTTTCCATTTAGTAGACTACATTTTTTCAATAATTTAAAGTGATTAGTTGACTTAAAGTGATTGTTGGTAAAAAACTATTATGTAATACAAAATAATAAAAGATGTTAATAAGAAAACTTAATATCTAAACAAGTTATATGCAATAATAACATCTACTCAGTCTAGTGGCTATTTAGTATTTGTGTTTAGATGCAGCTATCATCTGAAATACCATTATATTCAATTACGAATTAAATAATAAAGATAAATCCAAATAATAATTGACAAACAATTTGGCTCCAAACAGGACCTTGAAGACTCGCGGCCATGGCAAGGAGTCAAACGATTCCATATTCTACGACTTCCTCAGCAAAACGCTATGTTTATTATTTTCTATCATCATTCAGAGAGATCGCCGTGAACTTGGCTCCCGACCAAACACCGAACATTCTTTCTAATGATGAGTTTCCGCTTAGTAACTTGCTTTTGGCGCTGTCATTCTGTCATTTCTATTTAATTATTACAAATTTGGGTTTATCCCATCTGTCACTCGATATATTTTCCGTTCCATTTCATGCAATGTATTCTTAAGGTCATTCTCTTTTTTTTTAAATTTAGTTATGTAATTGATTTGACAATATAGGTTGCTAAAGGTTAATATAAAAGTATAAATCATTGAAACTAACTCGTTTATAAAACACAGATGATGTTTCAGTGGAAGAGATAAATACGTTGATAGTAGTCTATATATTATTTTTCATGGAAATGTTTCAGATAGTATTATGGAGAAGTGTTGACGTATTTATTTTTATAATTTTTATTTAAGTAGTTTACTATTTAATAATCATTTGTATAATATTATTCTCGAGTTATTGGTTTGTGTCAGTTTTTTTTTAATTTACGATTAACTTTATTTAAACTGTTAAATTATATTTTTCTTAGTGTTTTTATCGAAATTCTTGATCTATTTACACCTTAATAGCATAAATTAGCGCTTTAATTAAATATAATTAAGTATAAAGACCTTAATCCAGTGTCGGGGTCGTTGCCCGGAATTACGAATCTCAAGTATAAACTTAAATTATATATTTATGTGAACGTTTCATCTAAGACGTTAAGTTTTAATATTCTTATTGGAGAAGGTTATTTCTCTTTGGATTACTATTACTTATGTTCTTTATACATCTATATATATAAAAATGAAGCCCGTTTTCCTTGGTCACGGCATCACCCGTGAATGGCTGGACCGATTTCACTAATTCTTTTTTTGTTGTATTTGTTATTATTAGGAGAAGGTTCTTACGGAAAAAAATATTAAGAAAATCTCTCAGAAATATTGAAAAATGTACATTTAATTTTGCATATTTTAAAAAACGCGAGTAACAAATGTCAATGTCATTCGAGGCCATAGATTATATTGATGAAAGGGCATCGTATTGAGCTTAGTGTTTAAATAAAAATGCAAAGTTGTTCAATAGCGATTTGTAAAAATATTAGTGAAATTATTGAATCCTAAGAAATAAACACTATTATGTTTTTTATTTAATTAAAAATTAGTAAAGTCATTTTCAGGAATAGCGAGACCAGGGAATTATGGATTCATTTTTATATGGAGGATTCGGTTCAAATTGAATAGGTACTCATACCTAAGATAGGTCAGCTATACAAAATAAAGTAGTGCATCATTGCAACGCTAAGGCGGTACGAAGTTCGCCGAGTCAGCTAGTTATTAATACTATTTAAAAATTTTAACCAAAATAAACTTATAACCTATATTTTACTATCTATTACTTTCTTTTTATTTATTTATTATTATTTTTTTAGGGAAGAGCCATGATGGTTATGTGGGACTCGCTGAGACTTGGACTTCAGGATACCCTCAACACCATAATGGAACGCTACGGGATCGCATCCACACTCACCGTGACGCCCCGATGGAAATCCCCCCCCCCCCCCTCCCGCCAGTAACCAGAACACCCTCACCACGTAGGCCTTTAGCAGGCGAAACGGATCCCCTCCCCTTATACCCAGACACTATAGCTGCAACCAGCCTCTGCCCCGTTAGAGCAAGACCGTTGGTCAAGACTATCTCCTCGGCTAGCAGTGGCTGCGC
The DNA here is from genome assembly GCA_959347355.1 of Napeogenes inachia. NCBI lineage: Eukaryota > Metazoa > Arthropoda > Insecta > Lepidoptera > Nymphalidae > Napeogenes > Napeogenes inachia. The sequence continues at coordinate 11,288,381 of OY365804.1, read as the reverse complement.
TCCACGTTCAAGGAAGCTGGAGCAGCTGCCTTCTTCCTGATGCGTGAAGCCTTGCAGGTACTGCTCCCTAACTGGTGGCCCGCAGAAAGGCCTCTATCGGCACAGACCACGCACCGCACCATTTCAGTGCAGCTGGAACGGATTTAACCTCGGTCTACCTCGGAAGAACAACTCTCACACCTGTGCCCGAGCTCCTGGCTCTTAAAGCAGCGCAGAGGCCGCTCCGTCAGAAGCTATACTCTTGCCAAGCTCCACCCGACAAGAACGCTTCCTGCGTTCACCAAAGCATTTGCCGAATCAGCAGGGAGTTGGACAAAGGTGTCGCCTATGCCCCTAGGAGCACCAGAGAATATCCCCAACAAAGACCAGATCAGAGACCCGGACCAAGGAAGACAACAAAGATGGAAGACCAGACAGTTAGTGATGCGGCCAATCGCATCGACTATTTCTGCCCTCGTCGCAGAGTCGTTCAAAGCCTAACAGCTTCCCGCTTACCGGGTTGGACGACGTCAGCTACCCCGTCTAACACTGGGCGAAGCTTCGCCGCCAGTATATCTGCCTGCTCTGGCTCTCCCTTGGAACTCTAAGACCCTCGCACCGGCCGCTGAACGACGTATCTACAGCCGATGGATATGGATGGTATCCGACGCCGATGTTGTCGAGATTAATCATTTCAGCGGCACGCCTCAGAACATATACGTAGGTTACACCCGCCTTTGACGCCTCGGTCTGCAGCTTGATGAGAACTGTCAGAGACCCGAAGCAATCGCAATTTTGGGAGACCCGTACCCCGGTTCCCCGTCTTCTTCATTTTCGTAAGCCTTCGTAGGTTTTTCACCTTCCGATCTGACCACTGACTTGGGAACCGGCATCTGCGGATGGCTCTTCTTTTTCCCCTTGCCCTTCTTCCTTACGGCTGTCGTCCACGCCTCCTACTCTGGAATAAGCGGCATCGTCGACAACCCTGTCTCAGAAACAGTCACCGCGCCTGCGGCTGACTGCCCTCTCTTGTCCGCCGCAAGAGCCAGTCGGAGATACCGCACGGGGACAATTTATCTGTTAACAAATAGTTTAACGTTTATAATAATTATTATTAATAAGATCAAACTCTTTTTTAAATCATATAGTTATTATCATCAGAAGTTAATTTATTGTTTTAATATATATTATTTCCTTTTTAACTGTTTTGTAACAACTACACATACCTTTTTAATATTTATTTATTAGATCTTGCTACCTATCAACCTTTATATATATATGGTTGAAGGATCTATAAAATTTTCAGTTTAATATTGATGATTTATTCCTAATATAATCCTTTTACTTTTTATATTATTTAATCACAATTCATGACCGACCTAAGAAACTATAACAGGCCTAGCACTATCTGGTAAGAGGAAGAGGAACCCGTCCATCCATTAAAAGAGAATTACTAATAATAATTAATTAAATACAATAATAAATTAATAGTGCGCATCACTAAGCGTTCAAACGCTAATTTATCTGTGACGTCATGCGCAGGCGCCGATCCGGTCAATGACCCCGACCTAGATTTATTTGTATTATAACAAACATTAATATTCAAATTACATTCATCGCATCTTAAATAGGGTCAATACACGGTACATACACATACTATACAAACTTTTATCTTAAACGACTATGTACCTATAACAATATTAACAATAACATTTACTCATCACAACATGACAGTTGGTGATTCAATTACGTATTTCTAAAAACATAGGCAGTTTCCGTTAAAATATTAAAAGCAAATAATGTCATTAGTTATTTTTATTAATTTCTTCACGCGATGGTCAATCTAAATGGTTGTAAATAATTCCAAGTTGTTCTGTAATCTAAATCGCATCTAGTAGATAATGATAGTGGTAATAAAAATAATAATATTCGTGATTTGTGCCATTAGAATACAATATCAACTAAAAATTATCCGGCCTACCGTGATTACTTGTCTTGCGCAACGAGTACACATGTACCATCGCGACGACAATACTTATAATATTAAAAAGTCTTTATTTATTTACGATATCATTTTTAACTACATTTTATGAATACTAACATTACAGATTAGTATCGTGTATTTAAAATAGCGTAGTTATTATTAAGTAAGACCACAGATATATAACTAGTGTATTTAGTGAAGTTACGAAATAATTATAATCCCAGGAAGAGCACTCCAATTTATTTTTACAAAATCCATCATTTTTATTATTATACCGCGTGTTGTTATAACGCAGGTACAGTCAATCAGAAAACAAAATACATTTTATAAATCTTACTAATGGACAATCGCTGAATATTGCTCTAATAGCCTCCCATTATTCAACGATTTCAATTTGTGAGCGACAGTACTACAATACTATACATATATTAAAATTAACTTTAATGTCATATATACATATACATATATTGATTCGTGAATTGGACACTTAAGCAATTATTCTAATTGGGTATTTTGGTAGCTGATGTAACTGTACGTTTAAGGTTATCTATCTGTTTTAAGTTACTTCGGTTCCGTTACTCAGATACGAAATACGTTACCCTCCGTGAAACTAAAAACCTCATTAGAAGGAAAACAATTTATATGTGCAATTCATGTTATATGTACGTACTTTCCTCTGTAACAACTAAATACTAAAAATAAAAAGCCTATTAGGTCTGGTTAGTTATAATCATATCTTCAAAATTTATTATCACTTCATTGGAAATTTTACTAAGGCAATATGAAAATTAGGAGGTAAATAATATTTAAACGACGAAGATAAGAAACTTGTTCAATCAGACCAAGCTTTTCCCCACTGCTGGGCACACAGCTGGGCATCTTGAATAAATTTAATGAGCTTACTCATCACGCTTCTTAGGCAGGATTACAGACTCTTCAGCATCACTCTCGCTGTACCAGGTACCGCGTCAGTAGGTATCAGTTATAATAAATAAACATAATATAAATATTTTTCTGCCTATCAATAGGCGAGGTTATTTATTTTATAAAAATGTTCACGTTCGGTTTGTTTATTGAATTAAAAGCGCTATGGCTTATAAATACGACCTGTGTCGAATAATAAACTAAAGCTATTGTTTATATATTAGTACTTTAGATTCTTACTTAGGATGGTATTCATTTTATTCACGTTTTATATCATTAACCGCAATCAGTTGAATTGTTAAGAAAGGTTTTTGATTAAATATAAAATAATATAAAACTCGTAACATTTTTCAATTATCTATGAAAAATGGCGAACCATTGTTTGTGGATTTTCATTGTTTTTAATATTTTAATAACAAAGATAATTGGAAATCACTGGAATTGGTTTCATTATATTTTTTTAATTTAAAAACATTATTATTTAAGCAAACAAGAACGAATCAGTTTTAGCGAAATGCATCCCAATGTGTCAGATGTGATTGCCTCAATAACTGTATCTATCTCATCGCGTTACTCAAATATCGCACATCATCCCGTAATCAGAAGTTTATTTAGTATACCGCCGCTATCAATGCTTTACTTGGTTAGCCTGTCTAACCAAGAACATGGCCAAAGAAATAAGTAAATAAAGAACAGGACCTATTCAAATAGTATTCCCTTAATTGACGCATGTACGTGGAGATACGGAGATCTGGCGGCATGTCTTTGACTCAATGACTATCAAAGGATAAAAAAGATAAATAAAGATAAATAAAGTCCGGAGAAAAGGTAGCTTAAAGTTTATGAGGGTTGCTTGTGTTAATATTGTGTAGAATGGTGGTAGTCCCCATTGTCTACTAGTTACTACTTCACTACTTGGTACTACTAGAAAGCTTTTTATCATTATGTGATATTGTCATGTCTATTGAAAGAAAACAAAATACCTATTCAATATAGATTAAATAACTAAACTAAATTAGATATAATGTATTAAGCAAACAAGTGTTATTAATATTAATGTAAAACATTCAATGTTGTTTGTATATTCAGTATATTTTCACGATAATCTCATAAACGACACACGAAATAAGGGAAAACTAAATATTTGCAAAAGAAACAATATTATTTTCGTTCAACATCGTCGGTAGTCGCTATCTGTAGTCGACGTGGGTCCGTCGACAAAGATTAGGAAGGAGTCCGATATGATTTTGTACTACTCTTTAACATTAGTTTTGTGATACATGTAGTTGTTATAAAAGGATACTAGCCTAAATTTAGTAGCTCAGTTAGTAGTGTAATCAACGTAATAGTATAGTCGAAATGTAGTCGAAGTATTTGTTTTTGTATTATAGTATCTTTTGTTATTTCGAATTGTATTGTTGTGTTAGTGTCTTGATGACTGTTTGTTCTCTCTTTTCCTCTATTTAGGTATTAACATGTCCTAGTGGAGCATCTGTTTTTGTTAATCTGTGGTAGTTTGTCCGTCAGTCTGGTCACGTAGGCCCACCGACCAGCCGTAAGCTCGGTTTGAGCGATGCATAAAAACTTAGTTTTGCTTTGAGCTTTGAAATTCAAATGCGAAATATATCGATACAGACCAATATGTCCGTGCTGACTAGAATATATTGACAGATATGAAAATATTACTATTGTGTTATTTGTTCGCTCAGATTTGTTAAAGATTTTTCAAATTTAAACTTACTTTCAAAACATAATGGAAAACCCAGTCTTTCTTGAGCACGATTTTAGAAAACCGTTTCAAACGTCAGATTAGTATAGAGGCAGAAATAGTTTTATTTAAATGTAGATTATTTAATAACCATTTTGTACATTTTTATCGTAGCAGTTTCTTCAGCATTGTTCGTAATACATCAGTACATATGTATTTATGTATATATAGTCAGTAAACAGTGTAGGATAGATACAGGTGATTAATTTTTCAACACTTTTAAACTCGCCGACCCATTTTGGTCCAACACCGTCCTGAATACTCCTGACACTAATTGCGGGCAGATCTTGATTAATGACTGTACTCTCATTCTGTGACCTTGAGTGACAAAAGCATTATTTTTAAATTTATTATTAAAAACAATGACATTATTTTAATTAATAGTCAAAACAACAGATTTGAGACAGAAAGTTGGATAGAACTGATTATTTGTACACCTGAGCCAATGTTTTTTTAATTTTTTAAACGCTACATATTTTTTAAAAGTGTTTACAGTATAAAGAATAAATTCGTTCCTTGAGGACTGATTGAAAATAATTTATCAAGAAATATACAATATTTCTTTAAAGATATAGAAATAACGCAAAATATATATAATCGTAATTAACGAAAAAATATAATTGACGATGCTTAATAAGTCCCTACTTACTAAACATATGTATTAAAATTTAGTAACTATTTATCTACTATAGTAAGTAGTGATTTAAATAAAAACAAAACTATAACAACAACATATAAAAAAGAGTGTCTTTTATCGTATTTTTAATCTCCATTAGGTATTATAATTATCTTCATACATACATAAGGTCGCTTCAGAATAACCTATTTACTCGCTCTTTTTCTAATGTAATGAGAATTTACGAGGCGGCGTAAAAAGTTTCTTGTTTTGTATATTATTTTCCGGCTGGAATTTCTTTCAGACATCTATTATTAGTTCATAAAAACTTACTTTATTAGAAACCGAGATCTTTTATTACAAATACATACTTTGTTGATTGAAATAAAATACGTTTTTTGCTTTGAAACAATATTTTATAAAAAGAATAAAAAGTGTCACAAATCAATTTTCTTTTTGCAAATACAGTATTAATATAGTCCGTCCTCGATAACTGCCGCCGCTAAAAAATTTAGACGCAAATTTGTGCCTTCGGGTAGCTATTTCATAAATACATATATTCCTACTGCATTCACTTAGTGCTACGGGAAAATGCACACTTGCTACCTTTCCATCGCAATTATCCGTGAAAATAGGTAGTCATTACATATATCACCCGGGTCGATCGAAAATAGACTTTAACTTGGAATAAATAAAGCGGTGACATGTGAAAACTTATATTGGTATATCCACGGAAGGAACCGTATGTTTCGCTAGACTCCGTTTCGGTTACTATGGGGAGTGTTATTAAATATTCAAACGCGAACCGATTGATTGGCTAACTTTCTTGGTGTACAATTTAAGTAACTGTAATTAGATTATAACTTTGATTTATATTGTTGCTTTGTTTTGTGAAAGTTTTGAAACTTTTCTTCTTTTGAATAACCAAGCTTTTGTAATCAAACTGCCCTAGGTATTGTGTACAACCGCCCTGATATTATTTACTACACACAATACATATAATTATTTATAAGATAGTAAATGTTACCTTAATTTTCTAAGCACATTTTAGTTAAGGTTACTTAGTTTACAATAAATATAGATAAACTTGAAAGATTATATCGATTTGTGGTAAATATATCTGTTAAAGTTGGTTTTCAATAAAAAAAACAGTATTGTTTATAACTGAAGGTAGATTTATTTCAAATCAAACTATTTTTAACAGATCTAATTTGCTTTTATATGGATTTAAGTTTTACATTTAAAACTTAACCTAATTTTCGTGACTCGCCATTTTAAACACTTTGAAGTAGTCGTGTTCAGGAAGACAAGATGTAGGTGTCTGTCAGTAAGTCATTTAATTAGCCATCTATCTCCAGCGTTTTCTAAGAATTTGGAATTTCTAGGATAGAGGTGCAGATTGCACACAAAATGTACTAACATATCTCCAGGTCGCGCAGTGCGGCCACAGACTTAAGATTTTACATTGTTAATTCATGAGTGGGTCCAGTTGTTACTTATTTAATAACCATATTTACTATTAAATTTAGTTTTTTCAATTTTACAAATCGCGTACGAGCAGGGGTTTATTTAATAAAGTATGCTCGATATTCTCGAGGTGCTATGTGGTGCTATGAGGTGCTATGAGATGCTATGAGGTGCTATGTGGTAGGATTTACCATTGAGACTGTTGAGATACTGCAAAAAAGGACCGTAATAATAAATAGGAATTATTATTAATATACTAAATTCGATACGCGGCATCTTAGTAAGTGTTGGAGTTAGATGACCAATTAACTGACTGACAGAAACCTACATCTTATTTTCCGGTGAACACGATTGTTGACAAACATTAAATCATCGAAATAAATTTAAATTCAAAACGTAAAATGTAAATCCAATTACGAGCGAGATAGTTCCATTAAAAATAGTTTTATTTAAATGTGTACTCGTGAAAATCTAAAGAAAAAACTTAAAGCCTAGATTATTATTTTGTTCATTTCAAAGTAATTACTTTTTGAGGAAAACGAATCAATGGCTATGCCTGAAATGTTTATAGTACATTGACCTTAAAGATTGGCGAATTATAAAATAATTATTAATTAACATTTTAATCAAATCTTTAGATTTAAAGTGCTCTGCGATGGAAGGGAACATTATTTCTTTCTTTAATAATTAAAGACTTATAAAATTATATATTTAACGGTGTTGTAATTTTTTGTTGATTAGCTGTGTAATATCTCATTAAATTTTAAAATATACTTGTGCTTTTACATTTAATTATCTTCTAAAATAAAACAGATTATTGTTAATGTTTGATTTTTTAACACACCCATTATTCTTAATATTTTCTTTCCTAACATTATCTTCTTACGTCGCTCCGTCCAAAACAATAATCGTATTTTAAGGTCATTCTTAAAATTGTAATAATAGCGTTTAGATATTATAATTAAAATATTCATGAATTCTACGTATTACACAACTTTATGTTAATTAAATTAAATTTATATTTTATTTAATTTGTTGTTAAAAATGATGTTGAGGTAAAAGAAGCAACAGAAAACCTTTGATAAACAGTGAACACTCGCTTTCAAAGGTGTTATCTCGGTAAAACATTTTTTTTAATATGTGGTATGTGACAATCAAAATAATAGGTAATAATAATACTTGACAATCATAATTTTTTGTAATATATTTATTTGTCAGTTTATTAATTAGTTCTAGAACTAGACTTGAGAAGGAACTAATGAACCATAAATGGTACCTAATTATTAGTAAAGCATGCATAAATGTTTTTGTAATTATCTATTTGTTTACAAATATTGTAAAGAAAATAAACCGTATTTTGTAACATTGAGTAAAGCTATGTTCACTGAATATTTGACCATTAATTGATGCGACTTGCAGGACTCTTATTGTAATGAGCGTAACAACTTAATACTACTGGACTAATGGTAAAAGACAAAGGTGAATTCTATATTGTTCCAAATAGTTCTCTCCAAGTGTAGTAATCTGTCGTGAAACAAATACATTCTGACCCAATTTCAACCCCTTTTTTATCCCATTTGTGGGTCAGAACCCATTTTTAAAAGGCATATATAGCGTTTACAAGGTTTCAATATCTAGCTGATCTGTTCCAAACTATAATACCATGAACGAGTTGTCAAGAAGGTAGTATCCAAGATCTCGTATTTACGTAAACGCAATTTTAGAACAATGGAAATATTTAATATAATTATTGTTCAAGAAATATTGCAAATCAAATTTCGAGATATCTTTTAACTTGGACCAAACCCATGGCGTGCTAATAAGAATCATTACAGGTATGCGGCGTGCACTTATTTATTTATCGATTGTCTTCGATTACAGCCGATCTAATTGATGGATGAATTTAATCACCCATTCTTATTCCGATGATAGTGTAATTGTGTTTCAATGTTCTGCGGCCTCTTTAGATTCATACCTTGATTTATTTTAATGGAATGTGCTTTCAAAATAACGATACCAGCCCTCATATATGACGCTTTATTTTATTCTCTTTTATTTCGTAATATATATTTTTTTAACGTTTGTTTTTATCTCTGTATCATGACACACTGTTGACGTAATCAGAAATACTAAAAAATATTGTATATTTAATAATAGATATTACTATATTTTAGTTTTTTATGTAGTGTATGTAAGAATCATATTGCAGTAGGTCTTCCACAAACGAGAACTTAACAATAAAAAATAGACCGTGAAAAATTTGCAAGAATTAAGTTCTCGGTTGAAATTAATATCACGCATTCATCTCTGCCTTATAACAAAGTGGCACAAGGACTTTAATCGCTTGTCAAGGTTGCAGTCATTATAGCTCGATAATAAATAATATATATATGTACAAAACTCATCAATTATTCTTGTTTTCGTTTATATTTTTATTAAAGTGTGTCCTTTATTATTACTTATTGTGTATTGTATCACGCACACACACAACCTGCCTAGATGGTCATCATATAGACAAAAAGCGAAGAACTAACATTTTAGCTCCATTTCCCAAATGTGTGTGTACACTATCACACCTAAGGAAACCCGAACGTGTTCAAATAAGGATATTTGTGAGAAAATGGCGATACTCGGAGTGGGCATTGGTGTGGCCCGAGATAGCCCGGGACAATATTTAATAGAGTGATGTTTTTCCAAGATATGGGGCGGTTTCCGTCTGGTTGGTTGTTTATTTTATGATTTATTTACAAACAATCATATCTTAGTTTCAGTTTGTGTACTACTGTCTGACTGTCTGTCTGTTTATGTCAGGTTTTGTTTACTTACTAATGTGCGATGAAATTAGAATTTTTATTATTATAATTAAACTTGCACGAAGATGAACATTAAAGATCATAGAAATTATAGATCAGTAGTCGAAACGTAACATACTTCGTTTTATATTACTGCTAAAAAGTAAGTAATATTATATAATAACAATAGTAAAAATAAGATCTTAAAATGGATTCTGTTAGTATTATTTTAATAGCTGAAGGGCCATATAACTATCATTAGTTTGTAACACGTTTTAATATGACGTACACAATTTGCAGGCTTATTATTATGTGCATAATTTACGTGACAGAAATCATAAGTAGGTATAACAATGTGCTATATGATTGTTTTACAGTTATGTCTGTTTAAGGATTAAAACTATCGAAAACCACTGAGTCTTTATTATTTATCTTTGCGTATTTAAGAGTTGAGAATTTGCTTTAAAATAAAATGACAACAACTGCCTCATAAAATAATGAATTGCATTGGAAATTTATAACCCTAGATTCATTTCTAGGATCTAAGCAATCAAACATTGTCAGACATTAAGATGGAAGCTATTAATTTAATAACTCTATTTTCAAACATATACACGACATTTTTATTATTAGAGTTGGCATTGGAACCGTTCAAAGCCATGCGGGCTGGAGTGACTCGCGAGTTAGTAATGAAAAAATCCGGAAGAGTTGGCTCTTCATGTTTTATGGTAATTTTATTGACATACCAGAAAGCATTTCATTGTCTCATCCTGGTTGAGGTAATGACGACAAATGGTTTTGAATACTTTAGGTTTTTATAACGGAAACATACAACTCGAAGGGTTAAGTTTATGTGCGGAATACTAATTATTAATTGAGTTAATGGCTTTAACCGATAGTGTTGTAGGTGCTTTTAATTATTTTACCGATAGCGACAAACCGCAAAAGCAAAGCACTTTGTATTTCTACTTCTAATACAGTAACTATATTTTAAAAACATTTTTATGGTATTTAATACAGAATAAGATTTATGGAGAGTCAGTGAGTTCAGTTTTATCGTATTTGGTACACATTTATCTTGTTAAGAGATATCTTTACTTCTCTTACAGCAGTTTAACGAACGAACATGAAACAGCACAATTGATAAACATTTCTGCTGATTCGACCAATACCATTTGTAGGCCTTGGCAGCGTTTGCGTTCCAAATTTAAATATGCACTTCCCGTGCGTGTGCGCATCTCGTACTTATTATGAGGATTTTTAGGATTATACTGTTTTTGGAGTTATGACACTTTTTTCATTTGTTACATCAAATGACGGATTGAGGTCGTGGAGAAAGTGGGTTTTGTAAGAAAATATTACAAAACGCTGTCACAATTGTAAAAACATATTGTGTCCTGTATTTTCGGTTGTAAATAAAGTTATTTTGCAGTCATTTCGCTTTGTATGTTCGGAACTTGTTATTTATTGTAAGGAAACAAACAAATGTCCTACTAAAGTAATGTTAAACATAAATTTAAGACTCTGTAAACTCAATTAGATTTAATAAATTAGTTGTTTCTTTTTAATATTTTGGGAGAAGTATATATAAGTCGGATATATTTGAAGTTCGTTTCTGAAAGTCGTATTGCTAGTTTATTGTTATTAATATATATTTTAATATTAGTCATTTATATGAAGTATGTTCAAATAACTCCATACGTGTGGTAATACGTGCAGGTAAACCGCAAAATATATTTAGTGAAATCTGATCCGTCACGACTGAGACAGGGTCAGCACCCTTATCCAATAAAAAATGACTGTCTGTTTGTCCGTCTCGAGGCCGTTTCACTTGCAACAATTTACGCCGTAATGATAATATGTTGGAATCATATTTTAGAGATACTTTTGCCCTTTTAATATTAATTAACAGATAATTCTATAATAGCTTATGTTGTTTCTAAAATAAATGTATCAATTCAGATATTGCATGCGAAGAACTGTTTAATTTGTTTTTAATTTAATATAATTTTATTACTTCCTTCATTTTATTCACGTAATTTCAATGATAAGTGAAATTTTAATTTAGTCTAAGGTTAATGAATCGTGTACAGAACCTCAACACACCAGCAGTTCTTTTTGTTTTCGTAGTACGTCTGCAACACTTCCGGTGCACATCGATCAATTCACGCACTAATCTACATACTCGTAGATACACCGTTTAATGTCCGAACGTTCTTTTATATTATAGATAACCTTTTTGACCGTCTACTTTTTATATTATATTGTCTGGTTCCTTATTGTTTACGGCTTATGCAGCCAAGGTTAAAGCGTTTGATAGTCAAATGTTGCTTTTGACATTACTTTGACTGTACTTATAATAACATTATAATAATAATAATAATATCAGGACAAATTACACACATTGATCTAATCACTAAGTAAGCAAATTATTTGCTTGTGTTAAGGGTGTTAGACAACGATACAAATACATAGAAATACACATATAAATACTGAGCATATATTTAATAAACGACCAAACCCAGAAACACAGACATCTATGCTCATCACATAAATGCCTGTCCCCGCCGGGAATCGAACCCGAGCCCCATTGCGCCGTGACACGTTAGGCGTCTGCGCTAACCACTCGACCAACGGGGCGGTTATTACTATTAGTGATATAAACATTCAGCTTGTATAACATTTTATTACTTTGATGTTTAATAGACTAACAAACAGCCTTTTAAAAACATTATAAGAACCAAACAAGATACATTACGAAAGCCAAATATTTGTCTAAACCATAAAACTGTGAACTGAGAATATTTGCGACGGAATCCAAGCCACTGTGCACTAATGCCTTGAGTTCTTGCTAACGTTTTTGGCAAACTCTCAACTGTCACACGCATCGTACTCTCTGACTGTTTTGAGATTGTATTCCAGAGATATATTGGAATATTCTAATAATATATATTTTATTTAATTTACAAATACAACTGTTTGATTTACTTCAATCGGGTTCTTTGGTGGCAAAAGTTCTGGAAACCTAAATAATACCAAGCCATATCTAGTTAAAATTTTAGCAAACATTAACAAAACCAAACAAAAGTATGTTTTCAATCCGAAAGTTTCATAATACTTTATTTTTTTTGTTAACAGTTTTCTTTGGCTTCACTTTTAAGGATTTTGTGTATTTTGTTTTTCAACTCCACTCAATAACTTTAACCGCAAAAAAAATTCTTTGAGAGCATTTTGTATTATAACAAGTAGTTTAATAAGTAGTAGTTTATTTTTACCTTAAGGTTCGTTAAACAATCATACTATAATCATGAAATATAAATTACAGAAGTATAAATGTAATCAAAGATATATAATTATCGTACATAGTATAGCATGCACTGTACTCTATCTTAAAACGCGTGGCATAGGAATTCGTATTCGCAGCGGCTCATATTAATCTCTTTACATTTCCAAACAACGCCGCAGTTGTAGCTCCGTACTGTTTAATAGCGGCTTTAATTAATGGTTAGTACTTTAACATTTTTGAATAAACTTTTATTAATATTATAATAATTCAATCAGGATTAAGTAAACACAAATGAGTCAAGGATTATGATATACTTTTATTTATTTGTAAGGATAACGAGTCGTTAGATTGATTTAATTTATTTATGTCTGAAAATATCTATAAACATGTATAGCCATGTTAAGCTTATTTAAATGTATATACATATAGAATGAAAAATAAACTGATACGGGCAGGATACGGTAGCTCATTTGGTAGAGCGACGGGACGGTTTACCAGTAGTCGCGGGTTCGAATCCCTGCCCGTATCGGTTTATTTTTCATTTTATATTTATATACATTTAATTTTTTTAAATAAATTATCTTGCTTGGTACATCAACTTCAAAAAAATAATTTCATTAAATATTAATACATATCTAATTCATGTTGACCTCTCTATAATTCGAGTATCATACACCTAAGAGGTCAATTATGACAGATGTGTCTGTTATGAGTACTACAGAGTAACTGAACATTTTAAAATATACTACTATATTAAATTGATATATTATTTTGATATTATTTATAAGGGTCGATTCCAAGATGGCCGCGTCTTTAGGTTCAAAGAACTATAATGTGTCCGTCCGTCATTAAAACTCGATTGCAACTGTTTGAATCTTGCAGTCTCTAAGAAAATAAATATTTTATTTACAGGTACACTATTATATCCCTGATTTAAACTTCACCTTATAAAGCATTAGGAATCTTAATTACTCGATCGTTGGTTGTAATTCAATAACAGAATATTACTAGGTAACTTTTATTAGCTTCCTATAATGTACTTTATCATTCCTAATAATAATAATTATTATTTTTCTTCAATTAAAAATCCAACAGAGCAAATGTATTTAATTTTTTTTTCATTGACGATGTACATTTTCATAATAGTTGAACTTATAATTTTAGAGCTAAAACATTAAAAGGTGTAAGTATGTTTTTGTAAACTAGACGTAGACAAACATTCTGTTTAAGTACTCTTAGTTTTTAAATCTAGAGACTATTAAGCCGCGATACATTTCTAAAATGAAATAAAATTGTTGCGGTATTTAACAAAAATATATAAATACTACAAAAAAAAAACATTTAAATAAAAAAACATCCCATTTACGACATCTTTCAGAATAAAATTAGAAAATAATATTTTATATTTGATAGCTGGTCTGATGGTCTCATGTGCAGTAGTCCTGACTGTTAAGTCAAGGGTCGTGGGTTTGGTTTTCAGACATAACATTTTTTTGCGTTATCTACAAATTGTTGTTTCGAGTTTTGGTGTACTTTGTGTTTATTATTTATGTTCGTGTCACAGGCTAAGTCAGGTTCTTTGTTTTTAAATATATATACATATATATAATATAATCTAACATTGCAGGTAATGTCAATGTACGAAGTTCGGTACAAATTACAGCGCGGTGAAAAGTGTGTCATTTGAAGTACCGTTGTTTCAATGAGTGTGTTATTATTTAGCATCCTGTAAGCTATTGTGCTTGATGGCCAAATGATTGCGGATTTTTACATCAAACAAAAGATTTGCTCCACTGCCATTTCTGGGAAAGTTCCGATTTTGAGCACTTGATTGCTGCTGTTAGTTATTTTTTTTTTTAGAATGTAAACGAGGCAATGAATTTGCTAAACATTTTATATTTTATGACTATCTTGAAAACGCATTTTGGAATGTATAAGACCCAGGTTCGTTCCTCGGCTGATACAAAATGTTTATATGTTTGGTTGTGTAACCATCATATATCAGAGTGATGGATTAAGCTCTACAGCATTGTAATAATCAGAACAGAAGTTTAGCAGTAGGACGTACAGACTAATAGGTTTCTAGATTTTATAAGTGTAGAAAACATTCATAAGTTTTTAAATTGTGGCAAAAATTGCTAGTTGGCAAACCCATTTACATGTTCCGCTTGGTTTTGACATCAAAGACCGACTCAATACTTCCTGTGTTTAATTTATGATCAAACTACCGAATGAGAAATTAATTTAAAAATCATATCATAACATAATATTAAAATATATATAATTCTTCAATATGAATTAGAATATTCTTAAACATAGACAATTTTTAGGGTGTGCTATATTTTTAAATATATTACTTTTTATAAAAAAAAACAAAACTAAAAAAAAAATAAAAACCACATAATATGTAAGCAGAAAATAAATGAATGATTCATTCAAGGTCAATAGATTAACTTTTTTTTATTATCTGTTTACAGATGACAGTGACAGTGACAGTGAGTCATGCTATACTCGCTTTATTTAAATAGAGAGAACACTAAAATTTTAACACGAACAGACTCGAACCTCCTACTTCTGAGTTGCGGCATATTACTATAAAAAGATGAAAATTTAGACACAAAAAGATCATACATATTGTCTCCAAACTCTTTGTAGTCTGATTCTTAAAAATAACAATTTTACATACAAAGTTAGTTAATCGTTATCTTTCCCATAAACATCCCGGCGATAAAGTATTATACCTAAATATAATATAATTATAACACTAAAAACAAAACAAACCGCGCTGTAATGACTCAGTGTGGCAGGGTGACCATGTTACTTATGTTCCTAAGAATATATTTACAAATGTACCTTAGAATTTTAAAAATATGTTAAAAAATATTTTATTTTTGCTTTTCACAAAAACTTAATATTTTAGTGCTCGTAATATTACTAAAGCCTAATTAAAAAATAAATTAGCCCTATAAAAAGTAAATAAAGGTCTCCCTATAGTGTTTGTTTTTAACAGTACATTGTCATTTAGTGCGTAGTGAGTTACTGGCGACGACTGTTCTTATATTAGATAATTTGAGTTAATCTGTCGCAATAGGTGTTGGAGGTCATTGAACTTATTAATTGATTGTTCCACTCCGGTCCTTATTACACTTAATAGGCAAGGACTTTGTTTATTTGCACGTGTTGTCAAATTATTAATAGAAAAACCCCTTGAGGAGTAAAACTATTTAAGAATACTAAGTACATATATATTTAGTTTATAAAAAAAAAATTAAGTTGTAGGTTATTTTTTTACTATGATAAGAATACAAGTAATTTCAATCAATTATTATAATTAATCAACTAATTTTATTTCACATGTTTATATAAAACGTTCCCCTCACAGTTACATATCGGAATCCCTAATATAATAAAAATATTATTTAACAAACAAACATTAATATTCCACTTAAATATAATTAATTAATTTTGTAAATAAATTAGTTGAGTTTCTCCAGTAGTATATAAAATATGTAAGTATATCAAAATTATTGGTAATATTAAGTAAACAGTTCAATAATTCGAGTGAATTTGTTGATTCAATACTAGAAGTGTATTGCCAGAACAAACGTAATTTCCCTCTGTCAATAGAATTAAACATTATGTCTCCAATTACGATTATTTGTTCGTGTAAATACGAACCTATAATGGTCTCTACCAAATGATAAGAGCGGACGCAGACTCGCGACTAGACAGATTACGTTTAATTATCACTTCGTTTAATTGTTATTTTTATTTTATTTAGTTTCATCTCGTTGTAGTAAAGTTTAAGCTGCTATTGCCGGAATGTTTGTGATAAGGATGTGTATTTAATTTTAAGCTATCATGTAAATAGGCGAGTGTAATGTTAGAGTTGATAATCTTTATGTAATGGAATATAATTGTTAATAATAGAAGCAAGTCTGTGTACGTCGCTCTTTACATTAGTACAATAAGATCTACACGTAATCTACTGTAAGCATATGTTCTCGCCAAGTGAAGATACAACATAGACTTAATGGTATTTGGGACATTACTTTTTTTTAATCTAAGATATTTTTATTATATATTAAAATACAATTTCATCCTACAACCATAAAATATTTATTTATAATAAAAATAAGTATTTTATTTTTATATTAAAACTAGCATAGCTGGGAAAATATTTAGAACTAAGCTTTTAAATAAATTATTGTAAACGGTGTTTATCTATTCCATATATCAACATCTTATTTCAATTTTACATCTGGACTATTTACAATGAAGGTGTTAATAAAAGTAGATGTAGTAACACAACAGATTGGAGATGAATCCTATCAAATTTTTCTTTTCAAATAATAATATTTATGAGAATTATGTGTTCTTTGCAAAAACATATCTCAGAACTTCAAATATATTAAATTTATTTGTTTTTCTTGGATACTCCATTCCAGAAGTCCAGTCCATCTTCCTTTTCTGATTCTGCAAGTGGTTTTTTTTTTCTTTCTGAAATCTCACACACGCAATTACACTTAAATAATGTCTGCTGGTGCTATCATTGCTTAGAAACAGAATATTGAAATATTTCATTTCTATATTTTCTTATCTGTGCATATTTTTATGAATATTTGCCTGATTCAATTGCACAAGAAATAATTAATTATTGTGCAATAATATAATATCAATATGATAAATACATAATAATTATGAAAAGAGATATAAATATGTTGTATAAACATAATATTAGTAAAATTAATAAAAACAGTTCTTTAATATGATTAACTGAATGTTATGCAAATAATTTAATAACATAAGAGTTATTTTAGCGAAACATCACGGGCCATTAAGTTTTTTAATGAGTAGGTACTGGTTTTTTGCAACGCATTCATAATATAACTTACGAGAATATTAGAAATTTTTAATAAGGTGCTTGAACCACAAATTATACAAAAAATACTTATTTTTATCACCTATTTGCCATAATTTTTCAGATGTGAGACAAATTATTTAAATCTTGTTTCCTTGATAAGTTTTTATCCTGGGAGACCACACACGCTGGAGTAGAAACTAAATATTCGGCTCTGAGATAACAATAACATTTTTCAAGAGTAATCTAACTTTGTAAAAATATAGTTGACCGGGCATTATATATAATTTCCAGAAGTGTTTGGTCTACCTTTACGAGTACCTCCGACGATGAAGATGGCGCGGTGAAGAAGATGGTTATGTGGGACTCCGTGACGGTATAGAGGACACTCCCTCTCAAGACTGAAGACCCCAGGGCTATGGTTCCATTAGGAGGTTGGTGATGTTGATAAGATAATAGATTTAATTCTAGAAAGAAAACGTCTCCTGTTTTTTACATAAGCTTTTAAAGAAATATTTCATTATATTAAATTCTAAAATGTTATATATTTTGTTTATAAATAATAATCTACTTACTCTATCTTTCTACAGATAAATATTGTCTGGAATTATATAACAATACTTATAAAACATGTTAAATATAAGCAAGTAAAATTACAAATACAAATGTAAACATTTAAAATAAAATATAAACATTTAAAAGTACAAATATATTTTTGATTCTATTCTAGTTTTTTTTATTTACATAACTATATTTTAGAATTATATCATAACTATGGAATAATTAGCATTGTGCTTATTTCCATTTACTTATACAATTTAAATAAAATCAAAGTCGAAATAGAATTTGTATAATTTGTATAATTTAGAGAATAATACATTACGTTTATGAAACGTGAGACTGCAGTTGCACATATTTTATATTTAATAGATATTGGATAGCTCTGTGAAAAGGAACCGATTGATATTTGAAAGGAAAATAGTATTTAAGTAGAGCTTGGTACCAAAAGGTGAGTAGAATAACAAATCACGCTATCTCTATGTAGCTCTATGAGGCTCATTTTTAAAAGTCTTTAACAATTCAAACTTATAACATTAAAAGAAGTACTTATGGGATGCTTTACCTTTAAACCAAAAACACCCTGGAAGTGGTGTCATTAAATACATATTCAGAAATATCAACAAGTTGATTATTACCAAGCCTCCCTGTCTCTCCTTGATATATAAGTAGTCGTTAGTTAAATAAAGCCATCGATTCTACTACTTCAAATTAAAATAATATAATTTTAAAATAAATTACTGAAAAAACTTTGTAAAGCCATAACCTCTCATACACACTACCAATAAATTACGAAAATACAGATACACGAAATACTGTAAAAACCAAATATTCTAAAACACTACTTCATGATCATAATTCAATTAATCTGTTAAAACAATTGTCAATTTAGTATCGAGATCTCGTAATGTAACATTTCTGATATTTTTTTGATAGTCAAATAACTATATTAATCGAAAAAGGTTTAAGTTAAAAATAAAATATTGACAAGAAAACTATAACCACAATGTGATACCAAGATGTGTTGTTTAAAGTGTTAAAAAATATTCGCTTGCGATAAGATCTTTCTAAACAGGTATGTCTTCGAAATCTTACAAAAATATTTTATATAATACGATATTTCAAGGACTCGTAAGCTTTTTTTAAATCCAAATTAAATTTGGCAGCAAATATTTATGTATAATATATCAATATCATTTTAATAAACAACACAAATATATTCGACCTCACAAGATGTTCATAAAGATGTTTAAATATAACAACCATCACAGATTTGGCAAGTGACAGCGCTTCTCGTAAAATTCCAGAAAGAGACTGTGCCAATGCTGACTTACATCGAGTCCTGTCTGTGTCTTGTGTGTGTCCTGTGTGTGTCCTGTGAGCCGTCTGACGTCTCATTGTGCTCCTATATATAGTTTACGAGGACCAGCTTAATATTTCGTTCCCGGATTTTTGAATTGAGTTAACGATTTTCTGTTATACGACCACTCTTGTCTCCGTAATGGCTAATAATTTTTATTCCACTTTATTTTTGTCAGATTTTGACTTTTATTTCGAAACATAAAATGATGGACTTAATTAAGTTTCTTTGTTAAATGAAGACATATATGGAGCTAGTGTATTAAGGCATGAATATATATTTATCCAATGTTTTTTAACACAATTGTAAATATCCATCCTGGTATTAATTCTATGATATCCGAATTGTTTTACTCTATATATAAGATTATCGGAAACCATTTTTTATGAAATCATACGAGGCGAAAAGCGAACAAAAACATTATTTACGAGAAGCGAGCACGTGTGGTAGAGTGTACAGTGTCATTTTGACTCTTACTCGTTTTACAATCTCGAAATAATCTATACCCTGGATGCATCATTGCGTCTTGGATATTGGTTTATGTTAATTTGAAATTATAAGCAGATTATGAATCTATTGAAAATATATATATATCAGTTACTTAGTGATAACATTTGGAATTGAAAACTGTTATTTGGATATAAAATTAAAATTAACTATAACTTTCTACTATTGTATTCTGACAAGTTGTGACCGAGCCGCGGAAATATTTTTAGTTTTATAGAATTAAAATATCAGTAGCACGACAATGTGTGTGACGAAATAGTATTATATTTCAGTGGCCTAAATTAATTGAATCAAGGGAATATTTAACGCAAAAAATAAGGATGTGATACCGCAACGGAAGTACCGGGGACTCTTACATGTTCACGGAAATAAGGCGTGGGAACGACTCTGTTCACAGCGCTCATGCAAAACTGTGGATTACTTGAAGCTTTTAGCATTTGGATACTTTTAAAAGGACATTTTGACAAATTCGGGAGTCGAGTTAATGACCAAGTTGCATGCTATCATTTCGTTTTTCAGGTATTAACGAAACTAATACATATTACATATAAATTTTTTGAGAGTCTAAATATATTGAAGAGGTTGGTTTAGGATCTGCATTCAAATATCTTAGACTGCATACTGATAAAATAGTTTTTTGTCATATAATGATAGTTATTTGAAATTTGCAATCGTAATTCGCGTATCTTTGCCACCATAACATTAGAATTCATGTTAATTTTATGCTATTTGAGTGCATAGGAAATATTAGTGCCGCGGAATTGCTCATGTATACTTCCTACATAACATCTATGTGTATTCATGAGACAATAGTTATACAAGAATTAAATATGCATTGATGACGCTTTTGATTTACGAGTGTGTGTGTGTGTGTCAAATGATAGCTGAGAGTGCAAACCCACAATTAAGGTTTTTTTGAGTTATGTTAATAGTATTATTTAGTATTATTTTAAATTAATATCAGTTTATATCAATCCTAAATACACACATTAAAACAAATAGTGCAGTATAAACATTCCTAGTCCAGTTATAAACCAGAGATCAGAACAGAACAGAACAGTAACACGAGTTGTTATCATTCATCGATCTTTTTTCAATAATTCTTTCGGACATTTCAAAGAATAATAGTCGATGTGTGGCTTCATTTATACGAGCATAAAAATTCCGCGGAACCGCCGCTTTCGGGTTAGGTTTTTTGAAGCGGCACTTTTGAACTTTGAAGTTTTTGTTTTATTGCCCGTAAAAGCGGTGTGGACGTCGCAGTGCGGTTCTTATTTGCTCTGTTTCATTTCAACTTTTTACTAAATAGTTTTTTAATACATATTTTTTTTAATATTCTAGTAGTATTTTTTCGTTTCCTTATAACTGTACTCTAACTTAACGCTACTTTCTACGAAATTACGCTAAAGAGGAGAAGGGAAAATGAGGAAATGGAGGGTTAAGTATTTGAAATGAAACAATAGAAATAGAAACTCAAACAGTATTTTCAAAAAGTCACCTAAGTTCCTTTTTTGAAATTATTTGTCAAATTAATAAACATTCGATTATGTTGTGAAAATAACATTACAACATAATCATTAAATTTTTTTTTAAATATTATTTATTTCTCTTTTAATCCATTTTTAAAGACAATATTCATGTAAGTAGAATAAACCAACCGCAGAGTTATTAGGTCTCAGTTTATTTGTAATAAACAATTTTTGGCTTCTGCAGATGTATAATATGATAATAACTTTGATGTTTCTTTTAAACCAAGTTCAATGAACTTCTAGTAATTAAATCTTTTTTTTACGCTTTTAATTTCAAAGATTATGTATTCTTATTTCCATATATAAACATGTAATAAAATATAATTTATGTAAATTCTAAAAATCGTAAAGTAAGTTTATTTTTATTTTTATGATGGTATATATAAGTTGTGTGTTATCGATTCATCATCACAAGATGTCGGCCATTATACTCTTATTGTCACAAAGCGTCATCACCAGCGAGCTAGTAGAGGCTGGCTGCGATCTAAAGAAGCAGTTCTCATACCTTCCTGGTGGTGCATCCAAAGAGATACCACTTACAGACAACTGAAGTACCACCTATTATAACAGTATCTTGTAAAGTGCGTCAGAGTGATTGGACTTATTTACCCCTCCTTACCATTCCTCGAGAGTGGTAACGTATTTGATATTTTCGATATTTTTGACGACAATGGTAGATGGTAACCTCTTACCATTTGGACAGTTGGCTCCTTAACCAGCCAATAAGTGTAAAAGAAAAGTAAAACCAGAGAGTTAAGGATGACTCGTAATATTCCACAAATGACATTATGCTTTTCAGTAAATATTTATCCGGCTATTATATTAAATGATACTTCAGTTTATCTCAAATGGTCTATCCCATGTGTAGAACACTATTCTGAAATGAGTGCTGATGTAATATAGTTTTTAATTTCTGAGAGCGAAGGTAGAAAATTGCTTAAAAATTAAAAATGTAAACATGATAGTGCATTCTGCTTGTAATTACAAAATTATAGAGCACACAATCAAAGTCAAAGTGAATCATTGGACTTTCCGTTTTTTCAGTTAAACTTAACAGGAAAATCTAGATTTTTGCTATTCCAAGAATTGTACACAATACCTAAGTAATTGTAGGAAAAACACTGCGGAAAGGATTTGACACCAAAATTATATTAAAAACAAAAATATTATTAAACAAAAACTACGGATTAGATATACTATATTTATGTATTTATTAATGAGGCAACATTTATCACATAAACAATATAATGGAAGGAAATCCCAAGAGTTAAAACATGGAAATACCATAAAAATATGACAACTTTTAAATCATAAAGATAAAATAATTTTAATATTACAAATATTAGTAAGTTTTTTTGCAAACATGATAAATTATCAACATCAGTAAATTTAAATTTTATTGGATAACGTGATTTGTATATATATATTTTTATACTGAATTTTTAATATTTCCAAATAATGTGTAAAACCTATTTCTTTATTTTTCAATAAACTAAAATAGCATATTGGTGCAACAATAGATATTAAAATTTCAGAGTGTTATTACATTTGGTAAGTAAGGAAAACTATGAGGATTTCAATCTCCATACATTTCAACTATCTAAATAAAATATTAAATTAGCTAAACGTAATTTATTCAGTATAATAGATTTTTCTTCCGTTCCAATAAACTGTTTATTATTCAGAGTAAAGATACGGCGTCGGCGCGCTCAAAGCCGCTCATAGAGTAGATGATAAGAAGAACCTTCACTTGAGCTCACAGCCGTTAGATGTCGTGTTGATGTGTTTATGCAAAAAAATATGGCAATTCTCAGATACGTTGAAGGACAGGGTCAGATGGAAAAGAGTAGAACAAGAAGAGAGAGAGAGAGTATTTAAATTTCAGTCCCATTATAAAACCTAACCCTAAGAATACCTACTTCAACGTCTTTCCTATTTTTTACCTGATATATTTAGAGCCAGCCAACAGACGAGAAGCACATGAGGCATATAGTTTTATTAGAGAAATAACAATGATTTTAATTATAAATCGATAATAAAATGTACAACATAAGATATATACATACTTATAAAATTGGCCGGCTATTTTATTAATATTTTACATTTTTAATTAATTTGTAGCAGTAATAATGTTCACGATGTATTAATTACCTATGCCAATTACATCTACATATATAAAACATCCATAAAAATATGTAACGAGAAAAAAGTTTGTAAGTAAAATGTAAGCAATATGATATTAAAAAAACTAATGGTAAAAGAGTCGCTTGTATACAATAATTAACCAATTTTTTTTCTAGTATCAGTTAATAAAAATGTTTAGAGAAGCTGACTCTCATAAGAGTTTGCTATTAATAGTTCTATATCTGCTATTATAATAGTATATGTTTCTAAATATTACAATATTTTTTACATTATACAGATAAAGCGTCCGGTTATTTTTAATATAAACAAAGTGTCAAGAATATCTGAAGTTATACCGTGGCAATTTAAATGTTTCTTATTATTTGTAAGTACAACTTTTAATTATTCTTCTTCTTGCGTCGTTTGTCCTCAATGCTGAGGGTCGTGACCTCTACAAATGACCTTTTCGTGGACTATATTGCGCCAATTAGCCCTATCTTCGGCGGAGTGGATAGCTTCACAGATTGTGGTGCCCAGCGTGGAGCGGATTTGGTCTGACCAACGTATCGGGTTTCTACCTCTGGGTCTTTTACCTTGGATTTTGCCTGTTAGTAGAAGTTTCTCCAGGTTATCCCCACTTTTCCTAGCTATGTGGCCAAAGAATTCGAAACTTCTCCTAGAACAGGTGGTAGTGAGCCTCATAGGTATTTTAAGTTCTGCCAGTATAGAAGCGTTTGTCCGATGTTCTGTCCAGTGGATACCGAGCATTTTCCTCCAGCACCACATTTCAAATGCCTCAATATGGTTTCGGTCAGCTTTCTTTAGTGTCCAGGTTTCTGCACCATACAGAAAGACAGAAAAAACCAAGGTGATGACGAGCCTTTTCTTCGTCGTTCTTGAGACGTTCCTATCAGCCCAGATGCGATTTAGCTGAGACATAGCACTCTTCGCCATGCCGATTCGCCTTCTGACGTCGATTTCACATGATCCAGTATTCGTCACAACCGACCCTAGATATATGAAATCGTCGACTACGTCTAGGTTCAGTGCACCTGAGAGTGTGAGAGAGTTGTTACGGTCGACAATCATGACTTTCGTTTTAGCCCGGTTTATGTGGAGTCCCATTTCATTGCTGACTGCCTCTAATCTTTCCAAAAATGCAGACATTTCATCTTCATTGGCGGCAAAGAGCGTGGTATCGTCGGCGTAACGTAAATTTGTGATCTTAGAGCCGCCAATTGATATTCCGCCCTCCCAATCTTCGCAGACTCGCCTCATTATGTGTTCTCCATATATGTTGAAGAGTACTGGCGATAGTATGCAACCTTGTCTAACCCCTTTTTTGAAGTGAAAAGGCTTAGAAATTGTGCTATCAATCCGAACTGTACCTTTATTGTTGAAGTAAAGCGTTTGGATTAAGGCGACGAGGTGTTTGGGTACGCCTAGTTCAAAGAGCACATTCCATAGCTTTCCCCAGTCAACACAATCGAAAGCTTTGCTGTAATCTATAAAGCACATGATGAAAGCGGTGTTAAATTCATAAGACTTTTCGATTATTTGTCTGATATTCAAAATTTGCTCACGTGTACCTTTAACAAAACCAGCCTGCTCCTGGGGGATTTGCCAGTCAAGAAAATGGCGGATTCGGTGGTTAATTATATGCAGGAGGATCTTACTACTGTGTGAAATCAGAGCGAGAGTGCGATAATTGTCACAGATTCTGGTTGAACCCTTCTTGTGAAGTGGTAGGATCACAGATTCCGTCCAGTCATTTGGCCATTTACCAGTTTTCCAGATACAGTTACAGATGTTGTGCAAGTTGTCAACGCCTTTGTCACCCAGATTTTTGAGAATTTCTGATGTTATCTGATCAGGGCCTGGGGCTTTACGGTTTTTTAAAGCCGATATGGCTCTAGTAATTTCTGAACGTAGTATAGAGGGTTCATGTTCCATGCTATTCCAGACGGGAAATGACTCCGTGTATGTTTGTTGATCGTAAAGCTTTTCGCAATATACACGCCATCTCTCAGCTACAGCTTCAATGTCATTAATAGCATTACCGTCTTCATCATTGATGACCCAAGTTTTAGGCTTGAATTTTTTGGAGATCAGACGAACTTTTTTAAAAAGGTCGGAGGTCTGAAATTTTCTTGAGTTCACCTCTATGTCAGCACAGATGTTCGATAAAAACTCATTTTTATCTCTGCGACATCTCTTCTTGACTAAATTCCATTGCTTCGAGTATTCTTTCCTAGGGTCATTCCGGTGCAGACCTTTGATCCTCGCAACTTTACACTTTTGTACTGCTTCCCAGGTGTCATCTGAGAGCCAAGATTTGGTTTTACGCGATGGGATGTTGGTTTTTCGAGAAGCCTTGATAGTTTCTAATGTCTTCTTAATCGTCTTTTCTAGCAGTTTCCAGTTTGAATTAGCATCTCCGTTGGTAGTTGGAAGATCGGCGAGCTTGTCTTCAGTAATGGTTTTAAAAATTGATTTTTCATGGGGGGCTAGTGAATTGACGATTAACTTTTTATGACACCTGGGAGCCTTAAAGCGTAACGCAAATTTCGCAAGAAGCAGATTGTGATCAGAGCCACATTCAGCCCCAGGATATGTTTTCACATTCCTTACAGAAGACTTCCAGCGCTTGTTGATGAGTATATAATCAATTTGATTTCTGTATCGTGCTCCTGGAGACGTCCAAGTGTACAGACGTCTGCGATGATGCTGAAACTGAGTGTTTGTGATACAGAAATCCTTCTCAATGCAGAATTCAATCAACCTCTGACCTCTGTCACTCCTTGAACCTAATCCGAACTTGCCCACGATTTTGCGGATATGGTCATCTTTGGTGGTATCCCCGACTTTAGCATTCCAGTCTCCGATGACAACCGTTACTTCTCGATTTGGAATTCTGTTCAAAGTGGTAGTTAATGTGTTGTAGAAGTCATCAATATCTTGATCGGGCGCTTTTTCAGTAGGTGCATATACCTGAACAATGTTGAGTGTGGCGGGTTTGGCATTGATTCTCATAGTGATGATCCTGTCAGACACAGGGTTGTATCCCAGCACGAACTTGTTCATATGCTTAGGGAGCAGTATAGCTACGCCCTTCTGACTTTTGTCATCACATCCAGAGAAATACAGAGTATTGCTACTAGTTGTATTGAAATGGCCCTGCCCTTTCAAGTGAGTCTCGCTGAGCCCTAGTATTGAGATCCGGCACCTCTCCACTTCTTTGTCTAATAAAGTTAATTTACCAGTCATTAATAGACCGCGAACATTCCACGTGCCGATCCGATGTTCGTCACGAATTGATATTTGCTCATGTTTGGTATTAGGAGCTTCGCCATGAGTTGTTCTTCTGACGGAGTCCTGGTGCGGAGCCCCGTTAGGTTTAAATTTAGATTCATCGGTATTATATTTCACACCACTCGGCCCGGGTACCGAAAGGCGCCGGGTGTTAGCCGGATCGTCCAACGTCGCTCTTAAATCTTGTATCTGTGTATTCATTCATAAAGGTTTTCTTGGGACAATACGCGTGGTGGTTTTACTACTACACTTCCATTTTAATTATTAAGGACTGGATAATATTATGCTACTAATTATTAAAACAATTAAGATATATATATTATATATAAGTTCTGTTTCATTTAGTCTTTGATGTACGCAGCTGCGGGCAGCGGTTGTCAGTTATTGATAAATAATTAAATTTTCAGTCACTTTTGTTTTCGCTATAACTCGATTATATCATTATTGTTAGAGTGAATCATCGTTTCACAGTTGTATCTAAAATGTATGTGACATATTTGAACACTTCGAAAATAAATATATAAATTAAAAATATATCAACGAGGGCGCTGAATTGACGTTTGGAATTAAAAAAAATATCTATAATCTATTTATTAAAGTCTACTTATTATAATAATTATTACTTAACTACGTAAAATCAGTAGTTTTTTTTATAGGACTGAGGAAGGGCAAACTCAGAGTACATACTAACCAGTTGTGACGTCATAATTATATGTAGTAGTCGTAAGTGTTTTCCGCAATCCGCTAAATTATATTATGATTCAAGCAGATGTGACTCAAATGTGAAACTCGCTTATTTTATTTCCTACGTTTAATTTAGTCTAATTACTAAATTTCAACATTTCACAGTCATTATTTTAATGGCCTTTGCATAGTTTATAAAGTAATTACGATGTGCGCTTACTAGTACTGTATGAGAATAAAAATAATAATAATAAACTAAATTATACGGTATTGAAGTGATGCATATAAATATAATGTTCATAGAAGTTATTAAAATGTTGTCTATCCATAAGAATTATGATCAGTTAATACAGAAGTAGGTGAAGATCATGCAACTTTAATTTAATAAAAAAAAATATGTGTGTGTGTGTATTAGTGTACATATGTAAGAAGTGAAACTTCTTTATGACATATTTTTTTGAATAATGATTCACTAATTACAACTTTACAGGAATGGCTAATTAAGCTAAATCAGATAATATTAAGACAAAATAAAGATGGCGCGTAACAGAAAAACGTTACAATTTTTTGACATTACTATAAAATTTCTCCCATCCGTCGATAAAAAAGTTTCACTTCAAATATGGCGCGTAACGGAAAAATGTGACTTAGAAATAAATATGGCGCGTAACAGAAAAACGTCATAATTTTTTGACATTGCTATAAAATTTTATCCCATCTAAGAAGTTTCACTTCAAAAAGATGTCGCGTAACGGAAAAATGTGACGCGTAACGAAAAAATGTTTCACTAAATTTTTTTCCAACCCCGTCGATAAAGAAGTTTCACTTCAATAAAAATGATATAAGAGTAATAAGCTAAGACATACCTACATGTAGTGGATGACATTTAAATATAGACATCAAAATACGTTTGTAATTTTTTTATTTAATATTCTTATGTAGTTCTTCATTTAGATAAGCCTGGCTTATATTAGTGTTGAGAGTACAAACTTTGTTAATTCAGTAAATCTAAATTTTAATCATTATTACCATTTCATTTTTGTCATTTCAAAGGAGTTCTAAGGATCAAAATCGATAAATAAGGTAAATTTTAAGTACATATTTTTCTATATGTTAAATATAAATGTAATTGTATAACTCTGTTTATCCATTACATATTGAGGTACAAACCTAGAGTCTTCTGTGATCTTTAGACGAGAGTCGTTGGGAAGAAGAATATAATTTGTAGCAGAGGTATGGTTTTCAAAACAATACTAAAACTAAAAACGACTACTATTGGTTACAACTATAACATAATTATTAAATCCAATATTAAAGTCCACTTTTGTCAAAATAAAACTATCCTAGTTGATAATTAAATAGTATTAAATATAAATCTATGCTCAACTCGTGACTCTACAATATATGTAAGTACAGATAATGCAAGTCGGTCAGAGGCGAATTGCGAAGATTACTCGCACTTTACAATATGATTGTTACAAATGGGGCAGATCGAGAACGATGCGATTAACATCTCTGTTATTCTATACTGACTTACTTAAATCATTTAGCTTCCAAATTAACCTACCTAAGAGTTTACAGCATCAACAAGACAGCAGGCCACGTATATCTTAACAGTGTTCTTTACCTTTAAATGTACCATACATGCGAGAAAATCTAACATTTTATATCTATTTTCGATACATTATTTCATATATATGATACAACATTTTTCTATATCGGAAAAAACTACTCAATTACAGAAAAAGACCACAAAACAGACTCGAATACACACATACTTTTAACAAATATCATCATAATCTGTCAATTATTTTAATTAACAAATAAACTAAACTAAATAAAATGAACTTTATTATTTATGAAAAAAAATAGTTACTTCCAGAATGTAGTCGTTACGCATTTTAATAGTAAATAAGTATACCTAAACATTTTTGTTTGATTTTCCTAAATATTTGACTCACTATTGTTTAGTTGCGTTATATTGTTCATACATAATATATGTATGACTAATATCTAGTTAGTTTAAACACGTTATTTTAAATATAAGTGTATATATTATTTTGCGGTCAGATAATAGACACCACAAACGAAGGTACAGACGGATGGACGGCTAACTTCTAAGAACTCTCTCATTAGCAATATATCTAACAGACTACCTACAGCCTACACAGAATTACTACAAAATATATTTTTATTTTATGTTAATAAATATTTATTAAATAAAATAGAGATGTCAAGGTAATTATAACTTGAAATTACAAATGATCTATAATTAATATCAGGCCCAAAACAAGTAGAACATTAAAAAATATATATTAATGCAATGTTTCATTTTGTATCAAACTTATGTCCAAAATCTTATTATTTTTAGAATTGTTCCAACCTAATAGAAATCAAATTTGATTATTGAAAAATATCTAATTATATGTAATTATTATATAATTCGTTCGTCAATATTTTAAAAACATAAAATTAAAATTTTTCCCACTATTATGTGCTGAGCAATATTTCTAAATTCAATAAGTTCATAATTATTTATCATCAATAGTTAATTAAAGGTAAAATACAGATCTTAATTAATACATTCGGTTAATTCTAAGATTTATTTTATCTTACATCGGAATTATCTGCGTTTCTTCGAAGGTTGAGGCAAAAAATGGGCTAGCCCGCCTGTCTCCAGAGCAGACCGTCTCCAGTACTGCCATTATATGGTAACATTACTCTTGTTCTTATATAGTTTTTTTTAAATAAATTATACTTGAATAAATATTATAGACGGACAACTCCACTCTAAATACTTTCATGTTATTTACTGTATGGTTTGAATAGAACTAAACATGTACAATATTAGGAATAACGAATTATTTTTAATCTTGTACTATAATTTGAATTGATGTTCATAAACGCGTCATACGTGTTTCATCAAGTTTTCATAACGTCTAAGGGCAAGAGAGTTTATTCTTCATTTCCGTCAAAACGCATTAACTGCGAGAAAGAGAGTAATGATCATAAAATCAAGGGAACGAGCGGGCAAAAGCCACTACGTACGAATATAGTGCGCAGGAGTTGAACACTCGCAAATATTTTATTGTCTGTAAACACTTTGGACGTGTGTGCGTTTCGCGTAATCGTGCGCGTCCAATTTTATTGTGCCGATGCAAGTGATTATTCTTAATACTTGATTATTATATTTTTTTAGATAAAACTTGAGGGACTGTTTAATATAAGTTTTTTCTCCTGTTTAAGAATTTACAACTATATTTATCTTATTAAATAACGTTTTATTTAAAATATGAATATATAACAAGTAAAATAAATTTATGTTTGTAAATGTAGATATAAATATCATAATATTAAAATAATATAGGTATTTAATTCAGACTATCAACAAGTATCAAATATTACAAGTCACACTATACCTACGCTGGTATGGATGTAAACAAGACTATTGCATGTGTGGGTAGCACACATGCGTGCTGTGTTGTTCACATCGTAGCATTGAGCGAGGTCATGGCACTCGGCGCGTGCGCAGATTATATACGTTTGTAGGTTATAGATAGTGTTGCTAGTGATAAACCCGCTGCTGGAGGTGGAAAGTGGAGTATGATACTTCGTAGATAAAACATTGCCTGTACTTAAAGATAAAAGTTTTGTTACGGTAGATTATGGTTAAAAATTATTTAATTGGTATTGCTAAATATTAAAATTTTGTTTTTTTTTATTTAGACAACTATCAATAGTATTCAACTAAGTGTTTTACAAATTTACAGAGACTGCGATATTCTTTCATGATATTTGTCACAATAATAGAACCCCGGAACCATCGAAGCAATATCCGACATAAGTGGTGCTAAACGTTGCTGCTAAGTATTGAATAGGTCTTACCTTTTACGAAAAGGCATCCCAAGTATAATTATGAAATGTTTTTAATTTTAATAAAAACATACAAACATCCTATGTCCTATAATAATAAAGGAGTGTCATTTAAGTGACCTCAGAGTTTCCGTATGCAAAATTTGTATCCGAGGTCTTCCGTACTCATCGTTTAAGTACGCATCTCACAAGGCCTTGTCATTGTGGTTGGTTTATGAGCAATAAATAATCACAAAGGGTTCGCCTTTTTGGCTTACCTAAATAACTTTATAAATACTGGGATTTTCAGCGGGATTTATATAATGTTACAGATTTACTACACAATATCTAAATAAAGTCCATTCGAAGAAAAGAGTTGAGTTTTAGTTATTCACAGGATTTAGCATAAAGGCTTAGTTATTATTTGATGATGTTCCTATTTGTATGAGTATATAGTTTCAAGGATTTCGTGAATATATTGAAATAAAATGTTGGAAAAATGTAAATATTACATACAATAAAAAAGGTGACATAGAAATATGCTTGTTTGACAAGCCGTTATAAAAATATATTTTTTTACACGTGTAAATACAACTTTTCCAGTAGGTATAATAGAAATGATTTATAAATAGTTATCTAAGAGATAATTACGTGTCCATCGTTTCATTATTTTTTGCTACAAAGATGTTGTGATAGGAATCTCCAACTCTTGTTAAAATATAATTTCTGTTTAAATTGTCATCGCTACAGTACATGTAAAAATTATCAATAAATCCTTGAGCTTGACTTTGGATACTCAAAAATAGGGTAATAAAATTAATTACATATAGATTAATTCTCCATGCCAAGGTTGAGAAACTGGTTTTATTATATAGAAACTCGTTCGAGTCATAAAGATAATTTTGACGCTGACATTTCTGCATATGGAATGACAACGTAGTTTCCTGCTATTAGTTAAATAGTTAATTTATTTATTATTAAACGAATTACAATTAATTATACAATTGATTTACCTGCAAGGTATTCATCTAGTTTATTAACACGCGTCGTTCCCAATTTCTCCTTCCTTATCATGTGTATCTATTTTACCATCCTCATTAAGTCGTAAATTAATAGTTTTTCATAATATATTTAATGCTGAATTACTTCAACATTAGTGTATATTTCCTTCATAGATCTCAAGGTCATTCGTTATCTGCAATTGTTGCATATACTAGAGTGCGCGTTCTTTTCCATTGTTTACGATCATTCGGAAGTCGAGTTTTTCCGGTTTAGTTAATAATTATTAGTGCCAGTGTTAAGAATGTGAGGTCAACGCTAATTGCAATTCTATAAATTATTTCTAACATG
This sequence comes from Napeogenes inachia, assembly GCA_959347355.1. Classification (NCBI taxonomy): domain Eukaryota; kingdom Metazoa; phylum Arthropoda; class Insecta; order Lepidoptera; family Nymphalidae; genus Napeogenes; species Napeogenes inachia. The sequence goes on along the minus strand of OY365804.1, from coordinate 11,255,428 downwards.
TTAATTATTGTCATTATGCGGAAAAATATTATTCTGAAACCCGTGATTGTACAGACTATACAGTACTAGAAATTAATACAAAATATGTATTAATTTCTTGTAAAATTCTTTGAAATACGGACAAGTGCCACTAGTCCTCATTTCTATTTAGCACTAGGAACCGAATCCAGGACCGCTTATAGGTGAAATGTGATTGTGTAATAATCACAGAGGCAATAAATAAATAAACGACTTTAATAGGGGCTTTCAAATTATTTATAATTAATAACATTAGGTATAACAGCGTCTAAAATTGTCAAACTTGAAGATTTTATAAATATTTTCGAACAAATAAACATACAGTCGATATCTACAATCTTTAGGACCTTCACGTAACTTTCTTGTAAATAATTTATTATCTTAACTTAAAAAAGATTAAGGCCTTGGGTTGTTGAACTTTGCACGAATCTGTTGCACCACAGATTAATATACATGCTTGTAATGTTTGAGGATACTGTGTGCTGAGCGATTATAAGGTATGCAAAAATGTACACTACAACAAAAGTGCAATGGCATTTTGAATAAAAAACGACCTAGTTGCAATTATTGCAGTTATTAAAAGTACTTTATGCGACCGTTATAAGGTGCATTATACAATGTCAATGATTGTACTTAATATTGAAAAATATTTACATGTATTGCAGCATAATTCAGCGTTACTCAAATATTGATTTTCTGATTTAAGATTGATAACAAATCTTTATTCTTAAAACACGGTAGTTTACCAGCGGCCATCTTGAAGATTCTTTTATTGTCCACGTCAAAGACCTAACAAAGATATTCTCAGGTAAACTAATAACAAAATTGTGTCAGTGAATTTTTAGGTTTTTATAATAATGTTTTTATAATTGCTTCAGAATATCATAATAATTTTGAAATACAATCTGCTAAGATTATATGCACGCTTGTTTAAAGATATTTATCTTTTTATATTAGGTACACGTAGAAGAGTCTTTATACTTTACTATATGTTAGATATTAGTTTAAAGAATTTTTTGTTCTCTGTTATATTTGTTTTTTTATTTTTATGATTAATGATTCTATAATAGTATTGGGAATAATCTAAGTATGTTTTAAAGTATTGGACATGAATTATTTCTTTTTTTTAATAAATAGCATTGAATACTTTGCATATGAGATTAATAAAGGAGAAGCATATACCTAAATAAAGACATACAGTATATCAATTGAGTTCTAACGACTAACTAACCACGTGTCCTGACTTCTCATAACAACGTATAATCTTTGATGACAAATTATTTTCGGCTTACCAAACCATTATCATATGATTCATACAAAACAATAATATTGTATGTAAATCAAACCTCTGTGAATTACATGGTGATTAAAACCAAATGAAAACCCGTTATCACACATGAGAGGAAATTGTATGTACTTATATTGTAACAGTTATTTAATATACAAAAACTATTCGGTAAGGTAAATCAATTATTTAAAAAAGTTTTCTAAAGTACTTATATGAATTGACTATAATGCACTGTTAAAAGTTTCTAAGGAACTCATGATGAGGATTCTCCCAAAAGTACAGCAGCCATCAGACTCGAGATCGTAAGATGAACTCGACGTAACTTTTTAATGTCTGTCCTAGAAACTGATCAGCTGCTTTCGTCTAGACATAAGATTAAAAACTATAAGTTGCAGGTCTTCAGGCTCTCAAATACATTTTGCAGAGAGATTAAAACAACTTCTACAACAATCTATTTTATTTTTAACTAAGTGTTTTGTTCTTTTATATTTCATTTCGAAGAAACTTTAATATACATATTGTGATATAGGTCTTCGTACTTAAACTTTGGTTTCAATGACAGGACTTTCTAATTGCAAAAAAATGTGTCCATATCTAAAGAATAAAATATTGAATAAATTGTCAGAACAAGTATGTAATACTGTTCTGTTGTATCATCGTATAATAATACTTCGGTATTCGTTTTCTAATTAGAACTTATTTAATGTACCTACATCTTAAGTCTTCACTACCGAAGTATCTCAGTGATTCAAAGTAACAAGAAGCATGGGTTAGAGTTCATTAGCTCTTCTTAGAATTACACAAATAACGGACAGAAAATAAACAGGAATAAATTATCTTCATTTATCTTCTTTTTGCTGAAGTGAAAATGTATTTATTTATATCTATACTATTGAATAGTATATTTTAAATGATTTGGTATTATTTTGTACAATTATTATTATTATAGAACTCGTAAAACAAACGAGTATTAATTTGTATATTGTTATAGGTAGCTAATATAAAAGAGCAGGGCGGAGTCTTCTCATATCCAATCAATTATGTGTAATTAAAACTACCTATTCTATAAACATAGATAATTCACAACATCCCACTAAAGCTACCAAGTCCACACCACATATTAATGAAACGTAATTAATTTAATAAATATTAATTTAGCCGGTACCAGCTCGCACGCTATTATATCACGCGAACTTTGAAAATATTCTCGATCGAGCCTCATGTGTTTTAAGTACTATGTTAGGACCGCGGTGGTACGTGGTAGTGGTACCTACAGATATTATTATAATACCTTATTGGAGTTAACCAATTTCCTCATTACAACTTATAAAAGAAATAAATAGTATTGTAGTTTCTTATGCACACGTTTTTGACCCAACTGTAAGCTTTATATAGATAATCAAAACAAATAGAACAAAATATAAAATAATATAAGACTTATATCTTTTCAGTTTAGGCAAGATATAAAATATAAATGCCATACACACAAAGTTACTCGCTTATCATATTTACTTCTTGGATATTCGTAGGATTACTTTGAAAGATGAATTAGTGACTGAAATATAAAGTTTAAGTGATTGGGTTTGGAACATGACTTATAAAATCTAAAGCGAAATTGTTTTTATTTTATTTAACCGTTTAAGCCGCAACTTATAATTATCATTTAAAAATATATAACCTACATTCTGAAGGATATTATTTCTGTGTGAGGTGGAGTCTAGATGTCTTTTTATTATTCATTTAACTGGAACTCATCTACAAGCTGCTACAAACCTCGCTGGTACTGGTAGTACAACTATAGTAGAAAATGTTAAATGAAGTATTTTTCTAAAATAAAATACTTCGAATCCCTTTTATTGTTTCTTTCATCCCTTCCACTCCCTCAAGGGTGACCGGTGATTGAACAAACAGGGATTGTTAATGTAAAATGGTATTAAATTAAGAGACCTTTAATCGATCAAAGTCATACAAGTAGGGTCTAAGGTTATCTTTAAGACAGAATCGTTATCGGATAATATTAGACCCATTTTTATAAATAAACTTTTTCTGAATGGTATGAAGTCGCTATGCACAAAAGACTGCTCTCGGCAGATTTCTCAAGGGAGAGTGACTGATGGCTCTGCGCTAAAAATATAGGGCGCCTGACTTATTGGATCAGGTAATTAAAGTGTTAGTTCAATTTTAGAAAAAAACTTTACATTTTATTATCACAGTAAATGTAGATATTAATTTTTTTACTAAAAACGTTAAAAATCTTACTAATATTTAATCTTTTTTTTTTTTTTTTTTTTTATGTAAGAGGAGGGCAAACGAGCTGGCGGGTCACAGATGACATGTGATCACCGCCGCCCATGAACTCTTGCAACATCCGAGGATTTACAAGAGTGTTGCCGGCCATGTAGATAGGAGTAAACGCCTTTTTTGAAGGTATCCATGTCGTACCGATCTGGAAATACCACCGAAGGGAGTTCGTTCCACAAGCGAGTGGAACGTGGGAAAAAAGTCCTTGAAAACCGCACAGTAGAGGATCGCCACGCATCCAGGTGGTAAGGATGGTATTGGAGGCGATGGCGCGCTGTGCGGTGATGAAATTCGGCGGCAGGCATCAGATCGAATAGTTCTTCGGAACATTCCCCGTTGTAAATGCGGTAGAAGACGCACAAAGAAGCCACGTCTCTACGCAATGCCAAAGAGTCCAGCCGTTCGCAGAGCACCGGGTCCCCGACAATCCGAACGGCTCTCCGTTGTACGCGGTCAAATGGTAGAAGCTGATATTGGGGTGATCCGGACCAGAGATGAGAACAGTACTCCATGTGTGGCCGGACCTGCGCCTTATAGAGTGCAAGTCTTTGGCCAGGTTTGAAATACTGCCTCGCTCTATTAATCACTCCCAATTTCTTCGAGGCCAACTTGGCCTTGCTCTCCAGATGACCACGAAACTGACAATCGCTCGAAATGTCGAGACCCAGTATTTTTTAGTAATCTATTTTTATACTTAAGCGAATCGTTATTGATAAATTAAGGCCAGTTTTTTTTATATTATATCAGACGGCGGTTTATTATTTTGCTGTAATTATAAATCACACCTACATTACTTATTTTTATATTTAATTAAGCGTTTTGTTTTCTAATTTTGATTTCAAACAATCCCAGAAGTTTTTTTTACCAGGAAATTTCCACATTTTCTTGTCTATTTACGATGCGATCTCTAACTAAAAAAGATATAATTGAAAATAGAAATACATTTGGCAGTATTAAGCAATTAGATTTTTTTAAATAGTTTTGCACAGGTCTTCCCGTAACCACATACATTTCGAAGTTGTTGTCTTTTTGAGTTTATTAATAATACACTAATTCAAAAATAATCATTAATTCATTAATTCAACTATCACTCATCTTGGATCTAGAAGTGAACGTTATTTGCCGCCCTTTACTAAGGTACCTTAGAAAAGCGCGGCAAATAACCTGTAGATAAGAACCTTAGTCCTTATTTATTCCCACATATCATTATTACTGTAACTCAAGTTCGAAGATTACGAAACAAAATTTTGTGAATAAATGAATAATTTAGAACAGAATTATTATTTATATATAACAGGTGTCGCATGCATGTCTCTATGGTCTATCTTTAGACACCTTACACAAGGATGTCGTTTCTTAAGTGTACAATACACTGCCTATTAATAAACCTTTTTAAAAATACCTTTCGTTCGAAAACTCTCTTTATACCAGGATATAATTGTCTATGAGCCGTCAAAATATGTTTACTAATTCAAAACTGTAAGCCTTTTCCAAAAATTAACTTTTTTAATTTAAATCGTTCCCTACATATTTTATTAAAGATGTTAAGGTATGCCGACAAACTTTACATAAACTTTTAATTAGTAAGCCAATATTGAATGAAGTTCTATGAAAAGCCCACAACAACGCTTCGTGTTTTGAAACTATATCTAGACAGGCTTTTCAAAGTTTACGGATAAGCGCTCACTTCACTTCGAGCCCTTTTGAAAACATCAAAGGCTCTTTGCATCTTTGGCGATGCACTTCTCCTAACGCTGAGAGTATTTTCTTGATGACTTTCTCCATTACTATAGATGGCGAAGTTATTATTTATTTGTCAAATGAATATTTGAAGTAAATACTAGCAGTTACATGTTCCTACCATTATTTAAGTTGAACGCTACTGCTCGGAGAAGAACCAGAGTTATCAGTTATTGCGATATTTTTGTAGAGCACTTTTTTATTGTTTATCAAATCTTTTTAAAAGTTATTCTCGTAGCAAGGGTCGCAGATGTCCCCTTTCTCTAATAAATGATTCATCTTACAAGAATCAATTATCAAATAAGACTCCGATTCTAGAGATTAGCGCTTTCCAATAAAGAATAATACAAGAAAAACAATATTCAGCTTAATCAAAAATATTAGTAAATGCTATAGTGGTTGTGTTTTGTGTTACAAATAACAAATATTCCATTAACCGCAAATAACAATATATTTTATTCGCAGTAAAGTCCACAAACATTTTTTTTCCTTTTGTATTTAATACATAGTATTTATTTAACGTAGAGTTAACCATTTGGCATCCTCGTCAATTAATCATTGCCAAAAAAGCGTGACCCGAGTCATGTCGGTTACGTGTTGTATCATTGTGTGCGTTATTTTATTATAAATGTAATCAAATGATGTATGATTGTTCATTATCTTATAATAATACACTCGCGCAAGTCATTCTTTGCACACAAGATACATCTCGTATCACGTGAAAAATTACGAACATATGTAATCTAGGCGGTCATTATACGAACATTAGTCGGTAATCACTTATTAGTAGGTATTCAAAAATATATATTTCTTCTACATAAAATCATATATACTTGTTAGAATTCGTATTATATAAAATTAAGATAATAGCATTATAACTGTAATGTATTTTAATGAAAAAATACAAAATGACAACAAAAATCTTATATCGCGAGTCCACAGTATATAAAGCACGTAATGGCTCTTCAGACTATATTGTTTTAGATATATATTACTAATAATCGTATAATCGTACAGTGAACAGCGTGCCTGTACCCTGGTCTACGTGACTGCAGACATACAGACGCCGTCACAATCAATATATCGAGGAAGTATAGTACGTGATATATCTCATAATTGTCACTTATATAATTGCATCATTGAACTTTGCCGTTTCTCTGTAACTAATATTTTATACCGACGTAGGTTATGATGAGCAAGACTAATCTAAGAGTCATTTTCCTCATAAATTTATAAGGAAAATACATTATCTATTAATTTGATCTAAGTCATTTACTTAAGTTACTTGGGATAATAAAAAACCATCCCTTATCTAATTCACAAAGGTCCGTTTTCATCAAGATAAAGTCTAGATTAAAGTAACAGTTATTTTAAAAAGACAGCAAATTTCACCGAGCCCTAACCTGGGACAGATATATATTAGCAAACTAAATTAATTAAATATGAAAAAAAAAGTTAATAAACTTTTTTTTTTGTTAAGAAACATTTTCAAAGTGATTATAAACTGGCAACTTAGAAAATGTCAAAATAGTCTTCTAGAATAAGAAAATTTGATTGAATATCTGTCAAAAGTAAAAAGGAGGTTTATGAAATAATTCTATATTCAAAAAAAGCGTTCAATCAGCTCCAACAACATAACCAACTTAATAGTCAAAGTACAATATAATATAAAAGTAATATTTAATATAAAATCATAGAAACTGTATTAAAGTGCAAGTTCAGTTATAAAGCCACAGAACATAATAAGCAGTACCGGCCACTACCGCTCGACGCTAATTTGACAAGCGACGCGCCGTGGAAGCCACAGACGAACACACACACAGGATACACTGAAATATATTGTTTGGACACGAAACATCTCAGGTATTCAATGTTCATGTAACTTACTTTATTTATTTAAAACACAGATAAACTTTTATCTTTTTATAACATTATATAAGTGATTATAACATTAATCAATAAATCATAAATAAAATTTAATTAATATACTATTATCAGTAAAAAAAACTATAACGTAAAAATAATATGTCTAGATATCAAACCATGTAATCGCAGCTACTTAATAAAGGTCTGTCTCTGTAAATGTAGAGTCTGTGCACACAGCGGTAGTGTGAGGGGTATTGTAATATGTAATACCGCTAGTTCGCCGGTATCGGGACGGCTGCGTTGGCGTTTCCATTTTCAAGTTAACATCTTTATAGAAATCAATGAACATATGTAGAATAAAAAAATATATAAACTATTAAAAATAGGCTTTATATAGTTTCTTTTAATAATCAAATAAAATGGTTTCCTATATTATTACTAATATTATTAATATTGAACATTTTAGAAAAACATACACAAGTTATCCATATAAGGAAAAAGAAAAAAAAATAAAATTAATTTTGCATTAGTAATGTTAAGTAAGCAAATTTCAGTTATTTTAAACAATCAAACATTGTTTTCAATTAACAACAAACTTAAAAAACTTTGATTCAAATCAAAATTTTAACGGGATAACTATATATTAACTAATAACTATATTATATTACCATTATTAATTATTTATAACACGCAGTTACCAAAGAAAACATATCAGTTTACAAACAAAAAAAAGATACTGTTCTGTTTTATCTTTGCCTTTTATAAACACAAATAAAATTAGAATAAGCAACTGTTATAAAATTATTAATAGAATTAAATACCTACTTCAAATCGAGAACATACCTCTTTCGCCTCTTCTGCATATTTTTATTAGTGAGCTGATTTTACTACGAAATTAAATTTATGCCTCGAAGCGAATCCATTATGAATATGGTTAATAGCAAATTATATATTATAGGGTTCCGTGGTATGAAATAGATATTTCAGTTTATGAAATTATAGGTTACTCTATAATTTACTAACTTGCTTGGCTTTGGCTTGCTTACTTATTAAATATCATCAACCCATCACCATTCAACACCAGCTTATTGGGTTCAAATAGTGTAATTTTTAAAACTACTATAAGCTACAATGGGACCAACGTACAAACAAAACCGTCAATGCCTCCAACTGCCTACCATTATATATTTATGGAATAAAAATATAGTTCAGAACTAGGCTCGAAGACAATGGTCTCTTTTTATATAAAAAATATTCTAGTTTTCAAAGAAATTAATTCTCGCAATCCATCTCCATCCACCGATCGAAGCTGATAAAGTTCTTAGCGAATGCATAATAAAAACATAAAAACAGCGCTGTGTGCTAATTGCAAACCGAGATCATACTGGAGATTAAAAATTTATAAGCCATTGATAGTTTATTATTCTCAATATATTTAGTTAATGATAGACAAGTTTCTAGGCTATGAATGTAATATTATGCAAAGTTGATATTTCGTGTAGAATGTTAGTAAGTATTGTCCCCAAGTGAACCAGCGGATAAGGCATGAAGTGAACAAGTACTATCTTTCATTTTCAGGAGTTGTTTGTGCTGAGGTTCCCGAAGGAGTCGTAACGGACGTCTGTTTATCTGTCCTTTAAATTTTTGTTTCGTTCTAAAGGAAACTTGAGAAAATATGTATATTGTTTGATGCTTACATTCTGTGAAGAAAATGTAACAGACAATGTATTTTGATTATATATGAATTTTAAACTGGAAATAACTTTTTTTTGTATAAAAAATCTTCTGAAATTAGACAGCACTATTGGAGCGAAAGAGTTGAAGTTGATAATAGTATTAGGGAAATTTACCATTTACTTTGTATATGAATATAATAAAGCAATAACGAGACAAAATCTGTTTGTTAAATATTAAATAGAACTAATTGCTACGTTGTTTATGTTGAGTATAAATCAGAATTCAAATCAAATATACAAATTCTCAATCACATGTAGGATGTTTTTAAAATTCTAAAACATCTCATATTTTCACCAGAAAATACGAATATGAGTTTGAGCAATAATTACTATGAATGTTTGCTGAATTTTTATAAATTTTAAGTTATGACTGATTGTTTTTGATATCAGTTTCATGAACAAGATCAAGTCCCTAGCAACTTTAATTTAATTAAATACTTACTTGTGGTTTATTCAAAAGTCTTGTAAAAAATATATCTACTTATAAAATATTAAAATCGAACCCGCGACTTTAATGGCACCTCGTCTCCCCTCAGAAGATTAGGCATAGAGTTCACTCAATTTTTAATCTCATATAAGTTTAAGCTGCAATAGCTTTTACATCCCTTCAAAGTTTCTACGAGATGCAGCTATGCCCTCCTGTATATTGGTGATACCAGGATTCAATACGTGGTTCTGAGTCTAGTGTAAACAGATAACCTACAAGTTGAAGATTCTTCTCATTCTAAATAACAACCGTTAGAAAAGCTCCCGTTAAGCTGACTTTTTATAAGCTATCTTATACTTAAAGTCCTTTTCTCGGTGGACATTAATGGCCTTTGAATTTACTTAAATCGCATACATTAGTGCTTAAGTATCTCTTAATGAATACATTTATTTTTTGTGATGCTCATTGACTTGACGTCTCGAGATATTTTCGTTGCGAATGACGTGTGATAAGATTTGAGGACGGCTCTTTATTAAGTATTTGTATTTATCACCTCGTGCGCTAATTAAATGTTTTTTACCTTTTCAATCTTGTTCTTCTTTTTAAAGTGAGCTTTTTAATATTTAAAACGGACAGAAAAACAACTTGACCATCATTATATATTTTTTTGCAGTTGTTTAATGTTTTATATATCCTTATTTTTAAACTATACATAATACAAGAAAAACAAGAGATTCTCATCGCAGATTTACTGTTCTGTCGACTTTAAATTTAAAAATAATAAGAAACAAGCTCATATTAGACGCAATCGTCTACAGAACTGGAATATACACAATATTAATGAACTTAAACATGATAGTACTGCGTACTTTACAATATATATAAAAAAATAAGCTTCCTGCACTTAGCATTACTCATTATAATATTTAAATGAACTGCATTTATACAAATACAGGCGATAAGCTAAATTGTTTCCATTTCCATCTAATTACAAATGCAATTATTGAGTGACTACACTACGTACTCTACATACACTACGTACTCTACATACACTACGTACTCTACATACACTACATACACTACTTGACTTATCAAAACTTTTCATAAAATATAACTCTAATTAAATTAAACCTGTTAAATACTTATTATATGTATTGATATATTTATTGGAATTAAAACGGTTAAGCTATTATAAATGTCTAACTCGTTAAGTATTAAAACTACGTAAGTTATTTAAGAGACCAGTGACTACAACAGTACTCTGTGTACCGACCGACCAATTACGTTTTCCTCAACTAAGAAGTCAGAACATTATCAATCCATTTCCCGGTAAATAATTATAACCCTTATAACTTCAACAAAGAACATATTGTTTTACGAAATCAATTAAAACTTTAGGTATTATAAAACAACTTAGTGTCTGTGTTGTTGTAATAAAATATTGAGTTTTATTTAAATTCTAAAACGATGTCAAATAATTATAATTATTACAAAACTCTATTTGATATGGCTGGGGTTTGTTGCCGGGTTTTTGGAATATGTATTTTGTGTAATTTATATCTTTGTTATTGTCTAGTATATTAATATTTTTCTTTATATTCGATATAAATATATCTGTTGTATTTATTTAACCGGCTCTCCTCTCCTCAAACAGACTTTCAGACTAGTTTCGAACCCTTTTGTTGTTCTTTATTTAGCTTGCTGGCTGTTGCTGGCAATGACATAAGAATATGTAATACTAATAATTGATCATGGATGTTCAAATAAATAAAGTTGACAAAAATAAGTTCTATATACAATTCTTGAACGCTTTCAGCTAATCGGCGTGCTGATATAAACTGCTTTTTCCTACTACTCCATCGTTAAATGAAAAACCTGCTTATATTTCATTGGTTATTAAAATACTGTAAAATAAACATCCCTCATTAAATTCTAAAAAACTAAAATAACACCGTTAGTACATCGCATTTTTTCAAAAGTTTCTTGAAGTAGAGTCAAAGCTGTATTACTTAAGCGAGGGTTAAGTTAGATATTTCATATTAGCATAAAGTTTGAAACTTTGGTAAACTCCTTCAAGTTTCTTTGAAATTGATAGCTGCTTGATTTTAATGCGGCTTTTTCAGTGCATATTTTAGTTTTGTTTTATTATTATTATTATTTAAAAGGAACATTTTTTAGCATTTTATCTTTAATAAATGAATGGTATTTTTGTATCGGCCACAGTATTAATAAGAAATAAGGAAAGGTATAACTTCTACGCACACTACTACAGAATAATAGACCAACTTTTCTATTCAACTCATTAGTTCCTACGGCTTTACTCATAAATAGTTCATTTATAAAAGAAACTTAATTAAATAGTTTTTTCTACGATTTACTCTATTTGGAATGATGTTTTAAAATAATATGCTAAAATTTCGAATGATATAAATGTTTATTTTTATAATATAATTTTTTAATGATATAAGCGTCTATATTTTATCGTCGATGGATATGTCACGGGTACATCGGCAAATAAATGTTTAAAATACGTCAAATCTAATTTACTATAACTGTTTCAAAAGATTTTAACAATCAGACCTATAATAAAACTTTAAACATATAAAAGAATAAAAACGCAATAAAATAAAATCATACAGAGGAGATAACAAAATGTTACCAGAAAAATTCCCAATTACAAAGGACCATAATAAAAATAACAAACGAAAAAATGAAAGTAGTCTCGGAAACGACTATTGTAGTAACAACGAGAGTCATATTAAAGAAAATATGACGCCACTACGGTGGCCATTGGGCGGTGTGCACATTCGTGTGCTGTGTGTTTTTATTATATGGATTGGGGTGTTTTGCTATTGTGTGTTCTAGGTGAATAAACATATCGTATTTATTATCTTTTTATGGAAGGAACACACATTTATTGGAATTATTATAAGATTTCTTCTATATCTCCGAGTCGTCTCTGAGGTCGAGCCTAATCTTATGTATATGAAGTATATTTATCAATTAATAATAAATATATATATAGTATAAACCAAGCCGTAGTGTAGTGCAACGTACAGACTACAGGTGCAACTCAATTTGCGTATGTTAATGACGCCGGTGTATCGTATTGATTTATTGACTGAGCCGCGTCGCATTCAACACTAGCATTTATTGATATTGATACCTATATTATACTTATAATAATGTGTCTAATAACTGTTCCCCAATTAATATCAGTTCTGGAATATTTCCGGCAATTTATATTTTAAGCAGACTACAAACATGGATTGTAAAAGTGCAGTATTAGGGTCGTAGCCATGTTTGTTTTTATTTACGAGGTGCCAGATTTGGCCGTTGATTAATTTTATTTTAGCGTGCCATGAACCCATTATCTGTAGTGTAATAAGTTTACTGCCTCGGTACGTGGGTTCATTTTCATAATTTAGTCGCACGTAGCGAATACTGAAGTTTTATAACTTTCAATGTTCAAAGTATGTAAAACAAGAAGTTTTTAAACCAACTTCAGCTCCATATCTTCCGCAATTAAAAGGGATAGTCCGTTCTGAGAATTTAGTCACTAAAAGACTGCACTTAGAACTTTACAATGTCACTCGAACTTTTAATTTTGCAATTTCTAGTTTGTTTTTTATATTACATAGCTTAAGTCTTTAATGAAATTTGAAAGGAAAAGGTTTCTATTATACCTACGTCGTCATCCTTGCACCAAAGCCTTCTTTCATCAAAGTTACTTTCGTCAACAGGAGTCACGAGCAATCACTATAAAATCCTGCGATGGAACTTAGATAAGGACTTTGAATAAAGTAACTTACATCACTCGTAAAATCTTCACCGTGAATTTACATTAAAAAGTGCAAGCCAATCCCCGCCCTGTACTCTTATAATAAATGTGAGAATTGTGTGCGTTATTCTGATATATTGTAACGGGGGTGCTGTCGTTGCTACTAAACTACTGGAGCGTTGGACTAAAAACCTAATAGAATTAGCATAGAAATTGATCCACTCCACTCAGTTCCTCGGAATGCGCTATCATCGTATAATCCATTTGCGCTGGACACATTTAACTTAACTCGCTGCTCATAGGTTTAATATAGCTTCGGGTTCTGTTTAATTTTATATTGAACTTAGGATTAGGAATACTCTCTCCTACGATTGGTTGTTTTCTGAGTAGTCGGATATAAAAAAAACAATGTTTGGTGATTTGAAATCTGTCTTAAAACCTTGATTCAAGCACTTTTTTTAATTATTAGCAAAAGCTTATATAGAAAAAAAAAATATGTTTAAAGATAATTGTTTTCAGTACGCTTAATAGGATGAAATATAAAAAAATATTTGTTTTTATAGTTTTTTACTTCTTCAATAATTATAAACCTAAATTTACGTAAAAATTAAATTCGATATTAAATCAAGATATCCATAATATTATCAACATTCTCCCTTTTACTGTTTTATTCTGTGTCGAAGGTATTATGTGTCTATCGATTTTGACATCATGAAAAATGAAGTGAGTTGAGAGACAACGGACTACCTACTACCATACTACCTATGGTAGTATGTACCTACTGTATCACACACTCAGTCATCATCAATACTAATTACTACTCAAGTGTTCCCTTTTGTTTATTTTTTTATTTTGAAGTTTAATTTAATAATACACCTGGTAACTGTTTCATGTTTTTAATTTTGTACATTAAACTTCATAGTCATATATCAATATATTTTATGGTAGTTTATATAAAAACATATTCCTTGATTTTTGTGCTGACGTGAATTTTACGATACGAAACGTAGGAGCTGCGAGCATTAGACGAAATCTTTTTAAAATGGTTTAGATGGAATACGTAAATGTGTAAACAAACATACATGTAAGCATTTCCATACAGATGAAGTCCGCTTTATTTGCAGTCCGACGCAAAAAATATAGTATTATTCGACGTGGTTCCGTGTATTAAAATATTTCATATTCTTAGCTAACGTATTCAGATAAAGTGACCATATTTTGATATATACAACCAAATTACTATTATTATAATAATTAATCTTGCATAATGATTTATGAACTAATTTCTAATCTAGTAATCAAACAACTTGTTATATGGAGCACAGGAAAAACTTAATCCCTTGTAATAATTCACACGAAATAATTCTCGGAAGCCGTTTTTACCATAAAACTAAGCAAGAACTTCCAAAGCTGCTCATATTGTGGCATAAATCACAGGGATTTCTAATTTCACCGCTGAACTGCGCAACCTATGGTTCTGCTTCTTTTTCACAGACCATTTGGCACGAGCGGTCACTCGCTGTTTTTATTTTGGACCAAACTTCCGCAATTTCATTGATTTCAATCGAATCCTAGAAACCATATTATACTTTAATTTTATTTTATTCACGCTTACAATCATTTTAATGGAGGATTCATTATGTATATCTTTTCTTACTGTATATCTTTTTATAACCACGAATGATTTTAATTAACTTTTGACTTTAAATTCTTTGTTTTTAATGAAAGAGTATAAGTTATGCTGCTATTTATCTTGAACATTCCACTCCATGTAGTTTATTAGTCGTAAAAATATACCAAAATGTTGCAAATAAAATGGAATGAACTTCACAAGTCTTCGTAGATTTCATAATCAAAGCCTCATAATTTTTATGCGTCTATATTTTCGTGAAACTAGCTGAGGTGATCCAATTTCGCTGATATGAAATTTCTGAATATTTTCAGTGGAATTTCCAATCATTCCGAAAAAAAGATTTTTTTTTTTTAAACTTAGTCTCTGCCGAAAATATGACTTGGTCAATTAAATCCCTTTTTTATTATTACTGTTTAAGAGATATGCATCATATTATATTTGTTAAATAAATATATAATTAAAATAAAATCGATACGGGCAGGTATTCGAACCCGCGACCTCTGGGAAATAACTCTTTTTTAGCCTGGTCTGGCCTGGCCCGACCTGGTCTGACTGGCTGTAGTCACCTATCAGGTGACTACAGCCGGCTTTTCTTCAGTGATAGTTACAATAAGTATAATAATAGCTTTTTTAAATTAAAACCGGAAAATTAACAAATTGCTGAGTGTTTATTATTTTGATTTATTTAGAATCATGACTTAGTTCAATATAAATATTTTTGTATGAACTCATTTATGCACGGTTTTTATTAAAGTTTTTGCTTGATCTTGAATAATGCAATAAAACAGGAAATCCTTCATCTTTTATCGTGTTAAGACTTGAGATTAAGGAATCGCAAATTACGTTTTATGTATAATTAAATGAGGTTCCATAATTTGTTATTTAAGAAACACTGTAATTCGGGCCCCGGTGAAGCGTAAAGCTATACTTATGTTTTGCAAAATAACATATTTCAAATAACCCTTCTAATGTATACTGTGGGAATTAAAATAAAAACTGTATCTCTATTAAAACAGTGAAAAAATATTTTAGTGTCTGTCTGTATAACTTTTAAATTATATAAATAAAAAAAATCTGTTCTTATGTTTTTCCATTTGGAATACTGTTGTAAATAGCTGAACTAATTTTGATGCCACTTTGCTCATGTTTATCAGACTATCTTAGATGTCTCAACAAGTTGTTCATGTTTCCATTATT
Organism: Napeogenes inachia; assembly: GCA_959347355.1. Lineage (NCBI taxonomy): Eukaryota > Metazoa > Arthropoda > Insecta > Lepidoptera > Nymphalidae > Napeogenes > Napeogenes inachia. Next base: position 11,239,441 of record OY365804.1, on the reverse strand, counting down.
TTAAATGTTTTGCATTTACACGTTTAAAATTCAGCTCAGATAGAGCGAAAGTAAGGAAGTAAGTGTTAAGGCAGACTTCAAAATGTATTTACTGTAATTTTTGTATAATCATTAAAATGAAGTTTAAAGTTATCGTAAATTTTATATTGCTACTTGGAAGGAGAATGTTATAAGAATCTTTATATTATTTTCCAGACGATGTCGAAGTCCGTAGTGATGTAGAACTAAAATTGTCGTTAAAAATGTGTATTGGAATACAATTTAGAGGTTCCATTGCCAAATCCGAGGTGGGTCGTAAAAAATAATGGCAGGATTTTAACTGCATTTGATGGTAAGCGAACGAGTCGGGTTTACGCTCATATCGCGTTTTCGATGAAAAATTTTAATACCAAAAACGTCGAGATAATCCTAGTTTGTAGATCCAAAAGTGTTAAAGGTTTTTGCTTCGACCGCCTTTTTTATTCTATTATTGTGTAAACCAATGCAATAAAGGTATGTGTGTGTGCAGTAATTGGATATCTTGATAGCTATTTGTGTGTGTGTATCAGTCACATCGCATGTCTTTGTACATAATATTTGTACACAAATGCATTTATGCGATGATATAAACCATCAACTGTTCGCGTCTAATGGAATATTGGCATATTGAGAGCAAAGACAGATGCATCTGAAGCGGTTTTCAGTTGGCTCTGTCTATTGGATATACGTCAGCGCTTGGTAATATTATCGTAAGAGTATGGTAGCGTTTTAGATATCAAAACTAAAATATACTGCATAGAACATTTTAAATATAGAACATTTTTTTTTTAAATTAAACTTTCGTGAACCATGTTGATTTATAAATACATTTACCATACCTACACTATTCACGTAAACTAATAGTAATTTTGTTCTACTCGTTTCGTATCTATTCTTAAACGGCGTGAACTGAACGCCGCTAGTCCGCCTTGCTTAAGCTCATGAATAGGAACCCCGGATAGGTTCGAAAGTAGACGGACAAAATACCGAATAATATATTTGGGTAAATATATTATATTTAATAAAATATATTTTATTTTGTCGTAGAAAGACCCAAAACGATTTTTTTTAGTTTTACAATAATAAATAAATAACTGAAAAATACCTTTTCTTACATAGTACCACTATTTGGTTAAAGTAATCTTGGAATTAAAAAAATACCTGTAAATAAATAAAATGTGTTATCTTATAATACTTCACTATTATACAATGTAATTATTTAAAATGACTTGTATTTATGACTTTCTTGAATGAGGTTCAAAAGTTGTCTTTACTGAATACAAAAGTATGTACTTAAGAAAATTGTCTTAAGAGAGCACTGCTAACGACGACTTACTATTAAATAAAAGTGATGGGATACCTATATATCGATAAAACCAGGAACATAATTTTACTTTAATATATATAGCTTGCTTGATGTACAAAATACAAATATTAAACAAAATATTAATTTTATGTTATAATTAATTATTATGACAAAAATCAAATAGATTTAATAAAATAGAAGCTACATAATCTTTTTGTTATATTAATAAATTACAAATTAAAATATAATATGCATCGCAACTCATGCATAAGTTTTTATGGATAATAAAAAGAAACCAGAAACATTACTATAAAAAATGATAATATAAAAATAAAATCATCGACATCACTAACTCCCATCTCTAGTCACGTTTCACCAAGTCTGGAACTTAACGCGTTACCCATTCACCTCCAGACGACTAACTTACGTTATTAGACCTAACGTATATAATTACGTTTATAACTTAAGAATTAATTTAACTCGAACATGTAAGTGATAATATTTTACGTTTTAAGACTTAGTTTATTATTCCTAGTTTTATCTGGGATATGTTTCTACTTTACAACTTTATATACTTCTAAGACATACGTTTTTGTAGTATCAATACCTTAAGGTTAAATTTGTAAGAAAATTAGCGTTATTAGCAAAAAAAAAATTTAGTGGTAAAAATTCTATCTAAAATAGACAAATATAAAATAGAAAAATAAACATATATTTTGTGAGCCTGCGATCTCCTTGTTCAAATCCTGGTAGTTTTATTTTTTTAGAATACATTGTTTTAAAATTTACATATGCGTAACATGACGAAACATGTCTGTCTACACTTTCAAACAACGTGGACAAAAATGCTGTCAATAAAACAGTTAAGTTAGATAACATGAAATCAATTTATATGGGCGATTGAATTTTTAATGACATCGAAGTCCAATCTGAACAACACAAAATTATTTATTGGACATATTAATTCATTTGTATTGTCAATTACTCAGCTATATTCAAGTAGGCATTTACACGCACTTTTGAATCGTCAATAACATTAAAGTGGTCAGAATGGTCAGTGTGTGAGTAAGCTACCACCAGCTCGGAATGCTGTTCTGCTGTTGCCAGAGAAGAGCTGGCCAGAAACTCAACAGTTGCTGTTAAAAATGAACTTTAATAATGTTTGACTTATACATTATAACATCAATCCTGCAAATGAGTCCATGACCCAAGTTCCATATATTTCGATAAAATAAAATACTTCATATAAACGACACTGTAGCTTGGTTCTAAACGCTTTAAGCTCAAACATGGGTATAATATTATTTTAAGTATAGAATATAAAACAGTAAATACTATCGGTTCACCGAGCTTTATATTTAGTCACGGCTACCTGTAACAATTAATAACGCATTAAGAGTGAGACAGTCTCTTTAGATACGCGATCACCGAGGTGTCGGAGAAAACGCAATAACCATTAACTTATCAATTTTATTTTATTTTATATTTATATATATATGAGGAATAATGTGTATGTCAGTTTGACAGGGCTAGTTCACAGTCAGTTAATTTTGAAGATACTTGTAGTACAACCTGTTTAAAAATGAAAATAGAAGTAGTTTGGCTACACAGCAATAGGACACCATAGATCTTGACTAACAAAATGTAGATATAGTTGCAATTATAATTTTTTGCTATGAAACAGATAATAAATGAGTTCTATTTTTTCTAAATCCTGTTTTATAAACAATACCATAGCTATAACACGAGCAAGCCGTTTCAACCAAAAATAATAAATTCGAACTTACATCGGTTTGGTTTCTGGCGCTAATGTTTAGGAAATTATCGCGTTACCGGTCCGTGAAGTTGAAGATAAGCATCTTTGTTGGCGCTAACGATAGGTTGTTCAATTTTTTATGGTTCTTTGTCAATAAAAAATTGCTTTATATCCTTTAAATGTAGTAAATAATTATTCAAATTCATGGCGTATGAATATTGAATGACCGCTAGTAAACGAGGTAACAAATATTTATTAACTCAACAGTATTTTTATGGTACATCCAGGACGTGTTCCAGGGTTCCCGTCTCTGACGTCATCAATATTCAATAATTGTAATTCATTACGTCATATATAAATATTTTCTCACACATTGAAGACGCGTGTATCACCTCACGGCCGCCCAGCAGTCTATGGAGAATGCCTTTTATAGCAGAACTATAAAAATAATAGTTCCGCGTTTCTTTAGGGTTATCGAATAATATTGGAGGTAGGGTTGGCAAATAAACTCATAAAAAAGATTTATATTGTGATTTGATTAACATTTTTATATAGTTTCTATTCAAATGCTAATGAACTTCACTTTAATTATTAGGTTAAATCTTAAGTAAAACGAAAAATTTAAGTTCCTATGTCTTCTAGTGGTAATCGTGAAGGTACAGTATCAATTTTAAAATTGACGTATCGAAGTCATATTTAATTAGTTATTACAAATTATAATTATTATAGAAATACAACTTGACTGTTAATAAAATAAATACACATTAATGAGTATGTCTAAAATGTCAACATAATTTGTATGAACAATAATTCCAATAATTTCTTACAGCTGCTTATTAAGTTACGGAAATTAATAAATGTATACAAACTCCATAATTCTTCAAACAGTAGCAGCCTGTTTGTTTCCTATAAGGTATCTAAGACCATATACGTAATAATACTTCTATAATTGAATTGAATCATAGATTACTATATTATAGTTTGTAATCTTGGATTGGACAGTATTCTGTATTAAAATATTCATAATTAACAGATTTTTTTAAGACAAACATAAAATGAGTAAACCCGAAATTTTAAAAGTACAAAAAAAAAATCTTTTCGGAGACCGGCCAAGAATGGGTACAATACATTGGGTCTTATAATAATATTGATATTTCATATTACATTTACAAACCTAACATGTTTAACTGTAATTAAATTAGCATTTGAGATAAACTCGTGAACCGCTGGTAACAAGAAGTACATAATACCCTTGTATATAACTTATATAATGTATATAAAAAGTATTTTAATAACATTAGCAATAAATAGGCTAAGTCGTCTTATCGCAACTACGCAGCGCATTTATCGCACTGACAGATAGAAGAAAGGGGTTATGTAATATTGTAAAAATAATTGAATTTATGAATATTGTATTTTTTTATGGTACTTACTACCTTGGTGCAACCAGAGTGATCTATTTAATAAGGAAGTAGCTCGTTGTTAACTCTCATGAATATTTTTTAATTGTCAATAATTACATTAATGTAATGAGAAGTAATTATTTTATTTACTAATAAAAAAGCTATTGTTAATGATTATTTACCAATATGACTTTGATGAAATTTAAAATAAATGTTATTATTTAAGATCCTTAAAGTCATACTCACCTTAGTAATCTAAACTAGATCCATCGCTATGCTATTTTTTTATTTTATTTTTTAAATAAAAATCGAATTGTTCTGTTTTACATAAATTCATTAGCTAGCGGCACGCACGCCTTATCGCAGTTTCACTTTTAATTATTATTTAAAACTAATTAATTACATTTTGTTGTAAACATTTTCTTTAATATTATAGAAATGCATGAAGTCATTAATTTGATAAGAGCAAACCTAACGCAGTTTAATATCTACTTTAACTTTGACTAAGTCAGCTGTAGATCATCTAATAAGTTTTCTTATTCATATTGGTTTATTTTCTTGTCTTTCAGAGTGTAAAAATAAATTTAAACTAAAGAGAGTTTGGAAATAATTAAATAAAATAATAATATTATTAATAATCATGCGAGTGTTTATGAAAACATTAGCTGAGTTCATAGCAATGTCAACAAATACGATTAGTGCGTAGTATGGATGTAATTACAACAGCTGTAAAGTTAGCGTAAATTATAATATTCGACGTGAAATCAATCAATTTGATAACCCCAGGGGTCAACGACTTACACGAGGTGGAGAGAGTGGCAGCCAAAAAATATATTTTAAACATTTTTTACTTACTACAGAAGTATTTGTTTCTTTTATGGTTTTTGTCAAAATAATAAAAGAAAAAGAGGGATCGTCAAATGAAAAGTACCTAAAGTAGTTAATAGCTTAAATCCTAAAGTCTGATAAAGATACCAGATTGCTATCTGCCGTAAATATGGACCTTTTTAAGTCTAATGGACATTTAAAAAAATAAAATACCAACTACACATCAAATAAAGAACCATTTATAAATAATTAATGAATTCAGTTGACATAATTAATAAGAAATTGTAAGTAAAATGACACTTCTGTCGGTACACCTTGATCTGATTACGATAGCTCAGACATCTGCTGATAATATCTAATTAGCCCTTTAAATAACTCAGATACATTGCAATTTAAGTGCAGCTGCGTGTCAGAACAAACAGTGTGATGTTGTAATAACATCTTGTCTTAAGAAGGGTGAAGGGTCAGTGGATGAAACTAGCGCATTACGGCGATCTCATTATGAGTAAAAATAATATATTAAATGAAATTAAACAGCTAAATAACTTAATAAATAATCTACATGTGAAAGACATTTTAAAGCGAATGCTTAACGCTTACCAAAACCGATTTGGCCCCGCGATCCCATTGAAGTTTTTATTCGCCTGTTGATCCACATTACGATCCATTAGTATAACATTATATTAATACCATCCGCAGATGGTACATTTGTCAATTTTATGACTTTGTAATGGGGTGGAAATAAAGGCTTAAGTTCTAGATTTAAATCGTTTTCAGGATTAAATAGTTTATCGGTTTCTTCAACAAATGTTAAAAAAAGAATTGAGGAATATTTATTTATTATATAAATTTGAAATAATCTTCAAAATACAAATCAAACCCGTTTAATGAAGTTGTATAGTTATTTTTAATATTACGTTTTATTAGTACTTTATATAAACAGAGTCATGTTAAATAACTACAAAAGGTAGGTACTATAGATAGATATCACAATACTCGCGTGGTAGAGAAACCACCGATAATTTTTATATATTTTTGATAACGTGCTGATAAGTAAAAGCTACTTCAGAAAACTATAGCAAGCTAGGATAAATATCCTTAAAAAAAATTATATTATTTGATAGAAGCAATTGATATTGCACTAAGCCTATTTAGAACCTTAAGATAATTAAAAAACCTTCACCTACCAAAGATGCAATTTTACTTAATATTTTTAACCAAGCTCTTAATTAATTTCGAGAGGTCAATTAAACAATATTCTTTATGAAACATGCTTCAATATTATACTGAATAATAACATTATTTTAATACACATAAAAATAAACCATTGAAGTAAGCCTTAATTATTTATTAAGGCTTACTTCAATGGTTTATTTTTAAATAAAAACTTCATAAATATGTAACAAAATAAAATGTAAATGAAAGTGTTAGCACCAGCCCATTATGTAACATTTTTTCTTTTAGGTCGATTAATTTAGAGATAGTACTTTGACCTTAAAATGTTTGGTTGTACTGCGGCCTGTAAAAATGTATTTTGTAGTTACTTTTAAATGTAGACATATCTTATATGTACGATGTTAAGTAATTATAATGTTTACTTATTTATTGACAGTAATTATGTTTAATGCATAATAAGAAAGCTCTAAGTTAATAAAAACAATTATCTTTTAGCGCCTGGCAGCGCCGGCTATGACCGCCCATAAAATAAATCAAGGGGCATTACTACCCAACTATACTAACCATTAAAATATGTTTAGAGCTAAACTCTCACTCGATTTTCATTAAAAAAATAACAAATACGAAAATTTTAATTTAACAGGATTACGGTGAAAAGGTTCGTAAAATTTCCAACAGATCTAGTTAATTTGTAAATTAATTTGCGTTGATGTTAAAGTTGATTTCGTAAGTAACATACTTGTATGTGGTTTCTGCGGGAGTATGTATGATATGACACTAGAGTACCCGGGGGACACTGTGGGGACACTGTGGGGACACTGGGACAGTAACATACAAACAACTCGTTCACTTTTTTCAACCAATCACAATTAATTATTTTTTAAATCAGAATATACTCAATAGAAATCAGTTTTGAATCGACTCCTTCAACATTCCGATTGCTGGAGTTGGTAACCAAATACGAATTAAAACAAAAATAACATTAAAACATTTTGAAAAACAAAGCGATTTGCGTTTCAAATTAGCACTCGAAAGAACATTGCTTTTTAATTAAATGTTTCATCGGAATTCCATGGAATACTATCGCATTGTATGAAATGATGGAAGCTGGAATTTGGAATTAAATTCGCAGGCAGGTACTAAACAACGCTTTGTAACCTTTGATGCGCTTTCATTTAAATTTTAGTACCGTTTTAGGAACTATTTCATTTGTTTTCGGAATCCTGCTGCTATTTCGGACGTTCATTGAAGACTGTCGGAGCTCAGACGATATTGAGTTTTAGTAGACACGCGACAATTCCAACTAACTTATTGTGTGATGAGAGTTTACGAATTGCACATAGATAATTTAGTATATTTGATCTCTTCAAAATGTAGCCCCTTTATTATTAGCAACAATATTCAGACTGCTTTTTATAATGTAGTGTGTACATACAGTAAAATATCTTAAAACAAAATATGTAATTAATAACCAGTCTTATCAGCATAACATTAATTAGTGTAAGCTTAAGACATTTCTGGAACATATTATGACTCCAGCGGCTTCGCAATGATGTTTGTTTGTTATTAGAACTATAAATCAATATTAATTATCATTACAACACTTCTTATCAGACAATATTAAATAGTTTACATGTTCTATAATTGTTACATACATGTGATAACAGTCACTCCGCTAGTTTATTGTGTATGTATATTTTATTTAGATTCTCCTAGTGGAACAGTACGATAAGAAACTATAGATTATAACATGGTTTACTTTCTTAATTTAGACAAGGAGTGAGAAGGGTTTCTTGCCAGTTTTGCCTTTAAAGGGGAAAATATGGGGGGGGGGGGAATTGAGCATCATAAATGTTTTCGTTCAGGTGTTAATTATAATTGTCATCCACTATCTAAGAACATCTACAATATAAGAGCAGCATACACATTACCTTCTTCTAAGGCATGACTGCGGATATAATGATATAAATATAAGTGTTAAATTTTTAGGTTATTTATCATCTCAACCTAAAATAGCCATCGGCGTATCCAAAGAGTTCAAAATTAAATATTATTTGGGATTAATATTCGTCTTTTACCGGGACATAAATGATCATCTATTTGTATCAAAAAGACTATCTAATTCTTTTACTAGATTAGAAAATATTTGTGTACCTACCATGTCCCTAGCGACCTTTTAGGGAAGAAGGTATACGTCACCGTGTATGTTGATCTGAATGAAGCTAAACAGACTTTAAATTAAATTAAGCTAGACAACATACTTTCTTAATAATTTAAAATCGCATTTTTAGGTTTAAACATTATTATAATTTTTAAATATACCTATATAAGTATTAAAAAACATACTTTTAATTGACTTTCAATAAAACATTATCAAGGCAAAATTAGTTGGTATCTCCCAAGTCTCAAACTTTGACACAACTCGTTTTAATGGTGAATATTAATGTATCTTTTATCATAAAAATGTTAGTAATTTGTACACAAACTATTTTTTTAATATTTTATGTTCATTCTGAGAAACAGTCGCTTCTAAATTATTGCTGTTAATTATCTAAACATGCAATCAAATTATAACTGACGTTTACGACTGTAGAGGAGAGAACGACGCACTTTAATTCTTACTCTTCTAATTGTCTGTTACTGAACAGTTTTTAATTGGAAAATAAAAATATAATTTATTATAAACAGATAACCACACCGTCTTCCTTACCTTTACTAAAATTACCTTTTAGATCATTAATTCGCTTTACTCACCTAAACTAAGGTATTATAGTCAAAGTCCGATTTCCCTAAACTTCGACACAAAATGTTACCCTAAATGTCTTTATAAATATTAACCGGGCCTTTGAAAAGCAAATCGTCCTTAAACGAGACGCTTACTCGAACACAAGTTCTAGGGAGGTCTCTACAAATTTACATACAGATCTGAAGCGCTTTGAGACCCCCCAAACTGGGCTCTGACTCCTTTTAAATATAATTCAACTTTCATTTACATTCATATAAACTGAACAGTTTACTGCCATTTGAATTTATATTTAAAGAGCAATTAAAAAGATATCGTATTCAGACCTACAGTCAAACGAACTTTGTAAATATAAAGAAGTAAACTTAAGCGAACTACAAATTATTAAGCTCAAAAATCCAGCCTTAAACACAAGAGTAGAGTTTATTGAACCTCGTCTGTTAAGTATTATAGTGTTATAAAAAAAATGTTATTATTATATTCTATGATGGCTCAATAATGCATTTTGGCTTCGAAACTATCTAAAGCAATTACTGAGGAACTCGAATAAGAATATTTTAATCAACTTCAAAAATTAAAACACTCTTTGAAAATTGTCTCAAAATTATTTAATTAAAATATCAAAACGGTCCTCAACTGTCAATTTACATTTAAATCCTTCCTACTTTTTAGAACATAATTATCAACTTGATAAAGAAACCCTAATTAACCAACTGACAGTAGGAGGGTATTCTTAGATTTTAAGTAAGATTGATAAGCTAAATTTATTTTATATTAATGTTTTTGAAATATATAGAAGTGTTCTATAAGTGTACTGAAAAAAATATTTTATATTTAAGATAAATTAAAATAACAGCCTATGTTTAAAAATAAATGCAAATTACAAGTCACGCTATTGTTATATTTTGTTTGTCTTTTCGTTTGTGGGTTTGTATGTTCTTTTGTTTTACACTGTGGAAAGGTTTTAGACTTATAGCTAGACACTTTACGGTAATTGGTAAATATAAATTTAATGAGCCATGGTCTAGCAATAACGAAAATGAAAAAATAGATACGGCCTGAAATATGTAGGTGAATTGTATTTCAATGTAGTTGTAATTGGTATTTTGTGTCGTGTGTGGTTACTATTCGTTATTAATCGTTTTTGTAGCTCTTCATACACGTAAATCGGTTATGACAGAACCTTCAAATACGGAGATAATGTATATATTTAATTTTTAAACTTTTACAGTCAAAAGCTTTATACCTAGTACATGAATCCACGAGTAAGTTATGTATATACCTAATTATATATTTGAGTTAAACTAAACAAACCAAACGAGAACCGAAATTAGATTATATTCTGAAACAAATATAAACTAAAATTAATATCAACATTCAATCTGAATGTAACATACAGTTTTAAAATGACAATTCTAAAAAAAAATATATACTGAAAAGTTAAAAACGAATGCTTAAATAATAATTAAAGTGAAACTATTAAAATAATATATTCATGCAATAAGTAAAATAACTTCGAGATACCAAAAGAGGACGACGAGGCTTTGACACCGCGGATTCATTAGCTCCGTCAACTCCGTCAGCTCCCTGACTTTACGAGACCAGGGAGTCGACGGAGTTGACGGAGAGACAACATTCTAACAAGTGCCTGTTTTGTGCCAACAGATGTCTATTCTTCTCTATTAAGCTAGCCGTGACTAGAAGTGATGTGTGTCCTAGCGAGTACAACCCGGACAGATGTTTGTACTTGAAGTTTAATATATAAAAATAAACAATTGAATTTAAAATACTTATTAAAATATCGGAAAGTAATAAACTAATTGTAAATATCAAACAGTTTAGTTACCATTATTATTTTGCGGTGTGGTTTTTATGACGATCATAATTGTTTTTATTCTAATAATATTTATTATAATATTTTTTTAATGTTATATAAATGCATTGGTTCATTGACGTCATTCGTATGATGTATGTTATACACTGTTGCTTGTTATATTAAATATTATTATCTTCTTGTATCTACATAGTTAATGATTTTCAAACTATGAACCGGACTCCACAGAATACTTCCAATTGATACGGTCGCAAAAGAATAGGATTGTTTTTATTACTGTTTATTTCAACTGTCATTCAAAATATACGAATCTTAAACTTAACTTAAAAAAAGAGTTTTAAAATTTCTTCTAAAACAACAGATTGTGATTGATCTCATGATCCCTAACTTCAATTAGTTAGTTGACTTTTCTTCCGTGATGATAATTTTTCTTCAAAAATCCATTTATAATTCTGAATTATTTACAAATGAACAAAATGTTTTTATACTAAACCAATACATGCATAGTTTATAGTTCTAGGGTAAATATAATCAATTTCAAAATATTATACTTTGGTGACGTCATTAATGATCCACGTGACTAAACCATTTACACTTAACCAGAGATAGGAAACCTTAAAAGCATGTCTTCCTCCTAGTATTACTTAATTTCTGTCACGTACACATAGAATGAAAAGAACTGACATCAAAATTGTCTTATTATGTCTTATTAAATACGATCTAATGTGCTCTGACATCATTTAATAAATAACAGATGTAACGAATTATGACTTATCTAGTCGTTATAATTTATTGCTACGGAACACTACGCAGTTTGTAATTGTATGTGTGTTTTTGCAATTGCCCATTAGTGGGACATGAGATGTGCATACCAATGGGATTGAAAAAGTTAACGAGTGAACAGTCTGTCTGAACCTGTTTGCAGTTTAGTTTATGTAGATTCGTTAGGTAAATACTGACTTGTTATTTAATTGTTTTCGTATTTAACAATAAAGGATTTAAATAGTGTATCTTTTCAATGTTTCACGTGACCGTATTTCGTATGTAAACCATGTATCGTCTAAAAGGTAATTTAGTAGAAATACATAACAAAATTAATTATAAAATCGTATAAAGTACATGTGAATAATTTGCCAGTGCATTGTGTATGCACTTTGATAATAAAGATTTAATTTTCAACTCCACCGGTGGAAGTAATTAGTTCGTAATGTGGATACTTGCATGCTTTTGACTGAACACTTTATTTTAAAATATAATTAATTATCTTTTGAATATTTTTTTCTTTTTAACAATAATATGATACCCGAATTGCATAAATTATTGCTGTTTATGTTTAATAGTAATTTATAATTGCAGTTGCAGTAAGGTGGAAAATAGTTTGTAGTTTAAATACTAATATTATTAATATATTAATAAATAGTCAGCTGAAGCTGTCATATGCATGATTCATCTCTTTGATCTCTGAGGACACATAATAATATCATGTCAGAAGATATTATAGTAACTTAAGAACTTAATAAAAGATATGAATTTTATAGAATTAGCTTTGTTTTGTTTTCTTTTCAATACTTCATATAAATAATAATAAAAAATTAACAATCCATATTAATAGTAATTATATGTTGTCCTCTTAATGATTACGCGGACATACGACATTACTTCATTTTTCATTTTCATTTTTTACATAAAAATGAGGTTATCAAAAAAAGTATCATTAAAAAATATATTGTTATTCCTTGTAATGGTAATATTTTTTTCTTTGTAAGACATGCCCTCTAATTAAAGATTAGTAATTTTCTTTGTTACAAAAGTTGAATAATATAATTATTTTATTAAACAATGTCTCGTTGCGAATCTTATTTACAGTTATAATTATTGTAATTGTAAGATTTAATTAAATTAGCGTAATTCCTTTATCTTTATTGTTAATTTAATTATTTCTTGTTACTTGTCAACTTTTATTTGATTGTCTGAGGTTTTTGTGTTGGTTTTAATGGGCTTAATAAAAAAGTACTAAATTCAATATTAAAAAAATCTTTTTTTAATAGTACCTACTATCCTGTGCACTTTACGCTAGATAATAATAACATGCTAGAGGTACGGTATAAAGTACTTTGACTAACAGACAGACACCTGCACCTCGTCTCCCGTTAACTGACTTCTGCTGAAACTTTTAACATCTAAAATGTACATTGCTACTTGCTACTTGTATTCATCATTTACTCGATTAATAAAAAGATACGATACTTTATATAGCTACCTGCGGTAAAACAGGCAAAGACAGGGTTCCAGCTGTATGAGGAATGACATACAAACAAACCGCACTGTAGTTCTGTAGTTATTTGGAGTAAGTTTGATGCATCTTATGTGGTTTCTTGAAAGCCAAACTCAAATTTCAATACCCGTTAAGTAATTAAATGGACCTCAATAGAAACCGCTGTGATTGAGAAACTGTTTCAGTGTGTGTTTGAACATACATACATACATATATATTTATGTACATGAAGATATTTACTTTATTAGTCAAAGTGATCGTTCTGGTACAGGGGTCGTGTGTTTGATTACCGTCTTTATATGATGAATATATATTAGTCTGGGGACATATTTTAAATAATGATAGTCATTAGCTTCTTATCCTATTTTTCTAATCCAAGTCATTAACCAGCAAACATATTAATAATATTAACAAAAACAGCTACACTAATTACGACTAAACATCCTAACATCATACAAATTACCTATATATACCGTTCCAAAGTTCTGAACTTCGTTCTCCAACTTGCATCTAATGTCCAGGCCATCCTCTTGATTAATGAACCAAGTTGTCAGTTCGTGTGTATCCTTTATTAATGCTTTAAGAGTTCTTAGTTCAAATGACTTGAACTTTTGGCAGACCCTTAAAGAGGTTTGCTAAAAATGGTAAACCGAATTAATCAAAATCTACTCAACTGTCACTTAACTGTTATAAATCTTAGGTGACACACCTTTTATATAAAAAATAAGTTTTATCTGTTATCAATTCCTAAATTATATTTTTAAATATTTTTTTATTTTCTGTACGGTATATGTTATAAGTATTATATTTATTGTTTTTTTTTATCCGCTTATATTCCTTTGTTAAGAGAAATATTTTCCAAGAAACAATAGATGTTAAGAATAATAAAAAATACGATTGAAGTATTAATTTTATTTATTTGTTATATTCTTTGAAGATATTATTGGGTTGTTATAATTATTCATTACAGAAGTATTTAATAATATATCTATTAAGATACTCTCTGTATTTAGAAAACTAGAATTTGTCTCCTAAGTTTTGAAAATATTAAAACTGAGATTTAGTGGACATTTTTGTTTTATCTAAATAACTACAATATGATAAAAGAAACATAAAGCAATATTCCAAGAAGATAATAGGTAATAGATACAACTGATTGGCTCGTAACTTAAATAATTCGATGATGTTTAGAAGAATTATACACATACTGCAATGATTATATTATATAATGTACAATTTCTTAACGCTTGAGGTCAACGTACCCTTAACGTATCCTTATCTAGATCAAAAGAATTCGAATCGCTCACATCAAGTGTAGGAATAAAATGTTTTTTAAAGCCTAATGAGTCCAAATTAGCTTTATTGCTTTTAAAATGACCGGGAGGTCGGTAAATATTTTAATTGGACATCAACATTATCAATAACCATGTGTTTGCATGGGTGTCGAGATGTGCTGAGATTACCGCGAATCCTGGTACAGTCATTCACATAATATTATAGTATTTTATTATTCTTACTTTCAAAGTAACCGACTCATGTAATGTTTCTCCAACATGGATGGAATTACAATAAGTGATATAGTGTTGTTTCAAGTATATAACCCAGTGACGTGAACTCCACACGGACAGATCAATCAGTCAGACAAGTATTGATATATAATTCTCTCAACGATTCCAATAGTTTTATAAGAATATTCCGTTGTCTATTAGAAGTTAAACTAGGACTATGTAGAGGTTCCGTTAATAATAGTAATGGTTCAAACACGTTGCAATGTGACAGGTTCTCGTTATCTCAAATCGAACAGTGGAAACTAATTTCAATATTACTTTAATATAGAAATGTATATTATTAAATAATAAATAAATGTGTTCGTGTCTGTACACACGTAGAGAATATTATCAAATGTTTATTCCGTTACACGCGATAAACACGCGACAGAGCGTGCAGATTTTTGTACATCTTCAATTTGGGTACAGTCGTGTTCATAATGGATGCAAATTAGTAAATTAATATTTGTTATACTGAAAAAAAAAACCATTTTCGGGATTGGGTAATTAGTTTTAGGATCATGTGTTTAAAATTTTATATATTTTTTGGTAAGGTAAATTGCACGTGATATTTTACTCTAAAAAATAATGTTTTAATAATCAGTCTGAAATAAGAATGATAGTAACTTTTTTTTTATTTAAAATAATAAAATATTAATTATCAATTCGTTAAAAACGTACCTTTACATCATCCAAACAGAACAATGCGAGGCAAAAAAATACTGCAATCTGTGTTCTGAAGCGTTACATACGCGGCCCTTGATGTAAATTATACTTCTAAAATGCATAATAACCGCACTGGGTCCAGTCTCCTTAAATACTGCGGAAATGTGTTGACTTATATAACTTATATATTTTTTATGTTAGGTAATCTTGTAGGTACACCTGGAAATGTTCCATATTTATCTAAAGTTTTTTTTTTTAAACGTTCACGCCTATCAAATTAAATCTACGATTCCATTTTTGAATTATAAATCAGAATATATTCTCATAGTATTAGTATCTAGTGTTATTATTAAGTTGTCTAAGAACGCTTTTACAAAACAAATAGGTGTCAAAATGCATCACTACGTTGACAAAGCTCGGTTATAGCATATATAGTGCTGGAATAATATATAAATTAAACAATTTTAATACTTTGAATTTAATATTTTTTAATTTTTTATATTTTTAAATACTCCAATATTTCTTTCATTACTTTTGTATAACTCGTTTGCAATACTTATTCATATAATATAATTAAATATTATTATTATATTATATAGAACTATATATAATGTACCCTAAGAATGTCCTGTTCAGTAGCTGTTACTGGATCTCCTAGAGGAAAAAAGCTAGATCATCCATTCTATATTAAGTTGTATAAGTATAATGATATTACCTCCAGACCACCCCATTGGTCGAGTGGTGAGCGTAGACGCCTAACGCATAACGAAGCCAAGGGATCTCTAGTTCGATTCCCGACAGGGACAGACATGTATGTGATGAGCATAGATTTTTGTATTTCTGAGTTTGGTCGTTTATTAAATATATTCGCAGTATTTATAATGTGTATTTCCGTATATTTGTATCGTCTTCTAACATCTTTAACACAACCAAATAATTTGCTTACTTAGGGGTTAGATCAACGTATGTTATTTGTCCTGTTATATTATTAACGTAATTATTATAGACATGTTGGAGTTACCTAAGGTTACACATCGGTAGCTGCGACTGCAGCTCATAGACCAGTTGAGATGTAAGAGCACACTTTAGGAATATTTTGGTAGTTTTGATAAAATCTTACCGTCAGATTTGATGGAGTAACCTGAAGGGACACTGATAGATGAGTGCTACTAGATCTCCTAGAACTGGTCCTTATGTATTTTACAACACATTATGTATCATGCTTCACGTGTTACAGATTATATACTATGTAGCATGTGTTCAAAATATAAGGTGCGAATGTTGTTCAATTGCACCCTTCCACTAGTCAAGTAGTCACTAGGTCATCTAGAACAAGACCCACTTCGACTTCGCTCTATCTATTATGTATCTGCAGCATCTGATAAGGGTTGTAGATATATGAATAGGATTTGTATACGAATTACATTACTCTATAGACCAGTATTTAAATATATATTAAAAAAGTTAAATAAATAATACACCTTGAACACATAACCACATCTACATGTATAAGGGTTGACTGTTTTTTTTATCAAGCTTATTACAATTGTCATCACCTTCAAGTCATTCCATCAGGTCTGACAGTAACTGACTTGTTAAAACTAACAAATCGTATCTAAGGTGACGCTTGGCGAAAAATGGTTCTAGTTGGCTAGCATCTACACATCCAAGATCTTATCGAAACTAACAAAACGAGCTTAAACTGGGCACACCCAATTCTACCTCTCTTGGAGATCCATGGAGGAGATCCAGTACCATTCATCCATTATTGTACCCTCAGGTCATTCTTTTATGAATATACAAGTTATTAATATTATTTTATCTTATTACGTAATGACGTACCTACGCCATTACAAGTACCTATGTGCAGCTAATTAAATTAATTAAAAAATATTTGAGGTACTATAATATTGTGGAAATTGTAAAGTCTCAAGCTTGGTTTTATTAACTATTATTATTGGTACCAAAACTTCATCCGAAATCGTTGAATATGTTTAAAGAAGAGTTTTTTTTAAATTATTGGTTTCATTATATTAAGTTTTATTTTGCAGAAATATGTACCGAATACTTAATCATTTTTCACATAACTGTAAACGCATCCTTTTTTTTTTTTTTTAACGTCTGGAATCCTCATGGATACACACCTCCATCCTGGGGAAGATGGAAGTGGTTATGTGAGACTCTTACTCACTAAACCAGACGGTCAACACCTCTCCGTCTTAATGGAGCGCCACGGGAACGCTTGCGCACACATCCGCGTTGCTCCGACGGAAGGCCGCGTGAGTGACCACCACCTCCATGGAGTGACGCGCCCGGTTGACTTGAGCACGTCCCACTCCGGGGCTTGTTGAATAGCGAAGGGCTCCCCTGCCCTCCACCCAAGCCGGCCAAGCCAAATCAGGACTCCCTCAACGAAAAAGGTGTCCCGATCCGACTCAACCTCCCGCGAAGCCCTCCCTAGGAAGAGCTCCGCCGCCACCTCGCCCGGACTAATCATCGTCAAGCGCAATTGTACCTGACGATGACTATTCCGGGCCATCACCCTATCAGCGCAACGGCCTCCCCCTTAGCAAGGAAGAGACCGCCACGTACCCCCCACACAACAACGGGACCGTCCCACAGTCCACTCTGCGCACAGAGAAGTACCAGGGGCGACCCCGCTGCTGTCCCCGGTAGAGAGGGCCTGCGCCCTCCCACCCTCAGTGCCCAGGCCAAAAGGCCCGAGCCCAACCCGCAGACAGACCACCCCGAAAGGCAGCCTGCCCGCCAGCCAGCCATGAACCGGGCACAAACCCCCATGGCCGACCCACCCCGCGCCGAGTATTAGCCAACGGCTAATGCAAACCCGAAGGATCACATTAACCGTTGTTGCCCAGGGAGCACCGGCCCGTACCGCTTCCGATGCCACCGGACGAATCCGAGCAACAAGGGAAACAGACAGGCACACGAGGAGGTTCTCGGCGACGGCATCCCACTGTAAACGCATCCTTAATTTCTGTACTAAGATTGTTTCTATATTTATTTATCTTATTATTCCCTAAACAATGACTAACCAATTAACATTAAATTATAGTTTTAAATATATTAATAATAATTAAAAATCCGTATTGCGAAGGACAATATACAGTTAATGTATCATATATATTTTTTATATATATTTTGGCTCAAATTATCCAAAAAATAAGTAGGTAATTATAACATCTGGTGTTAAGTTCTTTCGACGCTATAATTTTAATTAGCAATTCATTTGAACTCGTAATGAGCCAAGTACGGTTCAATGAACTTTTTAAATCTTATTATAACATTTATTTTTTACATTATTGTTATTTATTTTTTTTTTTTTGCAAAGCCAGATTTTATTGTATGATAATATTAGACGAATCATTTACTTTAATCTTATTGGAGTCCATTTTTAATATTATTCTTCCTTCCCTTATTTATCTTTTTCTTGACATCAATAGACTAGATCAAATGGTAACAGCTATAATTGTTACCTTATTTTACTTCTGTAACTGATTTGTAAAAAAGAAAATTATAAAGAAGCTTAATTGCTTCATAACATTTCATGTCATTACTAAACAGGATATACACCAGACGGACAGACGGTATTCCAGTGGGAAATTGGTAGATAATATAGCTCTTACCAAAACTTGCTTAAGGTCTACCGCACGGACCTTGGTCGGACAATAGGTGATAAGGGAAGCCTGCGGTCAGATGGGGAAACCAATGTTTTTGCATACGCGACACGCATGTCATGGGAGGTAGGAAAAAATGATGTGGTATATTTTATTTGATGAAGTTTGTTATTTTTCCTACTTATTATATTTTTTAGGGATGGAGTGATCTATAAAGGGACGATCAACTAGATGATAAATCACAAGTGAAAATCTTCAAACATGAGGACTGGCAAATGCCAGAAGTTCATGATGCAGAAGTTCAGGACACGGATATTTGATTATCCTCCTCTTCCACTCACCATACGAAATCTAGCTTCACCAGCTTGGCCGAAGCAGCTCTTATGCAACCAGCTGTCTATTACAGCCTCTAGCATTTCAAAGACATCTAAATAACTAAAATAAAAAAATGTTACTACGCTGTTTATTAACATTTTGTCCCGGGTACTAATAAGGAATATTCATAATAATAATAAACATGATTTAGATTTAATCATAAAAGATCTTCAATAAATATAGAATTTAATGGTACTTTATTGTTTTTCTGTTAAAAGTTTCTCGAAAAATATGAACACTGCAAGTGGAGTCGTTAATATACTCATTACATTTGCAGCTCTTCATGAGGTCATCTACAAAAATATATACTTCAGTAATCGTGTATATGAATTAACTATAATGATTCGTTTTAATGATTTCAATAAGACTATATATTATCTGGTTATGATGATGTTACAAACAAAACAAGAATTCCGTCAACAGTCAATTCAAATAAATATGTATTTTATTACCAACACATAATCAATCCTAAAATTTTTTTTAATTCTCCGATCAATAACCTTTTAGGTTCCAAAAAATATTAGTGTTGTCAATTAACCGCAGTAAAAATGATATAGTTTTTGAAATTTTAATTAAATTAGAATGAACAATATACTGATACGGGCCAGGATTCAAACTCGCGACCTCTGGGAAACCGTCCCATCTCTACCAATTTTACTACAGTATCGTTATCGATACTTTTTAATTTGGCCTTTTTTATTGTTAAGGTAAAGCAATCCTAACACACTATAAATACTTCATGTTTTGTCCATATATAGTTCATACTTGGGTAATTATAAAAATAGGTTATTTTTGTTATGTGTGGGCTGCTCCCTATTTATTTTTCAGATTTGCGTGGCGTCTCCATTACTTTTTTTAAACAAGGTAGAGGCTGTACAGCATGAAAGCTTCTTCAATATTTTAATTTGCCATTTCAGAGCTAACTCCTTCTCTTATCATGTCTTTATTCCCAAAATCCATCCATACTTCCTTCGTCCTTTCCTATTCACATTCATATAGCACTTTGTAATAAATAAAGTCATAAAAATAACATTTATACTAGAGAAAGATATCTCAGAGGTCAAATCATAAAGTTCTATAAGTTCAAATGTATCACAATATGTCAGTCTTAGTGATAGAGCTTACAAGGAGTAGTCTGTGAAAGGCCAGTCATGAATAAACAGGAAGTGAATAATAATAAATAAATATTGCGAGATTACCATTATTTTCAGATGAATGTCACGTCCAAAGAACGTAAATCAACGACCATGAATATTCTTTGCTCATATGAGGCATCACCAATCATCAATAGTATGGCACCGCGCCAGAAAAAAATATTTGATGAGCAGTTTGTATTCAGCATACAATTAATTACATACGCGATATATTCAAAACATTGTATATTTTATTCCTTGAATCCAAATTGCTCGGATAGGCTATCGGTATCGTAAAACCGGCAATTACTTTTTATTAATGTTCTCTATTTTTTATATGATAATATATCTCGTTGGTGAAATATATCCGATATAGAAAGAGGTATATTTCGAGTAGCCGACCAACCTGCGGTGAGCTTTAGTTAGATTGCAAAGTAATACAATACTCTAGTACAGACAAATAAAAGTTTTTCAACATAGTAAAGTATAATTTCTATCAAATAACCAGTAAAGTACACAAGTAACCTCCTCGCTTACAAGCACATCTGCTGCGACTATTTTATGTGTACTGAGATGACTCATAAAACCTGCATTGAATTTTACATTGCAATATACATACTCAAACAGATACAAAAAGAATTTAAGGAGTACAAATATTAATTTAAACCTTGTTTTACTTTAAAAGAAATGCAACAATTTAACAAAAGAAAATTAGATGAAATCATCAAAAAAATTAACACCATGATATTTTGTAATAAATAATGAAATGTATGTATAAAATATAGGTTTTGGTTTTGGAATGTTAAAAATTTTAAAATAATAGAGTCTGTAATTTTTTTTTGTTTTGGTTTTTTTCTACACCTTAACGATTACTATCCAGAGTTGGTTAATATGGTTGGAGTATTATTCATATTTAGGACGACAAGAGCTTTTATCATAGTGAAACTAATCTCAGTTTGATCAAATTTTTACGACTAGAGTACGTCCACTTAGAATGAGTCATTTTATAGATATACATTTAACAAACAGATTTCAATAATTCAATTTTAAATGTATTCAGCAATTGAGTGAATCGTATTTAGAGACGATATAAGCAAGACGTACAGCAGGAAGCAACAAAATCTACAAGTTGCGACTTGTTTATAAATACGTTTCTCTCACCTTCGCTTGTCCAAAATTATCACGTTGCTGACTGTGGTGCCACGCATAAGCTGTAGCGGTTTAGAGAGTAGTATTTTGTACTTGGAATACATTATACTAGACAAATCATGAATGCGTGTTAACTAGGCACCTATAAGAGTAGCCGCTCATAGGGGCCTACCATGAACTCTTAAAAACTATCATAGTTTTAAGACGTTTTGTAGCAATATTACAATAATATTACTTTGATTCGTACCATGAACTTTATAAAACAATATTGTTTTATTCCTGCTTAGTGACGTAAATGAACGAATGCTTTTCTATTCCTGCTATAAGAGGGAATGAGACATCACTTTTATTTCGTATAGCTTCATCTCTTTTACACCATGTTGCTATGGAAATACTAAATAATCAAAATGACAGGAATGTGGATTACAAAACACAATTTACTTTAACCAAAAATAAAATTATCGGATTAGAATTTTATAATTAAATAATGAATTGTAATTGTAGTGGACAATACGATTTTATGGACTTGCTATTGAAACTAATAAATAAATTCAAGATTATAACATGAAGAAGAAATTATGAAATATAATTTATAATATTTAAAATACATTGATTGTCTGAAATAGAAGAAGTAAGAATGAAAAGAAATACGAGTTTTGGCTGAGCAATGGAGCATTGGGGTCCTGATCTTTACAAGGTCTGTTTTGCTATACCTAGAACGAACAACAACTCGAAACAGCAGAAACAATTATGAAGAATTTATTATTTGTGAAATAGTGACGATCCAAACATGTCAAGAAGACTAAAGTTATTATTTTTAAAGTGGATTGTGTACATTTGTCTGTTTTTTATAGTACTTATGTGTCTTTTCTATGAGAATATTATACGTCACACACAGTCGATTCACTTCTTACGTTTTAATTAATTAATATTAATAAAAATATATTGATGATATTTTATTTCATTACGCATTTTTATTTCATTACGTAGATAGATTTTACCTGCATTATATGTAAATAAGAAACAGTAATGTTACGTATTATTAAATTATGATAGTGTAACTTTTATAAACAAGATTTAGGTTTAAACAATTGTTTATTCAATTCGATATGGTTTTAAGAGTTAGGACTTGTAGAGTTTAAGACATACGGATATAATCTGTCCCGATAAATATAAATTAAAATGTTAATTAAATACTATATATGGAAATGGATGTTTTTTAATTAGAGAAAACTTTAATTCTTCAAAAGTTTATTACTTCTGATTCTCAGTAATGATGTATTTTATTATTAATATACAAAATAAAAGGTTTGTTTATTAAATGTAGAAGAACATCTGTGAATGTTTATTACCTCCAATAATATTCTTAATTTTATATAATATTAAATAAAAAGTTGAGGTATTAGTTAAAATATTTATCTTCCTTTTTTTCTGTTGTACTTTTAAAGTGTCGAGTACTATTAAAGTCTATATAAACTATTGCTTTAGTGTAAAATAGGAATATTAATATTAATTATTGTTTTATTTTATATTTTATAATCGAAAGTAAACTTAAATAATTTTGAGAGTATCATATAATTACGTGTGGTTTGGTTAGCTAGCCTAGACGTCTTTTGTAGTATTTATGCCTATTGTAGTTGCTGGCTAAAAAAAATACGTAATAAAAAATACTAATAATAAATAAATCTGTCGCGAAAAACTACCTCAAAATAATAAAATTGGACATATAAACAATATTACATTCTAAATCCGTCTTCAAAACCTAACGATTTCTAAATGTCAAAATTAGACATAAAAGTAATATTACTTTCATGTCTCTATTGTCAAATAGTTCATGGTACGAGTTAATAATGTTTTATATGGAAAAAGAGTGAATGATTTAGGATGACGTCATCAAAACTTCTTATCGAAACATTCTTAAAGTAATATTACTTTTAGGATGTCATGGTACGAAAATCGAAAGTAAGATTATTGTAATACTGCTATAAGAGTTCATGGTAGGCCCCATAGTCTTCAAAAATAAGTATTTAAAAAAATACGCGTTAATTTGTAAAGCCATATTGTATAGAATGGTTGCATAAAATTGACTTAATTATATCAAATAATCATTTAAAAAAGTGTTTTTCAATTTATTACATAAAATTTCTTTTAATTTTTTTTTAAATTTAATTCCATTATATTAATAAAAGTAACTATATGTGATATTAAGCAGTGCTAATTATAATAAGTGTTAAAATCTAAGAACGGTTTTTAATAGTATTACATATAGGTCTTAAGAAATTAACATTAAAAAAATATTTCTAATCTGATTAACCCACTATACTCTACATAAATAAAGTTTACCAAGGTTAGATAAAGTAATTAATTTGATTGAATAAATCGCTTCCTCCTGTAACCTAAGTCTCGAGTGCAACACACTGCGTTGCGTGGCCCTGACTGGGCTAAGGCCAGTCGCCTTAGGGCAAGCGCTTTGTCATAAAATTCGATGCAATTAATTTGGAAACACATTATTACTATTAGTCATATGACGGGTTATGTGTGTGTTTATTTACGATCACTGGTTTGTTGATATAATAACTAACATTAGGAGTTTATATTTTATTGTAACATTTAGATTTTAGACGATATCTGTCTAATGCATACATTTAAATATATTACTAGGTACTGTTAGAACTGGACGTGACCTTAAATATAATAAAAACAAAGTACATAAAACAATAAAAACAATAATTATAATTTAAGAAAAAATTAAAAACCATGAGGTAAAATCTTTTTAGTTCCACTGGAACTGGTGAAAGAGAGAGAGCATACGACATCCATGAACAGTGTCATGAAGATTTCCTGAGACAGTTAAATTACTAAAATAATAAACACCACATGTCTGGAATAACAAACATGAAATCACTAATATGCACCGAGACCTTGAGCGGTATCTGTAAATAAACGTGTCTGTGTTGGTCTGTGTGTGTGTCGTGTGTGTGTATGTGTCTGTGTGTGTGTCTGTGTCGTGTGTGTACAGTCAAGGGCGATTCTTGCACTTTTAGCGATAATACGTGATAATTGTAATATAACCAACCGTCTCTTTAGTATGCATAAAGTAATTTTCTGAATGCATTTAACTTTTTTTACATATCTTGAAAACTAAAGTACCATTAAGAAAGATTTTTCCACCTCGTAACTAAATAATTTTTATTATTTACTTCGAGGGCTATTCAGTTCTTATAATATTTATATTGTTCCGACGACTTAATACCTGCTACTTTTTGAAGGAATTTTGTTCAAATTGGGTAAAAAATCATAAGCAACTCTCAAATTACATTTAGGATATTTCAAGAATTTATTATTTTATATGAAATCTATTAATCAATTAATAACTAAACAAAATTCACTAAAATATAGGTTATGTCCTTGTTACTATTATTTATTTGAACTATGGCTTTTATGTTTTTATATTTATTTAGTATCAGACAGCACAAATCAGAATACTTAAGGTCAGTTTCAATAACTATGAAAGCATTGAATATTAAAGAAGTTAAAAAATACTTAAGCGATAAAGCCGCTAGAATCCTAGTCTTTTAATAAACTAGAGCATAAAAAGTCAATTGACGTTGAAAAGCGCGGAAACGGACGCGTTGCAAAAAGAAAATGGCGGACGGTCGTCCCGTGATACCGACTTAATTTCCTAGCCGTTAAGTTTAATTGGCCACATAAAGTTCCATTGTTTCTCACTCGCCATCCCGTTCCATACCCGTTCTGTTGCAGTTACCACCTCATTTGACCTATTCAGACGAAAATGACATTTCCCCAATCCTCGTGGAGCGCTATTCACCGTCTTAAAAAATGGTGGTTGTTTAGACAGTGTTGCGTTGGAAATGAAGCCGTTAGCTTTTAGCGATATTTGTTTGGTCGTTAGTATATTTTTGTAGGGTATTTTGTGCGGATATTGCGCTTTCTTTGTGTGAAATGTTTGTTGTTATTAAATCGACTGGAAAAGAGATTTGAAGATTTTCATTAAAGTCATGAAAGAAAAGTGTCAGACATCAAATATTCATGTTATAGCTGAGTAACATTGTTCCAAGTATTACGTAGTTTCAGACACAATATTATATATTTTTATTAGTTTATGAAATATTAAAATACAGAGTAATATAACCACGGTTCCAACATCTTTCCTCGTAAATAATTATTGTTGTCTATTAATGTGGATTAAGTAACATCGCACCGCGGATATTATTTTTATAAATCACCAGGTGTCTTCTGAAAGAATGTTACGAAAAACTGATGTACAATTTGATATTTATTTTAAAATATGTATAATGTACTTGCGACATTCGAACTAACATTTGTTCATATCTCGGTACATAATAAAAGTATTGAAAAGGTTTTATACAACAATAAATGCAATGTCAAGCGACAGTACAGCAATAATTAAATAAAAAGACTATTAATTATCTGTCTAGGATACACAATACAATAAGTAGTTTGATACTTAATAAACACCCAAAAACAACAACGAAACTTTTGTTTAGTGCTACCGATAAACAATAAAGTAATAAACACGACTTCGTTATATAAATCTTGATGCAGTCGCAATAAAATTTTGTAAGTTATGAGCTATGTTAATGCGAGGGAACGCCCTCACAACTGCCATATTGTCCCACAGAGACCTGCTTACATAAATAAAAAAATAATGCACAGAATAGGTTTTATTAATTAATATTTAATAAACAAAAAGTTTAATTATGTTCTAATAAAAATAAAGGCTTCTCAAAATCTTATCGTTATATAAGAGGAAGTCAAATCAACTAAATACTGAGAAGTGCTCGTAGGTACGCTATTATAACATAGTATTTCTCCTACTTACTCTCATAGAATTCTAAATTATAGTATTACATAATTTATACATTAATTAGACAGAATGTTTCATCTATTTAAATCTAGGCTACAATTTCATGTTACAACCAAACAATACACGAACCAACCTTAGTATTCAACTAGAGGTATATCTTGACATGTACGAAGGGAATTATAATAACCCTGAGCATGCACTCGTATAAGGTTCAAATGGCGTTTTTTCTCTCACAAATGCCCAGGCTTTCACGTGTTTGCATAGAAAAGGGTGGCATTACGGACGGACGGCCAAAGAATAATATGCAGATACGAAACGAGACAGATTGTTTCGTCTTTGAATAATATTTTCATATGTATTTTTAATGATATTTAAATGTTCCTGCAGCGATTCTTATAGCGTTATTTATGATTATCATTATACTTGTCAATATAGGAGAGCCAGTTTAATAGAATCAATATTTTTTTTTTATATATTTGCAAATGTGTTGTTCTTTGCCGAAGAACATTTTATGCGCTCGCTAATCTATTATTTACAGACGAACCGACACGCGACAGCGATATTTTACTACTAAAATTATTTTACACGTTTTGTTATACAAAATACTCTTTTTTTATTGGAGCACTAACAACCTTTCCGTGTTTTTGTATTGTATTTAAATGTAACGAATATGCTAATTACGCTGTTTCATACCAAAATGAATGGAATTATAACATTCAAATTAAAAAGATCTTTCGCAGACTAATTGCGTGTGGCTCAAAAGTGACAGAGCATATATTATATATTATTTTAGTTGGTATGATAGTTTGTGAACATGGGTTCTAAAATATATATAAGAGGATATTAACAATGAATTGTTTAATTCATTGTTACTTTAAATTTTGTTTCACCTCTTTGAGCATTTTAAATTAATTAATGACCCTTTGTCGCGATGTCATGTTATTCAATTATTAATGACCCATACTTGACAATTAAATGCATTTTATTCTCTTTGTGATTTTGATATGAAAACATTTTTTTGTAATATTAATAGAAGTCCGTCTCCTTTATTTAGTTTTCTGTTATGTTGAATGACTGTCTTATGTGGAAATAAATAATATATGTACTTCGTTTATTTTAAGTTATATACTTATTTTGACTGATGCTGTGAACCATCCTGATAAATTGATAATTTTTTGTACCAATATAACAAATAGAAACAAAAACTAATATAATAAGATTGAATCAACCGAAGGAAAAATAGTTTATAAAATATTTAGCTTAGAAAGCTTGAAAGTTGTAAGCTAGTTGTCCAATAACGTAAGTGATGCACATTTCAACCCTTTGAACCGAGTGTATTGTTCCTACATACGACATACATACGACATACATACAACATACAACATACATACACACGTCACATGTGTCACCCGTCGTCCGTGCGTCCTTACATTACGTGATTGAGTTGGCACTTGGAAAGATTTGTAAAGCTTTTTGTACCATTTTTAGATCGCGAAGGCTTTATGAATTTCGGTTTGATGTGAAATATACTAAGGAAGAATGAGAGATAAGAAAACAGAAAAGAGAAAAATAATTACCAGTAATATTCATGTGTAGTAGGTATACATCACTATAGGTTTAATTAAATAATTTAAAAATATTTCTATAAACAATTGAACGTCTATTTTTTCAGAACGGAATGACATTTTTCCCCAACGATATTCTGTCTCATACAGTGATAGGGATGATCTCATTGCAACTGAAAATATTGAATTTTTTCATAGTGAAAAACATTTAAATTGTATATGTATAAATTGAAACATAAATAATGACAATCTGTTTGCACAGAGCTCACGCGAGCCCGATTGATTCCGTAGCTGCGGTTCACATGAATTTGAACAAGAATTTTTGCGATTGAACCAGTGTTTTGCGATTCATTTCATATGCTTTGTTATTGTTTACATTTTTGTTATTCATTTCCCGTGTTTCAATATTCATCAAGTATTTTAATTGGAATGTTATTCAATTGTTAAGAATATTCACTTTGGAATATTTTAATATTGTTCCATTTTTTATATAGAACAAATTTAACTATATTATATTCGAAATAAAATTTTGACTGTATCGTCACCGAATCCTACGAACTATACTAATTGGAAACTTGTTAGGTTTAAGTGCTTTAAGAATAGATTATTTAGTAATCGTGCTTATGAAAGGTCTTAATAATAAATATTTTATTTGACATGATTATTAGCTATTTTTTATTATTTTACTGTTAAATAATATACAATAACCGAATAAAAAGACAGGGATTTTGTTTGACTCTTTATTAATAGCATTAAGAAAATATTTATTAATATTTCAGGAGAAGTGTTTATTTCAGTAATTATTGTATAAACATGGTTATTAACTTTTTTGGAACATCAATTTAAACACTTTATTTCAAGCTTGTAAAAACATTTATTCATCAATTAAACCATTTTGAATAAGAGAACGTATAATAGTATAAAGAGACTAACATTTTTCTTATCTCCACTGACTTAAAACACACACAGACACATATATGTATATATATGCACATATATGCTTAACAAACATACCTTAACATTTTTATTAAAATGAAGTTATTTATGAAACAAGCCGAATTCTTGCCTGAAAATGTTCAATCAGAAATATAATATAAATTTTCAATATTGTCATTCAGTTACTTTGTTTTTATTCAGTCTACTTTTGTTTATATATTTAAGTATTTCCATTCCCTAAAATGACATAAATAAAAATTGAGTTATTCAATATTGTAACGGATCGTGTTTCGTTCGGAGGTCAATATCCAATTTGACCTCGTACCAAGTGATCGAGAGTTGCCCTTATATTGTAACCTTTTATAAAATATAAATGTAGGGACACGCCCTTATGGAGTCTGAAGATATCCAAGAATAATGAAAGTTTATCTCATCTTTCTTTTAAGTACACTCAAATCCGGGAAAACTATTCAAAGACTCATGATCATTATTATATGTGGAGAATATCAAAACCTGCAGGTTTACCGACGGAGAGCAAAGATATATATAATTGTCTCCCTTAAGGTAAAATGTAAGATGAAATACTCGAAGCACTGTTTCATGTAAGAATTAATAGAACCGAAGCTACAGATGTCAATAATTGGATTTAGTACCGTAAAGAATATATTTTTGTTTCCGCAGGCTGTGCCGCCGGCGTATCTAGTTATTTTTAAAATAAGTAACAAGAGAAGCTATCTCCACTCCACCTCCCATAAATAGCAGGATTTAATAGACTCCACAAAAATTTAACTCTTTGGCAATTCCGGGCAAATTTAAAGCCAAAACGTATGAAAAAATCAAGAACAGGGCAATCTGCTGTGATAAATCGGTACGGCTTATTATTTTTGCCCATTAAAATTTCGAATGGTCCTATTTTTTGTAGGATGGAGATTTTTGGCAGAATGCCGATATTTGTGGCCGCATACCGATTTTATTTCGGCCCATGTCGTAAATCAATTTTTGCATTAAGTAATTGAATTTATGATCTGTTTATTGCTTCGGGAAATCGTTGTTAAACGGCTATTATTTCGTTCTGTTTGCTTTTTCATTTAGGATTAACTGAATAGCTATGTAATGTTATTTGTTTTAGTGTTTATCGATTCATCTAGGTATTGTTCATTTACGATCATTGATGTGCACACTCTTTAAATATTTATTATTTTGTAGGGGTGTTGTTATTGCTTATTATTTATTAATATAAAAAATAATAAAATTAGTAGCACTTTTTATTCATGCATAACAACATATTTTCTATGTCTTGAGGTCAGTGTCTTTACGGTTTTTATATACGGTGATATTTTGTTGTCGCAGCCAATTCTACATTATATATAAATAATTAAAAAAGACCTTTTTATATGAAATAGAATATGCTATTTCATCAAAACTGTAATGTTAATACAATGCATAATATTAAATAAACATTTATGAGCTTGGTTATATATTTTAATAATAGAGTTGATAGAAAATTTCAATTTAAATTTATATATTTTTCATATATTTTTTAGAAGATTTCAAAAGTTTTTTTGACGTCTGGATCAATATAATAATATGTGTAATGTGCATAGTTATTTATTGTGTAACTATTCTTTGCTAGTTTTTTTTTTGAGATTTTAATTATTTTAAAGATCAGAACCTCCACGAAACATTATAGTTTTTTTTAATATTTAAGAAATTTAAGAAAGAGATAATAATATTATTAAGCTACTAGTAACTCGAGTGGCATTAAAAAGTATGTTTCCATTTACATTATAAATATGGAAACCAAATGTTTACACGAAATTAAAGCAGACGAGTATTTCGATGCAATTTTATTTATTCATTAAAAATGTTTCAATTTCAATAAAAATAAATATTCCCTGCAATGTAATGAAGATATTTTTGGCAAGAGTCGTTATTTGTCATTTGTATTTTTGATGATCTCTTCCTAATTGGCGAACACATCGACTCGTATTAATGACCACCGTTTTAACATCTCTTTGATGTCATTACCATCGTCTGCTGTTCTTTGAGGATACACTTGGATGTAATAATGTATTAGTACTGTCTAATTATCGGAAAACTTAAAACCTTTATTATTAGTCGAAGTTCTGTCAACGAATTAAAAAATATAGAGATTTTGTAAAAAAATTAATGGATTGGATTATTTTCTTTATTTAAGATTACATATCATTTCTCATATCATATTTAAAAATTATAGTTACATATAAAATTTAAAAATAATAGTTCATCTCCAATGTATTGTTATTTTTGCTTTCGTTTTGACTGAGATTCCAAATATAGCTTAATTACTCGATTATAGATAAAATGAATGTTAAAAAAAAATACTCTTTGAAATTTCTAGATTTGATGAATAAAATAACGGACAGTTTAATAGAAATTGTATTTGTTACAAGTTAGATTATATTTTAAAATAATAATACAATATTGTTTTGTAAACACACGGATGTGACACACCGTTTCGCGCCACTTACTGTCTCGAACCTTGTCGCAGGACTTTGACACAGATATGTTTTGTTCAAACTGCATTTTTCCACGAATAAAATGACAAAGGAAAAATGACCGAGTCTAATTAGTGCGATACATACGGAATGTTATTACGAACGATTGCGGATTTTAAATGATCGATCTTTATATTATATTTCTGATGTAAAATAATACTTTTAGCATTATATTGAGGACTGAAATCGATTTATCGTCTGCGTTCATTCATATTTAATTTAATTTTACCAATATCCAAATACAACTGTACTACTCTCAGTAAAATTTATTTTTGTATAAAAACGCAGCGGCTACTAACAAAATTCAAACACGTATGTCCGTGTCGACAATGTGATGCAAAATACAAGATGAGAACGCAGTTTTAAGAATCGTAATACCTTCAAAGTATCTGTGCTGTGAAATTGACATCAGCTATCACAGGACTTTGTTCCTAATTGTCTTTAATGTCTCTGGGTGTCATTATCTGATGCTTCCGGGTTCATCTCGACTGGGTTTTTTTATGAATATTTATTATTTTAAAGCTTTGTGGCTTATCGACTGGCTTTGTATGGTTGAGCTACTTTAATGACGTCATACATAAAACTGTTAACTATAATATAATATTTGATCAGCAAATAAAATGTAAATATGATTCATATATGATTATACGATGTTCGCTGTAATACAGGTATAGAGTAATATTATAAACAGGCCAAGGATTCAGTCTTCAATGAGGTGTCTCAAAACGTAGTTTACTATCGACCTTATAAGATAGTGTAAGAGTAATTAATCTTTGGTTTCAAACTGCACTCTAAACTAGACATGTATGTATTTTGTTAATTTTCGTGAACCTTATTTAGTGAGCATCAAAGCCTATTTCCGCTTGAAGCTCGTACATATTGTTTGGTATAATAATTAAAGGTATCGATTATAAATGCGTAATTCGATACAATAATAATTGTTTTTAAAATAGCTGCGTGACCTATTTTATGTTATTGTTCTGTGATGCAATGTGTTACCTTGGAATAACAATTAATAAGTATAAATTAAACAGGCTTCCTTCTTGTCATAGATTATAGAACATATAAGGAAAACCCAGGCATTAAAAAATAAACAGTATTGTAAATTAATGTTATTATTTTTAGGCACCTCTATTATGTGTTCCGTATTACTGGTGAAACACATATTATTTTTAGTATATCAGTCAATAAATCTGTTTGTTTATAAAGATCAATTTTCAGTATTTATATGTGTATTTCTATTTATTTGTATCATTGTCTAACACCCTTAACATAAGCAAATAATTTGCTTCCTTAGAGGTTAGATCAATGTGTGTAATTTGTCCTGATATTATTATTATCAAATCTATTATCAAAAATATAATGTACAAGTACTTAGTAATTAAAGTTTTTGGTTTAAATTAATGGTTTTTGGTTATTTGAAGTAAGACGAAATTAGGCCTAGTCTTATGATAAGTTTTATCAGGTATGTATGTAAGTGTAGATATAGCCAGAGCACGCACACAGTGATGTTGCATCTTAAGATTCTTGATAACAAAATTAAATAATAAATTTAAATGATGAATCAAGAAGCTGTTACTGTATATACGTATATTAATTGAGTTCTTGGTCAGTTCATGTAAATACCGTTTTTATATCATCTTTATTCCAAGTAATAATTTATAAAGCTGACTGACAAAGAAGTTGCTTTCAAAAAAACAAAAGTACAGTAAACAAAATAATTGTCATGTCTTCTAAGAAAATTAACTTTGAAACAATTCCATTGTAAACAGCCTGTAAAAATTAAATTACTCTTGTACAGTTCGGCTGAAATGTCTTTCCTGAAATTTCGTGATATCCAATTACAATGTTTTATGGGTAAAAATATCGTATAAAAAAGGACCGATGTTTTAGTATTTTATGGGTTAAGTGAAGGTGACCGCAGTCGATGACTGGATGGTGGCTACAGTAAACAAAATAATTATATTAATACACATTTTTCCTTTATTTATTTAATAAGATCTTATGATGATATTATATTTATTTAAATAATTTGCAGATTGTTATTCTTAACTCAGATTATGAATGCGGCTTTGTAAAAGAATGTTGATAGATTTGTTTGTGGATTTTTTTATACATTTATAGTTTTTAAGATCGTTAGTTTGTCTGTTACTTAAAACTTTATTTTCTTACGATTACATCACTTAGCCAGTCAAATCGTTCCCATTCACTCGTTCACTAAATTACGCATTCGTAATTTCGCTTTGATCTTTTCACGGTGATTATCCTCTGAATTATTCAGCCGGCCGCGATGTCACCCCGTAATAGGCAGATGTTTTATTTATCCCCTTCCGTTTATCGGTCTCCGTAAACAAAACCTCTGGGCAACCATTCAATCACTCATTCATTCATTCATAGGTTAAAGAAAATTCGAAATGAAAGCATCTTGAGATGTTTTCGTTTACTCCAACATATTTTCTTACCTAAAATGTTATAAAGATACAGAATACACAAACAAGTCAAACCATTGAGCCGTGCCAAGGCATTTGGCCATCGCGTCGGAGCAATAATATTAATTCCCATAAAAAGTATTATTATTATTAAATATTTAATCTGTTTGTGTGTCTACAGACTGAAGTTCATTTTGTTCTAGAGTACTAGCAAAAAGATCTCTTTCTAAACCGTGGATTGGATAAAATCTATTTTAAATTTCAAAGCCCAGCCGAGGAAAGTGCGATTCGTCAAAATTGATAGTGAACGGAATTCTCTGATATCTCGTCGGAAATTTATTCCGAGATTCGATAACGTAAACACGTTTTATCAAAACGGTACGAAGACGGGATATTGTACGAGAATGAATCACAAAACTTTACAAATTCTGATACGTTGTGGCAAATTGTCTATTACCCTACTATCTACTTATATGTAGGTAATAAAATGGCAGACTTATTCAGCCGCTTTAGTGAATGTGTGCATAATTTAGGTAAAATAAGGAGTCGTTCACACAACGTAAACAAGCAAAGCAAATAAGTAGTTATTTTAACGTTTAAAATTCGTTAAATCTTACACTGTTTTATTTTGACTAATTTTGATGAACATTGTTTTTGTAGTAATTTAAATGATTTGCACACGCCGTATTCATTGGCTGTCATTCGTAAATACAGACAAAGAGTAATCAAGTTGTCGTGTTCCTAAACGAACTACACAGAGATGCCTCTATAGTAATTGTTTTGTTCATAATAAAATTAGCCGTTCATTTCACACCTCGGTACACTCTAGTTTACAACCCTTTGTAATCATTACTAAACGATTTTCCACGTTATATATTACTAGTTAAGATACAATTTGCTATGTATGTGTTTTGATGTAGAACCTAATTGGTATCTATTGTACGATTGGCATCTGACCGTATCGAAGGGTTGTTTCAAACAATTTGCTATAATAATATAATTAAGATTTATTAATACATAAGTGGTTTATCTGATCTTAATTCATTGACCCTTAATAATAATGCGGTAGGTTTGATATTATTATAGGTAAATATTTGATTATTATGTGAAAAGGTGGTCTTATATGTTTTTTTAATTGAGTTTTTTGTATTGATATTTTAAACTATGCTAAAGATGTATTATTAGTAAATAGACAAGATTTCTAGATTTTTATTTAAGCAACTCTTTAGAATGACTGATTTTTATAATATATAACTAGTATTAGTCAAACTGACATTACATATATTGACTTCTGGAAGTATCTCCTCGGTCAGCCTTGAGCCGGCCGTTAATTCTGAATGCATTTGAGTTTATTCCACTCGTAAAATTAAATGCCTCGGATATAAACTGCGTGGAAGAGACACGTGTTGGAGTCTTTGTTGCGAAATAACAGATACGAACAAACTAATTATATATGTTAGTGTTATTGTTTGATAATAGCCCTTCTGAGACATTGGAACGGCACTTTAAGTACTAATGTCATGAGAACGCCAACTCCATTTGAAGGCACATATTTTTGAAGATAATATTAATCCGTCCCGCAATAAACCTCACAAAGCGTCTGTTTTCTATCTTCTTTTATTTTTATTATGAATTTTACTCACAATATAGCGTTATGAATATCCTTTTGTCTTTAAACGATTGAAAAGATTGTGCTAAAACAAAAAGTATGAACCCTCTCAGCCACCCCTTTGAGGGCTTCATTTTTGCAAAATCTGATATTTTTCGGGAGACTGTCAGCACAAATTAAGTCACCCTCTGTTGTACTAAAATGCAATTACATAAGTCTGGTTTGTACCTAAATATATTTATCCAGCTCCAGCGATGCTAAGGGTCATAATTTTAATAATTACAGCATGAATGGGACCCTCTGTAAGCGTACCTTATTCCGCTGTTCTAATTGGTTACAAACAAAATTGTAAAATAATAGCCTATAAATGTCTCGCTGCTAAGTATCGACTATTTAAAATCCGTAGAGAATAGGTACTTCGCTAAATATACCTTAAATATATTATACACTATGAATAATACAGTTTTAGCAACATTGTCTCTCATGACTGACAAACACTCGAGACGAGAATCAAACTGAACACCCTATACCACAGCAATGATACCGCTTCACAAATGTTATTACAATATAGTATTTAAGGGCGGACTATATTGACTTTTAAACTCTGAATTTTAAGTAAATGTGAGTATATTTACTTTAATTACCTAAAAGAAGATAACCTCAAGTTACTGATAACAGTTGTATTAATATTGAGTCATCTTATATCACTGATATCAGACATTAGATCTAAAGCACTATATTTAAATTATAATAATCTAAACACAAATACTAAGCGACATAACATTAAACAAATATTAAAACAGTCTCACAATTGTAGAAATAACCAGAGATTATCTAGGAAGCATTAACGGAGTACGTTCTAGTAACTATTTATAGAAGAGACGTTCTTAATACCGCTATTTCATTTTATTATATTATTATTAAGGTCATAGCAGTGTTTTATTTGATAACATCGTTGCAGTAATGTGTATACTTGCATATATTATACCAGGAGCAGTCTTTAGTTATTTACGTGTTAAGAGCTACGAGCTACAATTATTATATAAGTCATTTAATAACGTGAATAACAAGTCAATACAATATCACATTATCTTTCAACATAACGGTTTTCCAATTTCTATGCATTATAAATAAGTTAATTTTAATAATTATTTGATAATTCTTTATATCAAATATGTAAAACCTTCATAAAATAGAAAGCATATATTATCCTTTTTAATAACTTATAACCAACTAACATGATAAGAAAATATAATTTAATAGTAATTTACCACTTTTAGAAAGTTAGATAGTTTGAAAGTTAAAGTTTCGTCAAAGCCTGTAATAATTAATATATAAATATGTTTATCACATCAGTGCGATATTAAGTATTTATAAGTAATAATAAAATGTTAAATTAAAGTATTATTTTAATGCGATAAATTTTATTTTGTAGGTTACCTATATAAGATTTCTTTAGACGACATCAATTTTAAAAAATAGTTTATATATTGACTGAAAATGTAAGCCAGTTGATTTGTTTGTCCTTCTTTTACTAAGCTACGAACATAAGTTGTCGTATCGTTTTAGTTTAACATGTGGTTAGAATTATAGACTAGAACTTTATAGTAATTTCCATTTATAATAACATAATTCAAGCAGTTAAGGTATTAAGTTAATAACAAGTAACTTAGATCCTAAGTTAGTGCTCCAATGGTAGAATGGTAATATGAAGAGAGGTATTGCCTCAGCGAGGTATCAAATCGGCTATCAAGATGTCTAAGTCCATCAAGAAACTGGCTGAAGAGAGTTCAAGTTTCAAGAACTTGTGAATTCATTTGTCTGTCTGGAAGTTTTGATAGCTATGTATCTAATACACGAGACACACTGCTGTCTAGCATGGATAACTGTGTAACATAATAAATTTAAAAGTAAGCAAATCAACTACTATTATAAAATCATTTAACATGTTATTTATATATATTCATATTTATTATTTTCACATTATTTTAGTTTACAAATCAGTTGTTTATTTATATATATATATATAAGATGAATGTCACATGATATAATATAGTTGTCCGTCGTTACGAGCCGTGTGTCCGATCAGACGAGTGTGATTGACCCGGAGGAGCCTATTCTACACTAGCCGTTCACCCCGGCGCGCCCGCCCGCCCCAGACGACCTGTTACACAGCTCAGTTGTTATGAACGTTCACAACAAGTGACCATATTTCAGCTATCGGATATAGGATTGAGGAGTCAAAGAATAAATACGGACTTCACTGAACTTATTGCTTGCGTCTTTTCAGCTGTACTTCAGCAGCGGGGTTTTGTTACTTTATGTATTCTGTATACTTTGCATAGAAATGCATCAAAGAAAACCAAAAGGAATTTAATATTGATTTACATTTTCTTTTAGCTCAAATTATTTTAAAAAAATACGATAACGATTTAATTAATTAAAGATATATAAAAAGTACAACTATTGTGTGACTGACGAAAAATATAACAGATAAGCTACACAAAATTGCCGCTTTCAATCTCGCCTTTGAAACTAAAATTTCAACAGAATATTATGAAACAATCTTTTGACATACGACCTCATGCAGAGGGCAGGCAAAGCTAAAATCCCTCCTATTACACACATACTTAAAATAAAACTCTTTTGTTGTTATCTTCCGGGTGTTCGCAGTCTACCCTCATAAATTAAAAAGACAGCCCACAAAGAAACAAAGACGAAAGCGTTAGTCATCTTCGTATTAATTATGCGCTGCAATTACGTTCTTATTATGTTCACAGACGCACAGACAGACATAGTAGGGTCCCTTACTCGTAACTAAATAATCTATACTTAAAAACAAATCCTAAATTATTACTTAACTAAATATCTTATATTTGACCTTGTCATGTCGGGATGTAGGTAGATTTATTTCTAAAACCTAAGCTGTGTTATATTACATTGTTTTATAAACATTACCATATTTTAAGATAAATACAGCTTTATAATATTGTAAGTGTAATTTATATCCGGAACCCGTAGCTTTTAGCTAATGGCTCGTTACGCATCGCTGCTCGGAGTGAACTGCGTAAATGCGTTGATATTTCCATTAAACTGAGTCACTTATTTGTTGGATTATCATATAATTACCTCACTTATATCTCTTATAGCATCTATAGAACAAAGGCGAGGAGTTGATATTTAACAAACTTACTGGAATAATAAAAAAATATATTTAACACTTCTTTGTTACTGTAACCTGTTCAAATATTACAAAGTCTTATGTTTACAAATTAATACATTTTTGTAATTTATATAACAGAAGATACTTATATATCACTGAGTAAGTATGTACATGCTTTCATTCGTTTTATTTAGATAAAAAAAATACATTCGATTAACACATCATACATTATTTATATAACATGAAGATGTAGGTAATGTCTTAAAAATGAGAAAATTGTAAATTGTAGACCTTGAATGAAATATTATTTTGTTGTAACTGTCAGTACAAGATGCCCGCACTGGCCGCGTTGGCAGTCGGACGAGATCACTGAACAAAAGACAACACACTACACTCTTGTACACGAACAAATAAACAGAGATTAAAACTACGAACTGCGAACAAACACTAGGGATGTACAGACACTAATTGTATATATTATAAGATTAGATAGTTCAAGAAGCACACATTCAGGCTTCAAATGAAAATATGGCGTATCTTTTATTATTATTAAATTGTATTAAAAGAAAGAGTAGTTTTGATTGATTAAAAAAAGTACTGGAAAATTATTATAAAAAATGTATATTTTTATAAGTGTTATAATTATACATACAAATGTAAGGAAGCAAGTGTTCCAAGGTATATCTGATGAATTATCCATAGTTCACGGTAAATATAAATTATAAATATTAATATTGGTATAAATAAAACAATATAAAACAAATATTTTAAAATAGGTAGCAACCCTATTAGAACAGAAGGCCGGAGCGTCTACAGCTCGTTTATTGAGACGTATTTGTCACCGTCCAAGAACTACTGGCCTTTTGAAATCACAATAATAACAATAATTCTTTTAATTTTCCTCTCTAAGATGCTTTACATGATACTGTTATATATTATTAATAAAAATATTATATTCAGACACTCTCCAATAGAACTACTATAACAAAAACACCCCTGATATAACCTCATGTGATTATTCTCTACGAGTTTTTTAATTAATTAGATAAAAGTATTTACTGAAATATAGTTTCCTGAAATTAAACATGTTCTAGTTCCCAATTTTCCTACTATCTTAATCCAAAAAGAATGACAACATTAACCTGTAAG
This sequence comes from Napeogenes inachia, assembly GCA_959347355.1. Classification (NCBI taxonomy): domain Eukaryota; kingdom Metazoa; phylum Arthropoda; class Insecta; order Lepidoptera; family Nymphalidae; genus Napeogenes; species Napeogenes inachia. The sequence continues at coordinate 11,199,360 of OY365804.1, read as the reverse complement.
ACACAAACAAACAAACAAACACTAAAATGTCAAATGTGTTCTGCACTCAATACACTATAAGCTATCGTAATTATAAATTAAAGAAGTGTTATCAATGTCTTTTGAAATCCAAATTAAAACAAGAAATCATATATTACTTTCAGGAAAGTGAATAATTTATTTGAAATGTAAAACTCTGAAATAAAAAGTTGTTTTCTGTAAAAGTCGTAAAAAGAGTGGCGAAGTTTAAAGAGGGTTGATATTAGACACGCGAGTGGAGTCACGTGACTTGGTGCACCCTCACTACTTTTAAAACCTTGGCTAATAAAAAATAATCTAATGACATAACAAACCACAAACAAACATTTCTCATTTTAATCATAATTATTAAAGCCTTTAAAAGTTTTAAAATTGTTGATATTTCAAATATTATTGATGACGTTTGTAACTAACCCCGAGTGTCCAATTAGTTAACAATAGATCTCCTAACTCGATAATATTATCGTAAAATGTAAACAAAAATATTAATATAAAGCGTATAATTCCCGCATTTAGTATTGAGTTACTAACTAATATACAAGCCTCTGACGTAGCTAGCCATAATAACTAGAGACCTCCTTACATAATAGTAATTGGTTGTCAGAGCCCAACATAACCAGGCAACGTTTCAAAGACTCTAATTCGAGTTAGGTAACTTTGTCTTCGATGGTTGTCTGTGACTTCTGTAACCATCAGAAGTAGGTAAAGGTAAATAGGTAATATTCTAATAGATTTGGTCGGGGAAGTTTGGAATTCGCCTAATGTCTATGGCAATTTCGTTTGCGTTCGGTAGTTTGCATAGCATTTGAATATGTTATACGAAAATAAACGCGAGTGGACCTACATCTTGTTTGAATACTGTTATATTTTGAAAGAATTATTATAACAGTATTTTAGATACTTTAATAAGTATATATAATGAAATATATACTTGAATAATTCAGTAAATCAAACGAGGCCTTAAAAATAAAAAAGCAAACATTTATACATATTTATATTTATTACAGAGATGAATTCACAGGATTTAGTTAAATCATCTATCACTAATAATAATGAAATAGATTATTTGCTTAAAGTGTTTTTAAAATTAAGTGTATATATTTTTTATATTTCGTTTTTTCATGTTTAATCTTCAACTTACATTCTTATTATTTATTTAATTTTCTCTTAAATGGCGTTATAAACTGGATAATGTTTTTATCCTGTAATAATACAGCTTCCTCATCTCAGAATTAATAGCTACTTGTGGACTCAAGTAATGAATTATGATAATAAAGGATCTAGTCCCACTGGGCGGCTCCCCGCGGGTCTGATCAAATATCATATTTTTTTAAGTTATGTAGGTCTTCACAATGTATTCATACAAATATTCATTCACGGCTAGGGTCGAACCTAAAACAATTAATCCAAAAACGAGAGAACATTTTACATAAAAATTCCAAATATCGTCAATATCAGATGAAACAATTACCTTCTCATTGGAACTGGGACACGGTATCGGAAAGCACTCGAATTTCAAATGAATCGTGTATAGTTTGTTTTCGTTCTGAAATTTTGGTATAAAAATTTGAATTTAATGCTCCATTTGGATATTTTTATTCAATATAAGTATCCTCGAACATAAACAACTTGAAACCATACAATAGACTGCAAAACAATTACAACAAAACACAACACAACAAAACAACAACACAACACAACACAACACAACACTCAACAGACGTTCATCACAATACCGTAATCATATTTGTTATTGTCGTATGTATTGATACACGAATAATAGGTTTGAGATACTATAAGTGAGATGGATATTTGGAATGTATTTGTAATGTGTAATGACTTCAATATTACCAATCACTAATGACCTGTGTAAGGTCAGCGCTTTCACTGGTTTCTAAATATCATTTTAATATACATATATTTTTATAGTATTATTTTATGGTGATTTTCTTTGTAGAAATGATACCACCTGTATATTTATTATGTTTGAAAGTAAGTATCTACTGGTACTTGATTATAGTTGATAAATCTCTCAATCCTTGATTTAGTCTTATCTTATTCTAATATGTTCATTTGGATTTGGCCCTAACCATGAAATATTAAAAAACAATTTTAGGTTAATCTTTATGAAACATTGATTTTGTTGTGCTCTTTTATTCTGTATATATACGATCATTAAACTACTACTTAAACTTACAATTAAAACGTACCTTTCTTATACAATAGAGTCAAAGTCGCGAGTAAAAAATTAAATACCCTTAAAAGAGTTCGTAAAGTATAAAGAACATTTTTATGTTGACAATTTTATATCGATCTAGGGGCAGGTGAAGGAACACGTGGGAAAACCTACATGTTTGATGGAATTCCATTTGTTCATGTTTATAAAGGGTGTATTACTTAAGTGTAATAAAAAACTGTCTGTATAAATATATATATATATATAATATATACATATCATATTTATAACCTGATTTTTTCCATAAATAACTGAAGTGTACTTGCTTTTTTATATTAATTAAAAGCAATATATTAAAACATAGCGAGCTTTATTTTTCTGAATACCGTATACTGAAAGCATAATAATTATGGTATATAATATTGAGGGTTGGATTAATCGTCAAAGCACGCATCAATGATATTTGATGCGCTTCTGCTTTGATGTACCCCTTTCAGGATTATATCTCTACACATATATAGATACGGGATTTTAGCAGTTAATTATTAGTGGCAGTAGAGTGTATTTTAGCGTATATTGATTATGTGATTATGCTGCGCTGTTATTAAATTGTATCTCATGTTATGATAATGTGTTAATTATTATTGAAGCTCTAAATAATACAACGGGGAATGATAGTCTATTCGAAGCCTTTGTTTGAAATGTCTCTTGTATTATACATTATGAAGCTACAGCACTGATCCGTGCGATTAAAAACATTTCAAAACCGAGAAAGTCGTTAGAAAACAATATGGCGTAATTATTCCGCGAGAACTCGTAAAAACTTATATGGGCTATCAAATATTTTGCACCTACGAAACGGGGCTTACCATAAAAAGTGGAACCCTTAATGCGCCATTACGAAGATGGAGTCCATTGAAGTGTAAGTTAGTGCCCGAAAATGGTAAGCGATTGTGAAAACTCGATGGACATTACTCAAATGATTAGTGATGTATGCATGCGAGTAAAGGGACTCGTTTTATTACGGCACCATTTTATAGTTCCGTTGATGGTCTATGGAGCGCTAGTAGCAAGTTTAAGGGTGTTGGGCCACGAGAGCAGCGAAATATACGATTGCTAAAAGCAGAAATAAATTGTAATTTTATACAAAAATCTTACAAGTGTATGTGATTAGGCACTTATAATTCAATTTATTAAAATAGTACAATAATGCCAAGATGGTAACAAAAACCTATACATACAAATTACCTTACATACAATAAAACACGGACACCAACTCGCGGATTTATTGGCTATTTTCCCAAAAGTGTGTCCACGTTTTGATCCAAGTGTTTTACGACTCGCCTTTGCCGCTAGTCAATTCCTCTCCATTCATTTCTAGCAGCAATGAAACCTGTGAATGTTATCATACATATATATGTGTATATATATGTTTATCTGTTGTTACGCTTTTGATTTTATTACATTCCTGTAAGCTTTTGCTTTTAGAGAGCAACTTATGCAGTATATTATTCGCGTTCCTCAGTTCAGAAGACCTCATTACGTACGTTAAATTTCATAAGAATATTAATAATATTAAGATTCATTCAAGAAAGTTCATTAGAATATAATTAATATTAAGATTATATTTTTATGTTACTTTAACACTTCCTAAAATAATGATATATTAGATATTTTCAGGGTACCTGGCCTAAAGTAGAAAGTTTTCGCGGGTTTGATATTATTTATATACGTTATTTGTATGTGTGTTAATATCAGCGCGATACAGAGATTATAAGCAGCGAGAGATGTTCATAATAAAAGAGGCATATTTTTGTTGCACTGATTTCTGTTACAATTTTCCCACATTGATAATAAATTGATTTGTCCTTTACGAGACGAGAATTCTTACCTTGTTTCGATAGAATTCCATTATAACTTATCCATTGGGATTTATCCTTAAGAAATTATCTGTTAGCCCAAATTTCTCCCTTTCTTTTGAGTTTCCGGTCCATTCCATTTTCTTCTGACAATCAAACCGTTTGAGGCGTAAGTTGAAAACATTTCTCGGGAACCTCTGACCTGCCATCAACTAATACGATTGTGACTTAAGTTAAAAGCGTTTGAACTTTTAGGAAACAGTACAAAATGTCATTGAACTATAAATCGTCTTGCTTAATGTCCAGACTATACAATCTCTCGAATTATAATAAAAAATAAACTATTGACTATGCTAATAAAAGTGTATCATATAAAATAGTTACTTAAAATAAACATTACATTAAATTCTCGCAGTAGTAACTTATTTTGACATCTTCACTTATCCAGTGAAGTACGATGATAAAACTTATTGATAAAGTTTTAAATGTTTCTTAAGCGTCGTAGAACACAGACCAACACTCACACCCCTGTATCATCCCTTACACTAATGGGGCGGTATAGTACTGCTGTTTACTTTTATTGTCAAAATAAATCTGTCTTAACTGTCCTGATAATCGCTACTAACTGCCCGCGTGATGTATTGTGACGTATTACGCTCGACTGATTGAGATTATTAAATGTCTCTTGATAACTTACTCTGTAACAGATACTTCTAAGATTTAATTATCTCTTTTGTATTTAGTATTATTTATAAAATTACTGGCTGTGTCTGCGACTTCGTATGCGTAGATTTCGATTTCGATAAAACGTTCCCTTTGTACTTACCAATGTATATAAAAACTATAAACCTTCAAAGTTTCATCAAAGCAATCACAATCAGTATTTCTAGTTTATTTATGTATATATATATTTTTATGTTTAATCACGGGCAAATGCCCATAAAGGCCCACATAATGATTTTTTTTACTAATCCATGTACAGTTTTCGATCAGTGACAATTTTACAATATGTATTGATAGATTTTTGATGTTTATGATTAAATATAAAATCAGACTAGACAAAGATAAATATTTAGCATATACATATATAAATCGAACCCAGGGAGGCCAGTTCAAAGACTGAAGGTCTGAAAATAGTAGTAAAATATAGTTGAAATTTGATTTAGTAATTTAAATATAAAACGATAAAAGTCAAACTATACCCAACTCTAGTTTGATTAACTAGTTAACTATGCTCACAAGTGCAACCGGTTTACGATGTAGGATATAACCCCTAACTTGTCGGTTAAATTTTAACTGTCCAACTTTAGTTTACAGCCTTCGCTGTTTAGGTGTGACGCGAATAAGGCTCACGACACATGTAGCTTATAACTTATAATTCACATGAATAAACTTTACATTCTAGACCTCCCAGTATTAATTAAATTAATAACTCATTAACATATTTAAATATTTTTTTTAACAATTATTTATATGCATCACTTATATGACAAAATAAATATAAAAACTAAACATGATTTCAATGATGTTAATAATATTATTTTTAAACACTACTACCAACTAATACACGCTCGTGTATCAACGCCCTTAGTAATAAACTGTACTACATTTCGCGGATTTACGTGCAATTCAAATGTTACAAACGAGCGTACAGACTTTAATAACGTATGCCTTTATGTGTTCTCATGTGATCAAAGTGTAAATAATTGTAAAATGTCCAATCACATCCAGAAGTCATTACCTACCTATTAAGGATTGCTTAGTTTACTACATAGTTGGAGAATTACAATTTATACAAATACAAAACAAAATACCGTCCGACTTATAGTAAGTGATTATTATTATAAGTTTATAAAACGGATATATACTATACTATACTCGTACTTTGAGTATTACAAATCTCTGAATGTAGTGTACAGTTCCATTTTAATAGTGTGGGAGTGTCATTGGCTGGAATTAATTCCGTATGGTCGATATCGTAACGTCTTGAAATAGATTCATTGATTATTAAAATTCATCAAGAAATCAATGACCAACGAGAAAAGCTGTTATTCTAAAAAAAAGAAAAGCTGTTTTTAATGTACACACCTTAATAATATGTCACAATTACTTAACTAGAAGTATTTAAAATAATCATCTTAACATCAGAGACTTATTGTAATTAATATTCAGTGAGCCGCGAGTCGTTTCATCTTTTATACCGCAATGTAAATAAACTTGCTTGCTATTTGCTTTTAATTAGTTGCAACATACAAACACACTGGACGGACGAGCCGTCCTCGTCTCCACGACACATTAACATTAGAGCCACTAGATTTTCAGGTATCTGTCCTGGGACCAAATAAGTTAATGACATGCATTATAGGTGGCGTGAAATTTTTGACTGCAGAAAATAATGGTGTTAGTGCAATTATTGTTATTTTTTTATATACAATAAAAAATAATATACTCTTCTAATAATGTGTGAAGACGTTCATGTGTAATGGAACCACGCTGGGAACGTTCTTTTACTTAACTCGCACATGTTTTTATGTAAGCATGTTTCAGCGTCCATCTGTTTGTTAATTAATGCATTTTTAAAATATAAAAGCTACATTAAGTAAAGCTTTAAATGTGATTTTATATATTTAGTTAAGGATTTATCTCGTTTTTAAATACCAGTATTATAACACAGCTAAATCTAATAAAGTCTGATTAGGCAGGGGCGGCACAGAAGTCACAGAAATCGGTTCGAAGTCGGTTTGAGGTAACTGTCGGAGTTTCACTTTTAGTAAGAAAATGGGAATCCCTCCTTTTCCGTATCTCGGTACTACTTCCGTTTATCCTTTTATTCTCTATCCTTTTTTCCAAATCAAACTTTCCCTAAAATCAGTATTACCTCCCCCCCTCCCCCTCCCCCTTTACCGTCGCGTAATCCCAATAAACAAAAGATATACTACCAATATAAATAAATGTTAATAAATATAGTTGACAATAAACAAAATACTAATTTCTGATACTAATAAATTTGACTTAACTTTTTGTATTTAAATATTAGAAAAACCGCAAATTACCGCTACGTACGTACGTATATTATTTTTGAAATTTTTAATTTGTAAATAATCAGTAAATATCATGTTCAGAAATTTAAATTTCTTAAAGTGAGTATAACAGAAATAAGATATTCCGTAATAATATTATCTAAACCGATAAGTCACTATACATACACACGGAATTCAATTCCCCTCAACCGATTCCAGGCCCTTTCATTACATTAGCCAACTTGCTATATGTCTTGTATTATTAGATTTCCACAAAGGGCTCCATAAATTATTGGCCCACAACTAAAATCCTATTAAAACAAATTAACTGTAACCCGATCAAATTAAATTGAACAGTGAAACTTCGGAAGGGCTTAGAACTTTAATGTATATATTAAATAATTGGTTAAGTAATTAGGGTGGTTAGGAGGAGTGACAATCCTAAAATCATACGAGCAAGGTACAAGGTTTGTAGGGACAAATATTTGTACTTATTATTTTTTTTAATGGTTATTATCTGTTGCTTTGTTTTCTTCAGAGCTGTTTTATTTATTAGTATTATCATTTTTGTATGAAGTAGGTACATCCTTAACTGTCAGTGTCACGCCACATTTAGTGTTCCTAGTAATTGTCATATTTTTTTTGTCCTTGCCATATGTTCATAGAGCATAATGTATATTTGCTTGAAATGAATTCCCGAAAACGACTTAACATTTAGGTGAAATTTACAATATCATTCATTTGATATTTAGTATATTATCTATTATTACATTCGTTATTAAGTACCATATTTCTTAGTTTATTATCTTAAATAATAGGTATATATATATATTGTATACTGAATTAGCGTATTTGACTAAGTATATGACATCTTAGCAACCCACAGATGTACAGATATTTGTAATTAGAGAAATAGACTTCTTAGCCATAATTAAAATATTTAAGTGGCTTTTAGTTTCATTAAAAATAAACAAGAAATACTAGAAAGAGCGGTACTAGTTATACAAGATGCATAACAAATTAAATATTCCTTCTAAGTTCTATTGTCTAACGTTAAAGCGCTAGTTCGCTTAAATTATGCAAAATCTCGTTTCTCGAGACTTATTGCATCACGCTTAGTCGTTTTTATTCACTTTGCCGTTTTTCTTGAGGATTAGTGAAGTCAACATTTCCTTGCTTTCCTTGCAACTAAACAAATTGTCGTTTTCTTTTATGCAGGTCTCGAGCCCTTTGTTAATGCGAATTTAAGACTTTTAATAGAATTTAATTTCTTACCACTATAAGTATATTTTAAAATAAAATTATTTAATTTTTCATTACTTACTAATTTTAAATAAAACATTAATAATCATTAAGCCATAGTTCTTACGTCTCCTGAAATTAAATAATAAATATTATTGCGTTCATCACACGTATGTGTGTGTGTGTATACCACATCTCATTTAATTTAACAACATGTTCAATCACACGGACCAACACATTACAAGCAGGGAAGGTTTATTAAACTATTTAGTCCCAGACTTCAGGCGGACTCAATATTATAATCCGCTTACGTCTTCTGTCTACTATGTACTCTTCACAGCGCGGTTAGTCGTCTGCCAGATTGAAAGCGATTTAATTATTATAAGATAGTTACCAACTAATGATGAATTCACCATTTATTTTAATTTCATACATAGTGCTTTTATTAGTATGAAATAAGATAATGCTGGCTGCACTTTCTTACTTCAGAATCCTCGTAAATTAAATCAAGCAGTATCTCCATCCCTTTCTTTTCTTTTTTTCTCAATTAGTGGTTATGTTAGTACATAATGAAACTAATCATATATTTTGTCTCATTCATATTCAATACCTTCTTCGTCAACTGTTCCTAAGTACACCGCATTGCATGTCAATCCCAACAAAATCATTTAATTACTACGCTTTTTTCTGTTAGAAGTAATATTTTTTGTCACTTTTTTCTAACTTTTTCTTAAAAGTATCTAATACTATGAAACAAAGAAAAGTTAATCGCTTGTATTGTAACAGCGTCCTTATATGTGTAGTGTAGTTGTTAGTTGTTATACGCCTCACACAATAATAAGCCCACTTCCGAAAACCAAAAGGCGCTTACTTCCATCACCCTCGCCTCGTCTATTAATTTATCAATTTATTTATCTAGCAGTATGTTTAAAGATTAATTAATTAATATAAATTCAATTCAATATAATAATATAACTCTAATAACATAGTCGCTTATTAACTAAAGCTGCAGTGTAACGATTATATAAAAATGAATTTCATTTTTGGTATAAAATACTACCTTTTTTGGTAAAAATGTTTAAAACATAAAACATACATTTTTAGAGATAAGTGCACATTGTTTAAAAACCTTTATAACATATTATAATTTAGTACAGTTTTAACAATAAATTTAATGTATTTGACGCGTTCGCCAACAAACACATAAATTAGTAGCTGCACGTAAAAATGAGTTTTTATGCAAAATTTATACACGACAGGTCAAATAAAGGGTACAGTGAAACGAAAAATAAAGTTAATTTATTAAATACCTACTTGTCCAAAAAGATTGTATAATTTTGGAAATTGGGTATAAATAGATAGATCAGGCTGCACATAAGAGTTTATCAAATATATCTATGAATATATTGTTTTCATTAATTGACAAGAATCATTTAAATGTCATGTGATTAGATATTATCAGGTTATCGGTAACTTGGTTTATCTTGCAGTGGTCCAGTGGCTGCAGTGACCAGTAACAGAGGGACAACCCGTCGTTAAAATATCTCCATGCATTATGCAAATAAAACAGTCTTAATAATAGTACTTTTCACTGAGGATACGAAATTAAAACTGAGAAGCATTTTAATAGGAAAGTCGTATATTTTTGTGTTACATAATTTTACTTTATTTTACTGCATACCTTATTAATTTACGTCTTTAAATAGCTAACTGCTTTCATTCTAAAGATCTGTAACATAGAATTTTTCAAAAAGCACTTATGAGACTAAGTGAAATAATAAAAAAGCTCTCAAAGACAGACTCTCATAGTATTTTAAAACATCCAACGTATTTCTTTTATTTAAATGTAATTCCTTTTAAGTAGCGAAGTTTGCGTTTAATTGATGTTTTTCTTTACATTTTTAACCTAGATCACAAAAGCAACCGATAATCTACTAATCTACTGTATCAGTTTCTTATTATCCTAAGTTCTGTCAAATATTTAATGTAGTGTAGATTTTCGTATATCATTTTAGTATGTAACTTTTCAAAGTGTAATTGATAATTATTAATGTTTCTAAACAATATACTCATCGTCGGTCACGGTGTTCAAAAAAATATTAACACAGTCATAAGGAATGATAGCAAGGAACATTGCTCGATGTTCTAGACTATCTATCTAGATCGAATGATGCCACAAACCATTTGATCCACCTAGATCTTTCTTTGAGTACTTTTTATTTGTGATGTCTGAAAATTGATTGATCGTTTCTAAGTATTATCTTTTATTGTAAGTATCAAACGCAACGTTTGGATAAAAGACGTATAAAAGGCGAAACGGTTAGTAAATTATATAAAAATATACACAGTATTAATACTTTTATAATATAAAAGACATAACAAGAAATGAGACAATTATTTTTTTTTTATTAAAAGGGTGTATATTTATTACAGCCGCAAGTGTACGCGCGGTGTTTTCGTGCCACGTGAATGATTAATACACTTATTTCATGTTTCACATTCCGTTGTATGAAACACCTCGCTAACTACATATACCTGAAAAATGTATGTCCTTGTGTTTTGTGTGAAGTAAAACTTATTATTACACCCTTATTTTGTACAGCATTCATTTGGGGATTCAAGTTTTAATATATTCATAGTTTTTTCTTATAATTGAAGGACTCACGCAGAAAATAAACAATGTTTATTATTTGAAAACATATATAAATATGTGTAGCCTTGTTAAGCTTTATTAATTATTAAATATGCATACAATAAAAAATAAATCGATTTATTTAAAATTTTTAAGTATATATTTCTTATAATATTAATATTTGTTACAGCACTAATGAGATATTAAAAGTACTTATTAGACAAATAAATCTAATAACACTGTGGATGATATAACTTTAGCTTTAGCATATATTAAGGAATTACATCCACTACTAATTATATTTTTACAAAACGCTGCGCATAAGTTTAATTTAAGTTCATATTATAGAAAAATAATAATAAAATTCTTTTGACTTAAACTTACTGTACTAACAGAATAACATCTTCATTGAACAGAATCCAATTGTCTAATCTTGAAAGTATACACTGAATATAAATATCATATAATTATAGGTAATATAATTGAATATAAGATGGTCATTTATTTTTTTATGAAATTAGGTGATAAACGATCAAAGGTTCGATTTGATTGTAGGTGTGTTTGTCTGTAAACATTTGTAAATATAGAAACTGTCAAATGGTTTTCTATCTTTGTAGAATAGGTAGACATGCAGAAGTCTAGGAAAGTCTAGGACGCGGCAAAAGCTGAAAGAGGTTTTGGCATCTGATTTTTACACTATACATACATATAATTAAAAAAAAAAACATTCAAAACGCCATGTCATTGTAATGAGGCATTTTGTAAGAAAAATAATACGAGTATTTAATTTCTTACACGACGTCCAGATTTCGTTGATAATAAATGAGTTGACGTCAGTTTGTAAATCAAAGGTAAAAATTGTATTAAAATGTTCCTTTGATCTCAATATAGCGAGTTTATAAATTATTTTAGCTTGACATTTTGTACGTGAATTTATTTACTGAAATTTTAGTTAAAAACGACTGAAGGAAATAATACATAACCGTTATTTATAGTTCAGTGAAGTTGAGATCATTCACGAAAGTAAGGATTGGGAAATTAACTTCTATTTATGGAGTTTTTTTTAACTATAAATTAATATAACAAGTGCCTTAGTTTAGTATTCAATGAGTGTTTTAATAGTCATGTATTTATTTATAAATGGCTTCAACAAAGTTTTATTTTATACTATATTCTTCCAGTAAGATAATTCTTTATAGGTAACATAATATAATATAATGTTTTTAAAATTTCATACAGTAATTATCCAAGTGGAACACAATAATGTAGCTTTTGACCCGCGTTAGTGATTTTTTTGTGAGTTTAACTGAGTCAACTAACCGTGAAATTAAAGAACGATTTTCGAAGAAACAAATTAAAATGATCCCATTTTCTTTCACGTTTAGTTTAGAAACTTAATTACACAGACGGTTATTTTTTTTTTAAATATAATTTGGGAACTTTTACTTATTCTATTCTGAAGAACAAAAAAAAATACTTTTAGGCTGATTTGATATTGATAATATAATGTAACACATATATATATATATATATATATATATATATATATATATATATATATATATATATATATACCTAGTCTTGTCATAAATATTGTAACAAAGAAAAAAAAATGTTTTTTAAATTGCAAATAAAATTTATTTCTTTTACATTGTTTTAGTTTAACACACAAATATAAAACAATTAAAAATATAAAAAGCTTATTCGAAGTGGTGACCATTGGCTGGAATACAGTCCTTTTAACATTAAGGCCAGTTATCAATAGAAGCACGCGCTTTTTCGATGGGAAACTCTTCTCTGCCAATCGTATGGATTGTGTTAAGGAATCCAAATTATAATGGCGTTAAGATCAAGCTGTACTCTCTAAAACTGACCATAAATCATAATCCAGCGAATTAAGATCGGGACTAGACGACGGCCAGTCTTCAGCTGTAATGAAGTCCGAGACGTTCGCTTCCAACCAAGACTGCGTGGACCGTGCTTTATGACCCGGCGCCGAAACTCGCTGGAAGGACCATACTTGGTTATTGAACATGGTGTTATTAAGGGGCTTAACTACCTTGTGTTAATAATGGTATCTTGATACACTTGTTGTCGATGTGTTGATACCTTTTTCACTAAAATACGACTCAGTCACTCCTTCATAGCTAACACCTCACCAAACTATCACTGAAGTCGGTTAATGCCCACGTTGCACTCTGTCGACTAATTGGCTACTAGACCTATATCAAAATAAATTATAAAAAATATTGGAATTGATAACTTAAACGTAAACAATAATTATGTAATTTATCTTTTACAGTATTTTTTTTTTATTTATATGGAAAAGAAAATTCGAATTTTAATTCGCGCGATTTAAGTTAAATTAAAAGCAGACTGCCATGACAGTTCGTGGCGTGACGTCACGACGCAATAATCAGACGCAAGTTGAATAGTGTTCTACGTTATAAGTTATTACAATTTTGTATTTTGAGTAATTTTCCATATCATTTGGTAGTTGTAAAAAAATGATGTGGGCTATAAACTATATTATAATTGAAAATATATTTAAATAGTAATACCAAATGAAATAAACAAGAAAAGAGTTTTCTCATTAGTTTTAGTGGCAGTATTTAAGTGTTTCTTACCTATTTTTATTTTATTTTATTATGTAGAAAGGTCTCATTTTCAACAAGGCTTTTTAGTGCATTTATTATTAAAACAAAGTAAAATTTTCAAAATGCTAACCTTACCTTGCCATTGAAAACAAAGAAAATATGCTTTTAAAGGCTTCACTATTTATTTCTACGTTAGGTATTATGTTTTTTATTATCGCTACAAAGTATTTAGGTAAGTCGTAAGAAGGTTCAAAAAGAATTTAAATAGTTCAATCCCTATTGGAAACAAATAAAATATATATTGAAAATTATAGTTATATTATTTTCATATATTTGATCATAACCTAACTTCAAAATGTTAATTGGATCCAAATAATGAACTACTAAATACATGTTTTAAAAAAAATAGCAATATAACAACAATAAATTACTTACATCAAAATGATCCCTACGAAAATATGTATATCGTAGAGTTATTTGATATTAAATAAGGATTTCGTAGTGCTGACTTAATGCATTGTTTTTAGGAACGTGTATAAACAGTGTATCAGGATTTCTAATCGTGGTACTTTTGCATGTTGGCACTACATATGTCTTATAAGAGCACATGCTTAACTATTTCCAATGAAAACCGTATTATAACAGAAAAGACAAACGTAATTGTTGTATTTGTAGTGTCGTGACGTCATTGTTCGTATAAGTCACGTGACCTAGTGTTTTTGCGTGAAATTTAATTGTCATCGGGAAAAGTAGCTAATTGGGAATCTTCCTTAGAGCTTCGAGCATAAAAAATATACTGTCATTTTGTTTGTTAAAATGTTGCTAAATTGTAATTTTATTCTAACCGTAAACAATTTTCTTCTGTGACCTCCCTTTGCGTACCGCTTCAGTAGATGTTTCGATTTTACCACCCTATTCATCTTTAATTTATCAGTTAAGAAATGACCAGTGCGTCTCTTATAGGCTCCAAGTCTTAAGTTATCTCTTAAAATATGCGACATGGTTCTAGGTGCTATCTTCATTTCCCAAGATAAAATCTTTTGCTTTCGGACAGTATTTCTTCGAATTCTTTCCCTTACTGCTTTGACCACCTTTTTCGCACGCACACTAAGGCTAGATCTTTCTCTGTCACAAACAGAGGAAGTCTCATTGTACCTATTAATAGCCCGATCTAGAAACATTTGATTAATACCAAGTATATGAAGAGTTTTAAAATTTGCATTTGACTATGGAGTCAAATGCAAAGGTAGGTATGGACCTACCTTGTGTAATGCAATCACAGAGATTCTATTCTCTTTATCACCTTACTACATTTTAATATCACAAAATATTGTACAATGTATAGGCGCCAAAATGAGAAAACACAATGAACAATCGTATAAAAATGACGAATTCCAAATTAAATCAATATATTTTTATTTTTAATTGGAACAGTATTACTAGACTAAGAATATAGGTGTATATTTGGATTTTGTGCCTAATTTAATATTTTTATGGAATGGTTATTTTATGTTATACTTACTTAAATTAAGGAATAAAGGTAAGTCCAATGACATTAGAAATATTTGTATAAAATAGTTAAAAAAATATTTTTTCGTTTATTTTTAATTAATGATAATAAATTCTTATTATAATTTTCCAGGGAGTAAAACATACACCTCAATCGTAAATCAATTGTTATTAAGCGGCGCAATTAAACAAAGAAATATAAAATAAATATCATACAAAATTGCATTATTAATATTGACAAAGAAGACATTGTGCTTTCAATTTCTCAATAGGAAGTATTAACCAAAGACCCAATTGCAAAACAATGAGAACTGTCACTAATAGTAATCCTGTCTGTTTAACGCTAAATCACATTGGATCTAACAACTGTGTAAATATTAGCGCTGCATCGCTTTGTTTTCTGCATGTAGTTTGCTGACGGCTTTTTGATAGCGCTGCGTTTTCTGACTCACGGGTTGCGTAGCAAGTCATGAGATTGTAGCGTCTGCAAGAACATAACACAAAATAACTGAATTAAATATTATTAAATAGTCTAAATCAAATGCTGTATACATTTCAGTCTACATTTATAACTATTGAACGAATAATGTACCTTGAAAATCATCATATGTTCTTTTGCCAAAAACATATATAAAAAACGATTTTTCTTTATTTTAAGATTCTAAACCTTTTAACTCCTTTTAGAGTTTAATTCCATTATCCGCTGCCGCTTGTAAGTTACGCTTACTTTTGTGTTTTAGTAATTAATGATGTGCGGTCAGCATAATAAGCATATTACTGTATTTAGTTATCGGTATTTTCGATATTTGTGATTTTAATATTAATTCAATGTAAATTTTATTACACTTAATTACTGCGGATATATTTTAAATTTCATATATTCAGGTAAATTAATAGAAATGAAATATTCGTTTACAACAAAATTGTGTTGCCTTTGTTATATTCCAATATATTAAACAATTTAGTTCATAAACTAACATAAATGGAGATACATTGAAATGCACTTCACTAACTTGTAATATACATATTCTAAGTTCGATAACATGTCCGTATGTATCCAATAACGTATCAATAAAGTTAATGGAAGAACAATAAATCATGAAGTAGTTATTACAAAGGGTATCGTCTATTTTATTAGTAACAACGTGTTTTTTGTGTCAACGCTACTCAGTATAAAAAATGATCGATGGTGGTAAGCCAGGTGGTAATGACTCATTACTGAATAAAGGAAAATGCATCACAATTATATATTGATAACAAAGAACACGAAGGGTTAATAGACCTTACCTCACTGATATTGTCACCATTGTAAAATGACCCACTTGCAAGATACCACTTCCTATTACTCAAGTGTCAAGATAAGCTGTCTCAAATATGTGTAATGATATATTACTTGCATTTTAAAAACATATTTTGAAATTTAAATGAAAATAATGTTCAAATATCCATCCCATGTTTGATTCGTTGTCAAAGATGCCAAAACATAGTTAAAAATAGAGTTCAAACGGTTAGTCAGTTAGTGAGATGTGAGTCAGTGTCTAAAATAATACTTCGTGTAATTCAG
This sequence comes from Napeogenes inachia, assembly GCA_959347355.1. Classification (NCBI taxonomy): domain Eukaryota; kingdom Metazoa; phylum Arthropoda; class Insecta; order Lepidoptera; family Nymphalidae; genus Napeogenes; species Napeogenes inachia. The sequence continues at coordinate 11,182,743 of OY365804.1, read as the reverse complement.
GGACATGTCAGTTTGTACGTTTTGCGTGTTATTGATGTATTTTGTCGGTTTATTCATCACATACTATTCCTGTGTTCCGACTTTGCTTGTTAACAAAGTATGTGTAGTTAGTAGATTCATTGTCACTATATATGTTTATTGTACCTAGCTTTTAATTATTATTATTGTTTTATTAGTTTTGCCATCCAAAGGGTGGCTAAAAAAATCCTGTCTTCATATTTATTCCAAGTAAACTAAACTCAAAACAAACCTTAAGAGACGAAGCCCATTTCCGTTTTAATCATTGTTTTTAATATTTATTATGTTTCGTTTTATTGAACTTAAATCTAATTTTAGCTATGGGATTTTTATAGGAATATTTCTATTTATATTACAAAAAGAAAAAAATGCACTTTTCTTTATATTACAATAACTGTGATTCAGAACCGCTCACTGTAAGGAGATTTATTAAGAAAAACTCCTTAAATAATCAAACTTTTACCTTTTGACACTAATATTAACAAAAGTCGTATACGATAAACGAAATGATGTCTAATATCCCTAACAACATTCATGGCGTGTAGACTCGTAGGACCAATTAATCCCTATTTTAATTAAAACTTCTGCCGAACCATAAAACTTAGGTAGTTTGAGTAAGAAGACATCTCGTGACCCATCGTTTGATGTTCTTCAAAATCTAAACATTGTTCTGGCTGCTATGTAATAAGCAAATTCTTGTACCTAAATAAGTTAAGATTTAGGTTGTATAATTATAACACATTTCGTTACCCTTATTCATTTCAAAAAACTGTAAAACAAAGTGACGTAAAAGTGTAAGGTAACTGAAGCAAAAAATAGTAACTAAAGCGTTTTTTGAAAAAAATCTGCCTCACGATAGGGGCGAAAACGTCCGTTGGAAATTTCAAAATGTCGTTCTTTCAATATCGAGCCATCAATTTGCAAAAATTGTCATCTCCCGCCAGCGAGGGACTCTACCATTCCACGGAATATTCCTATATTCTCAATATAACTCTCACGTCAAATAACGGTTGGATTTTTTAAGCAATTATACCACCGGCGGTGACTCAGGTTACTCAATTATTAAACATATTTTAACCTTGTCCACAGCTACCGTTAGCATCTCGTGACTGAATGCTTATAGAGGTAAAAGAAACAAATTTATAATTGTGTATCTGAGAGAATTAGAATACACAGCTATTAAATTAATGTTGCTAAATATATTTTTATGATACCAATAGAAAAATATAACTAAATTAATATATTTCTCGAGCGTCATAGCTAGTTTGGTAAAATTGTTTTTGAAGAGCTTATCTAAAACAAAAAAAAATGGGACAATACTTCACGCAACTTAAACACTTCAGTTAAAAAGTCTTTGAATTACTTCAATAAAGAAGTATGTTCTTCTAAAAAAAAAGTAAAACGTCGTTAAAAATATATATTCATAGTTTTAAAACATTTGGTGTCGACTTATAAAATATTCAACGCGTCCACTAAATAGTTTTTAATTCAATAATGACTCAACCAAGTAAAACAAATAAAATACTTAGGCACTAGTTCGCTAAGTAGCTATGAATAATTTTAACAAATTCCGAATAAATTTAATAAATAAGGAAAGTTCATTTGCAATTTTGCATATAGATGGAAACACTCCGAGACTTGCTAACTCACACCGAGGATGCAACTATATATATACTATATACAAAACACACACATTTAATATATTTTTTTATATCTTTTATATTACAAGATTAGGAAAATATTCATATCACGATGTTTATATAAATAATATGTTGGAATTAGGTGTTTTTATGTTTTAAAATTTTGGATGTATGTCTGTTTTAGGAAATGTCTGCACTTTAAGATCTATACTTAAAATAAAATTGTCACTGATCCATTTCTGTAAATCATCATAGAAAATATTTAAAAAAAACATCATAGGGGTCCTTTATAAGAGTAAGAGAACCCAAAACAACGGTTTTTCAGTTTGTCTGTATGTCTGTATGTTTGTACACGCTAATCTCAGAAACTGCTTAAACAATTTGAATGCGGCTTTCAGGAATACATTGTTACAGTCTTCACTTTATATTTAATGTTTATTTCATCTAAATCGGTTAAGTTCAATTTTAAACAATGTTTTTTCATTTTGTCTGTTCGTCTGTATGTCTGTATGTTTGTGCATGCTAATCTCAGATACGGATTAATCGCTTTGGATGCAGTTTTCGGGAATATATTGTCATGGGATCCACTTTATTTATTTTTTTTTTTTACAATCCGTTAACAAATAAAGAAGTTAATGATCTCTTATTGTCGTACCATTGCTGCTTACCAGTTTGAAGGTTTATAGTTTTTACACACATTGGTAAGTACAACGTACGTTTTATCAAAATCGAAATCTACGCATACGAAGTCGCAGGAACAGCTAGTATTTAATACATATAATGTATCTGATGAAAGATTAGTATTTGGTTGCTTTTTTATCTCTTATACGTACGGCGATGCCTTTTTAAAATAAAATTAACAAATATGAATATAAACTTTGATTCATATAAGACTTAATAATAATAATAATTAATTATAATAACTCGAGACATGTTAATCGAGTTATACATTTATTAACTAATATTCTTTATAAATGTAGTGAATTAGTTTTAAATTCGCGAGATTACATCTGAGTTCACAACTAGCGCCTCACCTACGCTTCTTTGAGTACGTTCCATATATCAACTTAACTTCACCTCGTGAGCACTAACGTGTGTGGTGTTTAGTGTGTGCGACACGATTACGATACGATTACGATATTATGTTCGTGTTAACACTAAAAAAATATAGGGGGTGTAAGTGGTAGCGCCCAAATAAAGACATTTGACAACAGCACGTATACAAGCTGACTCGACCGGGGCAGTACCTACCTACCTACCTTCTCATAAATAAACAGCTATAAAGTAGTTATTATAGTTTTCTTTCTTGTTAGATAGACCCGGACCTCCAAATACTATCCCTTCCACTCTATTTGATCTAGTCTCCCGATTTCTCTGATATTCCTCAAGATTTGTAACACAAGTGTAAATTTCCATATTTATAAATGTTCATGTGCGACATTACAACTCACGATCAGATAAGTCGGATCGCCAGCTCGTTTGTCACCCAAGCACAAAAAAGTATTATAACTCAAAGGAGTTCTCTTTCTGGAAAGTTTTTATATTTGCTAATCTATGTTACTAGTACTTATAACTAATAACTGTATTAAAATCAAAGAAAATTCAAATTTGTTCCTTATTTACTTATAATATAATCAGCAATCGTTGACACTAAATATCTTTAACTTTGTGGTGAACCACGTACCTAAGCCAGCCCCGCCCATCAATCTATGCTCTCCACAATGAATGGACAGCCTCCTCGCCTTGCCAACTTTTTTACTAGTTACACTGGCCAATTTGAACCCTACGAGACTATAAATAAAGGCCAATAATTCTGCCTATCCGGCGTAGCTAAGGCGGATCGCAAGACGAAATTGATAGTGCAACTCTTATTGTGCTTAATGAGGGAATTGAAACAGATAGGAAAGCGAATGGACTTAAAACGCCAATAGATGGTTTGTGCGAAGTCTGCCCGCGGGTTTATCGTGTGTTATCCATTTGTGATTACAGAACTAACCCATTGCATTTTTATTTGTTATTCGTTTGGCAGCTAGTACGGTATAGTACGGTATATATTTTCTACGAAGAAAATATACGTACCTTCATTTAATCTAAGTACTTGAATTTATTTTACCCACTAAAGATAATTACAACATTTAATTTACCTACAATAATTATTTGAATAACCTTCAGACGTAAAATATTGTTGCAACTCCTAAACATAGTACATTAAAAATTCAAGATGTCAAGAACTAGGAAACATATGTACAATAAGGATATCATAAAACATTATGATTGTAATCATATAATATAATGAGGTAATATAGAACCTGTTATTAACCGGTAGAACCTGTTACAACCTGTTACAACCTGTTACATTACAAGACAAATCGAAGGAATCAACCCGCTTAGTCTCGTCAGCAAAATCTTGGACGCCTGTCGCATCTTAATATAGAAGACGACTCTTATAGCGCTTGAAGCGCTGTTGTTGAACTTTGTTTGCGGTATTAATTTCAATAATCGACAAACATTTTCGCTATAAAAGAGTAAAATAATATATTTTTAGTACTAATGTGTTTTATATAAAATTATTAACGAATATACTAAACTTAAACTTTATAAAATTGTTGTAAACTAACATCTTTTTTACAATATTTCACCATGTATTGTATTTCCACATCCAGCGCTGAATTGCTGAACAGTCTGATCCATTTATTCGCATCACGCGCCAACAGTAAGAAAGACAGGTGCAGTCTAAAAAAATGGAATTGATTTCTGTGAGGGCGCCATGACGATGTTTCAATTGAGAGTGTTCGATGTTTGAATCTGCCTGAATTAGACCTCTTTATTAAAACCTTATGTTTTATTATCTATTTTAATTACTATAGTCTCGTGGGAGCTAATTACGAATTCAAGGACTGCCATTAATTACCACAATTTATGAGAGCTTTTGTAAATAAATCCATCCGCAGGTATTTAAATATTTTCGAGAGCAATTCGACTAGTCTTCAAAATATAATAAATAATCGGTCGAGATCTGTTTGTTCGTTACAATTTTTTTATCTTTATCTGGTCCCGAGAAACGCTTCTATACTTTTCTATAAAGATTGCGGTAAAAAGCTATTAATAAATAAAGACACGGACGTAAACCACAATCTTCATTCATTTGCCTCGAGCTCAGAAAAAACTTTATAAAAAAGAAATATAAGCTGAAATGAAAATCCGCAATCTAAAGTCCAAGATCTTTCCAACCCTTCAATGGTATTAAAAACAGTAATTAGTGGGCTTAGAAAACAGAAGTCCTTCTTACTTCATATTCAATACGTACGGACAGATTCTAAGAGAATATTCTAGCTCTACTTTGTGTTTAAAAAGATGACATTCAAAGAGATTTGAGACGATAATGATTTTGAAGTTCCGTTGAAGATAAGGCACGAAACAGACGGTGCAGCTAAAATGTATTTGGTTCGAAGAGCCCGCGCGTGGATTGGATTATTTGAATACATAATTTATTTAGGACTTCTTTATATCGAAAATAAACGATTACTTTTTTATTTTTTACCGTTTCTCTGTTGTTAAAGTAACTAAATAAGCTTGTTTATAATTTGTTCAAATACTCATTATTATCACGCTAACATAAAAAGTGACCTGCATGTCCCATATACGTTACGATGACGACTTAACGGCAACTGAGGCACACGAGCGGACCTTAGAGATAACGGACCCACGAAGAGTACATTGCGGATTATAATTAATTATCACCAATTTAACTTCCTATATACGTAACAACAAAATGTTCTTACTGTATTATTTAAACTGCAATTATTTTAGATAACCTTAATAAGATTATTTTATTTTATTAAATTTTTCAGATATTATGAAGTGATAATTATCTTTTAACAAATTAACAACTATAATTTGAACCATAATAAAAATTTAATTGTTAATAGTTTTGTAGAATAACAAAGATTTACAAAAAATTAACATAGTTGTGAATATATATATATATAAGATATAATAGTGACCACTACGCAATGTACACAATACAAATGAAAAGAAGAGGTGAAAGCGACCGGCGCGCGCGCAGACACGGTAATGATCAGCGGCGCCACCTCGCGGATAACGGACCTTTGATTGGATAATTCATGTTTACACCTTCATTACAGTGATATAGCGCCTTCAGCTATTATCTACTGTTTTTGTTCCAATAACAGTGGCTTTACTGCTTAATAATTTGTTAATTTGTATGTTATTAGAGGTCATGTGGGGTTAAATTAATTAAAACTTTATTGATAGGTACTACGGTGTAATTTTAACTTGTTTCTTATTTTATTTCATTCATGGTATTGAAATTAATTTTAATGTCTTCAATTTCAAAATTATGTTTATTGAAGTATATTTTTTTTAGTGTACGATATATGTTTTAATGAAATTAATTGTTTTTAAAATATTATTAAAGTCAATTGTAGTCTAAAATTCTTTTTTAAAATGGAATTATTAATTAATGGATATTAACATATTATATAGTTTTTCAAACTCGCTATATATGGGTATATATAACAATTTTTTGTTTTAATTATATCTGACATGTAAGCATGTCAATGACTAGTTTATTATTTAATAAATCATTTCTGTTCCAGCAAGACCTGCAATCTTTAGAATTATATTTTCTAAAACACTCCCAGATGTAAAAAAACCTAATGATGACATCGTCCATGTATATTTACATATTTGCAAATTAGATGACAATCTTGAGTGGCAAGAGATGTAGCAGTCCAGAAAATAGAGAGAGGAAATGACAACTTAGGGCCGTAACACCGACGATCCTGGGGGTGGTATTTACCAGGTTTAACCAACTTTTATATCATCTACAATCAAATAACTACCTATGAAATATCTGCTAACGAAATATAAAAATAAATTGTTTATTATTCCTTATACTATAATTAAAATTACAGAGAGTACTTTACTTTTTACTGTAGATTACTTTTTAGTAACAGTTGCATCATTTCAATCTCCACTAATACTTTATATCTGTTAGATGATTCATCAATTTACAGAGTATTTCTGAAACGTTTAAAATCAAGTTAAAATACAACATAATAAACTATTTCGGTGCTGAGTTATGTATTTTCTCATCGTATTTCATCGCTGGGTATCGCTAATGAGAACAGATGTGTTCGCGAACGGTTTTAATATCCCTCATTGTTTAGTCACCCTTACATTCACCTTCATTTAGTATTTGTATTTGAATACATATATCACTGGTACTGAAGGATATATTTAGTACGGGTCTGTATCATATTTAAATATTCAGCTACTAGTCATTTCACCTTGATTTGTTTGCTCAACTCAAGTGACAAATATCAATACCAATATTAATTTATTTAAAAAAAAAAGTAACGGATGAGACATTTTTATAGTTGAAAAAATAATTATAGATGGTTGTATATAAATCAAGATTATAAAAACACTTTACCATTTATGTAGTTAAATTATATCTAAGGATATGTAGAAGAATATTTTCAATACTATTTCAGGTTTTGAGAAACAGAATTATTTACTGAGATTACTCGAAGTATGAATGGTTTCTTAGACGAACAAAATAACCAACATATTTCTGCGCATGTTATTTTATTAATGTTATATTTATTCGTGTTATAATACATTTCTGATTGTCTATTCTAATCTTTACTAAGTTCTTTGACATTAGACGTCGTTGATATTCCAAGCCCCTTAGGTATCAAGTATCATTAGAGCCGCTCTACACTACACTACACTCTGTTTTATAGACGCAACCCGAATTAGTGGAAATTTATAATGTCATATCAATTGCTAAGCAAAATACAATCGTATTTTAAAACAATAAAACTGACTTTTAATTGCATTACCCTTAATGAGCACTAGATACCCTTGATATCGTACAAAATAAGTATTTATGATGAGAATACAATAAATATATTCATATAATGATAAAGGAAACCTATTGAAGAAAAATACTTATCTTTATTTGTAGCGATGAAAGAACAGTAACTTAAGTCATCGAATAAGTGGAGGCGTAAGTATTGTGTTTCCAATTTTCACATTTACATTTTTATCCATATTTTCTTTTGATTCACTCCAATTATTTGATCCCAATTATAATATACATGAATAAAAGTCTATAACACTATTATATAAAGAAAACTTATTGATGCAAAATAAAACAGAATCTTTCAATCAAACACAAATACAAATACACATCCACACTTTATCTCATAATCCATATTAATCCAAAACCTCTAACAACTATTTTATGGAATGCATAAAGGAGAGTGCACACGACAGAAGAGCATCAATATCTAATCCAAAGCCCTTAAAAGGGAACGCAACTGTGAAATTAGTTGGCTATTCAATAGCCTGAGCCGTGATGAGACCGGTGTGCTCCACTTGGGCTCCTCGTTTATTATCACTAAATCAAATATTTAGTGATAATAAACACAGTAATTTATATAAATATAAAATGGAAAACAAACGGATACGGGCAGGGATTCGAACCCGCGACTTATGGGAAACGTCTCGTCGCTCTACCAACTGAGCTACCGTATCGCTGGCTGAATTAAGTTCAATATTTATCTATACTGCAAAGTTAGAAACATTGCTGTCATTGTGATGTCACCGAAGTGTTCATTGCAGTGTTTATATTTAAAAATAGGTTTACAGGTTCAGTGATTTTTGTAACGTAATCAGCTGAAATAAAATAGTCTTATAAACTAAATTTAATCTAATTGTAGTTTTTGTCAATATTTTTGTGCTGAGCTCGAATAAAGTAATTTATTCAAATTTTATGTAAAAATAAATAGTTTTTTTGCAAAACTGTAATGACAAAACCTGGCCATAAATTACGTAATTAATATTTAATTTGTTTGTAAAAATGTTAGCTATATCATGCTTATTGTTTTATAAATAAACATTTTTATTACATATATATTTTTTAAAAGTTTAATAGTTATTATACAAGTTCTCCCTCCAGACGCAAGAGGAACAAACCCGAGTGCTATGTTCGAAGTTGACGCCGCGGGCTGTTATTCAAATTCGATCTAATAAAGTCGGGATGATGGTTAAGGGTGCGTTCGTCTTATTGGTGAAATATCTGTATCACCAGTATCACACCAATGGATTCATTACTCGCTTACTTTGTATGGGATTATTAAAACCAACGAGAAGTTATGCGAGTACCGAACATCTAAATATTGGCGTTACACACACATGCTCACGTGTGTGAGTTATCTCTTATATGAGATAAAGTAGACATTAGGGAAGGTTTCATAGATTATATTTGTTTGCATGGTATTTTAAAAATCATTATATACAAAAACGTTTGTAGATACCTCATTATAGGAAAAGATTTAGCTGTTATGGATTTTTTATTTCATGAAGTAATGCTTTCGACAATATAGCGGACACTGAATGTATCCAGACTCGACATCCAGCATCGAACCCACGAATTTAAAGCCACCAGTTTAAGCCACTCAACATCTAACAGATAGTCTAAAAAAGAAACAAAGACGCTTATTGAGAATGTCAGACAGAAATGCAAATATATTATTGAAGCTGGTCCAAAATTATTTTATTCATAAAAAACCTTGTACTCGGCGACCTCAACTACTTTTTTAATATAGAAATAGGTTCTATATTAAAAAAAAATCAGAACTCAGATAAACGATTTTTTTTAAATAATAATTATAGTTTTTAAAATTGATAAAATATTTATTGTTTTTAAAAACTACAACGAAATTAATATATCAATAAGTCACGAGAGTTCTATTTAATCCAAAGAGAGATAAATATGGAAACAGAAGATTAGCATGGGTGACAAGGTATTCTTGTAGTATTATAGAGTTGTAATTGAGTAGCTTATTTATAGATATAATAACATAAATTGTCTCAATCACGAAACATCATAAACATTCCATGGTATGGTGGTATGGTGGTATGGTGGTAGCAAGTGGGAAAAAATCAATGGGATTCGCGTGTGACCGCTGCACCCGCCATACACCACTGATATTTATAACAGGGCGACTACAAACTACTTAAAGCAATTAAACATTTTTGTAGCAAACTATTTTCTATTTAGTGCTCAATAAAATTATAAATATACATAGTACCAAATTACTCGTTGGTGATAGTAGCGTTCTACTTCCCTCCACTCCCTATACAATATAATGATGGTAATTGGTAGACATACAGTAGGTTTTGTTTTCTTCTCGTTCCTCAAGGACAACATCTGAAACTGCCCATCGTAGCTTTCCAATCGTGAACTAGATTGTTCCCTATTAACCTAAACGTCTTCCTAATTCTTCTTTCTACTTAGGGAAAGCTTGTTTGAATTATACAATAAAAAGAAAAAAATTGAAACTCGAGTTGAATTGGTTTAAAAATATAGAAATTGACAATAATCGTTTGGGATGACAAACATATAATCTGTTATCAAATCAATATCTAATACCGTCGTTTAGCTTCACAGTTTTGTAGGGTAGGTACACACATGTAGTGTAAAAATGGTTAGCGTGACAGACCGCCCGCATAAATAATAAAATGCATCGGTCACCGACAGCTTACACTGAACGACATTACATTGAAAAAAAAAGGCTAATACTCCTGTGCATACCCGTTATATACTGTTATACTGTTGTATAGAACTATTTACAGTAATTAGAGATAATTAATTATGAGATCTAAAGCCGGTGATACACGCGGTATGCCGTATTGGTTTGATGTCTGATTCCTTTTTTGTCGGATGTTGTAAAGGGTGTATGTAAACTTATAAATTGGCTTCAACTACCCCCGACTACAGCCCAGCGAGTAAATAAAACATTTTTTAACAAACACGAGCTTTTATCAGGTTTTAATAAAACAAGCTAAAAACTGCAATCTATTTTTTATGAATTTCAAATTACAAATTTTTTGGTAGTTTAGTTTGTGTGCGGAAAATCAAAGTTTACTTCATGTTCACCTGCTGCTCGAATTACAGGAACACGCTATCTCGGGAGAGAGTATACGTTGTCTGTTTTGTTTGTTTGTGTGTCTGTTTTATAAAACAAAAACAGTTCATACACTTGTTTAGTTTATACTCGCTAACACAGACTAACATTTAGATATAACTTATAAAAAAGCCACAATTACATGACTAATATCAGTGAAGTCATTTTAAGGTAGACAATTTGTACAACTCATAACACAATTCTCCTGTGAATAACAATTAATAAGGTTTTTAAGCAAAAAATGGTGGCTGACTCACACGCGTTCATCAATTACGTAAATGCACGCTATCTTATAATAGTAAAATAAAATAGACTTTATTACACCGTTTATTCGTTTAATTTAATATTATATTTTAAAATATTTCAGACAGTTCTTCCGGACCGTATCTAGATTTATCTACATAAGAGTATTTAAACGCCTGAGTAAAAGTTTTAGCAATTACAAATCCAGTTCACTTCACTATTAATAAGATATATACTTTAACATGTTTCAAACATAATTATACACGTTTTAATTTGAATCTAGTTTTTCCATTGTCTCAAATGAAAGGTATTTTAAATGAACCCTAATTTAAACTAGACGGACTGCAGGTTCCGTGCATGTATACGATGTAGAACAAAAAATATAAGTATCAGAGAACAAACAAATCGATTTGAAGTAAGAATGGTTCCTTAATTTAAAAACGTAACTTCTACCAATAGATTGCCGTAGTAGCGTCAGCAAATACGTCTTGCCATCGGCTACTCTGCGTGGATTTGTCAGTGTACGGAGTCGTGATCTGTGTAGCGTCAGAAGCAACTAATACGAATAATAAAAGTACGCTTGTCATAACTTGTAACATACTATTAATATAAAAACCATCTGATTCTAAATAGTTAAAAAATAATATTCTTAATAAAATAAAACCACTTAAGGACATGATATTATATTTTTTATATAAATTAGCAAAGAAAAACAACTTCCAGTTTCAATAAAACATAATTACCCTGTAATCATATGAAGTTTTCACAATGTGTTTTGCTAACGGTACTCAGAGGCCAGATCCTCTTTCGGGCAGGAAATTGAGTGAATGTTTTCCAATTTAATCGCATCTGTGCCGATACTTCTCGGGCTGCGGGCAGGGACGTGGCCAGAATCCACAGAGCAGCACTGCAACTTGGGCCTGCACTTGAATACAAACAATTGTTTAAAGAAATTGATATCAGAAAATTGGATTTCACAGAGCACAAGAAACAATGTAACTTACAGGTCTTTTAAATTACTTTCGAGCGGAAATTATCGCGACGGTTGGTTTTTTCAAATCAAAGGTTATATTTTTATATACGTAACATAGTTTATTATCTGTTCTTTGTTTTAATTGTTTAATTAATCTACTCTCAGTAGACGGAATAAAATCTATATTGTAATAGTTTATTTAATTATAATAAAGCTACCCGCACACCAGACTTTATTAATTCAAACCAGGGATCCTTGCAGAACGTAAAAATAAAGTAATTAGCTGAAACTGTTTGCTCTAAAGTGAAATCCACCTTTTCATTTAAACCATAACTTTCATGAGTGCGGATTAATTAATTCCTGAAAGGATTTCTAATTAACTTTAGGAAAATGGAATAAAATATGTTATGACGTTCTTTTTTTACATTAATCTTTGCTGTAATGTTCACTTCTATTTTTGTTTTCATTGTTAAAGCCCTGCCTAAATGGTTTGGAACAAAGAAATTAGACAATTATACAATGTATAGAAATTACTTCTTTTAATTATACAATGTGTAGAAATTACTTCTAAATACAATGATAAATAAAAAAGTACTTTTTTATATACATATATTCTAATAGAATGAATTTTAAAAGCCTCATATTTCTTTGTAAAATAGTAAATTGCAGTCTGTCAGTGTGTATGTGTTAATATAAGTATTCTCTGTATATAAGTATGATTATAATTCAAAAAAAGTAATTTCACACATTAAATTTAATAAAAAAAAAATTAAAATATTGAGCATATAAAGAATTACTATATATTATTTTATTATTATCAAATTATATTAATACTTTTACGATTTATTTATTTATATGGTATTTATTGTATTCATTTAAACAATTATCTGTTGTAACACATAAAAAATAAAGTATGTATAATGTAGTATTTCAGGTGGAAATAGCTAAACAAAAGTTGGACTAAAATGTAAAAGTGATGTCAAACAAATAGACAACTATGAATATTTTTGAAAATATATATTAATATATTTTATGTCTTTCGTTTGTCTTAAAATTTTATAATAATTTTATACGGTGTAGCTATAAATATTATATTTGTATACATTTTTATTAAATATGTAGTGTTTATCTATTTCTACTTATTAAAATAATTTGTGTCATTCTCAGGGGTAACTGGTAGATCTCTTATTAATATAGAGATAAGCTCATCCAATATATTTTTGGTTTTCCTTTAGATAAATAAATAAAACGAGACTCAAATGGTTTAATATATTTTTTCAGGTAATAATCGTTATATAGTCATATTAACTTTAAAATTATGAAACAGTTATTTTTTCATAATTCTATTTGCATTAAAGAGATGATTATAAAACCTAATTTCGTAGAAAACTATAGTATTATATAAATACAATACATATAATATGTTCAATTAAAAACTGTAAATATTATAGACAGCTCTGTTCATTACAGATACATAGATAATGTTTACATTCGAATGATTTCATAATTAATTAAATACTCAATTATTATTGAAGTCTACAACACGTACAAATGGTGTGTTATTACAATAAATAATATTTAATATAATTTGAACTACAATTTTAAAATAATACCAACTTGTTTGAATCTGTTTTAAAATTCTATAATGTAAAACGTAAAATAACAGAAACCTCAGTTCCATTTAAAAATTCTCTCTTTATTCTGACAGAAATTACTATTCGCAATATAATGTGTATTATATTTGCAAATATTGTAAAATTCGTTTAAACAAAGTAAAAAATATACGCCCAAATGTTATAATCTAATACAAAGACAGACCATTTTAAGTCCATCAACAAAGTAACATTAATTTCAAAAGCATACAAAAATATTTATAATTAAGGAAAAGCAAACATTGTCATAAAAGTCCAAATAAGGAAAACGCAAATTTTCTAGGCCTAGATAAAGACTATAGATTACTTTTCCTTGAGGAAAACAATAATATTTAGTCACAAAGAAGGGAAGTCGACTAATAAATCGTGTCCGTGCATGATTTAAACAGTGTTAGCACCTCGGTCTAACATTTTTATTTCTTCGCACATTATCTAGACTCCGGTACAGTTGAGGACAAAATAACTTACAATATTTTATTAAATATTTATTTTAAATTAATGCATCATGCAAAGAGGAACCAATTAATTAATCTCACTTCTAATTAGTGTTGATAGATTTCACTCTACTCATGTGCAATTTTATTGATTTATTTATTTATTTATATCTTTTTCACTTATAATCATAATCAGTGATCACTTGTGTACGTCAACATGGAAGTGTCAGGAGGGCCTATTACGATACTAGATTTATCGTAATAAGCCCTTCTGTAAGAGCACTCCTCATCTTAATGTTAAAGCTACGAGAGTTCCAAACGCGTCCTGGTCTGAGAAGAACCACACAACAAACTCAGCCGGATATATTTTTTGTTATTGTGATCACTGTTTCACAAACGTCAATCTTAAATGCAATTTTGGAACAACTAGAACCGTCGCAATTAATAGGAAATGAAGCCTAATGATTTTAGGCATTGAAAATAAAATAATAATAACAGTAAAATATATATATATAAAAAAATTCGGCCTGCCACACCATTATATATAATAACTAAATATAATATCACATTATATCTATAATATGCTAAACGTTAGTATTTCTCTATTCCTATAAAGTGATATACATAAGTCAAAGGTACAGAAGTATTCCTGAGCCTCATACTCAGTTATCGTTCACTTGTAAAATACAAATATATATATTTTTACGCGTAAGTGTGTTTTGTCGGCGACTGTACGCGTGCATATATTTCCCATATTTCGCGGTCCTCGGACATACATTACGGTCTCAACGTATAATATAACGATAACTAACGTCCGAACCATAATCTAAGATCAAATCTGAATAACTTGCGAGAAGAAACTCCGTATCCACCTTGATTTACAGCCACTACTGTTTTGATTGTATTCAAAAAATATTTTACGATAATGTGCTTTGAGCTTAGTTGCTTTATATATTGATACTTATTATTATATTATATACACTTACAATATTATGTTTTGTAGATCAATCCTTACAGAGTCTGTAAATAATCACATTATTGTTTGCACGTCTTATGAATATAAGTAGTTTTTTTTAATACAATACATTCAATTTAAATTCAAATTATTTTTTCCTATAACTTTTCCTAATAAAATTGTGCTATATATAATGTAAGAAGCCACTGTCCCTTCTAAGCTCCTTCAAATCCCAGCATCCGAGGCGAGATGTTTTCTCGCAGTATTTTAGGGTAATACATGAAATATCAAGCTACCCTCATTACTTACTTTTAAATTAACTTATACACGTCACAGGAATTAGGTGAGATGTGTTAATTAAACGAAAACAAATCTTTGGGGCAATAAAGTTGATTCATTAAATAATTTTAATATGCACTAATTCATCGTTCTGTTTGACGCCGCAATATGTATCTAAGTACGGGAGATAGCGGTTACAAAAATACTTTACAATTTAGGTACTTCTATTTATATAAGAATTATTTATGTAGAAACCAATTATAAAAGTGGAGATATTTTTTAAATTATTTGTATGTAAATCTTTTAGTATGTGCATTTTTTTAACTTCACAGGCTTTTTACAATTTGAATAGCTGCAGAATTGAATAGTCTCTGTCGAAATATTATTTTACCATCATTAAAACAAATAAAAGGAATCAACACAAAAATACCAGATAGGTCTTGAATGGACTCACGCATTATTCAGTTACACAAAAAATAACATATGATAGACAGATTAAAAATATGTATATAATATAAATAACCCATCAATTTTAACTTTTATTCACATAAAAATATTTTTAACCTGAATAAAAAAAAATGCGTATATATATATATAATAACTCAAATAAATCAATATTAGTCTATCTGTCTCTGTCTCTCATAACTTGGACATCGGAAATAGAGCTTTGTGTTACATCATTGGAATATTAATTTTTGCCTTTGGAAGCGTTTTGTGATGAATTTTATTATCAGCGTCGTTTCGCGCTGAATCCAAATTGAGTCATTAGTTGGAAATTGATAACACACTCGCACCGGGGCGGCCAGGGCGGCCAGGGCGGCTCGTCGCTTTATGATGATTTACTTTTTGGCTGTTTTATAAAACGAACGACAGTTTCCATGTTGACGCAAAAATTAACATCATAAAACGAGCTACGTATGTTCCGCTGAATATTAAGATTACATACAAATAATTAATTGACCAGAATAGATTTATTAATATGGTGAACTTCTTTTCCTTACGAGTTTTCTAAATAGAGTTGCTTATTTCTTTTGTAGGATATAATATAATTTATAAAGTTTATATACTTGGAAGTATCTCCATTAAATACGCTAAAAACAGTTCTTGATGATTTTGTGGGATAATGGCTATTTTTTATACCGAAAACTACAAAATGTAGTTACGAAATTGTAAGATATAAAATCTAACACTGAAACTTTATGTTGTTATAAATATAGTATGTTAATAAGTAAACTTCTGCTATCCATACCTATTTCAAAGCAAAGCCAGTGTTAAAAGTTAGTTTATTATGAGACAGCAAGCTTACACTACCTTAAAACTTTACAAGAGAGATTAGAGAGACATTTTAATGAGACAACGTGTTAACAAATAATCTTTCTGTAAATCTAGGAAGAAAGAGATGATATTAAACTACTATCAGAAACATGGAGTTCAGAATCGAATCCACTAAATGTACGCAACAACACCCAAACGGAGTTGGATTCCAATTACAGCTTTAATAGGTCATAATTTAGGCAAATGCGCAACGATAATTGATATCTCTGTCCTTATGTGTTTGTGTTCTGTAATCAATACTAGGCGTGCTCTAGGTAATAGTAGCGGTCTGGGGTGAGATTAAAATGATTTATAGATTTAAAACTATATTTACATCTCAATAAGGTAGTAACTCTGAATACTTCTCTATTATCTAATGTGTATATATCTCTATAATATTGGTACTAACTACGATATATTTTGTTTTATAATAGCAATAATGTCGAAACAATGATTCATAGTGTAATGCTTATGGTAATAAATTCAAAACTCAATCCCTTACAGCGGCAATGGAATATTTCCGGCTTCGGGAAGTAAATAAATAATAGAAGTTGGTGAATTGGGTCCTCCGACGAAGCGAACAGTTACTCTTTTTGGTAAATTTACGTTTATTAACAGAGATCTTACCCAAATAAAGACAATTCTTGATACTTTATATAATACTAGTAAATGTTTACACACAATTTAAACATTATTAAGAAAGTCTATGTCGTTTCATGATATATTTTTATTCGATTTTCAAACAAGAACTATAATATTCATTTTGATGTAGGTTTCGTAGTTTATTGTGTATCTCATACTGAAAATATTTTTCTTTCAAACTACTGTAAGCTATGTTTAATTAAAAACAAAACTAAATAGTATGTAGTATCTGTCCAAGTAGCTGTTGACTGAAAATAATGACAATCATTAATAAAGAGGGTTACTTGAGTTCGAGTAAAATATTATAAATAAATTCTAAATCAATGCTCATATATATAAAAGTACTTTAACTATATTAAAGTATAACAAGATTATAATAAACATATTCCATTAATCGATATCTCTCAAAGTGAACAAACAGCGCTATCAGATACAAAGGTACAAACGTACAGACATACAGACGTACAAACATAATGCTATACAAAGCCAACTGTACCAGCTCTAATGGCGCCGCATATCAAATGCAAGTATAATTGGTGAATTCTAGCCGCTAATAACTTTATTACTTAGTTTACAGGAGCTTTGAGGAGTATTGAATTAAATACTTGTATTAAGTTTTGCTACAATAATTAACTGTTATAAACAGATGTGATAACATTATAGCGCAATCGTTTTATGGTTCTGTTGAAGCATTTTTAGGATACCTATTAAATATCTGTTATCTTTAAATATGTAATTCACCCATTGGACTGGGTGGGTGAATTAAGTTCCATACCAATCCTATAACCTAAAGAAGCCTCCTAAAATTGGAGTAGGGTGGGAGTGCCAACAATGAACCACAAAAAGTTTGATGAGATATAACTCTTATCCTAAAGCGATTATTATAGATTAAATTATACCATAAGTTAGAAAATTTACTAAAGTTTAATCGGTAATACTATAATTTTGCATATTTCCTACAAATTTTGTTTAATGATCAGATTAAAAAAAACATGGAAATGGTTTACTGTGTACACCCTATAGTGCACAATGAACCAGGGGGTAGTATTCAATGAACCATTGTAGTTTACAATCAACCACGGGCTGGATACTCTAAAATTTGGGAAATAAATTAAACATTATTATATGTGAAATGTGCTTTTACCACTATTATACTTTACAGAACTTGTTATGGCATAAGAATACAACCAAAACATTATTTATATATTTATTTGGCATATTTTTTTTTCCATTGTATGTCACCTGTCGCCTATTCGTTCTTTCTATTTTAGGAGAAGGAAGAATAAATTTTATTTCTTTCAAGCTAACTCCGGCAGTATCAGGTTCGAGTGGTTCAGAGAATGTTTGATTCCATTTGCTTTTTAATTTTAAATAAGAAACAACATAATCAAGGTCTTCATCCTTCAACTCCTCAAAAACTTTGTCAACATAGTAAATATTAGATTTTTTGAATTGAAACATAATAATGACTTAATCATCTAAACGAGGTTTTCGTGATAGTGGAAGAAAGTTATCATCTAATATTGTTTCGTCCACAGTTTTCACAGGATCTACAACCTTTATCTTCTTCTTTTGCTTGAGTTCGGCTAACGCTTTTTTTTCTGGGGTGTCTTGGTTGACTTGGAACTTGTCTTACCACGGAATTGGTACCAGCAGCGGCAGTTAGATCTTTACAAATAGACGTACTAGGCTGGCAATCTTTTAGTTTGCTATGCTCTGGAATACTATGTCTTATTTCTGGCAGGATTGGTAAGTCCTGGTCGGTTAAAATAGAACAAGTCAAAATGGAAGGTGATTCACAACTATCACGTTCAACAATTTCGTTTGCCGTAATATTGGGAGTAGCTGGTGCTGGTCTATTAGTAACTTCGCTTGGCAAAAAGATAACTTCAGAGAAAATGTTATCGTCTAAGGGAAATATACCACATTTTCTAAAGGCATTTGAAATGTTCACCGGGGTCATAGCTTTCATATATGATGTATGCGATCCTTTTTTTCGCTCTTTCCTACCTCCTGTTTGCCTCCTCATCCTACAACAATAATTCAAATATAATTTTTAAGAGTTACCTTCAGTTTAATTTTACTTTTTTTGTTCATAATAACATGTGTACACAAAGCACCATCGTTCATTGCTTTAAGGCACACAGTGAACCAAGGTTCATTGTGTACCTTCAGGTACTGGTTCAATGTGCACTACCTAAGCACTTTTTAATATAGGTTATGTTAGCCACGACTAGAAGCACGTAGAAGCATTAACATTCATGCTAAAAACGCATAATAAGCCACTCCACCCTGAGATAAAATTGAAAATGAGATACATGTAGTAGAAAAAAAGTAATAAAAAAAAATAAACTCACGTAATTTTCTTACTTTTGCCGCTCTGAAACACATAAAACGTCCGCGTACACAAACTTACAATGGAGGCCCACCAGCGACTGAAACAGTTGATCGGGGAAAGTGGGGGGGTTCTATCGTGCAAATTGCATAGTCTGGCAACGTATCGTTTTGTCGCTAACTATAGTGGTTCACTGTATCCACCTGGTTCATTGTTGACTACCCCACCCTACATAATAATACGTCTAATATCGCAACACACAAATAATCCATAATAAATATAGATAATATCTTATGTATTAGATATGTTATGTACTAAGTTCAAGTAGTTTATTGATTTATTAAAATAGTTAATTTAATTCATGTCAATACCAAAACCCATTACGATGGTTAATGCATATGTAATAGGTTATAATGATATTAATAGCTTCTTGGGCTCGTATTACCCTTCGTACTCATTAATTATGCTTCATTACGCTACTGAATAACAAACATACATACATACCTACAGATAACATTGTAATAATAATGTATTTTATATGTCTTTCATATTGTTATTATTTGTTATGAAACTCATAGAACAGAGTTAATAGTTGTGTTTTTAAATTTTCTTTTTTTTTTCACGTGTTTACAAATTATTAAAATAATTTTGTCGAAACAAAAGCAATTAAAACTTTAAATTTCACAAACAAACATAAATATTTAACAATAGACTGGCACATTGCTTGCATTTAACTCATTAACATTTAATCACTATGTACGCCACCAAAATAACAATATCATAACCTAACCTTAAAAATGTACAACAATTATTTTGTAAACTTCAAGGGCCATTTTTTAGTGTACCAGAAACCCAACAATGAGACCAGGGAATAACGAACTAACGAGCCAACTTCGAACTTGACAAAGAAAAGTTTGTCACGGGCAGGTATCGGAAGCTGTTCTTGCGGTCAGGATACCAAATATATTTAAAGATGGCCACTGAACTGAACCAATCTTAGTGTCTTCCAATTCCCACCATTTTGTCTCCGGTTTCATAATTGTAAATATACAGAAATCTGTTTAGTTATATATCTGTGAGAGAACAGTATTATCTTCACAAACAGGTGCATAAAAAAAAAACATTCAGAAAAATAAAAATTGCTACGACAATTTAATTATTATAACTACAAAACGAATTTTGTTTAATTTGACAATATTGTGTTTTGTCTAATTTCTAAATAATGCCTACTTCGATAATTATGATCAGACCTCAAAAACTAACTCAAAATATTTTTACAGTATCATCGTAGCGGTGATATTAGAAGTGAACTCTTAAAGAGGTTTTTTTATGAAATTGCTACAGACACTCTTTCAACCCCCAAACTACGACTGAACTAACACTGCTATAAGGGATACTAACTCCTCGCCTCTAAGTAGTCCGTTCTCCGCCGCGCTAAGCTCATTCCACCCGCTTCGGTTTTATAAAACTCACTAAACTCTTACACAGACACATTCATTACGTTACCTGGATAAGGTATATTATTATATATCATTATTATTTCGCATTCAATATGTGATTTTAACCAGTTTTGACACGAGAATATTTCTTTTAACGCTGGGGTAGTCACTTTTCTACTCATAAATAAAGATTGTTTAAAATTATCTACAAACATATTAGAAATTTTAAGATAAGTATTTTTTGATCTGCGATCACTAAGGCGGTACCACGCGGGCGGTATTTACATTAAACTAATAAAATAATCTACCAAAAAATGTATTATCTTTTGTAGAAGACCCATTAAAGTTATCCTTTATTTCTTAATACGTTCTCGTGCTAATATCTCCCGGGAGGTACCAAGGTACCCACGCAGGTACCGCATCAATTTTTCGTTCATCTAACCGCATCCCTCTCAGAGTCCGCAAGCTGAATGAAATTTCAGTAATTTGGTAAAGCGAATGCAAGGTATGTGTCCCAAGTGGGATTTTCTTACAATCCGCGCTTTGTTTTGAAGTCTATTTCAAGTGGAACGCCCAAATTTTCTAGACCTCTCCTCCTTTAGCACTCTCAATAATTTACTATGAGCGAAATCGGGGCTCAAGGGTGCTTAGAGGTCATTACAACTGGCGGTAGTGGCTTAATAACGTACAGTTAACTTTTTCTTATTTTCTAAATGAATAAGATTGAGTTTGGCTTGACTTTAAACTATAATAAGTTTGCGGGTAAATCCTTTTGAATATTATATCTGTTGGTGGAGATTAAGAAAATGGTATCGTATTTGATGTTTATTTTGTTTGTCGTAGTTATCTTTATTTTATTGAAAGTTCGTACCAAGTGCTGACTTTTATTATGTTGCAAGAATAAATAATTATGAAAGTGGTGATATTAATGCGATTATCAGTTTTGTACAAAATGATACGATATAGTAGTATCGCCACCAACCAAGTGGTTAGCGCAGACGCCTAACGTATAGGACGCACAGCCGAGCCGAGTTCGATTCCTGACGGAGACGGGCATGTATGTGATGAGCATAGATGTCTGTATTTCTATGTGTAATTTAATATAATATTATTATTATTATAAAGCATATGATTTGCTTACTTACCTACTTAGATCAATATCAATAGTTTGTTCAGTGATTTTATTATTATGTAATTTTAATATATAATAGTAAAAACATATATTGAACAAGTATGTAGATTGTAATACACTAATTAAGTAAAGGACACTCAAGAGCCAGTTGTATCAAGGTATGCATGCTGTGAGTGACGTCACGCTTTGATGTCCTTCACATGAACGAGGCTACGTATCGTAAAGGACAAAGAGTCGAATATAAAATATAGATATGACAATAATAAAATAACACACCAACCACCAGCTGACTACACCGGTCTAGCTACCGGTCTAGCTACCACAGCGGTCGGGGAAACTTGAACTTAAGTAAGTTTTATTGTAGCTTAAGTAAGTTTTATTTTCCTATGAAAAACAATAAGTTTTAGTTGTAACATATTGATCCTGGTTTTAGATAGACTGGGATCTAAATAGCTTAAAACTTTTTACTGCAAGCAAAGCCTTTGAAAAGTTTGCTGATGTTAACCTTCGTTTTATTTTTATAAGTATTTTTGCAAAGTATCTACCGTCTATTTTATAAAACTCTTATAGTTATTAATAGACGTGAAAATTTTATAAATACCTAAACTTAACCTCAAATATTTTTCTAAATGTCACAATATGTTACTCAATATCTGCTAGTTCTATCAAAGTACTGAAAAGAATATCTTTTGATAAATAAAGAATGATCTACATGGACGGGACTCAAATCTGTGTTCCCTAGGAGATAATTAATTAATAACTTCGAAATAATATAATTTTCGATATATATAAGAATAATGACAACTATAGTTTTGAAATTTACTGAAAACATATATGAATTGTTATGTTTTTAACATTTTTATTCTTATATGTACGTTCATTCGACTTATTTTATGTTATTAACAAAATAGTTCAATATAATTATAATTAAGTAAGTATATAACACTAAAACTTTTCTAAAAATACTTAATTAAAAAAATAATAATGAGCAGACAAAAAAAATGCTTAACTGTGTTGTTTTTACCTATTAATATTATATATTAGATAAGAGCAGCATCTGCCTCATAATCTTTGTAAGATGTAAGTTGTGTTAGTGGCTCTGGTAACAGGGTTCCATGGAAGGCCAAGGTTTTCTTCGTCGTTGCAAAAATCTGGGTTAATGCAATATTGTGAGAGTTCTAAGACTTTATATAACAGTGTATGTACGTATTGACAAACAGAGCTTTTAAAACATAACTCACTCTTTACGTATAAGTATTGGATAACACGATTTGATCCATAATACTACTCTTTAACAGTTGATTGATTTTTTATATTTTCAAAATTCAATATCTATGCTGCCAATATTCATTAAGGCTTCTCTTTTCAAAGAACAATCTCTCTACAGGAATGATTTTCTAATGAAAATTATTAAAAAAGTAATAATACTACCTAC
The DNA here is from genome assembly GCA_959347355.1 of Napeogenes inachia. NCBI lineage: Eukaryota > Metazoa > Arthropoda > Insecta > Lepidoptera > Nymphalidae > Napeogenes > Napeogenes inachia. The sequence goes on along the minus strand of OY365804.1, from coordinate 11,159,250 downwards.
GTACCTCCTGGCTATATTAAACCTTCCAATAAGGTTTTAAACATACATTCAAGTGGACTCTTATAATATATAAATCCTCATGTAATGTGAACCGGTAATTGTTTTATAAAAACAAAATGGTGATATAACAAAGGCATGAGTACCCACTGTCTGCCAAAAATAATCCCTGGCTTGTTTTGAATAAAAATCGAAAAAGAATCTCGCGTTCATTAGCGAAGGGTGTAACTTACATGGGGGACTCCCCGGGGGGGGGCTATTTTAATATTGGACGACTTAAATCGAATACGAAATCGTGATGACTTGTTCACTCTAAAAGGTATACGCTTAAATAATAAATGGCTGTCTTTTACAAATTTCTCTAGTAAAAATTTTTGTTTTTATAATACTCATCTTTCGCAAATACTGAATTCAATTAATTTATTTATACTATCAAAATAAAACTATGAACAAATGTATATTGGTTCTGTAAAAGAAATAAACAATTTAATTAATTACCTTTTTTATATACCGTAAGGTATTTAGGATTTATTAAATCGGTTAAGATTGATTTTTAAACAGTTATTTATGTTGTCGTTCACTTCTAAAATAGGCCGCTCGCTGTTTTTAATTTGTACTTGAAGTAAAAACCTGAGGGCACATGAGATGGAGGTTTCGCGCGAAAAAAGAGAAAAAAAGACATTTGTTTTGACAGAGATAGAGAGGGTCGAACGTATTATTATATGCCAAAAATATTCGTTAGCTAATGGATAGTAGCGTTTTAATGTTGACGAGAAAAGGCTTATGTTGTGAGACTTTTTACGCCTCAAAGTGTGAGGTTACTTAACGGTAACTGCTCGGTAGCTTACAATACTCCAATTTGAATGACTGGGGACCTTCCCCTTGACTCACACAGTACTCCTGATAGTTGGAAATAATTACAAAGCATTTCTTTAGTATATTTTTAAAAAACTCTTCATATGTTTTAGTCTTTTACTGTTAGAATTTTCGTCAAAATTTTATGAAACCACACAATTCCCTTTTTAAGTAGTCAACATTTTTATATCATTATCAAAAACTTTCAACAAAAATAATATTCAAATATGACTATAAAAATAACTGTCGAAAACAAACAGATTTATAGCACTCACTTTATGAGATCATAAAACTATGAACCCCAAAAGAAAACCAACAAAGGTATAAAAGGGAATTACCATCGAATTTCATTTTTTTTCGTTAATCGAGTCGAGTCGACAACATCAAGTTGTTATCACAGCATTCATATTTACTGTGTTTTGGAAAATTCGTGTAAATTCAGATAATTGACTTATACAAAGCATTAAATTATAAAAAGCACTATATGTATGCTTATAGAATAACATAATGTTAAAAATAAAAAATATTAGTATTTTAATGTGTAGTTTATATCTGCTGAATATTAAACATTGTAAAAAAATATTAATCTTTTTAATACTATACAAATCCCGTTCAAGTGAAATTAAATTATTTTATACTAAAAAGCCTTACCAATCGGTTTATTTATAACATAAATGTGTTCTAAAAAACACAATATGATTTTTTTTTATATTTATTTTGAATTGTTGTTTCTAATCCCTAAATATTATAAATTATTATTTGTTAAAGTTGTAAACTCAATTCCTTTGCCATTTATATTCAATAATTCTAGAAATTAGAATACCTAGTATTCTCAGTAATTCCAGGTCCGTGACTCGAGGTAAGTGCTTAATAGAAAAGCTTAAGAATTTAAGTTTACATTGCTTAGACACGCGAATTATAAAGGTATTTTATAATATGCAAAACTACTTCAATGCTTTATTTTTTATTAAAATACTTATAAATAAAGCTTGGAGCTTTTATTCCTTTAAATCTCAACAGGGTACCAATTGAAATGAAATAAACATAAAGGAGACATAAATCCTAAGAATTAGGCAACAAAATCCCTGAAGATTCATGCCTAGACGCGGCGTATCGCTTAGAGCCGATGGTTAATTAACCAGATTGCATTTATATGGATTCCACATAAATCAAGACCTACTGCGATGTAGAGGGCGCGAAGTTCCATCCAACTTGTGGCCATCAAACACGCGTATAATGACTATTATAAAAGTAATATTATTCTTATTTTAGTTTATGGGATTTGGGCTATTTCTATTTTTTTTCATTTATTAATTTATTGACAAGTAAAATGTATTAATAGGGACATGAGGGTCCCTATTAATATATTTTACTCAAATGCTGAAATCGTGTATTATGTTGTCCTTAAAGATTCTCTTAAGAAGCCTCAGATTTTTTTAAAGTCTGATAACAGTTTTAAATAAAGTTTTTAAAAACGATTTGTCTTAAATATTTGTTTTATTTATTGTTATTATTTTTGTTTATTTTAAATTTTCGTTTGACTTTTAAATCGTTCAAGAACTACATTAGCAAATTCTGCAAATATATAACATAATTTAATAGGCCGTTAATTTCAACAGGTCAAAATCTTGTAAACCATCTTTAACAAAAATACCACGTATGGAGATATCTAATATCAAATTTATTTAGTTTAAGTTTAAGTTTATTTACAATAACTTAATTATATTAGAGTGAATGAAAATAACAATTATTAAAAACGCTATACTTGTGGCCACATGCAATGACTGTGACATGTCTTTGCGTGATTTAGTTCTATAGTTATGTAATTAACGCGTTTCCTTTCTTGCGTCTTGGGGTTTCGAAGAAGTAAATTATTCTACCTGCTGTAGATAAAGAAATATCTTTAATAAAACAACTATTAAATAACTTAATAATAATAATAATAATTCTTTATTTCGGATAAAATATGTACAATTTGAATTAATTATTTGGATATGTGTCTTTATTTTTCTACGGAAAACTTACTATAAGTAACTTATAATAATTCAATGTCTTTAATATTGTACTCGCGTTAATTTATTTAAACCTCAAAAGTGAAGATTATTATAAAAACATAAATGAAATGAGTATTCGTTAATGTTTTAATGCACTTATAAGGAATCACATAATAATAAATAAAGATATATTTAAAATAATGCTGCAAATAGGAAAATAAATATGAGAAGGTAAACAAAATGGCGTTTAGTCGCTAATTGGTGTCACTTGAGGTCACTTGAGGTCGTTATTGGTTTGAGTAGTTCCGAAGTGTTCGCGGGAAGTTTATAGAAAAGTTATAGGGTTGTATTAAACAGGTTATTATTATTACAATATAAAACTTTTAATTAAAGGTAACATGAGGGTGGAATAATACGTTTTGTTTAAAAAGCTGACTGACAGATTTCAAATTATTATGTATTCGGTTTTGTGTCCAATCAGGTCTTACAATTATATTAGTATATTAATATTTAAAATGGAATATCTACAACTGTGTGCGTTGAATGAAAAATAGCTACAAAATTACCGAGTGGCTATTTCGTATTTACTTTTGATTAGCCGAGTATTAAAAGGGTATATTTATTAAGGGTAAATAAGATAAAATCTCAGTAAACGTTAACGCAAAACGTGTGGTTTTCAAAATAATTAGCCCATTTGAAAATTTATTTCAGCTTAGAAATAGGGCAATTAACTCGCACGGCTCTTTAAGGGCATAATTAAGGACCTCGGCTAAAGGGCGGTTGAGAAGGACAGACACACATCCTCTTACCAGGTGAGAGGGAGATAGAAAATTATACTGACATATTTTTTTATTTTTAATGAACTGCCTCTTAATTAATTTAGTGATTTCGCAATTGCTAATGTTAACGATTTTAATTTCTGTAAGACGCTCAGAGCTTTCTTGATGGGCCGTAATTGAGTTTTTTGATTTGAATATTAATGCAAAACATCTATTTAAAAACATATTTCTTATAACATTATGTCGAAGTAATATAAAAATCCATTGCTTAAATTATTAAAAGTCAAAAAATAACTCAAAGGAACATTATGTCGTAGTACTGTGTAAATGTATGTACAATTGTACCATTATATTATATGCCGACTATAAATTGTCTAAATGATTTAGTTCAAGAATGTCAACAGCAATAACAAATAACTGAGGTAATTATTATCACCGTATCATGTACATTGATCAAGAAACGCGTTACCGGAATGGCTCGCCAAGTGTACCGTGTAATGAGATTCAAGAAACGTTATAACAACGATCTCACAATAAAATGGTTTCCACATTATAATAAAGATCAAGGAACCGTACATATTGTAGTAAATATGTTTTAACATTTAATATAACGAATATTTCTTACACTATATTCAAATAACAGTTCAATATATTATAATGGAATTCATTTGCTATTGAATTTCTATTTGTATCTTCATTCGAGATTATTAATAAAAATCAAGAAATGTTACTCGAAAATATGATTTCAAAAATCTGTTTGTTCCATGAACGATATAAATATTAATACTAATATGTTGCATGTGTACGTTATGTTATATGTTTTTATTTTCTCTTACACTTAGGTACAAACACCAGTGTAGACCCCAGACTGGGGTTGAAACAATGCCGCAGAGCGACCCCCCCCCGACTCCTACGACCCCTACGACCTGAGGGCTAGGTGACGTGTTAATTAGTTAACGTGAATGCTCTTTGCAAAATTTCCTTCATCTATATTATTATTTTAAAACGTGTTTTCTTCCAACGATGTATTACGACTAATGAATCTCGAGCTTTTAGCAAATGGACTCCCGAGGTAAATGTGTTAAATCGAAAATACGACGTGAAGATATCTTGTAAGAAGGAACATGTGCGCAGACGAATAAATATAAAGAAATAAACTCAATTATCTTCTAAGCTTACTTACTTTGCGACAATCTTATCTTTTTTAAATATATATTTATAAAAATAATATTATAAAGTATAAGAGTGTCGCAGCTCTAAATCTTTTGATTCTTAATTATTAACGTTTAACAATTCTATAAAATAGTATAAAAATAATTTACAAGTGCAAGTCAGTTAATACGTGGTATTAGACATGAGGTCGACGTCCTCAAACTCAGGTGACAACATAATCCCATCATTTCCTAGTAATTAATAACAGTAATGACTACATGAGATACAATCAGTTGCTGTATTCACTTAGGCCCCGGACACAAATCTAGATTAGGATAGGTTATGTGTTCACAGTAGTACTATATATTAACAATATTGAAACAGTCAACTGAATAATCCAAGATAAACTGAAAATTCTTACAAAACTATCAACCCGTTCATATTAAGCAAAAGCATAAACGTAAAAAGTTAATGTCCACTGACGTCCAAGTTTCGCTATCTTAATAACAAAATTTGACGGAAGCTATAAAAATAATAATTGCATTAACTTTAAAGACTTGACTAGAAATAAATTTGCTCTGAATGCACTTGAATAAGTTTTAAAACGTCACCTCAGAACGTGTTTTGAATAGAAAAGAGTTGAAGCGATGATTTCGACGCGCATAAAATATTACTGCCGCCTTATGTGTGATTTAAGTTACGAACTTTTATCAAAATTATCATTATTTATAACTTATTATAAAAAAAAAACATCCTGTAACTGATTCGAACTTCAAGAAACATAAAATGTAAACCAAATATAATCTATAAAATAAAATAAATGTCACTATATGTTCTACTTTATTCCCACATAAATAAAGAAATATATTATTTCCAGTGATTCAGTGCAATAAAACTTTATATATTCATAATTTGGGGTTCTCATGAATGAACATAAATATTTTTTTTTAACATTACTGAGGACACTCGGCGATGTCCTGAAATAAGCTCCTGTCTTACGTCATCGACTCACGGGATCTCAAGGGAAATCTTTTCAACGAGGGCGGATTAACTTACTATACCTAATACGTCAATTCTGTACCCGAGCGTGCATTCTATATGAGTTGCGTGAGTCCGCATATTTGCACGATTCAGATGATAGCGATTGGTTATCACTAGAGGTACTGACTATCATTACGTTTAGTGTTTATCTAACATGTCTCGATTTCATATTTTACATTTCACTTATGTTATTTAAGTATTTTATCTCTTTTACAGTATTGAAAAATACTATCAGATATAATAATATCATATTAGAATGAAAATGATGTATAAAATTCTAAGAAAAATATCGCTAGTTTTTGTTATTACATATAATAATAATAATAATAATAATATCAGGACAAATTACACACATTGATCTAACCCCTGAGTAAGCAAATTATTTACTTAAGTTAAGGGTGTTTAGTTTAGACAACGATACAAATACCTAGAAATACACATATAAATACTGAGAATATATTTAATAAACGACCAAACCCAGAAACACAGACATCTATGCTCATCACATAAATGCCTGTCTCCGCCGGGAATCGAACCCGAACCCCATTGCGTCATGACACGTTAGGCGTCTGCGCTAACCACTCGACCAACGGGGCGGTTGTGTGTATTAACTTTTGTAATTTTTTAAGTTTTTAGTTCTGTTTTAAATTAAATTTCTTGCTGAATATTTAATGTTTATTCATTATTTTTATATATTATTAAAATATTTATGGATAATGATATTAATTCAATAAATAAAATTATTTTTTTTAGTTCATAAATTAAATCAACCCTTCAGTCTCCAAAAAGTACCATCCGAGTATCGTTAACCCCTCTCAGACGGTAAAAAACAACCTACAAATAAGAGCCTGGTCTCGACTCAAGTAATGTGTTATACATGATATTCTATATACATACCCATGTACTGGTATCAAAAAATAAAAACAGATTTAGCTAAGGTTGCATACATATTCTATTAATATTATTTTTTTGTACTATTAACCCTTATGTCCAGACTGAATTAAACATTAAAACTTTCACTGGTAAGGTAAGGAGTAAAACTTGATTCAATTGTTTATTTTGAATAAAATAAAATAAATATAATAAAACTTTTAGTAAAATTTAAATTTTTCTTCCAACGTTTGTAGATAATCCAGTCTGTCGTAAGAAAAAGCGCATTGAGAAAAAAAGTACAAATGTTTTCATTAACCCGTCTCTCCGGACGAGACGTTAATGGACGAAATGGACGAAACTTCACAACAAAATCAGTTCACGAATTCTCGAAATGCAGTAACAGCTCTCCAGTCGTGTGTGATAAAAGTTTGTCTGTTGTAGAAGCCCGCGGCGGGTACTATTTATATAATTTCCTTTGCTCAATTGGCAAAATAATTATTTGCAAAGGTTTATTTTTCTTGTAATACATCTATGTAGATTTTTTAATCTATATCTCTAATACCAAATATTGTAACCCATAAAAACTTGAACTGAAAATGAGTTTCACATAATCCAAATGGCTTATAAAAAGCTATATAAAATGTATATATCTCTACAAATCTTATCTGTCTGTATAAATGAGTTTAATTCATTCTATTCATTGACGTGTCTGCATTCAGCCTCCTCTTCGAGATAATAGTGATCTCGGTAAGTGTGGGATGTGATGTGAGATGGACGTAACTAAAGAACACAGATACTACACATTATTCTATTGTAATAGACGTGTCTATTCACCGCCAAAAGGAGCCCTTTCACCTTGGCTCCTACTTTCCAGAATGTATCCTTGGAATACAGTGACCGGCTTCAGTTGTTAGGCTTAGAGATTTCCTCGAACCTCAACTTTGGTCGGTTCATTGAGTCCAGAGCAAGAGCAGCAGCAGCAAAGCTTGCCGTTCTTGCGAAGGTTCGGCAGTACTTTACACCGGGACAGCTTCTTGTTTTATACAAAGCACAGATCCGGTCGTGTGTAGAGTACTGTGGACACATATTTGCTGGTGCCGCAAAGTCTCATCTTGCGGTTCTGGACTCAATTGAGAGGCGAGCAAAGAGGCTTATAGGCGATCCCGAATTGGTCGAAGCCGACCTCCAAAGCCTTGAACACAGGCGTAAAATTGCTAGCCTCTCAGTATTCTATAGGATACATTTTGGTGAGTGTGCGCAGGAATTACACGAGTTGATTCCCCCGTCCCCCTTCCATCACCGGACGTCCCGACGCACGGCAGGTATCCATCCTTTTGTTGTGGACATTCCACCTGTCCGAACAAAGCGCTTTGCTTCCTCATTTTTAGTGCGTACAGCAAAGGACTGGAACAATTTGCCTGCGTCGGTATTTCCGGCCAAATATAATGTGGGTGTCTTCAAGAGAAGAGTGAATAGGTTGCTAGGGCAATGCGACTTACCATCTAAGACTACATTCCGCTTACCATCAGGTGGAATGTAGTCAAGCATTGCCCTAGATCATATAAAAAAAAAAAAAAAAAAATTATTTGACCCTAACATGCACGATGCGTTAATGTGCCCAAATATATAGTAGACATGTTTAGGACTAAATAAATATGTTCTACCATACTACTAAATGTTCTACCATACTACTAAATGTTCTACCATACTACTAAATGTTCTACCATACTACTAAATGTTCTACCATACTACTAAATGTTTTACCATACTACTAAATGTTCTACCATACTACTAAATGTTCTACCATACTACTAAATGTTCTACCATACTACTAAATGTTCTACCATACTACTAAATGTTTTACCATACTACTAAATGTTCTACCATACTACTAAATGTTCTACCATACTACTAAATGTTCTACCATACTACTAAATGTTCTACCATACTACTAAATGTTTTACCATACTACTAAAATCTCATAAAATATGAAAATCACAAGAAATGCCTATTAATGATGCCAAATAATAAAAACAATTAACATCTGATGAAGATTTCATCGAGTAACATCAAGTCAAATCGTGTATATAAAACTTGCAATCATTCAAATAATAAAAAAAAATCGCACACATCTCTAAAATGAAATTACAGTCATTAGCGAGGTCCGAGTGGGAGCAACTAAGGAAAAACAAAAAAAAAAGAAAATGCACTCTCATTTCATTCCCACATATGCAACAGTTACAGTAAGACGGAGGGCACTTGCCAAGGGCTCGAAACCTGCTTGCAGTCCTCGTGTTAAGAGCTCGCTTTGAAAGGGATAGCTTAGGGCATCTACATACATGCGAGGTTTGAGATGACAATACATGTACTACTATTATAATGATATATTTTATTACCCTGAATATTGTTGCTTGTCTCTAATCAATATAAGCACCCCATAAATACTGTAAGCCCAGTAATGTTAGGCCTAATTTATCAATATCGTAGCTAAATAAGTGCTTTTGTATCTTGTTAAGTGTGTCCGCTACGCAGGTGCTACGCTCAGCGTAAATGTCTACGACTCTAATATGGCTAAGTTTCACTAACATTAATATAAGAGCTTTGTCATGTGTCTTGTGTCTGTAGTAATCCTGTAGATGGTTATTATGCAACTTGTAGCCGGTATTTTATATGGACTAGAGCGACCCTCTTACGCCTGCGGGGTATCGTTTTTATAATTATGACGTTTGTGAGTTGCGGATGTCATACGAGCTTTTCTTTTTTAATGTTTGATCTAGAAATGTTACTAGCATTTACGTTATTGTTATATAAAAATTATATGCATCATTGGCTAATCAGAAAATAAAATTGACTTTGACTTGTAGATAAAAATATAAACGGTTTATGATTGCTTCTTGAACAATATTTTACAACGAAATTCACAAAAATAACAATATATTTCTCAGCTAACAATCACAGAACAATCTATCTTGATGTAAGAATGAAACGGAACGTAAGTTATGTTAACAAAAACATGCGCTGGAAGACGACCTTAATCGAATGTTGTATTTACCGAAACATAAATACCACCATTCACTGTCAGACAACACTATGTTATTTATATTATCAAATTAAAATTACACTTACTTAATATATTTGTCTCCATCTTAACTAGCGTTATATATGAACAACAACAATGATCCCAAAGCAATCTAAACACAACACTACTATAACACCTGTGTGTGTCTGTGTGTTCAAACACACATTAAGAGCATGAACAGCAACACTAAATGCATGCTGATTAATCGTACAGACGGAGTTGTATCACTATTTCGTTTTGCACTCAACAATGATTGATAAAGCGCACAGTCCACTAGTTAACTCGAACGAATAAGTCGTTTGTCACCAGTCAGTAGTCAGTAGTCACTACTCGCAGCTCGGTACACTGTCATTAAGTTTTGGGTAAATTATTGCGAGTCGAGTCCGACACGAAAAATCACTTTTGTTTTATTATACTTATAAGTGAATTTGTTTGTGTCGTTATATTATCTTCTGGGAAAACAGTAGCTTCAAAGAAATAACTTTTTACAAGTAGAACAGTTTGATTTTCAGTTTATATATTTTTTTTAAATAAATGTCTTATGACGTAAGAAGTTTAGAATGTTCTCATTATTTGTTACAAACGATTATATATCTACAAAGTTTTTAATTATTTTATCTCGTGATAAAAAATTATAAAATACAAATAATAAATTAAAGTAAATATTACAATTAATAAACCTGCCAAATGTCTTTCATCGGCTATTCTCAATTCATGGCAATTAATTTTCCAAACCAAACGCAATTTTTCCAATAAAAAACAATTTTTAATTAATAATTTTGATTTGATTATAAATACTTTAATATAAAACAAAACACCAATATCACAATATAGTTGTATTTCATATCTAATATGAATCATATTTTTAGTTCTGTGGGCGGCTGCTAAAAGGGAAATATCAACAAACATTATTTTACGTATTGAGGATTATAATAATGGAATAGAATTAATTATTATTGTTTTTATGTTATACGTAACATGAAAATTAAATTTTACTGAATTCAAAATATATTTTAATATTTAAATGTCTTTTATAGGCTTTTAAAAATCACATATCATAAAAAAAAATATAATAATATACTTTATTGCACACCACAAAGTAGAAAATACAGTCCAAAAAAAACAACATAATAATAAAAACAGAAATTAATACTACTTATAGATAGCCCCGTTGGTCGAGCGGTTAGCGCAGACGACTTACGTGTCACGGCTCAATAGGGCTCGCGTTCGATTCCCGGCACAGACAGGCATGTACGTGATGAGCATAGATGTCTGTGTTTCTGGGTTTGGTAGTTTATTAAATATATTCTCAGTATTTATAATGTGTATTTTGTATGTATTTGTATCGTTGTCTGACACCCTTAACACAAGCAAATTATTTACTTACTTAGGGGTTAGATCAATGTGTGTAATCTGTCCTGATATTATTATTATTAAACAATAAGGCAATTTTATCGCTAGGTAGCGATCTCTTCCAGACAACCTTATTCTGCTAGGATCGGATCATGAGAGAGATTGAAGGGTGGTGCATAATAGAATAAAACTAATATAAATAAACGCATAATAAAATACTTAGTACAATATACATACATACATACATATACATACAATACATATACATACAATACATATACAATTTATATATAATAACTTACAACAGTAAAAAAAAAACGTATAATACAAATAATATAATGAGTATAAATAAATATAGAATGAAAAATAAACCGGTACGGGCAGGGATTCTAACCCGCGACTACTGGGAAACCGTCCCGTCGCTCTACCAACTGAGCTACCGTATCGCTGTCCGCCTCGATCTATATATGATCGTCTTTATCGTGACGGTGCTAAATAAAGTTCAGTTCTTCATTATTTAGAAATATAACTAAATAATGAAGAACTGAATTCTTCGAAAACATACCTGATATAAGGCAGTAAATTAATTTCATAACATGGCACGTTGTCATCATGATATTAAGTTACTAATATTTTAACATTCTATAACTAAAAGCAGAATATTTTTCCAATCAGAAAAATCAAAATGTACACCATAAGCCAAAAATCGAAACGTATCGCTGGCGATGTGACAAATAAAATATCACCTATGTCCACTATCCGCAGCTGGAATTCCAAAACGAATTGATAAATTACATATAAGTTCGCACACAAAGGTGCAAGTAGAAATGAGAGTGCAAAGAGAAATAGAGAGAAGAGAGGGACCTCCGCTTAACTCTCTCCAGCAGTGAAAAGCCGGATTTACACTTTATACCGCAGCGGGTATGTCCCGATATATCACGCCATGATTAAGCGCGTTCACACCACCCGGCTATTTTTATTCTTTATCTATATTTGGTTCATTTTTTGATGCCTTTTTTATTTTTGGTTATATTGAAAATATTTTTTTAAGTCCATATTTTTTTTTGTCTAAATTTAAGATTAGCTTATGTATACATTGTTTTATTAAAGCAGAAGCTTCAGTTTAATATTTTTTTATTTTATTTATAAAAAATAATATTTTATTCTTTTTTTTTTATATGACGTAAATATCATGTAAATTTAAGGAATTATTCAGCAATAACTTTGTAAAAATGTCAACCCGGTATACAACATAATAGCCTGAGGTTAGGTTAAATAATGTTCGTCTGTATCCCTTACTTTAGTGACATTGCGGAGTCTTTGTTCAAGATAAAAATACTTATTTACAACTTCAAATTATAATATTATTATACTGAACATTCACAAGGACCCTTTAACATATTATTATAAAGATACTGATATATTGATCCGCTAGAATAAATGTTGAACTAAATTATTAAGAGAAAAATATGTAAAACAACGTACACTTGTCTGTCTTGTATGATTATATATATATATATTTATCACTAACTAACCTTACTTAGTTAAAATACTTACACTCAATTTAACATTCTAACAAGAAATATCCTTCTAAACTCCGTTGATTTATATATCAACACGAAAGTATGATGTATATACAAAAACTTAAAAAACCCGTAACCATATTCCCTTACTATGGATGCGATTCAAAGAGTTGATTTTTATTTCTCATGTAAAGAACAAACAAGTAAAGAAGTGTACGTCTGCTTACAAACAGTTCGGTCCAAGTGCATATTCCTTTTAATCTATACAAAGTCGTATCTGATTCACAAAGAGCAGTAGATTTTCAAAGGATGCAGCGTCAATTAATTGAAGGTTTTTATATCAAAGAGCGTCGATAAAATCCAAATAAATTAAAAAAAATGCTGTGGATTTTTAAAACAGAAGGCGAGAGAACATGAGTGTACAATGTCCCCTACCATGTATTTCACTTTATGAAATATATTTTGTCGAATTTATTATTTTAGATTTTAAAACTTGCTCTTTTTATAAAATAAAAACTATTAACGCCTATGATCGTATAAACTGTGCATATTTTTATATTTTTAACTATTTCATTTAAACATTTGTATGATATACATTTAAACATACGTATAAATGGAGTCGAATATTCTTTAATATCATAATATTAAGGAAATTTACTTACTTAAGCTGAATAATTTATATGATCGGTAACTCTCATACGCACAGTAGAGTTGATTGGAAAAGCTCTTCATCCATTCTAGTTTTAGAAATAGACTCTAGGCCAATAGATATAGTTTTAGGATGGAAAGATGGATGAAAACATTTGCTTGCCAATTATAAGAGTATATTATATTCTAAGAGTAATAAAAAATCGTTTACTTGAATGAAGCTAAATTACAACAGCAATTTATAATAAGTTAAAGCTAAAGATTGATTTTTAAACACAAACAAATTTTAAAGAATATAATTTCTATCTTATTCAATCACTTATTTCTTTTACCTTCTGAAACACTTAGTATATATATTCGCGCATGAAGATATTCGTATCGTTATTCGTACATAAATATCCAGATGCATTAAATTCGTTGAAGCCATTGGCAGTCCTTTGAACATATATGAGAGTATTACGAACGCATCATAAATTTAAAATTAAACTGGCACTCGACAGTCGTAATAACGCATCACGTGGAAACATTGCAACGATAAATGATATTTACGTAAATATCTTATATGTCTGGATTATGGTTTGTTAGCTTTTATTTCATACATCTGTGATTTGTTATATTTATGAGTTTAAAGAAATTAACCAATGGCTGCGCTGTGTTTAAAGAAATTAACCAATGGGCTTCGTAGACCAACTGTCACTGGTGATCAAACGACACGAAGCAATAAGATTTATGTATTGTCTACGAGAACAGCATGGTGATCAGAAAGAAACTGATTGGTTAATTTCAAAATCAATAATATAACAGTATATAAGAGTAATTATAATTATGTAAACTATTTATTATTATTGAAAAAATATATCTTTAGCCTGAGTCTTCGTCCGATTTATCTTTTCTTAAATAAATGACATAATAATGCCTATTCTTAAGCAAGTATTAAGAGTTTTAATAATAAATAATTAGTATGGATAATCTTAAAACTTTCCAGACTGCTTTATATATGGCAACAACAATCCCCAGATACCCTCAGGAACTGCTCTAACCGCCGAGGTCCCTGAAATCACATCTAGATTTATTTAAACAATCTTGTCTGAGATCTGAAGCATCGCCTTAATTACAAACGGTAATTAACTCATAAATAGTATCCAACCCTTGATGTTCGCGTCTCCCCATGTCCCTATGTTCCCATGTTCTTAAGCTGATGTGGTAATAGGCGTTATAATTCTTTATACGTGTTAACTTATAGACTTCAGAAAGGATAATCACATATTGCCATAGTCAATTTAGATAAATAGTTTCGGGTACTTTTTAAATTCTCGGAAAATATTTACAAATTACCGTTTTTTTATATTATTGTTTATTTATCTCTGTAAGTAGCGTAAGAAAGTAAACAATAAAATCCATTCAAAATTTCAAATCAAATTTAAAATGTGTATAAACCAAACAATTTAAATTGATTGAAAAATGTAGAATTAAAAACAAGATAATATTGTCTTCATTATGAAAATATAAATGATATATGATTTTATTATATTCTGAGGTGGTAGCTTGCCTGTAATCATTTACCTCATAAAAAAGCTGGTGCAATCAGGGTGGTACCAACCTCTAACTCAAGATAAACGTTAAGTAGGGGTCATTGCATCCTCTCGTGATGCTGGATGCCCAAACAATACCACTATAATATTATCACAATTCATATAAAACATAATTTTAGTTACAAAGCTTACACTTTGTCAGCTTCCTCATACTTAAAAGTGGCAACATATTTGCCTCTATATTTCAAATATTTATGGATAATGGCAACACTTCTCGTCAGAGACTTCGTCCAATAAAATAATATAAGTTTATTTCAGTTATCTAATTTGTTTCAGTTATTCCACTATATTTTCAGCATTATTATTAGAAAACTGTAGAATTATAATTGACAGTGCGTTGGATTTATTACCTGGAGCTAAAAAGCATTAGGAACACTCCGTAGAGGTGAAGTTGAGAGATTTATGTAAGACTCGCTGGAAAATAGTGTTTTAGATACTGACGGAAATATCAATTAAACGGATTTTTTTATATTATTGTGAAGAGGAAAATACAGAAATTGTTTATTTGATATATTAATAAAACGTGGATTATTAAGACAAAATTTGTTCGCATCTTGCCTTGCCTTTGAAACGAGACCTAAATTTAAAATTAAGTTAATTATAGGCAACCACAGCTTACGACAAAGAAAAAAGTACAAAATTAAAAATAGTAAATGAATCTTACAGATCTAAAACAAGCTAAAAAACAATAAACAATTAAAAACTATGTTGTGAAAAATATTCCGATATTTTCTTTTTAAATGTGTAAAATTTATCATGCAATATATCTATATTCAGAGACCTTGGTAAACTGTTATAAGAACTATTTACCCAAATTAATGATACTAGTTTTCAAGCAAGCATACATACTTATTTAAGAATCCGTTTTGAAATCTTGTTACCAAAATTATTAATAATTTTAATAAAACATATAACTTTATCAAAACCTATCTTTGTAGTATTTTATTAATATTCCTGTTATACTCTGTACCGAAACATTTAAACGTTGAAGCCATACAGAACATTACAAAATAAACTTAGCAACATTATAGCAATAAGCCGCTGTATGCAGCGTCCAAACAAAGCAGCTTTGAATCAAAGCTACAAATATACGTGAAATGTTCCAAAACACACTTGTATCAGCCCCTCGGGTACGTGATAGGGAGTCGGCATAACTCATTATTCTTTGTTCACGTGTAAGCTGTTCCTAATTAATTAAGCCGTGTGTTTCGCGATGCTTCTGTTTTTAGTTTGGACATTAATGCTATGCATTTTTACTTTCCTGCTTTAAAAGTACTCGGATCAACTCTGGCATGGTGTGGTACTGTGAGGAGAGGTACTGTGAAATAATGAGGGTGTAGTGTGTTAGGGGTGGAATTACAATTAATAACTCCTTTGAACCAAAGTATACAAAAGTGCTGATATTGAGTTTTAAACATTTTTATATAATGTGTAAAATTTACGAATACCTCACCTCTTTGGTTTAGAACAAAACATAGATAAATGCATAAATATTTCCATATATTGGACATTCAAATATTGTTATATATAATTTAATAAAACCTATTTTATTCCTTGAAACTATATACAAGACAATATTTGCATGTAACGAATGAAGTTCGCCGGAGGCTTGATAATATTCTTATATTCAAGATATCACCGCTCTTCATTCAAATTGTCAACTTATCTTATAAAATCCTCTTTAGATTCTTCAACAGCTAGGAAAATATTTTTACTGACTGAAAATGTTAATTCGATACAAAGTTGTCTGTCTGTCTGTTTCAGATTCGACAAACTATCAGTCACGAATTATTTTAATATTGACTAGAAAAATCCATTTTAAAAATCATCATATGTCGAATATGGAAACTAGTTTTTTTACTTAAAGTAATATAAATGACAATTAAGTAAATACTTGAAATATAAATATATTTACAACGACCCGGCTCTAAAAAGATACTAACCACAGAGTAAATAAACACTACTTTATAATACTGATTGTAGTAACATTAATTTTCCTTTTATAAGTGGCATCTTTGAATGTCTTCATAACAATACGAACCTCTCCAGCCTGCGAAATACCTTTAAACACTTTTCTTTTGTCTTTAGTCCATTAAAAACCAAGACTAATGCACTACTAAGGGGCAATTTAATATACAATACAGGGAGATGCATCAGATAAATTAATTGCTTTACAATAATTACGTATGTATGTGTGCGAAGACACACTTCAAAAGATAACTGTTAATTAATTAGAAATAAACACAAAAGTATTAATATATTCAACTATACAATAAACAAATAATTGAAAATACTTCAGTGTATCGAATTTCAGGAACATAAACAATAAAAAGTCGACCGAGTGATATAACGTAGTTTGCCAATGAAAGGTACAGTCGCGTTCAAAAGGACAAAGAAAGCCAGGACAGGTCCGGGCACGTTGACAAATAGCGTCGTTGCCTCGAGGGATTTACGAAACAAACTCCATTCAGCTTTACTCTTTCACTTTTCTTGCGGACTGTACACGTTAGTTTTTTGAACCTGGATAGAAAGATTGATTTCCTCCTAAGTTAAGCTTTTAAGTCAACTTTTCGACACTTTTATTTGGTCAATCTTTGATAGGAGCTTTAAGAGCATCGGGAAATCTGTTGGGAGTTATAGAATGGGGAAGCTTATTGAAGTTTCGGTATCTTAAGCTTTGATTGTTACTAAGGGAGCAGTCAAATATTATTTGTTTTGAAGATCTGAAGTATCTCAGTCGGGATTCTGTTTACGTTTATGGCTTTCTTTTTTTCGATAAAACTTTACTACATTTCTTACTTTAAAACATTTTATAAGATTAGATTTTTGTTTATGTTTAAATAATGTTATTGAGTTCCCTTTGATAAGGAGATTTCCACTAAGTAGATAATGATTTCTTTACAAGGGGCGTGCTTAAAATAATGAAAGATTCAGTGTCAATTAACATACAAACTATATAACTTGCATGATTCATCATATATTTTTGATTGATGGACGAAGTTATCTTTAAGCATGTAAAAGTTTATTTAAAAACTGTAATTTTTCAGAGTAACAGGCCTTAATGTTTTGTCTAAACGGCTCATAGCTAGAGTCTGATAAATAACATTTTTTTTTTGTTTTTATACGAATTCCAAAATCTAAACAGATATATTCTGTTTAATTTAATAGACATACATACCGCTAGACCTAGACCTCTAAGATGTGAGTATAATAACGTAAAGACAGCTTCTAGTTACAAGTTACCGGATAGACCTCCTATTACCAAATTATACCTGTTAATACGAATATCCAAATATCCTTTTATCTATCAAATAGCTGCCAACTGTAGCAACCGTCTATTACCATAATTTCCCAAGCGAATTGATCTTCAGACAAACTTACGTTTACGATATATGAGGACTTTATGAAATTGCAATAAGAATTATATTCGTGGAACAATAATAAAATTAATTTGGTTTTTCTCCTAAAACTAAAATAAACCTTACTGAACGGTTTTAAGAGTAAATATAGGTTGTCTTTGAAATGGTTCTTAAGATGTTTCGAATGTAATATAATGTTGGTTAAGACAAAACTTGTAATGCGATCCTCGTTACGTTCAGTTTTCAGTATTAGAAGTATCGATTGCATATTGAATTGTTTAATGTCACTTCAAGATATTAGCATTAGATGTTAACTAGACGATATTATGTAAATATTGTAAATATTAGCAGCTACTCACTACATAAAACTGATGATTACTGTAAATGTACTGACAGTTACAGTAATCATTATTATATCTTATTAATTTCTAATCAAATATCTTAATAGTGCTATTACTTCGTTAATGAAACCACCTCATAAAAATCTTTATTCCTTATTTAAAACATTGAAAATGACATATTCTAAAATTACTTCTTAGTGAGTGTCTCTTATAAAACAAACTTATGAATTATATAGAATGAAAATTGACGATGAAACGTTGGGGTCTATTTTACGAAGTTAATCAATCATTGAGGACTTAGACTATACGATTCGATATCGTTATTTATTTATTTGCCTTGGTAACTTACTTGCATTTTATTTTTTCCTTTATTTAACGGTCCTCCGATGCAACAACTTCAATAACTACATAATAATATTATTTTTATTCTTTTTAGAGATCTTTTTGTATTGGGTGTTATTTAAATTTTTAACTATTTTTTTATACTTTTTAAAGTTATGTTACTTTCACCAATAAAACGTCAATATTTTTGGAGACGATTGTTTCTATTTCCACCAATCATAGCTAAGATCCATCTTGACTAACATAGCCTGCGATTAAAAAAACCGCTTTCAAATTCGTCCACACGTTTGGCCGCTACTTTGTCACATACAGATACACAGGTCGACAGGTCAAACTTACAACACCCCTCTTTTTAGTCGGGGGTTAAATTGAAGAACAATCAAAAGTTATTCATTATATTCACATATTTGTTGGTTTATATATAAATATATTTCATGACAACACTACCTTTTGTTGCATAGCTGTATATAACACAATTTTATTTTAATAAATCAATTTTGGCTTCAAACATACGAGGAATTTCAAAATCGCAACGCATTGACGTTAAAATATTCAATATAAAATTATTTTCGTTAATCTGTTGAAATATTTATAAAAAAATCGCCACAAAAACATAATATTAATTTAAAATCGATATTATTAGTACACTATTTAGTTTGACTAGTTCGCGTCAAACACAGGGCAGTGTAAGTGTAGTCTGAAATTTTAATGAGGGCCCGGAGGCCATGCGGCGAATAAGGTATGTGCATAGAACACTTAGGTTGTAATCAAAGTGCTAAAGATATCAATAACATAGCTTCCTATATCTTACTTAACTGTAGTTGACACAAAATTTTTCTTCAATAGCTTAACTTAACTACTGTTAACATCCACATTTATCGGAATAATCTGAAATATCAAAGAACTGACAATAATAATATTATTATGTAATTATCTCGAAAATCTTTTTTAATATTTCACTCGAGTTATAACTTCAATCTGAAATTTTAATTTTTCTACTTAGAATGATAACAGTATAAACAAATTTAACTTCGTAGAAATTGTAGGTATATAAAATTATAAATAATTATGTAGTTCGTCAAAACAGCGCCGGAAGCTAAGATATCTTTATTAGAAAATACTTTTTCTATACCCATAGCATCTGTATTCCTTCAGAGTATGCTCTGTTAAGTAACTCAATCATAATTAACAACGGATGCTGTAGGCGATCAATAACAATAACTTAGACAGCTGCAGATGAGACGTTGACCTATTTTTAACCTTTTCGACCTGTTGCGATCCATTTCCGCGCCCAATCTAGGATTAAGTTGATTTGGATCGCCGTATTGTATAAAGTTTGGAACACGGAGGTGTTAAGTTGTTCATAATCAAATAAACAACAAACCTTTGTTCTCAAACATAACCAAAACTAAGTTAGAATGTTGTTCCAAGCGTTATGCAATAAGATATCAATTTACACACACATATCCAATATAAACCGACGTCATCGAATCCAGGGCTGATATTAAACACAATGAGAGAGAGTCGAATATAAAAAAAATCCAATTAAAAATCATAAAATATGTGCAAAGGAATGCGTTTATTATTTCGTTGTTGGTTCATTAAACAGACCGTCTATGCTCACAATTATTTACTCCATCGATACTGGCGGCTATGATGAAAATGTTTTTCATTACCAGTTCGGTTTTAATTGAGATTTCCATTTTAATAACCCTCTCAGTGTGTTTTGTATCTGCATTGGATAATAAACTATAAATTATGTGGTTAGAGTCGGTTTTATGAATGTCTTTGTACTGACGCTAAATATTAGTTTTTTTTTGTATATTTCATGCTTCTATTGATTAGTATCGACTAATGTATGTCGATGGTTTCCCGCATTGATTAGTTTTGATTGGTAGTCTTTGAATTTATTATTTTCATAAAAATAATATTTTTATTCAAAAGCAAGTGGAGAGCTAATTATGGTGAATATTTTTTATATATATTTTATTTTAAATAGAAGCCTTTTCAGTGTACAAACAGTAAAATTCAATAAAACGTAGAATAAATAGTTAGCTACGAAGTACATGGCTATGCAATACAATGCCTCCCACTTTAAATGAAGCATAGGCATTCTAGACCTTAACTTCAATAAGACAATTAATTAATAAAAAAATCAATTACATATCTCAATAACCATCCTAAGCTTGGTATAGACTAATTAGGCTTTTTTATTTAATTAGTTTGAATTTGGTTTGTGAAAGATCACAACATAAAATCAATTAACCAACATATAAATATGTTTTGACTCAATAATATATAATACGGCCGTATTTCCATCTATTTACTAGAGCACTAATAAAATGTTTTAATTTATTCATAAGAGGAATATATAATAAGCCCAATGAAATGTTTAAAGGTACTTTCATAATTGCGTACTTTACAAAATGAAAAATACATATTTTAATTACAGTAATAAGTTTACTTTAAAAGCGGGAAAACATTTAAATGATGATATTCGTGACATCACTAAAACTTATGTTATAGCAATCACTTATTTTCAGTCACTATAATTACAGAGCATGCTTCAATAATGATTGGGCGACATGTTCCGTATTCATGACAATGTGACAACTGCCAGTCCGCCCGCCCCCCGCCGCCGCCCGCCCGCCCGCTGCCGCCCGCCCGCCGCGTGAGAGATGGCTGCCGCGGACACGAAAAACACCACTCATGACCCATAACACTTAGCGGGGAGTATTATATAATAATGTTTTGGTTATAAGCTGTAGCTGTTATCATATATGCTATTATGGAACACTCTTACTATTTGGAGACGTGTAAATAATATTTTTTATTTACTATTACTTATATTCAATGTTCGCAATCACGAGGTCATAGGGGTTCCTATTCATCTAAATGAACTATACAAAATTAGGAACATTTTATTTGTCAATTCCATTACTTCCAAATGCGGTAAAAATCGAAAACGTTGACAATACGAGGAAATAACAAACAAACGTGCGAAACGAGCTAAGAGCTCAAGTCATTGAGGACACAATAATTCAATTCCGAAATCATGGGAAACGCACAATTTTCCTTTAACGCACCATCGCTTTCAGTTTCCATACAATCCGGTTCAAGAATGGTAGAACTAGACGCGTCTTATCAATACGGTATATTTATATATATATTTAAATAATATACCTTCATTTTATTGCTATATCTACTTTATTTCAATTAATAACATAAACAATTAAAATTGTGTATAAATCATCTAATCATAATAAAAATCATCTAATCATAATAAAGTAAATATATATAAACAAAACTCTTTCAAATAATTCTGAGAACATTGTGTTAGAGACCATTTCAACAATAGTTAGTAATCTATTCAATAATCTTATATTTAGATATTATTTATAGAATATTATTTTATTTTTCTGTGACTGAAACGTAAAAAATAGATAAAAAAGACTAATATGCATACTAAGATGTATGATTATTTATTTCTTTACTAACTAAAGTAATAAGCCATTTATCATCTCTCATACAATTTGTGCAAAAGCCGTACATTTCTAGTTTTATTATCATTTGTAAATCTTTTTGTGTTATCTCGAAAAAAAAAATAATTATCTATAGACTATTTGTATTTACTAAAGCTAATAAACAAACAGACAAATATTACATTAAAAAAAGCCACACACTTAACAGGCAGTAATAAGTATTTTTTATATTTTAAATAAATATCTTTTTTTGACATTTTGTATTTTATATATATTCATAATACAATTAAACTACCTTTACATTTCGTAATAATAAGTTCTTAACCGAATAATACATTAAAATGCCTTTATTGAAACCACAGCCCTCGCCACAGATCCCAAGCCATGGTAAGCCATAATAGAAAAAACCACAAAAGGTCTTTTATCGTCACATTTATGCGGACAGCCGTCCCAACAATGTATGAAACTTATTTATTCACTACACTGGCCTCGTCAATCTGATTGTAAGTAGAGCTATTCATGATATGAATAACCCAATAGAATAATAGAGATGTACTCCGCCATCTTGAATGTGGTTTTTGCAACTTTGTGTCCTGTATTCAAGCACATTCGTATTATTGAGAAGAAAACTCGTTTGTTAGTTGTATGCTTTGGAGATGTAACGGTATCTAGTTCTAGTAAAGTTTGTGGTTGGTCTAAATCTAACATTTAATATTTATCTTATTAAATTTAACAACCTTCTTAGTAAGAACAATTACCAAAATAGATATTAGTAGCACACAATTACTCTGATTTTATTCATTCCACACAATGTACCCTCGACGTATTTCAACGAGACCGTCGCTTACAGGAAGTGCCCTGGCCACAGCTAATTCTTATTCAACTGAATATATAAAATCACCCTGTCTACGATTTCATCCAGGTAAAGTAGGTTGAACATTGGAACCAGTGACTAGAAACAATGTTCAAGGATAGAGTGAGAGAGTAATAGTAGTAGTGGTATAGTCTAGTGACTGGTCTGAGCGTCATAAACATCAACGCTTAATGAGCGCACCCATCAGCAGTCTCAAAACTTACCAACACCAATATTTGGTTACTCCGCGCATGTTAACAAAGGTGGCATATTATATTAACCCAAACTGAACTAGGAAATTTATTACAAAAGCTGCAAGAAAACCTCTACCACCTCATACAAGAAAATCGTTAATCAATTACACTTTGAAAACCATTACCGATTACGTTCGTTACCAAAAGTCGACTGCCAGCGGGAAGCAGCAATGTATATTGCGTAATGCGTAGAGGCAGGGTGTCAGTGGTTTAAAGAGTGTTTTAAGTACATGCTAAGTATGAAGGGTACCAAGTTTGGACAGCTCCGTCGGTGCCAAGACATGCACGCAAATGCAGAAGCCGTGATGACACGTTGTATGAGACAAAAGATTGAGTTATGCTTCGCCTATGCATTATTTAATATAAAACTTGGTAACGTACCGTACCAAGAGAAATATTACTTGTCTAATATTAGCTGCAATTTCAAGTTGCGGAGATATATTTAAGTTTGTTTCCTATAAGATGTCACAAAGTTAGGATTTAATTTTAATGTAATATTCAAGCTCGCTTATAATTCGTCACTTTTGTTATTTCATTCATTCATACATTCATTTTTATTCATGTAGTTAGTATTAGCATAGATATCCAATGTTTTCATGAATATGACCCGAAGTAATGTTCTCACAAAAATGTTTTCACCTAATTACTTTAGGCAGCCGGTATTAAACCGAACGCTAGCCGCTAACTATTTAAAATATTCTGAGGATCTAATGTATGTACATTATTGTAAAGCTATAAGACAGAAAAATAAATATTTTTAATAATATTCTTACTTTGAGTCGGGTAAAAACGTAGCATTACGTACTTCCCTCGCCGCTAACTGAGACCATAATTATTACAACTTACATAGAATTACTGCAATGCAGGTAAAACGAACACTTCCTCCTAATGAGGTTTTGAGAGTAGATGAGGGAAGCAATAAAAATAATTTCCAACGTCATGACAATTTTAAGCGAACGTAAGCGCATGTATTTAAAATACTGCATTTTTAAAACGGCACCAGAGATTTACAAAACATAAGAAAAGTCTTGCTTTGTTGCTACACTCAGACGGCCGACTGTTTACTAATTAATGTCGCCCGCATGGTAAAGTGTAGTGCGACCATATTTCCTAATTAATATTCAGGAATTTTATGTGAATTTTGTATGAATAAACATTCAAAATCACTGTAATTTCCAAGGGTCTAACAAAAAATATTGAACAAACATCCTAAAAACAATAAAAATATTTGTTACATGAATGTATGAATCATAATAAACATATTTATTATATAAATGAATTATTAATATCGCAGAACCCATTATTCCCTATCAAAATTTACACAAAACACATCCATACATAAATACATACATCATCGTAATTGCAATACAGTTTTTCTTCACGGCCTGTGAATATTTTTATAAATACATTTTTGAAGATTATTTTTGAATTCAAAACCTGTCCTTCAATCTGAGGACACATGCTCACCCTACAGCTTTCCCGCACTCTTCGCTGTTTGAACTTTTTATTTGTAATTACTTGATGTGTTTCGGATTGGAATTAAATCTCGCCATACTGAGCCCCATCAGGGGTGTGAATGGTATTGTCGGAAGCGAGAGAGCTCTCCGAGATTTCAAGATTTACATATACAATGTGTGCAAGACTCGTATATTCATGATCTACCTTTATTTATACTATAATCATTAAAAATACATGACTCTAAAGTTTAATAAATAAAAGATTTGTTAAACTTTATATAAGTTGAAATTGATTTACTTCTTAATATACTTCTATTTCAGTTCGTGGTTGGCATATACATAAAAATGGGGAATAAAATAAATAATATCGATAATATTAAAACTATTAGTATAGGAATAGAGTAGATTAAAGCGCTGGTGCAACAACCTGAGAGCCAGCTCAGCATACTGTGGTTTTCAATAGTATAAAACTGTTATTATTATTGCCTTCACTCTTAAGACGCAGTTACAAACAGATATTTATTATTTTTATTAATATATCAAAACAACTGACTGTCAATAATTTTTGAAGTTTGCACATCATTTCTGGCATTACCTTACTTTTATTTAATAGAGAAACATTACAACATTTATTAATATTATTATACTTTATTTTTTTCTACACCATATAAATATATTTAATATAAGTTTCAGGATTCAAATCTGAGACCTCTGAACGAACATTTATTTACGAAGCTCGATACAAAAGCACCTTGAGTAATATCGCGGTGACCTACCCTTAACAACGACCAAGTGGAAGCGAAGTGACTTGGCAGGAGTTTGGGTTAATTCGACAATTTGCTTAAAATAAAACCTTTTAGCTGATCGCTGATGTTCACATGTTCACTGTCTCGACATTATCACTATCATGATAGCTTCAACTTAATAACATAAAATATCATTGAATTATTTATATTTTAATAATTGTTTGAATTATAACTTTTATCATCTCTAGTAATGTTGGTCATAATAAGACATTTTATAAAATGATGAACATATACGCAAACCTTATATGAAATACTTCTTATTTTTTTATTTTTAAAAGGTAATGTTATTAATATTTTATTTCAAACAAGTCTATAGCGAAGAGAAAGAATTATGAAACACAGATAAACTAATATATATATCTAACAACAGACACAAAGTAATGTTTGTCTGTCTGTAAGTCATAAAATCAAACTAATGTTTGTCTTTCTGTAGATCAACTATAAAATAGAAATATTGTATATCTTATATGGACATGGTCAACAGGACAACTTATAGTCTCTATATCTCTAGACTGAGTTATCAGAATCCATCTTATAAAATTGCAAAAAAGCTCAAAATAAAATTTTCTCTTAACTCTCGTCAAGTTCTCTAACTGCCTTATAGTCTCTATTTGAGGCGTTCGGTTCGAGTCGGTCGAGGGTTACTATTTGTATATAGCATATATATTTATTGATAATTATAGTACAACTTTTTTTTTTATTTCAGCTTCACTCTCCAAAGCTTAAATACAGATGTTTTTTGTCTTAAATTTCTATTTATAAGTTGAAATGATTATTTAACTTTTTCTTTTGATTTACAAAATAACAATATTGTATTAGTTTTTTCATATATATATTTATTAATTATTACTATTACTTCGTATAATAACAGCTACTCTTGTCATAAATAAATAATAACACATATATGAAGTTCATTTTCATTAGCTTTAATAATTTAAATATGAGTTTAACTCAATTATATTGTTTAGCAATGTTTTACATTGGACAATAGTGACATTCTCATCAGTAAATATCTTTTTCTCTGACTTCCCTGTGTACCGCTCATGAAGTTGTTTTGATTTTAATTCAATAATGACCAGACTTCTTTATACTCGTAAGCTGTTAGTCTTGTTTCATCTTTTAAAACTTTTCATAGAACTGTGGTCCTTTATTCATTTCCTGAGATAAAATCTTTTGCTTTCGAATGAGATTTCATCAAATTCTTTTCTTTACTGTTTTGATTCCCGTTTTCGTAAGAATACTACATGCATGATGTGTTTCACAAACATTAGATAAAACTGAAAATACTGGCCAATATTAGATAAATGTTTGTGAAACATTATTACTGCGAGTTTAAAAAAAATTGCTTTTGGTTCCATACCTACTTCGTATAATGATATCACAGGAAGACATTTTTGATCATATCACTCCATTTCATTATCAAAAAAAATGGATAGTTCTTTTTGTTTCAGATAGCTGGTTTGAAAATGAATCAAATATAACTACTTTTATTACTATTCATATAAAAATGCCAGACAACAAATTCCACTGTACTTATTGTTTTCTTTCTAACAGTATTTATGGACAAACGTATATATATAATATGTATTTTATTTTTAATATTGTATGTTTGTAAGTATGTCATCACAATACTATAAAACAAAAAATAATTAAATACAAAAATTAGAAACAATACCGATAACCCAGTTTATGTATCATAAATTTCAATCTTGTTTCTGTGAGAGCGAACTTAAAATTTACGTTTATACCCGTACTATCAGCTCTAATAAATCAACATTGTCCATTGAAAGCGATTCCACTCGATTTCCTCCCAAAATTTATCGATATTACAATCTTTTCGGTTATCTGTGCAAAAAATGCCAAGGTAAAAAAAGTTTACAGAATAACGTTGTATTTTTCCCTAATTGAGTCCAAAGTCAATTATGATAAGTGCGGTATAGATAAAAAAAGGGTTGGAAAGTGGATTTTTTAATGGCAATTCTTATCTGTGTTCTGCATTAAATCATTCATTATAAGAATTGCAAACGAGGTTGCACCAATTCATAAATTAAGAATCGATATCCGGAAAGTAATATTACAATATATATGTACATACATATTTTTTATTATATTTCAATTTGTTGACAGTGACGTCATCAACAGGGGAGTAGATCTTCTCCCCTCTAAATATATCGTAGGAGTTGACTGAAACAATACGAAATCACGATAGCAAATTCATATGAAAAAACTATCTGAAGATGTGTATGCGATGTATAATACATATTAATTAATTATATCAAAATGCATTTAAAGATAATAAGGCCTTTACAATTTTATACAGTGTATATTACAATATAATAGATTATCATTATTAATAGCGAATATGAAAATAATATTTTAATGTAACATTAGGTATTTCATAACCGAACCAAATGAAGTTAACATGGATATATAATCGCATTGGAGGAACGCAATGGGTGATCCCACATTGAATAACATTCCGACTTTCATCAGTTATAACGAGGATATAACTCGATTTTCCCATAATCTACCCCCCGCTGCGGAGGGTCCAAATTGCATATAAATTGGATCTCTCTGAGGACTGTTTCTAACCCAAAACGAATGCACTCAAAATTAATATATGTAGTTTTGTTTTACGAATATATATGAGCTGCTTAACGTCTGGCGCAGCGGTGATAATGTTTACTTTTTTAATGGTAGGGTCCCTCGGGCATCATAAGACTAGCATTTTAAAGTTTAATGACCTTTAACATGGCAGTTATTACATTCTAAACTTTAAGAGCTGTTTGTTTATACACACTGAGCAATAGAGGTTTTTTATTATAACAAATAGCTAGATCTATCAAGATGAAGCCCAAATTTATTAAATTAAAACAGAATTATATATTTTAGTATCAGCAAACCTATAAATATTTAACAAGGTAATGGTAAATCAGAGGCAGTAGTTATTTATATGAAGGGATCGCAAAAAGCGAGATTTCATTGCACTTTCGCATTGCTCCCCTAAGGACGTATATAGGTCACCTAAATACATGACCCTAGGGTTAGGGTAAGTGATCTAATTGTAGACCGCTCAACTCAATATTCCGGAGTATATTTTTGAATTTTATAAACACTATTCTATAAATCATATTTTTATTTATAACACACAGTTATTTTGATGTTTCAATATATTTTTTCTTTACCTGTACTATTAAAGACGACTCCATTACGCACATTATTTCCATTTTCATGTCGCTATCGCTTCAATGAACTGAATATTTTTCAAAGAATTTGTACATTATGAACAGTGTACAGTTCGTTCCAATTATTTTTGTTTTTTGTTGCCAGGTAACTTTTACATATATTTCCCTTCATTGATAGATACTACATATCATGATGCATTGAAAGGAGTAATTTTTTAAACATAAAAATTATTATAAGTGTTTGAAAAATTATTTGTAGTAATTTTCTTTAAAAGATCATAACAGTAGGTACATTTACCCTGCTACCATACACATATATCTTAACCGAGGGTCTTCAAAACTGCGCAATTGCAGCCTCCACGTGGGTCTACAGTTCATTAACCTTATCTTTAAAATGATATCCAAGCAATCCTCAACTCTATCTTGTAAATACTAAGACTATTTTTAACGCAATTATAAGTTGGCCAAGGTTTGATATACAAAATCATAATATTATTAAAATATTCAAAGTATGCCTTATTCTCTGACAGATAAGGACCAAAACAAATGTATTTTAAATTTGTTAAATTTCAGTCCGCTCAAATAATGCTTGAGTAATGTATGTCATATGTCGTTGCGTTAAAAGCCACGTGAAATCAACTTAAGAAGCGCAGGGGGAAGTTTCCACTCAGGACACGACTGTATGCGTAAACATTATATACATGGTGCAATGATATCCCCCTAATCTGTAAATATGTTCGTGTATTCCCCATTCATTCCAGAACAGCTGAACAAATTTAGGACGAAATGGGTCATGACCCAAATTAAATCGGAGTTCTTTTAAATCTAAAACATTATCTACAGTCCTGTGCCATATTTCACCTTATTAAACTTTTTTTTAACATCAGTACTATAATTTGAACCTCTAATTTTTGTAAGCACCTTATAGGACTTATCTAAAGATAAAAGTGATATTTGAATAGTGTGCGTAAGATTAAATTAGTTTTGTGTTACTATTAAAAAATAAATTGTACCTACGAAGATAACATATAAATAATATTTTGAAACACGACATAAATTTAACGTAAAATATTAAAATGATCGAAATCCTAATTTATAGATGTTGTACATAAACTTGTATGCACAGGGTAGATGAGCTGATCAATGAGGTCAAGCAATCTGACCTCAGCCAGCGACGGATGACCGCCTGTTGATGTAAGAACGAGCCCTCGAGGGAATACGACGCTCATCATAGAGTTATTGGCAGGCGATTTGAGAGCCTCTGAAGCCTCTGAAGATCATTAAAAAGAATTACTCCGAAATGAAGATCATATTCTTTCATCAGCATATGTATGTATATGAACTGCAAGTAGAGCCTGGTTGGCAAGGTCTATGAACTGGAGTTCTTACACGGGCTATCTCAACCAGGATAGAATCACTACCTGCTCAGACAAAATCAAAATCTGATATTATGACTATCTCTATTTCCAGAACACCCCTTTAACTCCTCCTCCTCCTCCTCTTATATTACATAACCTTAACTATGAGTGACGGTGATTATTTACTGACAAAGGAAATAACTACTGCCTTATAAAGCTACCTATACAACATATAAAAGATAAGTTATATAGTGACAAATGTAATACAAATAGTTTTACAAAAAAACATCTCCCACATAAGTATTAAAAGGAGCAATATTGGCGCAGCTATCGAGATGTTTGTTGCTTCAGATTGAAATGATATGTTGTCTGTTTGTTAAATCTTACTTCTGTCGCCTTCGTGTAAACGTGAGTGTAAATAGAATTAGTGAGGCTCTGTTGTATTTGCTCTGTGCTTAAACGGCAGAGCTTTTACTTAACACAGTTTTTTTCTACAAAATAAAAAACTGTATCTGTTTTATATTTGATTTTAATAGTCTAGAATAACACTTATATTATTAGAACATCTTGCAATAAACAACAAAATTGTAACTGAACTTCCGTTTTCTGAATTGAAAGTACGATAAAAATATTCAAATTGAATATTTCGCAAGTGAAAAAGACACGTGAAAATGTCGTTTAAATTTATTCAAAACTATATAAAGGTTTTGAAGCACGAAGTATAAAGACTACATAACTACAATTTTGTTTTAGATCTGATAGTACATGACAATTTCTTACATTGTTCCGTACACGGCCGTAGACAAGGCCCTGGGGTCGTTTTCCATTTAAAGCTAAGCTTAAACTTAAGTTATTTAATTATATCTGAAATTAAGCAAAAAAGATCAGAAGAATTTCATAAACCACTTATTACTTTGAACGACAACACAATTTATAATCCATGAATTAAAGGTGTAAAGATTGATTATTATAAAACGTATCGCTTAGCTCGAACACTGGTAATATGAGTTTATTTTTATCGCAACACCAAATATTATTTATGTCAACTTAGCACGAAATGGCGGACAAATTTGTTGTAGCGCACTTAGACACGATAGACTTAAATATGAGACTGCCTGAGTGACTGGCTGAGCGTGACTCATTCAATATAAAAGGTAGTATACTGTTTTTTTTAAATACATTATAAGGTCCTCGTTAGAACGAATTATATAATTACCAATGGTTCTTAAAGTAATCATGTTTGACACAGATTCAATGATACAAAAGTATTAAATTATGGTTTTAACATAAGCATGTAAACTAGAAACACGACAGATTTATGTTCTGCTACAGCGCAGCATCTCCACATACTGACAATAAATTTATCTCCTTACATGTGCACTAGCAGTAGTGAAAACATGTCCCTGTAAATATATTGAGGTATGTATCCTCTATCCAGTCTAAAATCTAAGTCTAGAATCGTATTTATAAAATATAATGTAACATTTTTGAAGGTAAGTTTTTTGAAGAAAAACTGTAGTTTTTCTTTATTTCAATTGATATGTCTATGATTGTCATTCATAAGTACATAATAAATAACTCTCATAAAAATATTTTCTGACATATGATGACATATGAGTAAGAAAAACGTCACCGAATTTTATTGTAGTTATATTTAATTAAATAATTTATTCGTTAAAATATTTAATTAAATTGCTAGTTAAGTTATAAGCGTGTTCATAGTACTGACATTTTGTACATTTGCCAGAATTATAATAATAACAAAATCATTGTTATGATGCATGACATATACATATGGAGGGAACTAAAGAGGGATACAAAATGGCGTCAGAGTGAATGCGAGGCGATACAAAGACCTTCCAAGTTGCGATGACAACGCTTTCCGCTCCTCCAAACGTCTTTTATACAAGTTTCTATGACTTACCGTCTGAAATTCTGCTTATTGTATATTTTGATACAATTTCGGTATATAAAACCATTTTATTCTCGTCTTCTCACTACTGGAAAGCCTTGTGTATTTAAAGAACACAGAAAAAACTTGAACAAATATATAACTAACGGATTATGTACTTAAATATTTCGCACATAAATTTAAGTTTACAACGAGGTAGTAAAACAAGACTACGTGGGACTACGCCGGAATTTCGTAGCACTATTTACTACGGAACGTAGCTCTTCTACGTATTACTTGTGAAATAAATTGATGCGCTTTTATCCTTATTGTTATTGTTGATTTTATTTACATAATATAATAAAATAGGATTCAGATATTCTTATTCTTACGATATTTCAATTCCATTCTTTACGCTTAACCGTTTTAAAAGCCGTCTTAGAGCATATAGCGTGAGTAAAAAGATGTGTCGTACAAAAGCCTACGAATGATTTTTGAAGCGAACATTATGGGAATAACTTCCATGCTTTTTACGAGAAGGCTTTGAGTAAGTTAGATGGAAAACTCATAAACCCTTCGATTTACTTTTATTATAAAAAATATATTTTAGATAGTAGATTTAATTACGGAATGTATTTATTTATAGAAAAAATCTCTATTAGTTTTATTTTTTCGGAAACTCGTTTTTATTTAAGGTTATTTTTTCTCTAGTTTATGTATAAGGATACATTAATTGGGAGTAACCTATGAGTAACTCGGCATTCTGGCAACCTACCTATTCTATAAACCGTTCGAATAAATGCCATTTCAGTATATTATAGAGTATATTATGTTAGGTAGTATTTAGTTTTATAGCTCTCGTAAAATATTTTATGAAGTCGCCCGGAGACAGGCAAAGCGCGTGCGGACTCCGGAATAAGGTTTCAGCGGTAAATTTATAACTTTAAGCGAATTTACACTTAATAGTTGAACGTTAGAGACGATAGTTGCGTGATTGTGTATATCACCAATAATGGTGGCAAAGCTATAGCCCATAAAACTATAATGAAAGGGATTTGAAATGAATTCACTTAAGTTCAAATTATATTTGTGAGTTACTAAAGTAATGAAGCTTAAGAACATGCCTCTATACGACTCACACCTGTGATGATTTTAAAATACATATGTAAAGTATTGGTAGAGCAGCCAGAAAATAAGGCGAGCATTTGTTTTTTTTTATATTACAGCCTTATCCTAAATTAAGATAGCCTAGTATTGGCACGGATTCTATCTAGCGTTGAACTTAAAGTTTCAGTTATGTTTGACCGAATTCCATTAGGTATTGGAAAATCACGAAAAAAATAGCAATAAAAGCATTTACCAACACTAATATTCATTTTGAAGAACTATCTTATTCTCAGACTCATGCAAAATGTCGTCTGCGGGCCATAAATGTATTCGATAATATCTTAACAATACCATACTATAATCCTTATACGAGAAAACTATAAATACCAATTAAAAACTTATTAAATATACAGTACAATAATGAAAGTCTTAAATTAAATAGTTTAAGACCTTCATTATTGTACTGTATTTTTTAAATAAATCTATAATGAGTTTGAATAATTGATCAATTTAATATCCAATTACAATGTTAATAAGCTTTACATGTTCCAAGACCATTTTAAACATTGATTTAAGTTTTAGGAATTATACTGCAAAAGTTAGAAACAATGCTCAGGATATATATAGATAAAAAATGAAAAATAAACCGACACAGACAGGTATTTGAACCCGCGACTTCTGGCAAACCGTCCCGTCGCTCTACCAATTAAGCTACCGTATCGTGTATTATTATTTTTCATTCTGTGTTTATATAAATTTAAATAGGCTTAACAAGCATAGGCATGTATAGACATGTTTGTAGATATTTTCAAACATTGCTTACGATTTTCATCAGTTACCCAGTAAATAATCCTGATATAGAGTACTGTATATAGAATACTAGATTCATCAATGATACGGCAGCTCAATTGACAAAGCGTCGGGACGCTATTGATATCCCAGAGCTCGTCATGTACTCATGAAATGTTCATTCTATATTTACATAAACTGTAAATAACCTTAACATGACAAGCCATGTTTAAAGATAATTTCAAGCACTTTAGATTTTTTTTCTACTTTTTTGTCTAAACATGAGTAGTGTCCGCATACACTTATACGAGTGTCATAACAATATGTAATACATTCGGTTTATGAATATATATATGGCGGGTCTTGTATGTGTGACAGTATTCATACATGTATATCTCTCCAACTACATAGAGTACTGTAAACATTTCCACATGGAATATAAAACTAATTTAACATTTTCGTATATTTATTTAGGAATATATATTGTTTGATATATTAAAGTATTCAGCACACGCGTCTGACCAAAACGACCGTTTGAAATTCCGCACCAACGGTCGCACTAGTGATTTATTTCAAATGTTTAATGTTTTCACTAGCTTTTAACTTATTTATCTGTAAATTCACCCGCAACCCTAATGTTGATAAAACTGTCCGGAATCGGTATATATTTTATCTATATTAGTAAAATGGATTGGTTTATTTTTCGAGGTTAGGATATTATATAATATTTAAGACCCTCAGCCCTCACCGAACATTAAAAGTTTACACACTTTTCTAAAAACAAAAGACTAGTATGAGCCCACAACTTTACATAAATATAGTTTAATTTTAGATATACCTGATGTTAAACGATATCAATATAAATAGAATGGTAACTCTTGGATCCTGCAGCAGTGATATCATATATCAATGATTAATATGTGTCTGGGTGTTATCGGTGAAGAACAAAACACATGAAGCTACAAAAAACAATTATAGCAGTGTTTACTTAGTTAAACAGTGGAGCCAGAAATATGATTGATTCCTCTTAAGTCCTAATTGAATAGTAGAAGTAGTATAGGACGATATAATGACATAAAACACATAGTAATACATTATAGTGAATGAATTAAAGCGCCTGTAAAGAAAATAAAGCAATACATATTTCAACAAGTACAAAGAATACAAACGTGAAGGCGCTACACCTCGAAAAAAGCAACTCATCTAGAATAATTTGTATATCAATGAAAAAGTTAAGAGCAGTGTGTTATTTAAATAATAACTATAATTTGTATATTATCAGTGTTTTTATCATGGATTATGTAGCATGTGATATTTAACATATTATTAGAATGTGTTCCTGTTCTCGATAAAGTTAAGTGAAAACCAATATAGCATTAACAATGCCTTTAATCCAATCCGGAGTTAAACTTCACTTGCTTACAATAGCTTACAACCACCAGCTTGTGAAACATCTAGATGAGGTTATGATGGATACTACATAATTCAGAAAAAAACAAATGTTATTTAAAATTAAACTATTTCTAGTTCAACAAAAGAAATGTGCGTCTAGTTTTAAGAAGTATTATATAGAAAAAATATTACGTGCGTTTTATTGAAGCATATCACATATGTATTACCATCACAATTCAAGAAAATATAGATAATACAAAAACATAAAACTGAACAACTATTTATTGGAGAAAATAATAAACTATAATCGATTAGTTCTTCCAGTGGCTTTAAAGCGATCCTGTTAAAATCCGTAGCCGTCAAAGCAAACTGAGCGAAAATATTCTCACAGAGAGTTAAGCGCTTAAATCGCATGGAGGTGATGAGTTTTTAATCTAAATTCAATACACACTTTCTTAGCCTTTCTTTTAACAAAACTATTCGTGATGTTCAGCGCTGTAATGTTGTTTTTACTTAAAACTTGGCTGGTATTTTATTTATCTTATAGTATTTTGATATTTGTTATTGACCAAATTGATAAACGATTTTTACAAGTACTTATTTGTTTATTTTGATACTAGTTTTGACTATAGTAAATAATTTTAAAAATGCTACTGGAATCTCCTTATGTCCAATAGAACTTTTTTCAAACCACAGTATATTATATAAGTTACTCAGTTAAGTTATAAGTTTATTTATTATTAATGTATAAGTTATAAGTTTTTTTTTCTCGAAATTATAAAAGAGAAGCATTCAAACATGTAGCTAGTTTAATATATAACATCTGAAATTGTCCTTCTAGTTGTATTTTGTAAGCAGTACGTTAAGAAAACTCATCGAAACTAAACTAACTACAATAAGGCCAGCCTGTCTGGTCGTTTGTAACAATATTTAGGGGACAATATTAAATTAAATATATAATGCCACATCAAAGAGGGAGGTTGTTGTACTCCAGGGCGCTGTCGAAGTCTGTTTAGTGGACGGCTAAGCGTGATGAGGGATGGATGTACAGCCTCCGGGAATCACACGCGCGTTATCATATTGAGAGCAAATAACTACGAATATTTCCATATAGATAACAACATAACATTATTGAATTTGTACATATACATTTTTTGAGTTTATAAAGAGTCTGTTGCTGAATAACTATTGTTTTGAAATATCTTAAAACATGTGTAGCCATGTTAAGCTTATTTAAATTTATATAAATACTAGCAGACTCGGCCACGCGTTGCTGTGGTTGCTAAGGTTTTGGATATACCTATTACATTGTAGTAAACTATTTTAGAAGTCACGGTATTAGAAAAATAAAATAAAAATTTAAAAAACCCCCGACCGCTAAGTAAAGGAAAAAAATTAAAATGCAAGTAAATTTATCAAGGCCAATAACGAAATAACAATATTTTGATATAAAATAATATTGTGACTTAAAATTAGATGTAAGTTATCCTATGTTTCAAGTTGGATCAAACTACACACGGTGTGCAAATTTGATTAAAATCGGTTAAGTAGTTTAGGAGTCCATCGCGGACAAACAACGTGACACGTAATTTATATATATTAAGATAGAATGTAAAAAACCGATACGGGCAGGGATTCGAACCCGCGACTACTGGGAAACCGTCCCGTCGCTCTACCAACTGAGCTACCGTATCGCTGTCCGTTTCGGTGAATTAAGCATTCCATATGTGATCGTCTTTATCGGGACGGTGGTGACATCTATTAGGTTTCTTTCGAAAATCCTAACCAATGTTTCTAACTTTGCAGTATAGATAAACATTGAAAAGATGCCACTACCGAAATCAATGTTTTGAAATATCTTAAAACATGTGTAGCCATGTTAAGCTTATTTAAATTTATATAAATATAGAATGTAAAAAACCGATACGGGCAGGGATTCGAACCCGCGACTACTGGGAAACCGTCCCGTCGCTCTACCAACTGAGCTACCGTATCGCTGTCCGTTTCGGTGAATTAAGCATTCCATATGTGATCGTCTTTATCGGGACGGTGGTGACATCTATTAGGTTTCTTTCGAAAATCCTAACCAATGTTTCTAACTTTGCAGTATAGATAAACATTGAAAAGATGCCACTACCGAAATCAATGTTTTGAAATATCTTAAAACATGTGTAGCCATGTTAAGCTTATTTAAATTTATATAAATATAGAATGTAAAAAACCGATACTGGCAGGGATTCGAACCCGCGACTACTGGGAAACCGTCCCGTCGCTCTACCAACTGAGCTACCGTATCGCTGTCCGTTTCGGTGAATTAAGCATTCCATATGTGATCGTCTTTATCGGGACGGTGGTGACATCTATTAGGTTTCTTTCGAAAATCCTAACCAATGTTTCTAACTTTGCAGTATAGATAAACATTGAAAAGATGCCACTACCGAAATCAATGTTTTGAAATATCTTAAAACATGTGTAGCCATGTTAAGCTTATTTAAATTTATATAAATATAGAATGTAAAAAACCGATACGGGCAGGGATTCGAACCCGCGACTACTGGGAAACCGTCCCGTCGCTCTACCAACTGAGCTACCGTATCGCTGTCCGTTTCGGTGAATTAAGCATTCCATATGTGATCGTCTTTATCGGGACGGTGGTGACATCTATTAGGTTTCTTTCGAAAATCCTAACCAATGTTTCTAACTTTGCAGTATAGATAAACATTGAAAAGATGCCACTACCGAAATCAATGTTTTGAAATATCTTAAAACATGTGTAGCCATGTTAAGCTTATTTAAATTTATATAAATATAGAATGTAAAAAACCGATACGGGCAGGGATTCGAACCCGCGACTACTGGGAAACCGTCCCGTCGCTCTACCAACTGAGCTACCGTATCGCTGTCCGTTTCGGTGAATTAAGCATTCCATATGTGACCGTCCCGATAAAGACGATCACATATGGAATGCTTAATTCACCGAAACGGACAGCGATACGGTAGCTCAGTTGGTAGAGCGACGGGACGGTTTCCCAGTAGTCGCGGGTTCGAATCCCTGCCCGTATCGGTTTTTTACATTCTATATTTATATAAATTTAAATAAGCTTAACATGGCTACACATGTTTTAAGATATTTCAAAACATTGATTTCGGTAGTGGCATCTTTTCAATGTTTATCTATACTGCAAAGTTAGAAACATTGGTTAGGATTTTCGAAAGAAACCTAATAGATGTCACCACCGTCCCGATAAAGACGATCACATATGGAATGCTTAATTCACCGAAACGGACAGCGATACGGTAGCTCAGTTGGTAGAGCGACGGGACGGTTTCCCAGTAGTCGCGGGTTCGAATCCCTGCCCGTATCGGTTTTTTACATTCTATATTTATATAAATTTGAATAACTATTATTTTAATAATTTGTTCCAGTCCGCTATTATTTTTTTCTGTATATCTTACTGTGTAAAATATGCATTTCAAGTTAGTTCATAATATGCAAAGGTATAATAAAAATTTTATTTACTTTTAAATAAGACAGTCGTTTTGTTTTTTTTATTTCAATGAACCATTTGACGGCAAAAGCCACAATCGCCCGGAGATACGAAAAAGATTTTAAATTGTTGTTTCTCGTTTTGTATTGGTTCTGTATATTAAAAATATATAAAAAACTAATATGTATTCATATATCATCTTAAAGAATTAATATTATTTTGTTGTTTGATCTTGAAACTTTATAAATACATCTCTATATTTTATTTCTTAAAATATAACGACATTAGAAAAATAAATGTATCTTCGTTCTAATTTCAATGTGTGTGAATTGATTTAAATATTTAGATCTAAAAATGAAAGAAGATAACGTGGTAGATATATAGCAAGAGATTTCGATTTTAAAATGAAAATTGTAATCTTAAGATCTTGGAGTTTTTAGGAAAGCTGTTATTAATGATCATAAATAATAATAAAATGAGACTCGATGTTTTTATCTATTCTTCAGGGAACCCTAAACAAGGAACCCCGCTGACACCGGCTCAGCCAATAAAAAGACACCCTTTACAAGCAGTGACGCCGAAGGCTAGAAATTGTTTATGTCTTCGTTTTATAATGTTTTTGTTTAACTAATTTATGTTAATAATTAGTTTTATTACTTCTAGTTTAGAGAGTTATATTAATAAGCAACTATAGATATTAAAAAGCTTAAGGAAAGTATATGTATTTATAATATTTAATATAAATACTCTTGAATCTATTTTGTATGGTATTAGCCAGTAAAAAACCAATGAAAAGAACCGTTTGAGCTTCAATACATTGTGTAATTTAAACAATTTATATCATAAAAGCTTATCTATATATTATATGAACAACTTAAGGCTTTATTTGTTTTAATACATATTAATAAGGCTACAATACTATTTAGTATAAATAAACATAAAATAGATGTTTTGTTCTTTTATTTTCTAGTTTTTCTCGATTTGTCTCAGTTTTTTCTATGATTATAGAATGATATCATTGTAAGCATGAACTAGTCTCTATTATTATAATTAATATATTATATATATATTAATATTCACTGCTACTTGGCAAAAACAATTTATCTATGGTTTATTGCAAAAAGGTGAAGAATGCGTTAATAAAATAATAAATATAAAGTTCCAAATATTCAATTTATACCATTTCTTTCTATATTAATATATAGTTATCTCAACGATACCTAAAGATATCTGAAAACGAAAGTTACTATCATTTCTTAGAAATTAATTCAACTATAAACAATCGGCTTTATTTGTAATTCAGAAGCAATGTAACTTATATAGTTAAACTAAATTAAGAGGAATGTCTTGGTCGTCTGTTCATCACAGTCATCAACGTTATGTAGTACGACTCATTAACTTTTATACGCGGTTCATAATATTTTTTATATGTTTACTTGTAGCTCTGTTAGGGGGGTGATACACTTAAAGATACTATTTATATTATTACTTCACTATTTAAATATATCTTTTACTTATTGCTATAATTACATGCTATGTATATTGTACCAAAAATAACAGCCAATTATAAATAATTTATATGTGGACATACTGTTTATTTATTTATGTTTATTTTCATCAAATTACTATATTTAAAAAGGTTTGACCAAATCTTTCATTAAAAAAAATAAAGTAATTTACATTGCTATAGTTTGTATACATACGTGTGTAAGGGTCTTAAAGAAAGTTTTTTGTGAGACCCCAAATAGACACAACGACTAATGTACCGAAGAAACGGTAGTAATGACTTATTATGATAATAGTTCGTTGCTTCACTTCTTATGAAATGTTTATCTAACAAAGTTTTTTTTATACTTACACAAATATCTCTTACTGGATAATAAATTTTATTTGCCGAATGAAGTCGTAGGTAATTGACATGTGAATAAACTTTATCGTTTTTATGTTTACTTCGTTCATGTACAAACACAGCCTTTGATTTTTCACCAGTTATAAAACAATTAACAAGGATACGAATGGAAATGAACGAAATGAATCGTTTCCGGTTCAACACAAACAGCCTCGCTTCCGGTATGATGTCAATAAAATCGTTTACTCTCAGAATGTAAATTGACTTACAAATCTAGTTGTTTATTCTAGTATCTTTTGTTTATTAAATACATATAGACGGAATAGTAGATTTTTAATTTTGCAAATTAATTTCTTAACAGCTTTAAAAAAAATTTGAAAAGCAGTACAATAAAAATTTAATAATACATTTCATTGAACTGCAAAAAATAAAAGAATACCTAGGTACTTTCTGTTCTCTAATTACGTGCATTATTATAATTTACATAAATATATTTTAGTTATTTAGATATAATATACTTATAGAGTTGTTCATCCCAAGTAGAATTTTATATTAGATGTTTTACTGTTTGTAGCAGATCATTGTTACAAAGAAAGTAACCTAATAAATGATGTAATCATATATATCTGCGACACTAAAATATGTAGTCATAAAAACTTTTTTAATCAATCGACCCAAAACACAGTACTTTACTAGAATCATCAAGTAAGTGATATGGAGGCAATAATAAACATTTTATATCTCTTGTGTAAAATTGGGATTGCTTTGTTTGTTGTCACTGTAGTTGTGATGTGATGAAGAGAATAGACATATACAGGATTTTATTAAAAAGGAGCTTTTTAGGCTTATTATGTGAAATAAAAATTCTAAACTTATTCAAATTAAATCTAGACTAAAATTAAAACCTTAACTGTACCAAATACTATTGTCTTGAAAGCAAAAGCACTCATTAGCCCCATTCATGACGATTGTAAAGCTATAAATTTGTCTTCAAACCCGTGTTAAGTATTTTACATAAAAACACTAATTTGAATATACTATGGAGGATAACAATTATTTGTAAATTAATAATAATAGCACAAAATAAAATAGGTTCTTAAAATAATAACAGAACGAAACAATTAACAATGCCTTTCCTTTCAAGCCCTAAAATTACAAATAAAATATATTTTCAACTGGGATTAAACACGTTTTAGCAAAGTGTAGAGAAGTTGAACAATAAATCGTTGTAGGAGCTCGTCCACGTGACCGCTCGGTCCCGTCACGTGCACGTCACGCACGTGTG
This sequence comes from Napeogenes inachia, assembly GCA_959347355.1. Classification (NCBI taxonomy): domain Eukaryota; kingdom Metazoa; phylum Arthropoda; class Insecta; order Lepidoptera; family Nymphalidae; genus Napeogenes; species Napeogenes inachia. The sequence continues at coordinate 11,117,126 of OY365804.1, read as the reverse complement.
GAATCACCTTGCGACTATTTAAAATAGAGTCCTGTGAAATGTCTCATTTGTAGATATACGTGATACTATTTAGAAAACTCTACTGAACCTGCTTGTGCCATCGACTTTGTAATCGATTTTAAAAGCTTCTTTGAATATTTAACAATAAAAGTAGAGTATGTATGACCTCTCTACAAAATTAAAAAAAACATTAACCGCTACTGTTTTAAAATCTTTATGATAAATCAGTTTCTCGTAAAACATTTTTTCATAGACAAAAGCTCATAAAATTAATTGACCCTAATTGCCATAAAAGTTAGCGACAAATATTCAGCTTTTAATGTGTTTTTTAAAACACATATTCTAATTAAAAAACCCCAATGAAACAATAACAGACGTCACTTGTCTGTTTATTGTAATCACTGTTAAAAACTTCAATGATTCGTGAAAAATTTACGAAAAACTAGAACCATAGCAACAAGTTCGATAAGGTCTAGCGATTTTTAAAACTGCCCAAAACCGTGGACAACAACAACTTTAACTCTTCTAAGTGGAACGAACTGTAAAGAAAAAATCGTATTCCTATTAAATTGAAAACTAATATTCTGAATACTCTTCTTTTTGTTATTTACCGACTTGCTAAAGTAATTTCTGTGAGATATAGTTTAAATACAGAATGTAATATATTATATTTACATAGTTGAATTTTTGGTTCCGAAGATTACATTAGTATTTTAACTAACTCACAAATCTTACCCTTTCTTATGTAGATAAGAAATGGCACTGATTATTCTTCTAAGATATATAAGTTTTTATTCTCCTAAACTTTTTTTTTTTTTTTTTTTTAACGTCAGGAATCCTCATGGATACACACCTCCATCAAGGGGATGATGGAGGTGGTTATGTGAGACTCCTACTCACTAAACCTGACGGTTGCCGCCGCCGTCATAATGGGACACCACGGGATCGCTTTCGCACTCACCGCGATGCCCCGACGTGATCCACGGAGAGGGCACCCCGCAACGAGGAGCACCCATCCCTTTTTCGCAGGCTTGATAGATCGTGGAGGGATCCCCTTCCCCCCACCCAAGCCTGCTGCCTCTGAAGGGGGCCGAGACCCCCTTCTAGCTGGACTCAGTCTCAGAATCGAGCCAGTTGGACAGACCGACTCGACCATTGACCGTGTCCAGCTCCGCCGCCGGTTATCTCCCCGAGAGGAGACCACCGGTCAGACCCCCTGGAAGAGCACACTCCCATAAGACCCAGTGATGCGCAGACAGCCTCACTGCAACACACTGGAGTCGAACGTGAGTCCGCTCACGTAGGGGGCCCAACGTCGAACCCGACAGGCCTTTACCGCCGGCCACGGTGATCAGCCGAGACCAGCAAGAAAAAGGCATAAGTCGGGAACCCACCACGCCCAGACCAACCATCACCAAGCGCAACCGTGGCGTCGCGCTCGGCAACGATTAATCCAGGCAACGTCTCGGACCGTCTCCCCACCAAGCACCCTCTCTAAAGTGCTTGGTGGAAAGAGGTCCAGACCCTAATCGCGAACCCGCCCACACAGCCGCGGAACCACTCCACAGTCCACTCTGCTATCAGAGAAGTACCAGGAGTAATTCCGCAGCCGACCCCGGCAAAGAGGGCCTGCGCCCTCCCACCCTCAACGCCCAGGCCAACTTTCCAACGTGATCAAACGATGGAAAGAGGCCCAAGCCCCCCCGCAGACAGACCACCCCGAAAGGCAGCCTGCCCGCCAGCCAGCCATGAACCGGGCACAAACCCCCATGGCCGACCTCCACCGCGCCGAGTATTAGCCAACGGCTAATGCAAACCCGAAGGATCACATTAACCGTTGTTGCCCAGGGAGCACCGGCCCGTACCGCTTCCGATGCCACCGGACGAATCCGAGCAACAAGGGAAACAGACGGGCACACGAGGAGGTTCCCGGCGACGGCCCCCCTTTATTCTCCTAAACTTACGTAACTTATGATTTTGTGTAAGCCGAGAATCAAACCACGGAATTCTCCTCGAAGAAGGTCGTTGGAAACAATCTTCTACTTTCAGCTATCACCGATGCTATTTGAGATGAAATTAAAACAAACATATTAAATGATCCGTCAAGTAATTTAAGTGATTAAAAAATAATTTAAATGCAATACTAAATTTATTTTTGTATAAATAATTTCTGTTTTCGATCAAAGGAACTTCGTAACTCCCATTAATTTTGTTCGATAAAAAAGTTGGACATTAACTGATTATTTGCATCAACGACCGAAAAAAAACTAATTACAGAGCAATTAAAACTTGCTAAAGTATTTTACTTTTGAAGGATTACAGATAAAGAACAATTCTTAATCGAAGAGTCTGGTGTGAAAAGATCCATCATGGTCATCGTATTAACAGATATTAGGGATAATATTTTTGGTCTAAGGGAGGTGAATTCTTTTCTTGGTCTGTTCTAATAAAAGTTTTTGTTTTATTCTTCCGCACTTATACATCCTGAACATGCGTGTAACGAAATGATGGTAAAACTACGTATATAAATATATATAAAAAACTATAAAACGATGCATACGTCACAAGGTTGTACATCAGAGCTTTGAACCAGAAATACTCTTGCAATTAGCAAATTAATCGACCGGTAACCCATCCCACAATAACGAACGCATCTACGGTCCAGAGTTATGACCACTAATTAGTCCCACAATTAACAAATTCAATACTAACTCTTAAACTAACTAACCAAGTGCCATAATCGCTTGGCGTGGACTATCAAGACTGCAAAAACCACTATTGTTATTGTCTTATGGGACACAATTGCTGATACATCATTAGAGTTATAATGAACTCTATTTTTTAAGACATAAGGGTGATTGTGAATGCAAATAGATATGTAACTATGGTTTATGAGACAACAAGAGTACACTGGATACAATGTTTAGGAGGCAGTTCAAGAGGCTGTTACACGCGTCTGTGGGTTTTATTGTCAAAAGTCAATTATGGTTTGTCTCATACGAGCATTTATATTTATTGCAATAACATTCACTTATACTCTCTTAGTCTGGGCTTTATTAAATTCCCAAAATTATATTTCAAAGCTTACCATTTGGAATTCTGAAAATACCCGCAAATTGTCTCCCGTAAACGAGCAAGTAAAACAAATATCAGTAATAAAAACCATGATGTTCAATACACAAATGATACATGAATTTTATCTTGAATCCTGAAGGAATCGTAAAATTTCTAGATAGCAGGTAGCCTATCTTTTTTCATCTTCTGAAGTAGGTACACATAACAGAGGACAAAATCAAGTCGATAAAAGCTGTGTCCTTACGTAAGGAAATAATAAACAAACGGAAACAAAATATATTTTTAAAGTATAATTTACTAATATTAATCATATATCAACACATGGGTACCGCTGGTATGGTTTACAGTCTGCTGTCAAAGCGTGGAGTGATCAGCGCGTCTTTACACCAGACTTGTTGAGTCAACACGCCTTTTTAATGTGCCAGCTTCAGTAGGGTTGTCACCGTATATTTATTTAATTATTGTTTTATGTTAAATAAAATATGACGAAAAATCTGCTTTAAAATTCTTCACGTTTGAACAAAATACTACAATACTTGAAAAAGGCTTAATAATGTAGTAAAATAATTACAGAATGGTATTAATATTACTGTTGCTTTGAACTCGTAATTTTATATGTTATTTTCAAATGTTGTGTAACTAGAATATTGTTTTTAAAAGTATCAGTGTTCGAGCTGTTATTGTTAGTTTTAATGTTTTAAAATTAGTGTATAAATATATTTTTGATATTAACGTTTAATAAATATTGTATATCAATACACTATAACACATGTGACATCAATTGACACAACCGTATAATTCAATAATATAAACCTTGCAACCCAACAGGCTTCTTTGCGGGTTAGTGGGTTACTTATTGTACCTTTAGTTTTTGCTAAAATACTCAGTTTTCTTATATTTTTTTAGACATTTTCCTTCACGAATAGGATGCAGATAAAGTATGAATTTAAAAAATAACTTTTTTGTCCGACAGTACAGAATATGACAATCTAATTGCAAAAATAATTGCAAGAACAAGAAATAAGTGTCAACCCTACGCTATAAAAGATTATCGCTGAGCTTAGACCGAACCTGAGACCGGCGGGTGTATCAGGACTTGTCTTAAAACCAAGCAGCCCCTACCAATATGTGCCTTACATAATACACTTTAATTTAATGTATTCAATTATATCAGTTAGATATTTAATTAAGTACTTTCATTTTCATCAACTTTTTAATATACCAGTCACTTAAGAAATTGAATACTTTTTTCTTGACTATATTATCTTTGTATATTGTAAGAGTAATCGAAAACGAATGAATATTGGAGTGTTTTCATACTTTGAAAATATTATTAAATCTTCCGAAAATGCGATACTTCCATTAAATATCAACGTAATATTATATTTACTCGATATAAAACTCAATTAAATTACACTTAATTTTGTCGAAAGTATTTTTTTAATTTTTATTACACTTTAATAGAATATTCCTCGGTTAGGAAATTTATTTATGATATATTTACAAAAAATATACTTAACCTAACCTTGTATATGCTCGTTAAATATTAAAAATAATTGAACACAAAAGAGAAATAAAAAGTGACCGAAGTCGATAGACGTAATTGGAAAAAAAAGTAACCAAACTCGCAAGTAACTCGCAAGTAACTCGAATGTGGAAGCAATTTCGCAGCGATCGGAACCCTTTGAGCTTAAGATCCGATGCACTTCAGCTCGTTAGCAGTCTTTATACACCTAGCACCTGTTTATTTTTGGGTCTGGACTTTTGAAAATCATTTAACAACGATAAAAGCTTAACATAGTGTGCATGTGCATGTGCATGTGTGTGTGGGCTTTGGCTACGTCAACTACGTCATTACTGGCGGGAAATTTCTAAAGTCATAATCATCTTAAGTCAACTACATTATCTTATGAAAATATAATTTGACTCTTTATTAACATTTTTCATTATTAAAGAATCTTTGAAGAATTAAGAATATGTAACTTATTCGTTTTATTTTATTATAACTTTTTATCTATCAGTTAGGTTACCTTTAAAGATCTGAGTCAATAACAATAACCATCAATAATAAATAACTAATTCTTAAGAACTATAAGCAATGATAATAACAGTTGACATCAAACCTTTTACACAAGCTAGTTTTGTAAAAATGAATTTGTTCGGTTAATTTAAAAGAGAATTTATCCGCAATTTATATTTTAGTCAGACTTTTGAAATGATTTTCGTTCAGGAACTACCAAAAATCTTTATCCATGGTTTATGAGAGGACTGCAGCAAAAAGGGCCAAAACTACTCAGGGCTTTTAGCGTTAAGGGTTCCGTCGCTCATTATGGCCGAACGGAGTCCACTTTAGGCGTTTTTCTAAGGGATTCGTGATTTTTAAATGCGGCAACCAAGCCTTGGCTTTATGGAGCCAGTGGGTTGAATTTGTTTTATATTATAATGCTTGACGGTTAAAATATGCAGTGCTTTATATAATTAATGACAATTTGAAAATGTGTATAATAATTATAATAATAAAAACTTAAGGATATAATATACTTCTGGGGACTTGGGTTGATTATATAAGTATATGGTTGATGAAAATGTGTACGCTTTCGTATCCACATACTATATTAACACGCTTTTATTAGCTTCGGATGTATCTATCTACCTACCTATGTAACGGAACTTTTGAACATGATTTTGACATACTTTGAAATGTCGGGTTAATATGAATTTTGGCATACTTATTAAGGACCGATTATCCTTGCCAGAATCTTCAGGATAAGGGAATTTCAAGTAAAAAGAGACAAACATATATCCGTAGCGTGCGCCTTGCACATGCGAAATAATGACATAGGATATATGAAGTAGCATATCGTATTCTCGGAGTCTCCTTTTTGTGCGATGATACTATTATATATACAAACAGCAACCTAATCGCCAAATTTTTAAAACGCTTTATAATTAGTATTTTTTTAATTATTTAATAAAATTATATATATCATATTTTTCATATAAAATTTTATTTTATTCTATTATATAATCAAAAAATATATGAGAAGTATGTTGAATTTGATACAGAAGTATAAAAACCATCAAATAAATATAGTTAAAAAAAATAAACTACACGCTTTACAAATGAATCGAACTAAAAAGCAAAAAATAATTCGTAATATGAGAATAATGGGCAAAATATAATAAAATTATTGCGGAAAAAAGCGTGGGGCGCTTCCTGTTATTACTTTTGTGGCATTCTTAGTCATTGTAGTGATTGAATATTTTTTAAAATCAATTTTGAAATATAATTATTAATTTCGAATTAATAGATCCTTCATTTTTTACGGATTTTATTTTATTCTCACTCAAAGTATGTGTTAATAATTTTTATTATTAATTCTGGTGATCTTAACTAGGATAATAAATTAATCTTATCTAGTTATTGTAGTCAATTGTCTTTTACAATTTTTAATGTTCCAATAGGATCTGACCACCTAAAGTAAGTCAAAATCGAGTTCAAAATGAAACAAGATATATGGCACACAGCGCCCCACTTTTTTTGTACGCAATAATTTTATTATATTTTGCCCATTATTCTCATATTACGAAATATTTTTTTCTTTTTAGTTCGATTCATTTTTAAAGCGCGTTTTTTAGTTTTTTTAACTATATTTATTTTAACATTTTTTATTTTGTTACTTTACCCTATCTAAGTAATTAAGCGCTTGAAGTATTGGTTCAGTAAGGCCAGTTTGAATTGGATTACAATAAACTATTTGTCAATAATATAAGGAAAAACATAGTTTTACGTCATTTTTATGTACATTTTATTACCTTCAATTAAATAAATCCTATTTCTCCGATAGGTTCTTTATCAGGGGCAGTTACGAGTACTGTTTTATCAGCGCTACAACGTGATGAGATTACAGTCTTAGTTTGGGAAAACAATTTTACGACAGCATTTATGACTTACTATGCCCCCCGCGACGAAAGACTGGTTATGTATTAGTTTATATATCTCTATCCAATTGGTAAACAATGTTATTATGTAATTAATCTTATATATACTATATGTATATATAATATTGATATTAAATTTTTAAAAATAACATTGGCCAGTTTTCCATCGAAAATAGTAACATTTATTTGTATGTAATATTCGATTTGTTTTATATTTGTTATTATTCCGATTTTATTTTTTTCTTAACATAATTATTCCGCTTAAATTATGATGTGTATAAATAATCTTGCTTATCCTTCCTCTAAACTCGAAGCCATAAATTATAATCGAAAAAGGCCAACCTCTAAAATCACCCAAAACGTGGAAATTATTGCGCTCTCCGCGCGGTGTCAGTGTTGCCGCGTTATATTTTATTTATATCATTTACGAGTGTTGCCAGCCATAAAAAAGTTTTAGTGGGTGTTGTAAAAGTTCCATTTTTGTTGTTAACAGCTGATAGGTTTTGTGCATGAAATATTATATTAGCAAAGTTATTGTCAGCGAAAACAAAGTTACAATAAGTAATAAGTATTATGTATATTAGTATGGAATATCAAATGTTTTTGCATAGTACGTTCAATTTATTTAATAAATTTAAATGTATTTACTGTTACTTTTTGTGAATTTACAACGATCAATAATAAAATATACAACAAAATATTTATCTAGATGATATTAATGTATCTGATTGAAATGTAAATTATCAATATCGTGACTGTCGCCTAAAGTTATTGCTTTCCGACAATCCCAGTTAGCGATAATTAAACTGTCATGCGTGTGACAGATGACATAAAAAAATATGACATTGGATCGCACTTAGCCCTAATGCCTCTTCAGATTACACTGCTGGGTGCTCACTTTACACTGAACATGTAATAAAATATAATTAAATGTTGTTTTTTTTTTTGTTTACAGTCTATTTATACAATAGTTTAAAAAAGACAATACTTTTATCTAACATAAAACGTAAAGAAAGGACATTATAAAAATAATACTCTCTCCTTTATTAATAATAGGATTCCACAACATCAAAAAGCATGTCGGTTATTTGTCTGATGATAATAACAGATTGCAATTCAAAATTTCATTTTCACAACGAAATGACGATTTTAATGGGTCCTTTTTAATTCAACATTCGGTCGCACGTAATGACCAAGGGAGCGAGCCGCAATATGAGTTTCAGATGTACAAAACACCTATGAATAAGCCTGATTTATGAGGTTATAAATTTGAAAGCGGGAGTTTGAACGGAATGCTTCTCCCGCCATATTTCAAAGTAATGTCCCATGTTTAGGCTTCTGAATGTTGACTTAGAATCGTATTGAACACTGCTTTATAATTGTGCATATGTATCCTGATTTGACATTTTATTTATATTATACGAATTATTCTATTTATTTAGAAAGTTCAATAAATTTGTTCAGAAAACTTTGTATTAAGTATTCTCATAAAACTAGCAAAAAACATCAAATGTTTAGGCAACTGAAGCAACATTCATAACCAAATGCGGGCAGTGTAGTGTACAGTACCTGCAGTTGCAATATCCGGCGCCAGCTCATATCCGCTCGCTTCATGTCTTAACCACGTGTCACAAGTCAGAAGCGATTTCATTCAAATCAAAGATAATAAGTCTGGCGAACTTGGCTTTGCGCACTGCCGTGAGTCTGGACTTTCAAGCTTATTATTTTACCATGTCTTATTGACTTATTTTACAGTTCAAGGTTAATTATATTTGTGTTTTTATATTTTAGTATGCGCAGTAAAAAATCAATACACAATTTAATAAATAGAATATTTATACAAATTATATAACAATAAATGTTATAAACTACTTAATCGTATAGCAATGATATTATTACTAATTATATTAGTTTTTTACATAAAATTTTTAAACATAATTCCAAAAAAAAGGTTATTTATTTTGAATAATCGCTGTCTCTTAAGACTTGAGATTACTGATAGTTGGTATATTAAAGCAGGTAGGCAGTGAAATGTATTCCCTACCAAACTTCAGCTGAAAGGAGTTCGGTTTACCGTTTGTCACTTTTTAGGGTTCCGAACTCAAAGGGTAAAAACTAAGACTTCGTTGTCCATCTGTCCATCTGTCTGTCCTCAGGCTGTGTCTCATTAACCGTGATAACTAGAAAGCTGACATTTTCTATGTTTTGTTTTTAACAAATCGTTTTAAAATTTTCATTACAACAAATAGTAAAACTAAATACAATAAATATTTAAGGAAGACACTGACCCCATGTAATTTCTGTTTGTTTTTAATAATGGCCACAGATAAACAATTGAAATTATCGCAGAATATTTAGTGACTTTAAAAGTAAATAATTGGATCAACATAAAATAAATATTACATTCAACCCATACACACCTACCCATACAACAGATGTGATTTTACGACGTTATTTATAGATAATGGTACGAACTCTTCGAACGCGAGTCTGACTTGCACTTGGCAGGATTTTTCATTTTTTCTCTTTTACTTCGTGCATTTGTAAGATCTATTAGATTAGAAACAGTAATATATAAGACAAAGAAAATGATATGTTAGTCCAAGACTACGCAAATATTAACGATATTTTTTTAATATTTATAGTGGTTTAAACTTTATGTTTGTCGATATGTTCTGAACTAGCAATCTGTATTTTATTTATCCAAGTAATATAAAAAAAAAATTATATAAGTCTATATCCAAAGCATTACGTATTAAGTAATTATTTAAAAACGTATTTGATAATAAAGGTTAGTTTTGATAATTTGTAAACATTTATATTATTAAGTATTTGCTTCTTTGGCTTCCACACTGTTAATTAAAATTGTACTAATTATCTTTAAGAGTTGCCTTTTTGACAACAAACTAGGTAGATAATTACAAAATTTTCAGTTAGAGAAAATATAATTCAAGGTAATATAAAAAAATGTGTAGGCGGGAAAAAACGGCACAGGTTGTTTATAGCGTCAGTTTGCGGTTCGCCGTGAGACGCCTCGAGGGAAATTAGTGAAGACGCCGAGATGCGCCAACAGACACTACAAAACACCCAATTTTGAAGTTTTAAACTGCCAAGTGTCTACGAATGGTTGGCTGGTGTATGGTTTCTTTTTAATGGTCCAATAAAAGTCTATGACACCATTACTTTCTTTTGCTAGAATGCGTATTATATAAGGGCCAATGTAACGCTCAAACCTACAATGTATACGAATTTTGATTAAAACAAACTAATTAAAATAAACTATATACATTCGTTATTACTTAATATTCGAATTAGATAGCTTCGACAACTTTAACCATGATATACTTTGCAAAGGAATCTTTTTTGAATTTATAATATTATTTTTATTTAATTTAAGACCTACAATAAAATACCTTGTACGTACCTTGGGCGAATTCAGGTATATAGTTTGCAATATCACTTATTTTACTAAAAGATAATAATATGAGTAAATGCGTGTGCACCCATTTCTTACATTTTTTAATTTAGAAAAATATAAACATGAATCCAGTAAATACTCGGTTACAATTGACTGAAACAGATGCTATTAATGGTTTTTTTGCTTATTTTCAACACAACAATCACATCTCGTTTAAATACCGAAATATGCACTTAAAGGCACTTTAATTTATCCATATAAATAAAAGCAATATGCACAGTTTTTTTAAAAGGCAATGAATAAAAAGCAATATCAGTTTAAAATATATGTTATTTTGATAGGATAAAAATAATTTCTAAATAATTATTGAAACATAATTAAACCCATAAAAACTCTGCTTTTTCTTTTACATGTTAAAGTTCTTTAATCTTTTGTAACAAAAGTGATCCTTTTTTGATAGATATTACGATAAAATATAAAAAATATGATAAACCCTGATTAAACATACTATATAGTAATAACTAAAATTAGATAGTATTAATATGGAACAACAAGTTGCTTTAATAAAAATACTACTCTAGGACATGAGCAATGTAATATAATTTATTTATACATTAATTAATTATAACTGGATGACACACGATGAAAAAAACTGCAACAAAGTAAATAGGTCTGTGTATCTTTTGAGACTGCACAGACTGTGTTGAAAGGCTCTCAACACATTTCTTCTAGCGTCATGAATAAATCATACACTGTAGGCTTTAATATTTATATATACTATATACTGTTACGTTGTTGTATTTGTTGCATTTCAAATTGTATATTAAATAATTAATTACTGTTTTTAATTACATAGTGATCTTAGAGAAAACTTTACATTTAAAAAACTTGATATAACTTTACATTTATTAAACCCCGTATATTAAGTAATTATTTGTTCGCGTGGGCGTAAAAATAAAAAGAAACCTAATAACTATTGAAAGTTTTATACAAATAAAAATACATATTGTCAAAGCTAACATCAAATTGGATAGTTAATTGCCACAGACCTGAAAATAGCTGGCGATAGAAGATAAGCGGCCGTCATGTTGTTTTGAAACGAAATACCAAAATTACATAAATACCTTATGATATTTACTGTTTTATATATTTTCCACTTTCAATTTATAATAGTGATCCCTTATTATTGTGATAACTGTTTTACAAACTTCAATATTTATTCAATATTTTATTTCGTAAATAGTTCATCTATTTACAAACAAATAGAACCATCGCGATAAATTTGATAGGAAGGCCTAACGATTTTTGTCAATTTTATGTGCAAAAAAAAATGGCAGTCAGAAAAACCAGCAACCAGTCACCGCAAGCAGCACCCGTTATCAAAAACCACGCAAAGGTCAGTCATCACCACCTTCGCCATATTTGAGGGACGGGGCAACCCGTCTCCCGACGCTACCGCAAGTAATAACTTTTAAGGGAGCGGTGTGATGCAGTCAGTTAACGAAAACAAGAATAACAAGCAACCTGAAACAAATTGCTTAGGTTACTAGTTAATCTCCAAAATTCAATTAATTTCATTAATCAACCCATCATTCATTCATCAATCAATTAACACTTACCAGCGTAATATTGACCTTTATTGTAAAATTGGATTTTTTTAGATGTAATGCTTTACTAGGGGATTTAGATATATAGTATCGGTTAGCACACAAACATTCCTTAATTTCTTAAGGGTTAACATTTAAACGGTTTCTGGGAGCTTGTTGAATTAAACCTACAGGGCCTCATAAAAGAATTACTGACTCTTTTACGTCGAGTAACAGGTGACGCGAGTCTGTGTGTTTTCTTTTAATTAATATTGTGTATATTGCTGTGTTTAATAGATGATCAGTATTTTTGTACATATTAAAATTTTCAGAAATGTGAATAAACAATATTGGTATTAAAGAATCTTTTTTTTTTTTTATTGCTGGTAAGATTTTTCTGATAAAACGAAACTTCAAATGTAAAAAACTTGTTTTATTACAAAAAAACAAACATATTTGGCTGAGGAACCTCCTGAACTGGATACAGATTGCTTATCTTCAGAGAATCTACATGAAGTTGGTCATGTAGGTAGATAAAAGCAACCACTACCACCCATAAGAATACCGTTTTGAAATTCTGAATGTTAAACACTATAAGTAATGACCGAGTTTCTAAATCGGAAAACATCATCATGGTAGGATTTCATTTTTAGAACATTGAAACTCAAAGTCTAAGTTTAGCATCTGTTTTTCAAAATTATTTTACCGAAAATATTTGATAATAATTAAAAATCTATGACTGTCACTTAGTTGTTGCGAAGGAGCGAAAATAGTTCTTGCGAAAAGCCACAAAGAAATTATGATGTATACTTACTATAAATTTATAAATAATGCTAAAATATTTATATTTTTTCACTTCAAGAACTTAACAAAATAGAACACTAGTCCAGTATAGACATGCGGACATATTCATAATGTATTACTTACTGATGCTTTTGCTACAATTTTTTTTTTTTTTTCCCAAAGAAAAATAGCACGATTAATTAGTGTTTGATCGCGATGCCTGCGGCTCTCGAAATTAATTTCAGTTCAGTACAAAATAATTATTATTTTTCATCAGTTTCTGTACCTGGCCGGTCGTTACCGTAAATGAGGGATGTTTTTGACTTTGTATTAAACTATCAAATATTAATTACATTTAGATGTACTGTTTTGTAAATTAATAATCTTCGTATTGATTTATCTTGTTTTAACTTATGTAAATATTAGGATTCACAAAACAAATTTTATTTTTTTTTTCTATTTTGACCCAGCCTTTGTACATAAAAAAACATACATATTTAAATTTATTATAATACTTATGAAACGTATAATAATAAACATTAAATTAATATATCTATGTTAAATCTACTTAATATAAAATTGGAAGTTAGATGATGCTCAAAGAGAATTTTTACCGGGAAAACAGGCTTTTATTAACAGTTCATAAATATTTAATACGACTTTATAACCTTATCAAATATTATCCTCTGTATAATGGAATGATATTTTTATTTGGGTATGTGGAGCTTATTATATTCTGCCAAACATAAATAATAAATTAAGAAAAACATTATGTGTATAACGTCGTGATACCCAAGGGCGCACCCAGATTCTATGCTTGAGGATGGCAAATCATTTTTTTTTGCTACATTTTTGTAATTTTTTGGAGCTGTAATTTTACAACAAATATGATTTGGAGAACAGAAGGTAGTAGAGAGGTATACGATGTCCGGGGGGAGGCAGCTCCCCCCTTTGGCCTTCCTCGGTATGCCTATGATGGTACCTGTTATCAGATCATGGGTGGTGATGATCACTTGGTACCAGGTGAACTGTGTGCTCTTTTGCACTCCTGTAATATAAAAAAAACAACAAAAACTCTCTTTCTGTTTGTCAAGTTACAATTGGGCTAAGTTATTGAACTTACTTTCAAGTGATTAAAATTTATTCTAAATATACAATTTTACAAGGACATAAAATTGTATAAAAGTAGGAATATTCTAGTTTTATTTAAATTATAGTCTAAATCATTGATTTTTTTTCAATGGTAGGTAATAAATATATTTTTTCAGCGATAATAAGTAGGGTACTACTAACTTATCATGGGGTAACTCTGAATTACTCATGATAATCAATGATCATGTCATCGACGGATATGCATTTTTATGCGACTTAGTTAACGAGACGAGTTTATAGGAATGCGGTTGAACACGTTTTTGTAATTATTTATTTTTTTGTTTTTCTTCGTATCGATTCAAGCTAGTAATAATATTAAGATTTCATTGCTCTTTTATAGCTCTATTTACGTGTCTTAATATTTGAAGAAGGCATTTCATAATTCACATGACCATTTAGTTTAAGAATCCTATTGAATACATTTTTATAATTTTGTTTTTTTTTTTACTATTCTTTGTATTGATTGAGCTTCTTGTAATATTAAGATTTAATTGCTTTTTATTATGTTTATTTACGTATTACGTACTTAATCATTAAAGTAGGCATTTCATAGTATTAGTTTGCTCGTATTCATTTAAGTGGTTAAATATAATTATTTGTTTAAGGCTTGGCACTGACTTCAAACCTATTAGTAAATAAGACATATAAATAATACGTAGTATATAATAATTATTAAATCTTCATTATTATTTACTTTTTAGTCTTAAAGTAGGTTTTTTATATTTTTTATTTTAGGCAAGCACCAGTACTGCCAGAACAAGTCAAAGATATAATGCCATATACAAGATTACAATAATCTTATACAGGAGTCATCCAGGAGTTATTTAAGAAAAATTCATCACCTCTCAAAAGACCGTAAGTAGGAAATCTCGAGAAACTAACAAAAACCGATTGTGAATTTGAAATGTCAATTATTATATGGGGTGGTAACCCCTACCACCCCAGAGGTAAATTAAACGTCTCGAAAAAGTTGCTGAGAAAAAAAAACTAAAGATTGATAAAAAAGATAAATACTAAAAGACTAAAAGGAAATGTGAACAAGAAAAATAAAAAAGGCTGACATAAATAATAAAAGGTTCATCTGCAACATGGAGGGATTTATATTTTATTTTATGGAAAAAAACATTCATCCACCATCAGAGAATTGAATTCATTCAGAAAAAAAAATGTCTGTTATGGAAGAGAAAAAATGTATGTGATTGTGTGCTAGTAATTAATATTGATCTCATTATTAATTATTTCATTTTGCTTATGATTACAAAGTTTCAAAGATTTGAAAATTTTGATTAAGCTATATATATTTGACGATGTGGGAAAATTAGAGTTTTAACAGTTACTTTAAGTTTTATTATCACTTTAACTACTTTAAGTAAGTACAAGTTACACATATTAATTAACTTTTTATTATGTTTTCATATTCTCAAAAAAATATCCGATTTGCCCCGACCTACCCAAGTAAATGTTATGCTATGTTCTACTATAACTTAAACAATAAACGATGCTATTATATTATTATACGCATGTGATGATAAAAAATCATGCGACATTTTTTTAAACGCTTGAGTTATTAGTTAAATTCTCGTTAGTAACTTTTCATTACACATTATGTTTGACAAGTCTTTGTAAGCGGCTTTGCCCACGCTATCAAGTAACCAGCGTTTAGTTATCTTAGAACCCTTTTGAAATGTTCTTTTTCTATCCCTTGGGAACAATAACTCCTTATTGGGATAAAGGTACTAAATGTTATTTTCTGTGCCCTTGGCAACTTGTTTCCGAAGTTTAATGATGACCGGTTGAGACTTGAGTAGCTACTTCAGACATGAATTAAAAAAAAAAAACATACAAACTAACACTTTCCTTTTTTTTAACATTAGGTAGTAGATGAGTGACTCCAATGTTTAGTTTGAATACATCTTTCTTGTTGACATGTAAAAGTGTTTTTTTAGGAATTACATTGAACATGACATTGAATTAAATGGAACATAAATGTTTTAACATTGAGATTTGCTTTTATTTTTTTAATCAAAGATAAATATTTTCTTATATTAAAGTATATACTATTTTAGCCAATCATTCACTTCTAAAAGCTTTATTTATTCGTACCTTCCATAATAAACTAAGTCAACCTACTCTATAATATCTATTATTTAATCCTAACAGCCGTATCGAATAGCCCTAACAACGTATATCTTTCAAAAGATACAAGCGGATGGTTTTTGATTGAAAAAAATACTAAACGAGACATATTCGGAAAAGCAATTCGATATTTTTAGTCTGTTTCAACTTTATACTTTTGTGCGATCCAGCGATTTGATAAAAAAACTATTTTCTCTTTGATATCATATTTACACTGTGAGCTTACCTATGGTAGTTAGTATTTCCACATGCGCTACATATTTTTTCATATTTCAAATAAACCAAACAAATATTACATCTAGTAAATGTATCTGTTTTCATTAATTCCTTTTTGAGCATCCCTAGTTTAAACAGACCTCTTTTTTTTTTTTTTAGTCTGCTTTCCAACGACTAGTCAAATACTGTTTACAAGAATCCATACATTGAAGGTTGTATTGTAATTATGACAGTAAGCATTTTATTGTTTTGTTGGTTTTTTGCGAAACATCCTATAGATATTATATTATGTCGACTTAGACCACAAGAGAACGCCACACAAAATTAAAAAGTAGTATTATAATTATTGCCTAAACTAGTTTTTGTGTTATTCTGTGAAAATGAGAAAATTTTATGGAGTAAAAGTACCGCAGTAAGTAGTTGACCGCAGCCATAACCCTGCCAAAATTAATTAAAAACCTGTCCAATAGATTTTCCGTGATCAGACAAAGAGATAAAAAGGTAAAGGTTTTAAATATATCTACATTTATTATGTAAATTGTAATTGTTATTTGCTGAATTAAAAAAAAACGATTCCCACGGGTTCTTGGGTGCACTTTTTTCTTTTTTTTTTGACAACTTTTGAGCAGAAAGCAATACCAACAGTCATTCGGTACTTAGTGTCCTCTTGCAGTTTCGGACAATTGTAACCCCGTGTTTTTGTGGGATGTAAGACAATTTACTACTCCAACAACATTCAGGAAAAATATCTATTTCTTACCTTGATAGTGTATTTGTAAATATCTTTCCATTTGACCTAGACTGTCTATCAGTCTAATTTAGTCAATTAGTATTTATCACGAGATTGTTCTAAGTTCCAAATATTTTAAGTACCCACTTTATGTTACGGGGTGGTGGTGGGGGTAATGTAATGTAATGTGGTGGGGGTAATTCTTATTAGCGCAAAAATAGACTCTTTAATGATGTTTTTATAGCTGTTGATGTTTCAAATACCTAGAAAAGTTCAATAAGCTCTTATGAATATCTTAAAAATAATTTGATAAATGAGGCACACGAATTAAAATGGTTGAACGAACCACTTGAGGTCCAAACAAAAACTTAAAATAATAGAAACTAAAAATGTTGAACATATAAATATTGATATGCCTTTGCATGGCATATCAACATTTTGATGTATATTGCATAGCAAGTAGATGTCCGTGAACTAATTGCTGGAATTTCTTACGTTAGTGTCTTTGTTATATCCTGTTTGTAGAAGTTAGAGAAAGTTATGCATTTCAAATAAAACTTACTCGACTATTAAAAAGAAATCATACACCGACCAGCGATTTGTTGGCAGTTTAAAACTTCAAAATTGGGTATTTTGACGCATCCCGACGTCTTCTCTAATTTCCCTTGAGGCATCTCACGGCGAACCGTAAACTGACACTAAAAAATCCAGAAGCAACAAGAATTAATTGGCCGATAGTATTTGCTACCTGCATCACGCTTTACACGGAAGTATAACAAAAAATACCTACTCTATTAAAATGCTATAGCACAGCTACGTAGCAATGTTGTTTTTGTCCGCATATCCTCTACAGTACGAAATGTTTTAATTTCTTTAATATAGCCGGTTAAACCACTAGCGAGAAAAGATAATAAACTAGTCGAGTTCTTAATTAAAAGTCAAGAGAACATGAAACCAGTAATTATATATATATATATATAATGTATATTATAATATATATTATAATATATATTATAACCGCTAAAATAAGATTACATTATGCAACTACTCTTATTTCGAGTTAGGTAAGTTAATACAGAGAATAAAAATAATGAGATTTAATTTACTATTTTGCTTTTGTTGTTTTCAAAGTAAGTAACTAAATGGTACAATATATAAATATATATACAGAGTTATTATTTGTAATTAGTTGACCACCTCTTGCAGGGAGCCTCTCTACATCAATCTCAACATTTGTTCTACGTTTTAAAACTAATAAGTTTTTAAGATTTAAATTTTCCTAAAGATTTTTTTTTTCTCTGAACTGGTATTAACTCTGAGCTTAGGTATGGCTCCCGAGCGTTGACCTTTTAAGTACCTACTACTTACAAAATACAGAGTAATAAGTAAAAGAGCGAGAAAACATTTGATTGTTTCGTTTTTTATCAAGATTTGTAAAAAGTTGCAGAACATATGTTATTAGGATCGATGTAGAGAGGCTGCCTGGAAGAGGTAGTCAACTAATTAAAAATAACCCTGTATATATTTTGTATGTAGTTTATATATTTTAATGTAGTTTACACTATAATCATAAGTGTAACTAACCGAATTAAAACCTACCGTAACTACTAGTAAATAAGAGTGTCGAAACACAAAATATGTCTATTGAAAGCAATGCTCTTTAAGCCATAAGAATTACAGATAATCTTTTGTTTCGGTAATCGCCCCCGGAGGCCAAATGAAACTGACCGAGCCATAAATTATAGAGAACAGTAATAATAGCGCCAATAAAAAGCAATCTTAGCAAGCTTGCCCACTTTTTCACTATTTTTCTGCTGAAACTTCTAATTTATTACAGAAATCTATGCTGCATCACATATATCTTCCTACCTCGGTTAAAAAACAAAATAGGCATTTCACAGGAGTGTTTATATGCATGCAGTGAATAGATAAGCCTGCTTGCTGATAAGTAAAAACTTCGTACAAACGAACGTTCCCTGTCTACTCACCAGAGAGCGTGTTAACATGACCGAACCAAATTGCAGTTGATTATCCATCCCTTGTATAATTATACCCGACACTGGCTACCGCTAATTTACGACAAAACTTTGCTTGCTGTTGAATTAACATGATTTTTATTAATTAATTTTGTAATATGACGATACACCAATTACATGGGAGCCCAATTAACTTTCAAAATTTACAAAAGGATATATAGCTTCGCCTTTTTAATAACGAGCAGCTTCTACCGGGAAGTCATTTGGTTACCGTTTTATTTAAAGACTAACTTATATTGCATCGAAGATTGTAAAAATGAGGTTCTTAGATTAGTGTACACTGTAGGTACTTCTTTCATTTATTCTTTTTGATTTATTTGGTTAATGAGGTAAAAAAATATATATTATTTTGTAATTTGCATGTTTTATTACAAACGCAAAAAAATGAACTTTTCGGACGTAGGCTCGATATAATAAATAATGTATAAAAATTATGCATTTGCCACGACAGAGTACTTTTAGTTGCGACTTGCCAAAAATAATGTTATAAAATCATAGAAAGGAAGTGTAGTTAATTTTAAGTGATCTTTTAGATGGATGGAAGATGATTTGATTGCGTATGTTTCTACGTTTAAAGGTGCTCATAAGAGTATAATTCTTTACTTGATTATAAACATAACACATATAAATAAACAATCACAAAAATAACGAGCTTTCTGCTACCTAGTAGCATGTGAGTCTACAATACAGATGAGAGGCATACATCTTCATTGTTAAAACCCAAAAATATCCCTAGCCATCATCAATTAGATATGAGTATGACGCTATGGCGTGTTCTATTTAATAGATCTTAATGTAGACAGTGTTGTCTCTTTCGCACGTATTACACTTACACAGCAGTCACATGGTTCAAAATATACTTTAATGAGTATAAAATAATTAAGCTTTTTTACAAACTCGATTAAATTTGCACGAGACGACTTCATTTTGCAGTCGTTTAGTGGATTTTTGGTTTGAAAATAGTCTCACTTGAAAGGGGTTGTGGGTCTCCTTTCTCTTTTGATAGTATTTCTAGCCCAAGAAGACGCGTCGTTTTTTTTATTTTTGTGTGTTACTCGCACATAAAAAATAATATATCGTAATTCCACCAATATGATATTAAAAACTAAATATTAAAATATTATTTTGCATCTATATAATATGTTTATTCATTATGCTTATTATTACATTAGTATTTAAATTTAATACTTTATTGTTTTAGATGACCTAAGATCAAATGTGACTTGCCTAATTGAATAAATATGAATTAATATTTATTTTGTATTTTATTTATTTAGATTTTATGTTAAACCTACACTGTCAACCTCTAGGTACTCTACGTAGTCTTGTCTGTCCTACTCCTAGAATGTTTTTAAAAATTTGGAGGAGTGAAATGAGGGAACCTCTACCAGCTGTAATGCTGTTAAAACCCAAACAAACCGAACTAAGCGTAGGCGAGCTTAGGTTTTAGGACCAGTGTTACGCAAGGGTGAAGAGGCTAGCCATGAGACGTCGCCAGGAGACATCGGAGAAGTACTTATTACTTACATCTTATGTTAGGTTTTGCAAAACTAACCGGTATATCTCTAAAACTACAAATTTCCTCACGATAATAAACGGTGTCAGGGAATAGGATTTAGAAACCTCCTCCTCTCTTATTCCCCCTTCCTTCAAATCCACCGACACTAAAGTGGTTTACCCAAATATCTTAAATTAAATTAAATAACACAAGACTACTAAAGAGCACAACTTACTTGAAAGTAGGTTAGACACATTCTTCTTTATTTCTGGATGTCTGAGTTTAATCATAATAAGTATTTTAAAATAACAGAATCTATATTTTAATCTGTGAAGCTAAAAACTTAAAAACCATTTTTACGAAAATTACGAGGACGTAGTAGTATGAAATCTGGCACAGTTAACAATTATTTCGAGAAGTGTAGGTCTATAATTTTATATAACAATATGCTTTTAATACATTAATGTTAAAAAATTATACACAATACCATACAAAACATTACACATACCACTTCAATGTATGTCACACAAATCAAATATGTCAATGTCAAGTAGTGAAGCCAAACAAGTCCTATTTTTATTTAAGTTAGTTAATCAACTGGGCGCAAAGATTTGCTGTCATTTCATTAAATTATTGGTATCTTTACTATATAATTGGTGACTTCGAATGGCTCCAAAACTCAAGTATAACTTGAGTGACATAGTAAATCAACTCATATCAGTTGAGTCGAGTCACAAATTACTACTTGAATTACATCACTAATGTCAAGTATATATTAGTCTGATGTTGAATAGTCACAGAGTTTATGATTTGACGCCTGTCTGCATGACTTAGTAGCTTAAAAGAACTAAAGTTATATGCACAGAGGTGTTAGTTCAAACCCACATAAACATTAAAACTTAAGATTACAGTCCAATATTGGCCATTTGATGGCCACCAGTTAATTATAAAAACAACATTGAGAAAAATTAAATTTAATTAACAGACATTATTACAAGTGTGGTTTTATTTAATATTATAGACATTTGTGTGGAAGTCAGCCCACCCTCACCTGAAACAACATATTATACATATTTATTAATGCTTTTTAACATTTTCGCCAATACCATGATACAGAATAATCATGGTATATTATAAAATCAGTTCAACATATTCTATAATATGTATTAGATATAATCTCTAGATGCCATCTAAACATTTGCTCAGTTGACAGTGGTGCAGGTTTGAGTCTTGTCTCTAGTTATTATTATGTACATAATTAACAGTTCTATACTGTTATCAGTTTTTCAAGGTTTAGTTGTCATCTTTTAAAATTGATAAAGATAAATTAATTTTGTTCTAATGCTTAATTAAGCAAAAATATAAAAAGAAAAAAAAAAGACTTAAATGAATAAATCAGTTTTAATTAAGTTACAGAAAAAAGTAAGATTTAATAAAGAAAATTATTTTAATAGTATTAAACTGAAACAGACTATATCAGATTAAAATCTATGTTCTGGGATAAAACCTCTACTTATATTCATAATACTATATCATTCTGTCATATAAAATGGTCTTACCTAATTATTTTGAACTGTTTGCACTAATGTAATGGTATAGTATAACCAATAAGAAGATTGAAACTCCCAGAATGTTCGAGAACACTGCCAGTTGAATATCTGTGATCATTTTTTCTGCTTTACAGGCGACAGTCTGAAATTATTTTATAAAATTACATCATTAAATGGGCTCAACTGCCGGTGGGTAGACAGTATAACCTATAGTACACCGATATCACATACATTGTTACGAGTTGTTATTGTATAACAAATTGTTATAACAAAAAGTATTTCATTTATGTTACTTCCTCAATTAGAGTATGTATAAATAATTTATGTTTAAAATCAAAAATTAATTTTACTTACAGTAAATAAATATTAACACAAGTACACCGACACGTCAGAACTTTAGAAACATTAATAATTTTGACAGTTGACTCTTCACACAGTGTTGCCAGCGCCAATTTTTTTTTCTCCTATATGTAATCTCGAAACCCCTAAAAAAACCCCTAAACTACAAATTCAACAAATAAAATACATACGTAGATTCTAACTATCATTTAAATTTTACATATTAACCTTAAATTATAACATTCTTCTTGATATTAACATGATGTTTTTGAAATTTTAATTTTAATTTAATGTTATTAGTCAAGTGTCAATAAACAAAATACGGGTCAGCAGTTACAACCTTGCTAGAAAATTATACCTATTATACGGTTTTTTTCAAATATTTATCAAAATTTAAAAACCCCTAAACATTTTGTCCCCCTAAAAAACCGAAGCGCTTAATTTCCCCCTAAATTTAGGGGAAAAACCCCTAAATTGTCTACACTGACTTGACACTAATCTTATCTAGAGTAGAGGTGTTGTACGGCCGTATTCCGAAATACATACCAGTGTACTGGCCAGTAGAGGTTTGCACCGGAGCAGTGAGAACTGGAAAATACCCGGTGATGTACCGGTGGAAATAGTCGATTGAATCAAACGGTGAATAACCGGTTAAACACCGGTGATTGCAGTATGGTTGAGTATTTTTAAATGTGTTAAAATTTTTGATTTATTTAAAACATTTGCACGAAATAACTTTTAAACATCTAGTTGTGCCTGCAACTTCTGTAATTTCGGAGAGAGTATTTTCCATGATAGGGCACACATTCAACAATAGAAGAATTAAAACTAGAGGCACGAGTCATCGCTGATGGACTTGACTGTGCAAAAGTCTGAATCGAGGAATATGAGGGGGTCTGAGAGGGATGAAGAGCGGGCGTAAATAGCGCTGATTGGCTCTTCAGTCGCGTTATGTTCCTCGCACCGATATCAAACCCCGCTCCCTTCTAATGTACACTTGAGTACTCAATTGTTATCGCTATTAATTTATTTTAATTTTAGTCAATTGATAATAAATGTTTATTAATTTATTGATATCGATTGTGCTATATTATTTGATATGATATTACAATATAATCATTAAAATAAAATCGACTGAAGGACTTGTGTCCATGGTCCTGATAAAAATTAAAAAAATAAATTAAATGAAATGTCAAAACTCAAATGTCAATTATTAATTTGTAAATTACTGTTGCCAATGCCCTAAAATTTTTATTTGCAAATAATTGTTACTTATTGTTATGTATGATGTGAATTTTAAAAACAAAAAAAGGGAATTTAATAGATACATTTTAGTCAAATTAGGCATATTGATTATTGCATGGTGGTGCGTACATAACGTAAAATGTATTTGTCTTCCGTTAGTTCACGGCTATTACTCTACGATACTAATCATTGGGAATTAAAGAAAACTTACGGGTGTTACGATGGAGTGCTGAGAGATGTGTCCTGGAGTGATGATAGTAAATATATTTTACAGGTAAATATGAATCTAGTCATGTAATACATTATACAATACTATTAAATATAAAGGTGTGTTCATACAGACTTTATGATTAAAAACAAAGGTTAATTTACAAATATGGTGTTTCAAAATATTATACATTGTTCTAATACAATAATACTCCATTATAGTATTCATATACCGCTTTGTAAATTTTGTTAAAGTTTCTGTCAACTTGTGCTTTGCCCCACTTTTTATTTTAATGAACATTCAAATTAAAATAACTTAAATGTACATTCTTTAATTTAATATTTATCTTACTTTTTGTTTTATACTATAATTTTATAATATAATAATATGAATATTAATCTTACTTTTTGTTCCCATGTAGCTGGTAATCTTGAAGTATATATGTTAATAACAGTAATATGCATAATATGTATATTATTTCTATTTTAAGGTAAACTCTGCAGGACTCATTGAAATTCTCAGTGCAATTGATCATGATGTCAGAAGTCTACAGCACATTCCATTAAAAGGCACCTGGTCAGGAAGCTTTCACCGAGATGGTCATAGAAACATTGCTGTTGGCACGACCAGTGGCAATGTAAAAATTTGGGACACAAAAAACAAAACTATAACCAAAACATTCCCTGCCCCTACTCACCCTGCATGTGTTCATTTATTAAGTTACAATGCCAAAAACACAAGTCTTGCCGCAACAATGGTCAATGGCGATACAGTAATTTACGGCCTAGTCTCAAATATTCCAGTGCTTACTGTGAAATTGAATTGCTCCAAAAGTGTGTCAGCCATGAAGTTCCATCATGAGTCTAGATCTCTACTCGGCTTAGCTACAGATGAAGGCCATGTGATTCTTAGAGATATCACCACTAACAAAGATAGAGCTTTCTTTGAAAACATTCATGCCTCCCCAGTCAGTGACTTTGCATTTTCTCTCATCAATAAGGATGTCCTACTCTCTAGTGGATATGACAAAATTTTACATGTTTACGATATAAGGTTACAGAATGTGGTTTCAACTGTCAGGACTTCACACACATTAACATCTTTAGCAATAAACATTGAAAATCAAGTAGCACTTGGAACAAAAAGTGGAAATATACTAGTCTATGACCTTAGAGATCTAACAAGTCCTTTTAAAGTTCTTAAGGGACATGAAGAAGAGGTAACAAAAGTGGCCTTCCAGCCTACAAGAAAGAAGTCATTTTCTACCGATCTGAGTCTAAGGGAAGAGGTTGAAATTACCTCGCCCATTAAAGTACAATCTCCAGTTAGAACAAGGACATCTGATATGTTTTTTGTTAATGACACTCCGCCTAAACACAACTCCGAAGTATCTCCATATGGTGGGGATA
This sequence comes from Napeogenes inachia, assembly GCA_959347355.1. Lineage (NCBI taxonomy): Eukaryota > Metazoa > Arthropoda > Insecta > Lepidoptera > Nymphalidae > Napeogenes > Napeogenes inachia. The sequence goes on along the minus strand of OY365804.1, from coordinate 11,091,803 downwards.
ACAAAGCTGACTCATTTCTAGTCATGTTAGGTCTTGATAAGTCTAATTTGGATCTGGATGATGACCCAAATAAATCTGTAGATAATGAGAGAAAAAGCGACAAACATGAGTTACGTTATCGTCAATTAGATGCTGAAAAAAATATAAGTAGAATCTCAACGCCTTTAACTAGCCGAGCGGCAGATTTAGGGTTTCCATCACCACTATATATCACCAATGGTGTTGAAGAAAAGGGAGCTTTAACTAATAATCTGACAAATAATAAACAATGCAAGGACAATGCATCCAGTTCTGGGCACATAGATACCAAATCTGTTGAGGAACTTAAGGACTTCATCAAACTGTCGTTATCAGATGTAGCAGACGATAATAGAAATTATTTCCTTCATATTATGATGGCTCTGACCAAACAAAAGTTATATCTAGAGAAACAGTTGTCTTCAATGTCACAGCAGGTACAGAATTTGGTCCAGAACCAAAACGCTTTAGTGGAAGCAAACAGAAAGTTAACTCTACAAATAGATCAAATGAAGATGCAACAAAATTATTGAGTACTCCGAAGTCAATTGAATCTCCTGTGCTATGAAGTATGCCCCAATTAATATTTAAGTTTTAAAATGATATTGCCTATATAATAAAAACTTCCTTATATTGAATTATTATATTTATCTCAGCTCTTAAAATTCAATTGTTAATAAAATTGTTAGTATTATTAATTTTTTGGTGCCATGTTAACAGTTCAATAGGTACATCCTTAGATGTTTCTTTTGAGACATATTGATCTTTAACTTAATCTCGTTAATTGAATGTGGAATTAATTTTTATTTGTTAATATGCATATAATAATAATAATAAATATTAATGCTACCTATATTTTTTTTTATTTATTAATTTTAAAACAAAAATTAAACCTCAAACAGGGTCAGATCCACACAGACGCTATTTGGGCTACAGCACAGGGCTGGGGCCCCATCCAGGCATATATATGCATATAATATATAGCAAATCTATATTATGTTATTTAAGTACATATAATGTTTTCATTGAATTTTGATTTTGAACAGAACTAAGTCTTAACTTTCGCAAATTGGATAATATAATTAATGAAAATAATATTTTAATAAAGGAAACAGCGTTTTTTTTTCTGATTTTAAATAGTAACTCGATTTAACAAAAAATCCTTAAATTTTGTTACATAGGTTTTTAACAGCCAAATATGATGAAAAAAAAACAGCCAAATATAATGAAAAATTCATTGATAATACATATTTTCACAGAATTTATACCAAATAAAATACCAAAAATGTTAAATGCAGATCATTGAACAATTAATATCGTTTTACTACTAATTCGTTAGTAACAACGAAATACAAAAAAAGGTTTGCTAACGTTTGTTTACAGACGAGGTCAGTATATTTAAGAACAAACAATAAAATAAATAGATTAATAAACAAAGTTAAATTGACCTGAAATATCATAAAGTCTTCCTTTCAGCGCGTCCACTGCTAAGCATAGGCCTCCCCCACACGACGCCACAGGTGACGGTTATGAACTACCTCCACTCTCCAGCCATCGACGCTCCACAATCGCTACTATAATATCAGTCCATTGAGTGAGGGGTCTTCCCACATTTTACTTAACAATCGTGGACTTCATATCTGAACTAATTTCGAAGGACTACCTCTGCACGTATTGCTGGTAAAATAACGTTAATTATATCAATATTATCAAGTTTGTGACAATATCTCGTCATTAAACAACTGGTCATATTTTTGATAAGTATATTTTCTTTTTTAAACTATGAATGTATACCTATATATAAAACTATATTTTTTTATTAAAGAACAATGTAATTCAATTACTATCTAATAAATGTTCAGGTTACGTGTTTTGTATAAATTCGTCATTTATCTCAACATCATTCACTGTATAAGTAATTCTCCATGAGACGAATGATTTGTTTTGAGGAAAATGATATTTCGCTTGCGTTTAATGATTTGCAGAAGAGGTTAATGAGTTAGGTGTCATAAATTGTTATTAAAATAGATAAATAATATGAAAGTCTTAGAAAGTACAAAATTGATAAAACCATTTTTCTTACATGCGTATAATATTAAAGCCCAGTATTTTACTATGAGACAACTAAAAGAAAATTTTGCAGTGTCAGAAGTTGATTTTTCAGAAAATTACTGCCTGAAGAAATCCAGGCATTTGATTTTGAAGGAAGAAGACAACATGTTAGTTTGCATGCCGCAGTCGTTGACACTCATGTTTTTTTCTATAGGGACTATCCGACCAAAATCAGTATGCACTATGCACCATTAGTAGATGTGTTAGTCATGATGCAGCAGCTATTTGGGGCATGGCATTTAATTCCCCTTATAAAGGGGGCTTCGGAGACGAATCCGTTTATAACGTCATTACATTTCTTATCAGACTCACCAATATCTCAGTACCGAAACAAATCTATATTTTATATAGCACACATACTCGTAATGATTTTAGCAATATTTCTAGAATTTCCTGGAATTATACAGAGACGAGGCATAGAAAGGGTGCCCCTGATGGTGTAGGTGCCATTTTGAAGAGAACTGACGATAGAATGGTAGGTTTTGGTCGAGATATCAGCATTTTGATTCATTTTGTGAACTGTTAAAAGAGAACGTGGATAATATACTTATCAGGGTAGTAAATGAAGACTGTGTAACAGAAAAAGAAGATCTACTTCCAAAAACACTTCAAGCTTTCAGGCGTACCCTCTGGAAATTCATCCGCGTACATATAAAATATTAAGCGGTAAAAATTAAAAAAATACGAATTTGATATTATGTCCGGACTTGCCTCTACCCTAAACATGCATTACCGCAATATTTCTTTGCTTTCCAAGCTGGTAGTAACGTTCACAATAAAGACATTACATATTTGAATAAGTTACTTAAGATTTAGATTTGCTTTGAGTAGTGATTAGTGAGTTATTAATAAATAACTAATATTATTAGTTTTTGTTAGCGAGGAAACGATAACGCTAATCGTTTAAAATAAAACTAAATAGAGAAAATAGTTTAGTGAAGATAATTTATGTTTTTTTAATAAAAATATTTAAATTTTTTCAGATATGTATTATATTTTTTTATTATTGTACATACTTGAAAAGTAATGTTATCAATTTTAAAATATATTTTTAAATAATATGTATTTTCATATGTAAATAATAAGCAGTATTTAGGCTTCACTCTGTCGAGTATTTTTAATAAACATCAAATAATAAGGAGTATTTTTAATATACATCACAGAAAATAGAATAATAAAATTAGGGATAAATATCAAAAATATTTTATAATGATAATGATGAATTAAAGTCAAATAAAAAGAATTATTTTTATTTATTCTTAAACAACCTCTCATCCACATAATAAAATAATTGCAATACAAATAAGTAGGGCAATACATCATTAATTATAACTCCACATATAGACAACCACATTTGTCTTCACAGGACACAATAGCCCGGTCCGGAGGGCGGCTGCGCGTCGATGCCTCTTCGGATCATGCGGCAGGCGTGCTCCTCGATGCGGTTGTAGGCGTCGCGCGGCACGGACGAGGACCATTCCGAGCCCGGCACGGAGCTCCACAGGCACTCGGCCACGGCACTGGCGCGCGGCCATACTCTGCCGGAGTAGATATGAAGAGCACATCAATGTTGTGTCATAACTGACTACTAAATGAAAACTATGCAATAGTATTAGCGACTATGAAGTAATAGCGACCACAATGCAGTAACACTAACAACTATGAAATGATTGCGATCACAATGCAGTAACACTGACAACTATGATGTGATAGCGACCACAAATCAGTAACACAACTACACGGTAGTTTTGACGTTAATGCGGCAATAGTGATGACTATCCTGGTGTGACTGATGATGACTGTGTATTAATAACGGTAATTTTTTTTTTTTTTATTAAAAGGAAGGTAAACGAGTCTGCGGATCACCCAATGTGAAGTGATCACCACCGTTCATGTAAAATAGTTCTTCGCTCTGTCGATCACTTCTAGTTTCGTTGAGGCCAGCTTGGTCTCGCTCTCCAGGTGATCTCGAAATTGATAATCGCTCGATATTTGGAAGGCTCGCATGAAGAGGAGTGTACTTGAAGAGCACTGATACTACGAATAGTATTTTTTTAATGGTAAATGCGCAAAAATGTGTCTTCTGGGGATTAAACTGAACGAGCTTCGGTTTAAGAAGTCTCGTCAAAAGACACAAGTTTCTTAACAACAACATTTTTTGGAGAGAGTCCTGCACTAGTGAAATATATACAGAATCCCCGGTGCTGCCATCCGCATAACAATGGACGTTGGGTATATCCAACTTATCAGTGAAATGCAGAAGGAACAGTGTTGGGGATAGCACGCGACCCTGAGGGACTCTAATATTCACGGAGTTGGGGTTCACTTGGGGTTTGATCAAAAATGTGTCGATAGCGACCTATACGCTCCACGCTATACATTATGCCGTACACCATCGAAAGCTTTCGACATTCCCAAAGTAACTAACTGTAAGACCCTCTACCTTTTTTTTAACGTCCGCAGTCTGATCAACAATCGCGAGAATGGAAAACCGCTGATCTACCATGGCATAAACCATATGGTTGGTCCTTGTTTATTTTTTTTTTAACGTTTGTAGCCCATCATGGGTATCCAGGGGAAAATGAGGACAGCTATGTAAGACTCCTACTCACTAAACAAGACGGTTGCCACCGTCGTCGTAATGGAAGCACGGGAACGCTTTCGTACTGAACTCCAGTGCCCTGACGGAAAGCCACGAAGAGGGCACCCTACAACGAGAAGTACCCTCCCTTCTTGCAGGCTTGATAGATCTCGGAGAGAGGTGGGCTCGTCTCCCCGAGACGAGACCACCGTTCAGGCCTCCAAGAAGAGCCGAATCTCAAGCCAACCCAACGGATGCAGCGATGTGTAATTCCCGCGCACTGGAGGCCACACGACAAACCCGACAGGCCTCTACCGCCGGCCACGGTGCTCAGCCGAGAACAGCAAGAAAGATGCATAAGTCGGGAACCCACCACGCCCAGACTAATCATCGCTAAGCGCAACCGTGGTGTCGCGCTCGGCAACGGTCCATCCACGCAACGTCTAACCATCGGACCATCCCCCCACCCCCTCCGCCCCGAACATTCACACGTGTGCACGCGCACTCTCCCACCTGACAGCCACGGGATATCGCCCTGGGATGCTTGATAAAGTTCGTTAAATGGATTTTTGTCGGAGCACAATGTCCGCATTGAATTGTGACACTGCGAGATGATTGGCGGTCTCCTTCTATTAGAAGTCTGCAGTCGAGTAGCGACAACTATATAGGGTTATTTGTAATTAATTGGCCACTTCTTGCAGGCAGCTTGTCTACATCAATTCCAACAACATTTGTTCCACGACTTTTTAAATCTTCATAAATAATACAGAACAAACTGAACAAAAAAATGTTTTTCCCTCGGTTATTTATTACTCTGTATTTTGTAACAAGTCTAAAGTATTGGTCGTGGCAGTCTAGCGCTGCACGAAATTTTTAAGGTACCACGCACCTAATACTATTAAATATTTTTCTTATTTTATTTCGAATACTATTGTAACAATTAATACACAATAGATAAATAAACTTATGATGTAAAAAAATGTTAACAATTAATCCCTAATTAAGGTTTATATTTGCTTACAATGTCCAAAGATTTAATTTTACCAAAGATATTTAAAAGGGTATAAAAAAGCTTAACAAAAACAATAATAAAATAACAAAGTCAATTGTAATAAAAAATCAATCAATAGAATGTACAATACATATTACGACTTCCCGCGCTTTATTTTTACTCTATCTTAAAATTAATTCAGATTATAACACTTTCACATAAATTTATTAATTCAGCTGCTTTAAAGATGTAAGTTTGTCAAAACCCAAACACGTATTGAGAACGACCTACTAAGTACCTACAATGAATTAAAACGAAATGTATCAGACTAAGGACTTGACTACATTATTCCTTAAACAAAAAATACTAAAACAGACATTTATTTTTTAATGCAGGCGTATTTTAAAGGTAGAATCAGTATATTTACAATATGTAATACAATGTCTATATACAAAAGGATTCAATATTTACAAATTTAACCTCTTAAATTTATATCTCGTGGATACCAGTGCAAAATAGTTTCCTTCACATACAAAACAAAGGCTGTACCAAAGAATCAACTGTTCACCAACTCATCTTACCACACCTAGCCAGCACTCACACCATACTCGATACTCGATATTTGTCTAATAATACGATCGACCGTGACGAACGACTGAGGTCAAGTTCAAACGTGCATCGCATGGCTGCGTCCCCCCCCCCACCCCGTCCCCCCGCCACCCCGCGCCCGCTGCACGTGGCCTTGGCACGTATTTTTCCTACGCAGTGTGCGTGGCCTACCCATGCTCAAGGTTAATGCCAGTTCAGAGGCAGTAAATAAATTTTGTATGGGAAAACTTACATCTTTAAAACTATTCACTTTAAAAAGTCGTAGAACAAATGCTGCTGGGATTGATGTAAAGGTGGTCAACTAATTACAAATAACCCTGTATAATATGATTGACAACTACGCAATAGCATTGACAAATACTCTTTATTATTACTTACCTGTTGATAATATTCCTATCGTCCACCATCTCCCCCCACATGCAGGCCTCCCCCCCCACGACGCCCTCGGCCAGGCTGCTGTTGCCGGTCTTGTCGACCACCAACTGTCGAGGATCCTGCGTGTACAGAGCCGGCCACTCCGTCTTCAGCGAGTCCAGGTACCATGCTGCAGAGAACAGCACGCGGTGACCTGACGACAATAACTAGAACACACCAAACAATGTATGGACATATGATGATGATTGGTTTCATTATTTGAATGCTAATATAAAATATATCTTTTACTTTTATCATTTCAGAGGTCCAGCCGTACTTCCAGACCTGCACCAGCGTCTCTTTGGACAGCGGCACTCCCTCGTCATATACTTCCTAAAAATATTTATTGTTGTTGATTTACCTATTTACATTTCACAATAAAAAAATTACTTCATATAATATTATACATAAGCAAAACACAATTATGTAGCGACATGCTAATAAATGTATATTAAAGCGTCGATAACAAATTATAATCATTAATTTTTTAATCAGCGTACATGGTACCTATTAGTACATTTTTCTTGCTATAATTATTATAATAGTTTGCTAACCTAATTAAAATGTATGCACATATTAGTATTACCTGCCAAACGATTGGTTTCGAATTATTAGCGAGAAGCGGAATAGTTTTTTTCATAAACAGGGCATGCAGGTCCTTCGCGGTCAAGTTATTAGTCTTCATGAACTCTTGTAATTGAGGATTTGATTTCCTAACAAAAGAAACTGGTAAAAACATTGTTGAAAAACAAGATATCCTTCAGTAAGCATTAAACACATCACTTATAACACTTCATTCACCAGCATTCTAGTTCCACTTCATCACCTCCGACGTGGAAGTATCTATCGGGGAACAGTTCCTGTACTTCCTGGAACAGGTCTGCTAGCAGCTTGTACGTCATGTTCTTGGCGGGGTCCATGGGACCCAACCCCACTATCTCACCCTTACTGTAACACTGCGTCAGGACACCGGGGTAGGCTAATCCCCAAGAAGCGGTGTGTCCTTGAAATTTGTGATATTAATGTAGTTTAACAACTTTGTCGAATAATAATGAGGAAGAAGTTACAAAAATATTTTTTTTTTCAGTTTCATTAAGTGCGACGGGGTTTTGAAAGTTTCAAAGAACATATAAAATATATTTAGGTAAATAAATCAGCTGCACAGTCAGTTAAAAAACCCTTTTCAATAGTATTCTGATACCAAATGGTAAAAAGTACAAAATGTTAGTATTTCCAAATAATTACCAGGAACATCAAATTCTGGTATAACTCGTATACCACGGTGCCTTGCGTAGCTAATGATCATCTGAATATCCTCTTTAGTGTAAATCATTGACGAGTCGTAGGCGCCTCGATCACTGACAAATTATTTATTAGCTTTTTAATTTTTATGTTTTTTTTTCTAAAATCTGATTTCACCATAGCATTAGTTTACCTGATTTTTTATTTCATAATCTATATACCTTTTTACCTGATTTCTGGAAATTTTTCACTCTGATAAGGAAAACTCTGATCATCAACTATGTGCCAATGAAAGACGTTCATTTTATTAATTGCCATAGCGTCTAAGAGCTTCAGAATAGTGGATGTGGTAGCGAAGTGTCGAGCAGTATCTAGCAATATCCCGCGATGTTGATATCGGGGAAAATCATTTATTACAGTTTTATTAACACGAAGTTCCTGAAATAAATTAGTTCAGAAAAACCGATATTTTGAAACTTAATGTGTCACATTTCTTGTGCTTATATTTTGTATTTTGATGTAATAGTAAAGGGAAGCTTTGAAGTCTTCTATTATATTCTGTGATGTAAAAGCTTACATTTCGATCATTCGAAAGATAAAAAAGTTGCGCAAAAGTTTCAAGTCCTCGTAACATGCCCCAAATAGACGAACTAGTGATCCTTGATGTGGTTGAAACGGTAACATTATCTGGAATTGGAAATAACTTATCTCAGAAATAATATATTCTTGTATACCTAACAATACTATCAAACTACTAATTATTTTATTAACAATTGCTATTTACAAAGTATTCTTGAATCACAATCTAAATTAATAAATATTTATTAATTATTAAGCAAAACAATACGGGAAAGGTCAACAACTCGTTATTATGATTGGGTTATCTTAAGCTTCCTTTGTAGTCTTATCTATTGTTTATAATTACTAATGTTCATGATAGCTAGAAATATGAAACAAGTATTTCAAATAATATTTTCCTGTTTATATTTTTGATATTTTTCCTCATACTACTCCAACTTAGTCAAAACCTCGTTCAAAATCATGCATTATTTTTGTGTAAAGCTTACAAATTTATGGTGTTTATTACTTTCGCTTTTCCGCTTAAAATATAGAAGCTAAAAATGTAGAGGCAACCATATGAATTGTCGAAATCATAATTTAGTAATCAAGAACTCACAGCTCTCATCCATCTCAAAGTATGGATACTCCTCGCAAGGAGATGTCAACGCTAGCGCCAGCTGTTTTAACTTGCCCCCGTACAACTCGTCATGTGCGTGTTTGTGATGAGAGAAGATCTTTCTCTCTCGCGCGTGTAGACCATTTTTATTTTTAAAAACGTAAATATATCGTTCGATAGCGCTGGTTAGTATCTCGCAGGTCTCGTTCTCTACCTGTTTAAAATTATTATTATTCCTAGGCATCCTTTAGTCCTTAAGTTCCTTACAATAAAAAAAATAAAAAAACAGTGCTTAATATTTAGAACAGCTAAGTATATTAGGTCTTCCAATGGGTTTGACCGTTCTCGAAAATTTTGGGTTTGTTCCCAGGTGGTTAGTTTTGGTGTGGGTTGGGTTTGTTTTGGGTGGTTCCCAGGTGTGTGTAAGGTAAAATAATATAATTATACATTACACTGTAATATTTGAATATGGGTATTTAATTATATATATACCAATTACAAAATCATTTTCGCCTAGTTTCGGAGCAATTATTACTATATAAAAATAAATTGATAAATTTACACAAAAAGTAAATTTCAATTTTTAACCGACTTCTTCAAAAAGGAGGAGGTTCTCAATTCGGCCGGTATATTTTTTTTATGTATGTTCTTAATAAAAAAAGTTGGAATTTTATTATGCACATAATATACCTAATAAACCTGTAAATCTGATAACCTAATACCTGTAAATCTAATATGAATTTGAATTTACATAAAATAAAACATGTAGGTAAAAGTACGTTGAAATCTAGGTAGGTAATTAACACGTAGCAGTGAGCATACTACTTGTTAAGATTGTAATTATGTTTTTGCGCAATAAACTCAATTATAATTGCATTGTTTCTAAAACAGTTATTTAATATGTGCTGCAGAAAACAAAGACAAAATTATTAAACATCATTTGTTTACAAGATACAAGCACAAGTAGAAAATCAATATTTTCATCAAAGAAAATGTACGTACCTTAACTTTGAAATGAGCTGGGTCAAAAGTATAATAAAAGGCCGCCTTTTTTTCATATTGTGGCTTGGGCCACACTTCTCCCCTGGTGGGTGGATATTTGGGGCCAGGTTTTACTATCGACATACAGTTCCCCAAAACCGTGCCAAAATATAAGAAGGAGATAGCATGTCTTAACATAGCGCTAACAATATCACATGAGATTTACGATGTTTGGTCTAGAGAAGTGCGCGTACTGATGGACCGTGATGGACTAACAAACGACGCTTTACTTTTACCTGAATCAATTAAAGTACATGGTGATAAAAAAATATTTCCATGTAATGCATTTAATAATCGCATTTCACAAAACTAATACCAGAACTAGATAATAATTTTGATATATATCGAATTATTTACAAATATTTATAATCAAAAAGAGTAACTTGTTGCGTCAGTAAAATATATGTCACATTGCAATGAATAACGATGGACAGTTTTTTTTAATATATATTTTTTATAACAAAATAATCTAAATGCTAGAGTATAAACCCAAAGTCCATACACTAATGCATTAATAATTTTGTAATGACTTCGCTTCTAAATTGTAATATTTTATTCTACTTATAAAATATTTATATCGTTTAATAATCACAATAGGTAGTTTTATAGCACGCTGTGCACTTTGTGGCCTTTAAGTAATCTTAGATAATTAAAGTAATAATTTTTTTATATCATTTTTAATTACTTGTTTCATGTTGAAAACCGGAATCTATCTTTATACAGGCCACAGCAGAAATTTTTTAGCATTTCTCGGACCTCGGTTGATGCGTTTTCCGTTCTAGTGTCAATGTCAAGTTGAATAATCAGCTGTCATTTATCAATGTTAGTGGTGACCGGTGGTTGTTGTTGTTTTGCTTTTATTTACTTTAATGTTACTGTTTTAATGTTTAATTATAGGTAATAGGGAATATGCATTAAATTTAAAATGGTCTCAAATATTTTTTTTCGAATACTTATTATAATAAAAATATATTTTTATTTATTAATTATTTTGACTACCGACATTTTCATTCTCTCAACTGTTGTTTTTGGCACAAAATAATATATGAGGCACAACTATTTTCTTCAAACTTAGATTACATTTTCTCCTTGCTGTTTCGTTATACATATTATATTCAATACAATTTGCTGTGTCTTCCTTAATTTGAAATAAATCGACAATGATAAAAATTTCGTAAAAAAATGGCAATAAGTTAGATTCTCTAAAAAGTTAGAAAACGGTTGGAGTATGTATCTTGACTTATTCCATATTAATTAAATTGTATTGTATATGTATGTATGGTGTAAGGCTCGTTCATAGGGGAACAAAATACATTATAAAATACTTATATAACAGGAAATATGAACACTATAAACTAAAATTAAACAAATAATAATTATTACGAATATTTACTAGAGAAATGAAAATGACATACCCTACTGATAAATAAGTATTATTTTAAACAATTAATTATTTCAAAACAAAATAGTCAAGTTTAAAACTTTAAACTACATTAAATTGAAATTTGTAAACCTCCCGCCACTTTAGTTTTTACTGTGCACAGAATACCATTAATTTCTATTTTCTATAGTCTTAAGGTTTGGCAGATTAATAATATTAATCTGATATATTATATCGATGATGATTAAGGTATCGATATTATTTCTTCGAATTTACTAGTCGATTAAAACTTGGGGTTTTTTTTTCGATCATTTTTATTGTGTTTTTATAGATTTATCGAGATTAGACAACCACTATTAGTAATAAAATTTAAGAAAAACAAACCAATTTATTTCTGATATAATTAATCTCCTCTATTCGCACTATAGAGTGGCTGTAAAATAACTTCACAACATCATATTAGCTGTCAGTTGAAGCTAAAAGAAAATTGGTTTGAAAACAGCTCGATTATTCACACATTTTGACCGATTTTTGGCTTATAAATAATTTGAATGGTCGCAACATTACAGTAAAGGGCCTAAGTAGGTGACTTTGTAACGAAATATAAAAAAACTGTCTATTATTCTACGTGATAATTATTTTTCATTATTTAAAAAAAAATACTGTCAAAATTTTTAAACCACTTCATAATGCTACGATTTTAAAAAAATAAAAAAAGATTGTAAGTGATTTGAAAATTGTCATTTATCATTGTTAATCTAATGTGATATTTACTTACTTTGACGACGTCTAATTTTGTCTAAATTGGATTCGTCAATGCAAACGTGCATTGGTCATTGGTAAGATTAAGTGAGATTAGATTTCACTGTTATAACTGTTTTTTTCTGTCTGTCTGGTTTCAATTACCGTGTTGATGGATATGCGGTAAAGAATATGGAAATTGTACTTAAATGAAGAGAAACTTCTATTAGGGGGATTAAGTTCGGTCAGTTTCTTTTTGAAAACCAAATGTAAACATTTCTAAACAACGCGATGATGTTAAAAATGTTGGTAAAAGAGTTCAATTCGCCAATAACTTATTAGAAAATCCGACTCCGAAGCTTTCTAAATGTACCAACCACATTTATCCCATAACTTGTAACATACCTCGAATGGGTTCCTAGTCAAAGAAAAAAAATATGGTTGCCTGTAAAGTCGGTTTTACGGGCGAAGATTTACGTGACCACGTCTTTTTCTCGGTAGAATATTTATTGATATGAATATTATTAAATTGCATAATATTTTAATAATTTGAGTGATTTTGTTGAGGATAGGACGATGAAGACGTTGTCACGTAAAATCATTTTATATATTATTTATTTTATATTATATTATTGATGTTATTATTTTTTTATTTACATATTTTATTTACAGACTTTTTCGATACATCAATTAGTTGCGGAGATATCGATCATTGAAGTTATTGTTTGCTACCAGTATTTTATATATTTATTTTTTTCAGTTATAAAAAAATACTATTTCCAATTGTGTCTACCAAGTATGGTCACATGTACTGGCCTACATATTAAATAATAATAAGTACAGATAATGTTGTGACGTCACTTCTGATTTTATATATTTTAATATTTTTAATTTTAAAGAATTAATTTGAAAATCAAAACACTTATTCAGATCGAAGGTTCAAATTTTTGCTAAATAAATTTGAAATTAATTAAAATTTGTAATTGTAAATAATGAAGTTGAAAATTAAAACATTTACTTAAATTAGATGTTAAAATTCTTGCTCAACACATTTTAAATCAAGTTTTCTTATATCTGCCACTTTTTCTTAATATTTGTAATTTTAAAGAATCAATTTGAAAATCAAAACATTGCTCGGCGGACCGATCATGTTTGAGTGGGAGAGAGACGCAAGGCATTCGGCGGGCCTCTCTCTCGTTCGGTGACTCATCGTTACGTTACCGGGCGTTACACTTTTTCATAAGTGACTCCCAGCTTAACCTAATTTAAGACGTTGTCACGTCAAAAAATGTTAACACTTTCTCCGAACTCTAATAACTTATTCAATGCCCAAAATCAATAATTCCATTCCGCAATAATCAGTCGTGGCGTTAACATATTCCCTAATTACTCATATACGTTAAGTCTTGTAGAAAGTGTTAAAAGTGAACGTTTTAGACTATAAATTTATATCTTTATGTGGTGTATTCTACCGTCTACTTGGTGCACTGATCAGTTTTTCTATTAGACAAGAAACACAGGTGTAATTAGCATTTATCTAGACTATAAATTCAAATTATTTGTGAAGTGAATTACGCGTGAGTCATCGTGCAACGAGACAACGCACTGCTCCGGACTAATAGTGCAGCGGGGTCACTGACCGTCCTTCATCCTACAAACACCGAACTCTGTTTATTGTTCGGCATTTATTAGTTGAACGTATTGAATATCTACGAATTAAATTACACTGTGCACGACATTTTTAACACTTTTTTGCGTACGGGTGAGCTTACAAAATACTAGTGAGTGGAACTATTATTTTACTACCGATTAGGTTTACTTGCATGTTTCTCTTACTTACTCTTACTCTGAAATATTATCCTAACAAGAAAAATTATAATAATGTTAAAGCGAACACCTCCTAATACGCCGTCCTCCTACGCTTCTGAACCAAACCTGACAAGCACAAATAACGATATCAACAATTCAAAAATATCATTGAGAAAGAGAAAACGTACTGAAAACGATTGGGAGCAAATGGATGCGATGATGACTGAAATGAGGGGTATGTTTTCCGAGCTAGTAATAAAACAAAATGAACAGAATGACAAAACGGACGCTCTGCAGGCACTTCTTGAAAATATTCTCAGCCAGAATGCTGGCATCAAAAAACAGAACTCTGAAATACAAAAGCAAAAGGATGAAATTCAAAACACTTTAACATTCTTGTCGGATAAATATGATGACGCCCTCCAAAAATTAAATACTTTAAAGGCGGAATGTAGTTTAAATCAAAAACAAATAAAATTTCTTGAAGAAAAGGTGGATTTCTTGGAGAGACAGCAAAAGGCCTCATCACTTGAATTCAAAAACGTTCCAACATCAAATCCAGAAAATAGTGACACCTTAATCGGCACTATACAAAAATTGGGTAGTATTGTCAACCAACCCTTAAATAAGACAGATATCAAAAATATATTTCGCTTTAAAACAAGGAATAACTCCGCTGGCACTGTTTTGCTGGAATTTACGTCTACATTCACGTCTTTCATTGGTGGTAGACCATAACATCCGGTCGCCGGCAAAGTTACCACCCATCGGGCAGAGTCGTGCCGCAAAGCGACCTAGTCGTGTTCCGGCACGTTGCTCGATGAAGCCGTTTATGGGAAATGGGTCTGAACAGTTGCGGTGCGTTGGCGAACCGGTTTGACGTCGGGTTGGTGTTTGTTTTGTCGGGTGTCTAGTCGAGGAGGGTAGCGGGATCCGAAGCGACGGCTTTCCGCTGGCCGCCCGCAGATAGTTGGGGGCCCAATTAGTGGGTTAGCCACCCACGAAAGGCTGCCCCGCCAGCTGCGAAAAATCCCAGGGTGGCTCCATCGTGCTGGTTGGCGACCAGTCGAGGAGGCCCGATGGCGATCCCTGGGGGGGTTCGGGCGTCCCCGCAGTCTCCAGACTAGCCTCCCAGTGGCAAGACTTCACCAATTTCGACGTCGGGTTCGATATGTACCGCCTCGTTCAACTGCCATTTCCCATCCCTATTCACTTTTATATTAATTTTTTTATGAAAAAGTTTAAAAAAGGGAACAAGTTAAAGCAGCGGTCGCACTCCTCCTCATATAAAGTGCACCTCACTAATATAAGGGGTTTGCACTCAAATCTTTTAGCTGTCCACCACCACCTGGAGACAGAGCAGCCGCACTTGCTCTTTTTGACGGAGACGCAGATACAATGTCCTTTGAGCGCTGCATACTTGGATTATCCCGGTTACTCGTTAGAGCACAACTTTCGCTCACGGGCCGGAGTCAGTGTGTATGCGCGGAACGACCTCTGTATTCAGCGTCTCCGTCACCTTGAAGACCCCACTTTTTCTTCCCTATGGGTTTTAGTGGACACAGGAAACGAAAAAATCCTGTATTCCTGTGTCTACCGTTCGCACAGCGGTGACCAGGAGACAACTCGTTTATCTGAGTATCTCAGTGAGGCTGCAGATATGGCTCTGTATCAGTACCCTTCGGCGCAGCTCGTCTTTCTGGGGGACTTTAATGCCTGTCATCAGGACTAGCTGTTCCCGTACCAGAAGACCAACCATGCTGGAAGAGAAGCGCGGAACTTTGCGTTGTCCTTGGACCTCTTTCAGCTGGTGAGGCAAGCGACAAGGGTACCAGATGTGGTAGGCCATACAGCCAATTGCCTGGACCTTCTGCTGACAACTGATCCGGACAGGTATCGTGTAGAGGTCACGTCCCCTTTGGGAACTTCCGATCACTGTCTGGTGAAATCTGTATTTACATATTCCCCACCAGCTTTCGAATCACATGGTGTTAGGCGAGTATGGAAATACAAGTCAGCAGATTGGGATGAGATGCGGCACTTTTTTGCATCTTATCCTTGGCGGCAGGTCTGCTTCTCTTCTTTGGATCCGTCGAGTTGCGCGGATGCTATAACTGATGTGGTGCATCAGGCAATGGAGTATTTTATTCCTTTTGCTGACGTACCCATCGGTGGCAAAGCTCGCCCATGGTTTAATGCCGAATGTCGTCATGCACATGACCGAAAACATTCGGCATACCTTATTTGGGCTGATGCTCGAAGCCGCAAAACTCCGGATGTAAGTATAAAGAAGAGAGCCTTTAACCAAGCTGCCAAGTCCTACAAAAAGGCATTACGGAAGGCTCGTCTCGATCGAATCGCTAAGAATGGCGAAAAGCTCTCTGCCAGACCAACTGGCAGTCGAGCTTTCTGGTCTCTTGCGAAAGCGATCGAGTCGAATTTCTGCCAACCCTCACTGCCTGCTCTGCTGATGCCGGATGGTTCCCTGGCCCACACAGCAACAGAGAAAGCAAATGTATTTGCTTCTCTGTTTGCTGATAATTCGCATCTAGACACTGGCAATGCTTCTCCAGCACATCTTCCTCACTGCGGTATTTCGATGCCTGAAATCCGCATCACTAACAAAGAGGTATGGAGAACATTGTGTCGTTTAGATGTGAATAAAGCCAGTGGTCCTGATGGTATACCAGCCATTCTGCTCAAGACATGCGCAGCTGAGTTGTCTCCTGTACTGACACGTCTGTATCGTCTCTCTTTCATGACTGGAATAGTGCCGAAATCCTGGAAGCTTGCTAATGTGCAACCCGTGCCCAAAAAAGGTAGCCGTGCCGACCCTGTCAATTACAGACCGATTTCAATCACCTCCATACTCTGCAAGATTATGGAGCGTGTATTGAACTCGCGCCTACTAGCATACCTAGAAGGTAACGATCTCCTCAGTGACCGACAGTACGGGTTTCGCCGTAATAGGTCTACTGGGGACCTCCTAGTGTATGCTACACACATTTTAGGCGTGGCCATCGAGAAGAATGGAGAAGCGGTCGCCGTCTCTCTGGACGTCTCGAGGGCATTTGACAGGGTCTGGCATGCGAGCCTTATAAGCAAGCTTTTAGCGTACGGTATATCTCCTGGTCTGATCGGCTGGGTAACGGACTTTTTGAGCCAGAGATCTCTCCGAGTAGTTGTTGACGGGTGTTCCTCGGAACCCTTGAAAATAAATGCCGGAGTGCCTCAGGGGTCCGTTCTTTCTGCAACTCTTTTTTTGCTGCACATTAATGATCTGTTGAAGCCCGGTATCTATGGGTATGCAGACGACAGCACAGTTGTAGAAAGATATCTGCCGAGTACTCGGGCTAGTCGAGATCAAATACAGTCTGAAAGAGAAGCCATGGTGCAACGTTTGAATGACAAACTTCAGGCAGTCTCCGCATGGAGCAATGCCAATCTTGTCAAGTTCAACGCCACCAAAACGCAGACATGTCTATTCACCGCCAAAAGGAGCCCTTTCACCTTGGCTCCTACTTTCCAGAATGTATCCTTGGAATACAGTGACCGGCTTCAGTTGTTAGGTTTAGAGATTTCCTCGAACCTCAACTTTGGTCGGTTCATTGAGTCCAGAGCAAGAGCAGCAGCAGCAAAGCTTGCCGTTCTTGCGAAGGTTTGGCAGTACTTTACACCGGGACAGCTTCTTGTTCTATACAAAGCACAGATCCGGTCGTGTGTAGAGTACTGTGGTCACATATTTGCTGGTGCCGCAAAGTCTCATCTTGCGGTTCTGGACTCAATTGAGAGGCGAGCAAAGAGGCTTATCGGCGATCCCGAATTGGTCGAAGCCGACCTCCAAAGCCTTGAACACAGGCGTAAAATTGCTAGCCTCTCAGTATTCTATAGGATACATTTTGGTGAGTGTGCGCAGGAACTACACAACTTAGTTCCCCCGTCCCCCTTCCATCACCGGACGTCCCGACGCACGGCAGGTATCCATCCTTTTGTTGTGGACATTCCACCTGTCCGAACGAAGCGCTTTGCTTCCTCATTTTTAGTGCGTACAGCGAAGAACTGGAACAATTTGCCTGCGTCGGTATTTCCGGCCAAATATAATGTGGGTGTCTTCAAGAGAAGAGTGAATAGGTTGCTAGGGCAATGCGCCTTACCATCTAAGACTACATTCCACTTACCATCAGGTGGAATGTAGTCAAGCATTGCCCTAGATCGTATAAAAAAAAAAAAAAAAAAACAACGGTTAAAGAGAATTTTCACAAGTCTATTAAGATATATAATAAAGTTAATCCAGCCAATAGACTCAACACGCACCATTTAAATAATAAAGAGCCAAAACTTCCCTTATACGTGTCTGAAGTACTTACTTCCACGACAAAACGCCTACACTATCTCACAAGAGAATTTATAAAAAATAGTGACTTTAATCAATGTTGGGTTGCTAACGGAAAAGTTTATGTTCGCGAAAAAGAAGGGAAGCCCAGCCGACTCATTAGAAATGAAGAAGACCTAACGAAGTTAACTGAAAAAAAAAAATGACTTTTGGTGAAGAACTTATTGCGTATGTCATACTTAATTCTAATTTTATTAATGTTTGTACTAATTTATATTTATTTTGCTAAATCATTAATTTTAATTGAATCATTATTATTTTTTACACAAATCACTATACCAACTACACAAACCATACAAATACATATTACAATATTTTACAATATCTATACAAAAACATTTAAAACAAGAATGGCTGTATTTTGTTATTACTGTTTTTAGCTTACGCTCACTCATATGGATTTACCTTAAATTTAACAAATAGCAAAGAAATCTGTGATAAAAATAACAATAAAATTCGATCATATACAGAATAATATAACAATTAACAAATATTGATTTTGTCACTGTGTCTGAATCATCAACATGTGACCTGGATAATTGCGTTCCATCAACAATAAAACCAACACATTCACTTAAAATAATTACTCAGAATATTAGAAGTATCTCAAAAAATATGCCAGCTTTCCATACTCTTCTTGCTAGAACAAAACTTGACTGGGACGTAATTGCTTTGACAGAATGTTGGCTCCCTAATAGCTATAGAATTCCTAATTTGATGGGATATAATTACTTTTTTACTACAAATAACCTTACACAAAATGAAGGTGTGGTAGTCTATGTTCGTAAACAACTTATGGCTGCCGGGGTGGAGCCTCCATTTCTAGATGCAAACTGCCTTCAGATTACTATTGACTCTAATACGGTTCTTTTAGCTATATACCGTCCTCCTGCCCACAAAGACATCGCCAACTTTATGAATTCACTGAATGCAACCCTAAATTCTCTCGCTTGCTTCAACAATGTAATTATTACGGGTGACATAAATATAAATATACACCCAGATTGTCATGATGATACTAAACATAAATACTTAAATTTGCTAGCATTACACGACCTATTACCCGCTCACACTCTCCCAACACGGCAGAAAGCATGCCTAGATCACTTTATGCTAAAAACTAGACTGCCAGCCTCTACCTTAGTTGCACACTCAGCTTTAACAGACCATGATACAGTACTATTATTTTTAAAAAAACACGTGCCTAAGCTTATAGCAAAAAAGTATTCGATACGTATTGACAATGAAAAGCTTGACTTAACATTGAAGCAACTGGACTTTAGCAGGGTATACGAGACACAAGATCCTCATATAGCATCGGAAACAATGATTAACTTAATCACAGATGTGATTAATTCTAACTCAACACAAATAAAATACCCAAATCGCAAATTGATAGTGAAACCTTGGATAACACCTGGTCTACTGCGGTGCATCAGACACCGAGACAGTTTGCACAAAAAAAATAAACAAGATCCTAATAATGAAATGTTAAAAATAACTTTTTGTAGGTACAGAAATTTTTGTTGTAAATTATTGAAAAATGTTAAACAGGACTATGAAAAATCGCATCTTTTAACATCCTCAGTCACACCTGAAAAGTCAGTGAATTTTGTTAATGACTTCTTTGTAGATGTAGGTGAAAAACTTGCCAAAAAAATAATAAATGGAAAGAGGGAAAATATTAAATTTGTGCCAAGAAACAATTCCCCCCATTCAATGGTCATGGTATCAACTGACGAACAAGAAGTAACTGCATTGTTAAGATCACTTCGTAATGGCTGTTCACCGGGTTGGGATAGAATATCCAGCGATTTATTAAAGAGGCATATTATGGCTATAGCACCACCATTAACATATATTTCCAACCTTGCCCTTTCCTCCGGCCAATTTCCTAATTCTTTCAAGAGAGCTATAATTCACCCAATATACAAGAGTGGAGACAGAAGCCGTGTCGAGGACTACAGACCTATAGCGATACTTCCTGCTCTTTCGAAAATACTTGAGCAAATCATGAACAAGAGACTTGTTAAATATCTCGAAAAGAATAATCTTTTATCCTCCACGCAATTTGGTTTCCGTTCAGGTAAATCGACGTCTGACGCAGTCCATGAATTAATCAACTTTGCAGTCACAAAAATGGACAGTAGGCAAAGAGTTTTGGGTATATTTTTGGATCTCGCAAAAGCCTTTGATACGGTTTCTGTACCGAATTTAATACAAAAGATGGATAGATTGGGAATCAGGGGAGTACCCTTAAATCTTTTTAAAGATTACTTGAGTGAGCGTACTCAGAGAGTAAAAATAGGGGACTTTGTTAGTGAGGAACGCAAGCTTAAATACGGTACACCTCAAGGCAGTGTTATTGGCCCGACTCTCTTCCTCATATACATAAACGATCTGGGTATGCTCTCACTTCCTCAGGGAAAGGTCATAACATTTGCTGACGACACTGCCCTTCTATTTAGCGCTTCAACATGGAAGGAAGTATATGAACATGCACAACAAGGCTTAAACACTGTGTCCAGTTGGCTTCGTTGTAACTTACTGACACTGAACACAAGTAAAACCCACTACATTACCTTTTCCTTAAAAGCAACTAATTCATCGTCATCTGGCTCGCTTATTGCTCACTTATGTGCTGAACCGCGAGAGGGTGCATGTTTATGTGAACCTCTAACAAAAATCAACACCGTTAAGTACCTAGGGATTACGATCGATCAACACCTAAGATTTCGTGAACATATAGACACTCTTAGCAATAGATTACGGAAATTGATTTTCGTCTTCAAGACCTTGAGACATGTGGGAGACAGTGGATTAGTAAGATCGATGTACTTTTCTCTTGCACAGTCTCTGATAGGTTATTGTATCAGTTCTTGGGGCGGTGCGCCAAAAACCACCCTATTAAATTTGGAGAGAGCACAGCGAGCTATCCTGAAGGTGTCGTCTTTTAGACCGTTTTTTTACCCCACAGAACAGCTGTATAGGGACCATGGGGTTCTTACGGTGCGTCAATTATTCATTCTTAACACAGTGTTGAGACAACATGTACTTCTTACTTTTAACCCAACCTTGTCCAGTGGCAAGAGACGATTTAGTCCGGTGGATCGGAATTGCACGCGCCTTAGTACGTCATGTTCAAAACGATTTTTTTGCCATTTAGGAGGTTTTCTGTACCATAAAATTAATACCAAATTACAATTATACAAATTAACAAAGTCAAATTGTAAGAAACAATTAACCGCTTGGTTACAAGCGCTAAGCTATGAGGACACTGAGCAAATAATTAAAAATAACTAAAAAAATTACTTACCAGCTTGTTCGCCATTTTATACTAAAAGGATAACCAAGTAGAAACCCTATGCTTTATTCTCCCCTCGCATACAGAAACACACACACACACACACACACACTACACGCACACACACACACATACATCTAAATACACTTTTTAGTACAGACACATTTTTTCTTACATACATACTTCTATTTTTTGTATAAATATGTTTAGATATTAATTTTGTGTTCATAATCTTTCTACATATGTTAACGCTTCAATGCATAATGAGTTTGAAAATTGTAGAGGGTTGGGATCCTGGTGTCCTGAAACACAGGCTTCGAGCCTAGCTTAGGTGCCAGTCTCCCACAATATATTATATAATTTTGTAGCTTTATTGTGTACTTAAAATAATGTTATTGTTGAATGTGAATGTATTGTTGTGAGAAAAATAAATGTATTACTATAGAATAAAGCCTCAAACTCAACAAAATCATGAAACAAATAATTTACCGTCACCTTCGCCCAAGATCATTACTGCAACAACTTACAAAGGGGTATGATGGACATCGCAAGGACATCAGGATATCATCAGCAATAAATTCCTTCCTTTACTCATATTCCTAATAAATGCCTTATACATATAATTCAACAACAAAATCCATCTTCTCGGCTGACCAACGTTGCTGAAATTATACTCAAAATTGTAACTATCCTTAGCAATCGCTACTGTGAAGATACTCTGATGAAATAGTAAAAGCTTACGTGCCAAAAAACACGAAATGATTTTTTTTGTAAATGAATGTGTAGGTATGCAGGAGGTTCTTAGGCGCTTTTTTGCATATTCTTCTATGCCTCTGCCGACTCACTCTCTCTTGATATGTCAATTATTTCTATTTACCTACATTCAACACCCTAATTCTTTTATTATCCCTGATTAAAATCTGTTATATCTTTCCTACTATCTCCAGTTCTTCTAATGGATGATTTTAATTGGCTTCACACGTTCTAGGGTTTACACCTGTGACATATTTTTTCCCTTTTTGGATATTTACACCGATATTGAAAAGTGGCTAAAAAATTATTATATACAAATTCTTTAGATACTGGCTCATATCACCCAATCGTGCTTTCTGCCACTTAAGCTAAAATTGTCATGCAATTGACTATTAATAATAAATCCGAATTACAAAAAAAATATTCAGTAAATATATCTCTCTGTGCTATGAAATCCTGTCCCACCAGGTGTCTTACAGGTTGAATGCGTTCAGCGTTGACATTATTATTTTACGTTCTCAATATTTAAGAGTGCTTTATTTGTAAGGTTATGCGACTATCCCATCTCTTACTAAATAGAATAGACAATTTATCTTTTGTCATAAGAACCAATCAATATCCACCCTTTCTTCCTTCCTTAAAAGCTTACTCAAGAAGGTGTACCCGGTTGCAATATCCTTTTCTATACTAGGCTCTCCTTATTCTTGATTCAAATAGGCTTAGGCTTACTGTAATTGGAGAATCCAGGCTCTTTACAGGTAGGTTTAAACACATCTTATCTTTATTATTCAAAAAAGGGATTAAGTCAAAAACTAAAAAGATTTCATGATAAAACATTTGCACTTTAAATTTAGCATTTATTTCTTTCCTTCCATTAAAAAGTAATTAAATTAAAGTAATGTTAAAAAAGTATTTTGTGGTATGTAGCTGTCGGCGACAATTCTCGACATTAATATTATTGATATTTCATTGTTTTAATCATAATTTATTATTTGATTATTTTCATATAACTTGTTAGAAATTTAAAATCACTTAGAAACATTAAATAGCTTACTATTGTCATTTGTCGCACTTGCTACAGAGCATTCTTTTGTGCAACAATTAGAAAGAGAGAGATAGCATTCGAAGGCTATCTCTTTCGCTCTCGATATACCCCGAAGGAATGTAAAATTAGGTAAAACTTGTTAATAGTAAATTAAATAGATAGTATATAACGGGGCGAACATAATATGGTATTACACTTTATGTGAAAGAATAATAGTTTATAAGAAATAAGACTTTGAAACTGTTTATATTGTATAGAATTTCTTATATTTTTACTATTTTATTTCTCGTAACTTTTGTATTTGTATAACCTTCATTAACCATTATATGTGTATGTGAAGATAATTTTGTAACCTTTTTGAATATTGCATTGTAATGTCTGTGTATATAAAGCAAATAAAGTTATGTTGAACTCAGTCACGGGGGCATAGTTAAAAATACGCGTAAAACGCGTTGCTATTCAGCGGCTCTCTTTACGGTAAAGCCGGCCGGTTAATAAACGGCTAGTATGGGGATGAGGTATTCCATTCGCCTCGGACCGCAACATTGAAGAAAGAAGAACAGGGAAATATCGTACAAGAGCCCTGAATAGTAACGTCGTGAGGGATTATCGTAGAAGAGCCCTAATATTGTGCGGGAGGATCGTAGAAGAGCCCGATCGAAAAGCTACTCGTGACTGGGTTAACTGAGTGTTCGTACATTCTCATTTTAATTACCCCTTCGAGTCGAGACCCCTATATCCATGAGAGACGAATCATCGGCGCCCGTTAGGAGTGATCATTATTCACCCGACTTGACGTCACTCCTGCGGACAGGGTTCGTTTCGCCCTACAAAAGCGGAAGGGTGCGGTAGCTGAGGTCCAGTCTAGCGACCTCAGCGTAACGCCGCTCCGGTCTTTTAAGACCGCAGCCCCCGACCGCGACATTAATGATTTGGTTTTTTTTTTAAACTTTGTTTAATTTGGGGACGGGTTTAAACGTTGTTTTATATACTAGATACTTATTAATAAAAATCTATTTCTTTAAAATTCAACGAAGTGTTGGACACCCCACGCGGCTACTTAGGTACGTATTTTTATAGGCGCGATAAAAATAATAGGTACATTGTTAATATTGTGCACTGGATTTGTCTTACTTGGATTTAAACATATGTAAATAAATTTAAAAATATGGACCTCTTGAATAGAGACGATGTCACAAAATATATTATTTCCAATTCAAACAATTTATTGAACAGTTTGATAGCTGAGAAATGTATAAGAAATATAATTTATAACTCCACATATAGACAACCACATTTGTCTTCACAGGACACAATATCCCGGTCCGGAGGGTGGCTGCGCGTCGATGCCTCGTCGGATCATGCGGCAGGCGTGCTCCTCGATGCGGTGGTAGGCGTCGCGCGGCACAGACGAGTACCATTCCGAGCCCGGCACGGAGCTCCACAGGCACTCGGCCACGGCACTGGCGCGCGGCCATACTCTGCCGGCAATGACATGAAGAGAACATTAATGTTATGAAGAAATAGCGAAAATTATGCAATATATATTCGTGTCTTTGGAGTAGAAGGGAGAAGAACGGAAAGGGGGTTCGAAACTCTATCCCATGACACCCTTTACATTGTGAGCAAATGTTTAGTTTTTGAGATATATCTATATTAAATTCTGTAAAAACTAACCTAAAATGCAAGTAATTAAGACTTCTGTGATGTCTCCGTTGCTTCAGGAGGGCCAGCTCCTTCACCCTTGCGTAACACTGTACTGACACCCAAGTTCGCCTTCGCTACGGCTCCATTGGGTTTCAACACAGTGTGACTGCGGGTGGGGTCTACCCTCCTTCCGCGTCTTCGGATTTACAAAAACACTCTAGAAATAAAAATAAAAAGCTACTGCTAAAAAAAGCTAGACTGGGAATGGTATTAAAAGAAAGGAGAGACCGCCTTCTTTCAATTGAGACCATTTTCAAACCAAAACTCCAAAGACACGAATAGAAAGCCGACCCGCGATAACTATGAAGTAATAGCGCCCGCAATGCAGTA
Organism: Napeogenes inachia; assembly: GCA_959347355.1. Classification (NCBI taxonomy): domain Eukaryota; kingdom Metazoa; phylum Arthropoda; class Insecta; order Lepidoptera; family Nymphalidae; genus Napeogenes; species Napeogenes inachia. Next base: position 11,066,155 of record OY365804.1, on the reverse strand, counting down.
ACACTAATGACTATGTAGTAAACGATAACTATACAGTATCTACCATTGACAGCTGTGATCTGCTTCATCTTCAGATAAGTATGCGCTAATCACCTCTCACGTTCATATAATGTCACAACAATATGTTAGATCTTTATTTACCTACTAATAATATTCCTATCATCCACCATCTCTCCCCACATGCAGGCCTCTCCACCCACTATACCCTTGGCTAGGGTGCTGCTGCCGGTCCAATCGACCACCATCTGTCTAGGATCTTGTGTGTACAAGTTCGGCCATCTCATTTCCAGTTCGCTTAGGTACCAAGCCGTGGAGAATATCACGCGGTATCCCAATAGTAACACCTAGAACATACCATCCAAATAATATGTGAACATATGTTGATAAATTCCTTTCATATTTCAGATGTTGATAAAAAGATATTTATTACGTACTGCTATCATTTCCAATTCACCGTTCCTCCACACTTGTATTAGCGTATCATTTGAGGGCATTACTCCTTTTAAAACATCCTATAATATAATATGAAGTTATTAGGTAACATTTGGTACCTAGTAGTAACAATAACAGAATTTAGTAAGAGAACTTAGCAAGTTAATGACGTTAACAAAATATGTACGGTATTTGTATATGTTTTTTTATTGTTTATGACAGTGACTAGTAATGTAACTAATTCAAATTTATCTGGATTAAGATACCTGCCATACAATTTGTTTCGAATTATTAGCGAGAAGCGGAATAATATTTTTCATAAACACGGCATGTAAATCCTCTACATTCAAGTTATTAGTCTTCATGTACTCTTGTAATTGCGGATTTGATCTCCTAATAAAAAAACTGTTAAGAACATTGTCAAGTCGCAAAAAGGTGTGTCGTCTTTAGTAATTATTAAATACTTCAATCACCAGCATTCAAATTCCACTTCATCACCTCCAACGTGGAAGTATCTATCGGGGAACAAATCTTGTACCTCCTGGAAGAGATCTGCCAGCACCTTGTACGTCATGTTCTTAACGGGGTTCATGGGCCCCAAGCCTACCATCTTACCTTCTTTGTAACATTCCGTCAGGACATCGGGAAATGCTATTCCCCAAGATGCAGTGTGTCCTTTAAATTTGCAATTTAATACTATTGTTTACAACGTTGTCATCTTGACTAAATTATATTTATATCAATTCAGCCAAGAATGTAAGATATTTTGTTTATGGGACATGTGTTATTAATGTTATTTAGGTCCATAAAACAGATGCAAATTTAATTTGTATCAAATAGTTAATAGTTACCAGGAACATCAAATTCTGGTATAACTCGTATACCGCGGTGCCTTGCGTAGTTGATGATCATCTGAATATCCTCTTTAGTGTAAATCATGGAAGAATCGTAGGCGCCCCGACCACTGACAAATTATTAAAGAGGTTACTATAGTGTTATGTAAAATTCTTTTATTTTTTCAGAATTTATTCCACCCTACTAATAGTTCCAAGATTTTCAAATCTTTATATTTTAAATAGTTTATATAATTTTCTTACCTCAGTTCTGGAAAATTTTCACTCTGATACGGAAAACTCTGATCATCGACTATGTGCCAATGGAAAACGTTCATTTTATTAATTGCCATAGCGTCTAAAAGTTTCAGAATAGTGGATGTGGTAGCGAAGTGTCGAGCAGTATCTAGCAATATCCCGCGATGTTGATATCGGGGGAAGTCATTTATTACAGTTTTATTAACACGAAGTTCCTGAAATAAAATAGTTCAGAAAAATCGATATTTTGAAACTTAATGTGTCACATATCTTGTGTTTATATTTTGTATTTTGATGTAATAGTAAAGGGAAGCTTTGAAGACTTCTATTACATTCTGTGATCTAAAAGCTTACATTTCGATCATTCGAAAGATAAAAAAGTTGCGCAAAAGTTTCAAGTCCTCGTAACATGCCCCAAATAGACGAACTAGTGATCCGTGATGTGGTTGAAACGGTAACATTATCTGGAATTGGAAATGTACTAACAAATACAGTTGAGTTATTTGTCTGTGTAACTGTATTTTTGATCGTTAAATCGCCAAAAATAGCTTTACAGTTAACAAGGACTTACATTTCTCATCCATCTCAAAGTATGGATACTCCTCGCAAGGAGATGTCAACTCTAGTACCAGCTCGTGTAACTTGCCCTCATACAGCTCGTTTGATGCGTGTTTGTCACGACATTGAATCCCTCTCAATCGTTCGTGTAGGCCATTTTTGTTTTTTAAAATGTGAATATATCGTTCGATAGCGCTTGTTAGTATCTGGCAGGTTTCTTTTTCTACCTGTTTAAAATTGTATTTGTATTGTATTGTACCTTTTATGTAGCAGACTTTGTAATCTTTTATCTATTTCAATAAATATAAGGCAAAGAATTATAAAACATTTAAGTTTACTGTTATGCCCAAAATTATAAAGTTTTCGGTACATAATGCTACAAAATTAAACTTAATGTAACGAAACCAATAATTGCAAGGCATAAACAGTTTCTTTATCTATAGTCTTATAAGAGAAAAAAATATAATATCGTAGTTTTTAATATTAAAATAACAAATTTCCCACACTGCTTGACAGACATTTTACGAAATATAAAGGAGTTCAATTACATTTTTCTCGTATTTGTTTTAATATATTTAAAAATAAAAAATTACTTAGCTATGATCCTGATATTTAACTAAAAACGTGAGAGAAAAAACCTTAAATAACATACATAGTATATCAGAAAATAAATAAAAATGTTTTTAATTTTTCACGTATCTGTAGTTACACATGACTCTTAATGTATTTCAAAAAGGTTTATTTTATGTCCTATTTTAGTTGATCCTTCCTAACAAATATTTCTAAAATTCAATTATCACCTCAGTCGGTATGAGGCCGTTGTCGTGGGTGGGCACTGTAACGTTTGTACGCAATAATATCTATTGATAATATCCCTGTATCAACAAAAAATATTTAATAAACCCTAACTAGATACTATACAGTTTACACAATACGTCATATTGTATTACGTATTGTGTAAACATTAATACAATACTTTTTTTTTTGTATTTGGTTTTGCTTCAAATACCTACTGATTATTACCAATTTGTCTTGACTTGATGGAATGAGCCGACGGTAACTAGATAGAAGAGCTGGGGGCACCGAGTATGGACTTGTGTTGTTGCTTTTGATGAGAACTGACCGTCAAACTGGATGGAGTGATCTGAGATTCCCTAATGGATGGATGGTAGTGGATCTTCTAGACGAATAGAGTTGAGTGTTCCCTGTATAGACTTGTTTTCATTGCTTTTGATGAGATCTTACCGTCAAACTTGATGAAGTGACCCGAAAGTTTCCTGATGGATAGATGTTAACGTATTTCCTAGACGAATAGAGCTAGGTTCTCCGATTATGGGCTTGTTTTGTTGCTTCAGGTGATCCATCAAGCCCTGTAGTAAAATCGCATTCAAAACAACCCAGCTCTACTCTTCTAGGAGATCCAGCAGCATCTATCCATTAGCGTACCTTCAGATCACTCCATCAAATCTGGAGGTAGTATCTCGTTATAACTGACACAACAGGCCTATACGCGACTGGCCTTGTTTTTGCCTTGTCTAGTAGATCAAGTAACAGCTACCGAAGTATTTAGCTATTTTTATGTCACAGTAGAATTAATACTTATATCATACTAGCAGACTCGGCCACGCGTTGCTGTGGTTGCTAAGGTTTTGGATATACCTATTACATTGTAGTAAACTATTTAAGAAGTCACGGTATTAGAAAAAAAAAAATTAAAATTAAAAAAACCAAATAAATTTATCAAGGCCAATAACGAAATAACGATATTTTGATATAAAATAATATTGTGACTTAAAATTAAGATGTAAGTTATCCTATGTTTCAAGTTGGATCAAACTACACACGGTGTGCAAATTTGATTAAAATCGGTTAAGTAGTTTAGGAGTCCATCGCGGACAAACAACGTGACACGTAATTTATATATATTAAGATTATAATCATATGTAATCTTATCACATGTATAATATGTACACAATTAAACATCAATAAAATGAAAAAAAAAATAAAGACATAATAATCAAAAATTAAATATGTATATGAGAAAAAATATATATATCGCAACTTTAAAAATTGTTTCTTTCACACATTATTCCCAAACTGTAAATGTGTTTATGTGCGTAGTCGAGATTTTCCTATGTAGTGATGATATTTGCTACCTATCAGTTTTGCAAAAACGTGTTTAACTTACAATATTCGAGAAGTAAAGGATTATGTATATAACATATACCTAATACATTTGTTTTTTAAATTGTTACTTTTAACTAACGTTACTAATAGTAAGTAAATTGTATTTTAGTACCGCCGAAAATAAAGACAAATATAGTAAAGATTGTTTGATTTGGAATTGGAAGTAGTTATAAGTAGGAGAGACATTTTCATGAAAGAAACTGTAGGTACGTACCTTAACTTTAAAATGAGCTGGATCAAAAGTATAGTAAAGGGCCTCCTTTTTTTCATAGTATGGCTTGGGCCACACTTCTCCCTTGGTTGGTGGATATTTGGGGCCAGGTTTTACTATCGACATACAGTTCCCCAAAACCGCGCCAAAATATAAGATGGAGATAGCATGTCTTAACATAGCGCTAACAATATCACATGAGATTTGAAAATGTCTGGTATAGAGAAATGCGCGTATCGATAGACCGCCATGGATTAACAAACGACGCTTTACTTTTACTTAAATCAATTATAGTAGATAATGATAAGAAACTATGTCCATATAATGCATTTAACTGTCATGTTAACTACAAATATAGATAGTATACTAACGTCTGAACAAAAAAATAAATATAAATCTAGTTACATACAATACATACATACGAGGTCGGTAAGGCTTCACAGATTGTGAAAAAACCAGGGTTAACTCGTAATAAGGTGATGCTTTGTGTATTTTGGGACTCGAAGAGCATTGTTCATTATGAGCTTTTACCGCCCGGCAGAACTATCGATTCGGATCTTAACTGCCAACGAAAGTGTGGCGTTTCATCTCGATATCGCTAGACCGCACACATCTTTAACAATTCAGAAAAAATTAAGGTAGTTTTGCTGGGAGGTATTAATGCATACTTCTTATAGCTCCACATAATTCTTGAGGCTCTGCCAGGTTAACATCAAGAGAGTGCAAAAACTACTTGCCCCGGAACATCTGACCAAAAAAATGGTCAGATGTTCCAAAGTTTCTATAGCAACGGGTTTATTTACAGGATAGCAAAAAATTATCGAACAAAAAGGTACATACTACACACTTTAAATAAATATAAATAAAATTTGACAAAAAATTACTTGACTTTGTATATAAAATGCGAAGAAAGTTTTTCCCCCACCCTATAAGATTAGATAATTTTTGAATATTATATATACAAACCTCAATTACAAAATCGGCGATATGATACTGATGCTGATCCTCTACTAAGTGCAAAATGGAACACGTTCATTTTATTATTTTTATCGCCATAACGTCTAAAAGCTTCAAAATAGTGGATGTTGCAATTTAGTGTCGGGCAGTATCTAGTAATATCCCCCGATTTTCATATCGGGGAAAATCATTAGTTTCGGTTTTATTATGGATGTAAGGATGTTATGTATGTACACCACGCAAGAGGATGTCAAGGACAGCAGCAGCTGGTTTAACTTCCCCTCAAACAGCTCGTCGCTGTGTTTGTGAAGAGACTGAATCCTTTTTTCAAACCAAGACCAAGATTCATTACAAAGTTAGTTTATTATGAGAATTTTGTTTATATAATTAAGTTTGTTTATTCAATACATTAGATTCTGACCACTATGGCCAATTTATTGAATTCAGTTGTAGCGAGAGAGAAAAATCAAAACAGAAAATACGTTTCATACCAGTGACTGTAGAACGTATCAAACAAATTAAAAATGGCTTAGTAAAATTCAAACCTCAATATTATGTATAATGACTTTTTCAGTACTTTCATTAAATTATTTAATTTTGTATTTACTCCAAAAACAGTGGTTGTTAATGATAAATTAGTGTTTAGTGATTGGGCATCTCTAGTTACACAAAAATAGAGAAAAATTATATAACATGCATGTGGAATTGATGTTTAATACTGGTAATGAGTTTAGGGATGAGGTAAAATTATTTTCGAAATCTTTTAAAAAACAATGTAAAATAGCATTAAAAAAATAGGAAATAGCAATAATAAAATAAAAACAACTTGGAAAATAATTAATGAGGAAACTGGAAGAGCTAAATCATAGAGGATCGACTTTAAATTAAATATACCTAGATAATAAATATGTTACGTCTAACCTCAAGGTTGCTACTGCTTTTGAAAACTTTTTTACTAATATTCCAGTGACTTACAGTGACAGTTAGCGTTAAGAAGACTAGTGATCTTTGGGGATTTTCTGTAGTCATACTTAAGTCCATAATTGACATTGTAGCGCCATACTTAATATTAATTATGGAGTTAAAAATAAGTCCCTAGATTTGATTAGTTCATATCTTTATGATAGAATTCAATAAGTTGATGTAAATGGAAACCGTTTCCCTGGTTCTTTGGTAAAAATAGGTGTGCCACAGGCTGTGCTACCTTAGTGCCTTTCTTGTTCCTCATTTACATAAATGACTTGCCTCATCTAGTGAGGGAAAAACATGGGATACTTCTCTTACTTTTAAAGTTAATAGACTGCAATCTGTTATTGACGATGTAAATAATGCTCTCTCAGATGTTGTACAATGGTTTAACGCCAATAATTTGTTAGTCAGTAAAAAAAAGACGAAATGTGTCCAATTTAGTTTACTAAATGTTAAAAATGTTAGAACCAATGTACAATTAAATAATGAGGAATTGGATTTGGTCAAATCTACTACTTTCTTGGGGGTCCTCATATATTTGATTTGTCGAGCAGACTTAGTTCTGCTGCATAAAAAATACGTCGATTAACAAATATGGAAACTGCTCGATTAGTTTACTTTAGTTACTTTCATAGCATAATGTCATACGGTATACTCTTATGGGGCAACGCGGCTGACATTGATACCATATTTACATTGTAGAAAAGGGCTGTTCGAGCAATACATAATAATATAAAACCAAGAGACTCTTTAAGAAACAAATTAAAGAATTTAAAATTATGACTGTTTATAATCAATATATTTATGAAAATTTAATTTACGTTCATAAAAATATTTTAAAGTTCAAGAAAAATTGTGATTTACATAAAATTAATACAAAACATAAATATAAACTCGCTATATCCGGCACTAATTATTTTATATAAATAATTATATAAAATAATTTGATAAAAAACATCTACTATAGTGTAAAGGATTACATCAACGACGGTATGGCTTGGGAATGAATTGTATTGTATTGCAAATAGTTTTATCGCCCTGCTGCATCACACCAATTCCTTAGAAATGACTACTTGCGGTAGCCATCGGGAGTCGGGTTGCCTTCCTCCCTCAAATATGGCGAAGGGGGTGATGGCTGAGTCTTGTGTTATGCTCGTGAATGGGTGCTGCTTGCGATGACTGTGTGTTGTGTGTTGTGTGGCAGGCCGAAGATTTTTTTTTAATATTTTTTTTTACTGTTATTATTATTTTATTTTCGTTGCCTGAAATCATTAGGCTTCATTTCCGATTGATTGCGACGGTTCTAGTTGTTCCAAAATCGCATTTAAGATTGACGTTTGTGAAACAGTGATCACAATAACAAAAAATATATCCGGCTGAGTTTGTTGTGTGGTTCTTCTCAAACCAGGACGCGTTTGGAACCCTCATAGCTTTAACATTATGATGGAAAGTGCTTTTACAGAAGGGCTTATTACGATAAATCTAGTATCGTAATAGGCCCTCCTGACACTTCCATGTTGACGTACACAAGTGATCACTGATTATGATTCTAAGTGGAAAAGATATAAATAAAATAAATAAAAAATGAATCTCTTATCATGATTTCGTATGGCATCCCACTCTGGGGTAACGCTGCTGATATAAATCTCATTTTTGTTAAACAAGAGTTACAATCTTGATCTGGAGATTTCTTACGACTAAGTTTATTCAAACCAATGGAATGGACCCACGGTTTTTTAAAATAACATAAAAATGTTGTAATCATTCTTGTAATTAACGATTTAGCATAAAAAATATCATAAGACAATCCCGCAAAGTTTCTGTCGTCAGACCTTCTAAGGTCTGTGAAAATTTGAAATGTGTGAAAAAAGTGTTTTATATAAAACTTATTTTCACTACAGATTTTGATCATGTTTTTGTTTTTATTTCAATGGCTTTTTACAGTCACATATAAAAATATTATATTGTTTTTAACTTATCTAAAGAAATTTCGAAAAACTAAGGAATTAACAATAAAATATAATATCATAAAAAATCTAATGTCGACGCGTGCTTTTCGATAAGAAACTGGAATGTTCTTCGTTTTCCATGTAGTTTTAAATATAATAAAAATATATACAAGTTAATACAACGAAAAATATATACATAATATTATATACTCTGCCTCTTCCTTTTCGGATTCCTAAAACAGTCTATCAAATAATTTCAATCTTATAATGACAAAAAAAAACTGTGAAGATAGTTTTGCAATTTTTGATATCGTAAAAAGTTAACTCTAGGTTACATGCAGACAATTTAGGTTTGTTTAATGGAAATTTCCTTTTTTCACGATCAGTATAATAATAATAATAATACACTTTGCTAGTTGCCAAACGAAATTTTTAAGGCCGTGTTCCGAAATACAAACCAACATACTGGCCAGGGCTAATGACGTCATAACACCCACGCCATTTTGCACTGGTGTCGGTGTCGATTGGCGTCGATTTTTGACGTCATCAGCACTGGCCAGTATACTGGTTTGTATTTCGGAACACGGCCTAAACATCATAGACGTCATATAGATATCAATGTCAGAATTCAAATGTGTTGTGTTCAAAATTGTCACTTGTCAGATTTTCGTTACTAATTGGCAAAATAACGTTGTTCGAGTAAAAATATTACATTAAGATGGGCGAATTGGGAGGTTGTAATTTATTTGAATCACAAACAATAGTCGCTGATCACAAAGATTTAATTCACGATGTAGCTTACGACTTCTACGGCGAAAGAATGGCTACATGCTCAAGTGACCAGTATGTCAAGGTAGGTTATGTTGTTGTTTTGGTAAATTAAGCGGCTTAAGCTTTAATAGCTAGTGGACCTATATTAAAGCAATATATTGCAGTTGTAAAATTTTTCACTTTTAAATTGAGTTTAGTACTTAAAAGTCACTGTTTTGATTGAAGCTCGTTCAGAGGAGTAAATTTTTTGTTCTGCGAATTCATTTTATGAATTAACTAAAAAAAGGTTGACCACTAAAGTAAACACTACATGAGCAACTAATGTCTGTCTGAGTTAATTACCCATTTCAGTACGTTAAATATACATTGTCTTGACACTAAAGCTAATTCTCACCGTACTATATTTGGACCAAGATGTTATACTTGAGCATTTTTCTATTATGATCAATATAAATGTAACATAGTTCAATAATAAAATATCCAATATATTCTATTTATTGTCAATGGGGCTTGATATATCCCCATTGACAATAAATAGAATATATTGGATAGCCCCATTGACTTATTTTATTTTACAGTATAAATATTATAATGTTTATATTGTAAAATAAAATAAGCAGTCAATTTAAAAATATTATGAAATTTAGCATAAGATAATCTAAGTGACTAACAGATTCTAAATATTTTTTATAGCAAGCCAGCAAATGTCATTGACTTCTAATCAGCCATCAATATTTTAGTGAACATTATCTACATAAACAATATAAAGTTCTTAAGTATTTGCAAAAGTTATTGGAAGTGCTTTGAGGAATATATATTTATAATAATAATATAATAATAATATCAGGACAAATTACACACATTGATCTAACCCCTAAGTAAGCAAATTATTTGCTTGTGTTAAGGGTGTTAGACAATGATACAAATACATAGAAATACACATATAAATATTGAGAATGTATTTAATAAACAACCAAACCCAGAAACACAGACATCTATGCTCATCACATAAATGCCTGTCTCCGCCGGGAATCGAACCCGAGCCCCATTGCGCCGTGACACGTTAGGCGTCTGCGCTAACCACTCGACCAACGGGTCGGTTAAATAAATATATATTTAATAATTAAATATTTATTTTTTTAAAATATCAGTCACCCTTTTTAAACACCCTTAATATATAAAAAGATACATATCTCTAGGTGTGGGATTCGGATGGTCAGGGAGGTTGGCGGCTGACTGCTAGTTGGAAAGCTCATCATGGCTCTGTGTGGAAGGTCACATGGGCTCATCCTGAGTTTGGACAGGTTTTAGCTACTTGTTCCTTTGATCGAACTGCTGCTATATGGGAGGAAGTTGGTGAGTAGAATTGACAGCCTCAGATCAGGCCTCCTGATCAATGACTTTAAGCTAAAAAAAACTTTCTTTAGTTATAAATTAACCATTAAATATTTTCATAATATAAGAACAATATATCACATTTCCGAAAGAGATCCCAAGAAATTAATAAATGGGTAAAAATATATTACTTACATTTAATTTCCTTATTTAATTGTACAATGATTTCATTCAAGGTAGTAATAGTTTGTTTGTTTATTTATTTAGGCGACACTGCAGCTTCTGGTACAGAAAAAGGACTTCGAACATGGGTTAAGAGGTCAAACTTAGTGGACTCGAGAACATCGGTCACAGATGTCAAGTTTGGCCCAAAACATTTAGGATTGTTATTAGTTACTTGTTCCGCTGATGGTATTATAAGGTTTGTTACAACAAAAATACATTTTTAGTTAGTAATAAAAATTGCAATATGCAAAATGTTTGAATCTTTCTTTTGTAGAATGTATGAAGCACCAGATGTAATGAATCTAGCACAATGGACACTTCAACATGAAATACCCACAAAAGTCTCCATCAGTTGTATATCATGGAATCCATCTTTATCGAGGTAATGTATTGACACAAGTTACAATCCTTATAAATCAAAAATTTGGGCATAAAATTAGGTTAACTAGTACAGCTAACAGCAATATTAAATTATATTTTTTAAGTTATTTTATAATATGTTTCCATTTAAGAGCAATCATACAAATATTACCAGTTTGTTTCTAATTATAAGGGCACAAACATACAAATAGACACCATGTCTTATCATGGTTGTATACATTTAGAACAGATAGATATAATCTTGTTCAGGAGCAGCAGTAATCCTCCAATGCTGGCGGTGGGCAGCGACGAGCCCAGTGCTACAGACAAGGCTAGTTCTGAGAGAGTCTTCATATATGAGTGAGTAAGAGATTGAGTTTTTGGTTTTGCTTCTGTGATAAATTATCTAATTGTCAGTTAGTCAGAAAAAACATTCATTCAATTTTTAAAAACAACTATAGTATCCTTTATCATACGCTTATCATATCCTTAGTTTATAGTATGTATACGTACATTTATAGTATCCTTTATCATACGAAATTCCTCTTCGAAATTAGTACTGTCATTTTGGGACATAATTAAAAAAATTACTAACTACATACATAGGTTATATTACGAAATTATTAATTGGAATAATTATTTTTTGTAGGTATAGCGAATCTTCACGACGTTGGACGAGAACGGATTGCTTATCATCGGTAGTGGAGCCAGTCAATGATTTAGCATTTGCACCAAACTTAGGTCGCTCCTTCCATCTCCTCGCTGTCGCCACTAAGGATGTAAGGATCATCAAAATCGAACCAATGCCGTAAGTTTATGTATATTTATTTATTTTATTCTTGATGACATTGTCTGCTACTAGTAGTTAATGTTAATAGATGACTTGTTGTGGTTTTTGTCACCGAGCTTAAAGCAATCACTGTTAACGGTCACAGCTTCATATGCTGTATCCAGAAATTAGTGGACTTCAATAAGACTAGATATCTATCTCTATATCAAGATTTAACCCATCTTTTAATCGATTGATGATTTTGCTGTAAATTATCAATGTTACGGTACATATTGATAGAAAATTAAACTTAATATTATACAACCAATAATTGCAACAGATAAAAAAATTATATTGTAGTTTTCAATATTTAAAAACTATTATTTCATTATTAAATCTTTGACGTACAAAGATTTTTTTACAAATGGCGGACTTAGTGCTAAGACACTCTCTACCAGGGAACCGATATAAAGAACAGAAAAACACAAACGAGGACTGAAATAGAAAGATAAAAAGATCTAAGACATATAAGTAACAGGATAAAATTATCTGTTATGTATTCACACATATTCAACTATATCGGAAGGAGTTGCGTTACTTTAATCCAGTATTTCTTATTATATATTTTTAAAAATAAAAAATCTATTGTCTAAGATATACTTAACTAAAAGCGTTTGAAAGATCATTTTTAAATAAGGTACAAAATGTTTTAAAAAAATATATATATATATTTTATCAAGTATCAGTACAGTTATGTATGACTCCAGAATGTATTTGTATAAATAAGATTTATTTTATTTCCTTTTTAAACCCCGACATAAAAAGAGGGGTGTTATAAGTTTGGCCTGTCAATCTGTGTATCTGTGTGTCCGTCTGTGGCAATGTAGCGGCCAAACGCGTGGACAGGTTTGATTGCGGCTTGAATCGAAAGCCTGGTTTATCGAGATGGTTCTTAGCTATGTTTGGTCGAAATAGAAGCAGTCGTCTTCAAGATCTTAAGGTTTTATTGGTGCGGGTGAAAGGTTCTTATGCAATATTGATAGAAATACTTAAACAAGTAAATTTGTGTGTCCGTAGGGCCATTTATTACAGTAATGAAACCAGTAATATAACTTTAATAAGCAGAAAAAAATAAATAAAAAACCGATACAAAAAGTTTTGTGCATTTTTATCTGTTTCTTTTTCTTTTATTTATGTTTTGTGTGCAATAAAGTATTAAATAATAATAAAAAAAGCAAACGCACCCCCCACGCAAAGATTTCAATAAGTACATAATTAGATTATTTTTATTCTTTTTAGAGATCTTTTTGTATCGGGGATTTAAACATATTTTTTTTTTTAGTTGATTCTTTGTACAAATATTTTGAATATTCCAGTACCAACTTTATCGGTTTAAGGCCGTTGCCGTGAGTGGTCACTGTATTGCTTGTAGGCAAAAGTTTTTGACAATAAAGAAAAAAAAAAAAAAAAAAGATGGCTGTATTAACACTGATGGATGGATGCTTCTTCTAGATACCATAGGCGATTGAATCTGAATGCGCCGAGTTTAAGTTTAATTTGTTAGTTATGATAAAATTACCATCAGACCTGATGGAGTGACTTGATGTCACATGATGTATGATTGCTACTGGATGTCCTAGACTAGGCAAGCTTTTCATTCAGAAGAGATAAAACTCGATAGTGATGCGATTTGATACCAATCTGTTTTGAAAACGCGTCCTTGACCCTAATAAATATTTCTACAATAGTCACTTTATCTTAACTTCAATAATACACTTAATAACACAATAATTAACTTCAATAATTCAATTGTCGCTTACTTTTTGGTGCAAAATGTGCCAATACTTACGTGACACAATTCACATCAGAAACCTTATGTGTTGCCGTTATAAAATCATATTCATATAAAATTATTATGGATAACCAAACTTAATTAGGAAAATAGACGTTCTCGGATCGGTTCTCGTATGTTTTCCCACAAAGTTGTGTGTTGAAGTCGGAATAATGACACGATACTCTACCGACGCTCCAGTGAGTCCTCGAGCACGTCTAACGGCTGCGTGCGCTTCAAGTCGGAGGTGCTGGCCGCCTTCGACGACCACAGCTCCTGCGTGTGGCGCGTGGCCTGGAACGTCACCGGCACCCTGCTGGCCTCCTCCGGTGACGACTGCTGCGTCAGGCTGTGGAAGAGTCAGTACCACCTCCGTCGTGCTATGGCGATCATGTAGCTACTGCTTTGTCATATCATATCATATCATAATGTATGCGATACCGTTCCAGTGCAATACATGAACCAGTGGAAGGGAGTTGGAGTCTTCAAGAGTGACGCGGCGGGCGGTGAGACGAGTGCGCCGACGCGAGCCCACACCACCTACACGCGCCTGGCGCCCATGGCCAACCCCGCACACATGCCGTACCACTGACGACCGTAAGTAATATATACAAGCGCGCCTACACCACATAAACGCGCCTGGCGCCCATGGCCAACCCCGCACACATGCCGACCACTGACGACCGTGAGTAATATATACAAGCGCGCCCACACCACATAAACGCGCCTAGCGCCCATGGCCAACCCCGCACACATGCCGACCACTGACGACCGTGAGTAATATATACAAGCGCGCCCACACCACATAAACGCGCCTAGCGCCCATGGCCAACCCCGCACACATGCCGACCACTGACGACCGTGAGTAATATATATCCAAGCGCGCCCACACCACATAAACGCGCCTAGCACCCATGGCCAACCCCGCACACATGCCGACCACTGACGACCGTGAGTAATATATATCCAAGCGCGCCCACACCACATAAACGCGCCTAGCGCCCATGGCCAACCTCGCACACATGCCGACCACTGACGACAGTGAGTAATATATACAGTAGTAGTATCAGTTATCAATACTGTAATCAAAGATCAAACCCTGTATAAAAATGTAAAATTTTTATTTGCTTAAAATTACAAATTGCCATGACTCAAAGAAAATTTAAGTAAAATCTTAAAAAATAAGCTCTTCGAAAATACAGTCTTGTTGAGTTATTTCATATTAACGGTTCTTCTGAGTCGCTGCAGGTGCGTCTCCTTGTTGTTCCTCGTAGAATACCAGCCGACCTGAACAACATCTATATAAATATCATCCATAAATACTAATCTAAGAAATATATTTACAAAAGCGATATCTCACAGGCGTTGCTCTTTCGCTCTTACAGTGACTGTTCGATGAAGAATGCGGGCTTACGATATTTCTGCAAAAATTAATATAATAAGTACTTAATGGTTAAAAACAAAACGTAGATATTCTTTAATTGAACGTATATAACGTGAAACGTACCCCAAGGACGCTCGTTTAATTGTGGTAGCATTGCTTTGTAACAGCATTCTCCCCGATGAAGTCGAAGAACCAACTCCTCGCCAGCTGTTTAGCAAGTAAACATAATTTGAATCGATTGTTTGGGAAGAAAACACGATTTAAAATAATGTATATTTTAGAAGTCATAAATGACCAACCTTTGCAGACCATCTCCAGCTTTCTTATAGAATTCTGTTCGCTTGACCTCGTTGGTTCTGTTGGGACAGCTGTTGAGTCTCACGGGCTCGTCCAAGCTCGTCTGTCTCACACACGGCGTTTTATTCCGACGCAGTACCTTCTTGCCGTCGGATAAGTCAGCATTAGAATGTTCGTCTATACTCGGTAATCTCGGATCGAAGCCGTCTCCATTATCATACACTTTAAAAGCGGGCTTTTTCAAGCCATAAGTTAAGGGTTTACTGAACCGCAAATTATTTTCGTTCTGATTCCTGTCTTCAACCTTTGGAGTTTTTTCTGTAACTGCATCATTCTTTTGCGTTTGCGGTTTGGCAACGCTGGAAATTACTTTTACCATTTTAGGAATCGAAGGTTTTCTCTCAGATTTTACATCGAACTGTCGGATTTGCGTCGGAAAGTTGAAGCTCGGTAATGACGACATTTGTGACACCGACAGCCGACTCCCGGACGGTGCTTGCTCGTCATATTTGATGCGATATTCGGGTGGAGTCACCGGCCGAAGCTCCTCAGTATTGGCGGACCACAGGAGGTCACTTCCAGGGTTACCTTGCATCTGTTGCAAGTGTACCTTGATGTTGTACATGCCAGCGACCGCGCCGAACGGATCTGCTTTAATATTAGCGATCACATCCAATATCGTCTCTCCGCTCAACTCCGTTATTTGTCTGTAAATCTAATTCATACACAATGCATTCATAAAAACACTAGTGAAATTAACGACTTCGGAATACTACAAGATCACTCGATACCTCCCTATTGGCCCGGGGCTCGGCTCCCGGCAGTGGGTGCGTCTTCATCCTCATTCCCGGGCGCTTGATCCAGCGATGGCGCGCCGCCTCTTCGATCTTCATCCTCAGTTCCACCTTCGGCTCCAGCAGCTGCTGGATGAATGTCTTACATTCTGTCGATCACGTAATTTTCTAAGTAAATAATTTCTTATGTGATATGTACATTAAATAATACAATATTGTTTTCAGATAAACGAAGATCTTCAGTCTGAAGTGAAATTAAATGAAATCAACCGAGAACAAATCGTGTGCAAGTACTTTCAAACGTGTGATGGTGTTATGGACATTCAGATTTTAATATTTATCAAATGAGCATTTTTTTAAAATTTCTATAAAATTATTAAACTGTCCGCGCCTGGCATAAAATATTTTTCATACTGTCGATAATGTCATTGTGTTTTTCATCTGTATTTCAGTAACGTTGTAATATTAACTGTTAAGATATTAAATGTTAAATCTGTATCCTGGTCTCTAGTTATTGTAAACTACACGTTCACATCCAGAACAGAACTTTTACTTATGTCAGCTGTAATGCGATCCACCCATCCAACCCCATGTACAATATCCTGGCACATTCATATCTAGCATTCTTCTTGTTACATACATTCATCCATTGTCATAACATGCCCTGTACCACGCTAGCCGTTAACTCCTCCACCTGTCCGTCTGGCGCCGACGCTACTTTTGTACTCTCCGTGAGAGAATTATTACGTATCTTATCTATTCTTGTCACCCCACACACCCATCTCAACATTAACATCTATGCCGTATGCAATCTCTTATCATCCGTCCCTGAGGTTGCCCATGAACCTTCAGAACCATACATCAGGACAGGCATGGCTGTTATGTACGTTTCTTTCCCCTTATTTGAGGGGCATGCGTGGGTCATAAGTTGTGTCTGTGACCTATAGGCTTTTCATCTATCCTGCATTTATTATATTATGCGAACAGCGTGTGTCAGGGTGCCACCTCCTGTATGTCCGTCAATGTAACATTATCAGAAAGAACAAATTCAGGTACAGACGATCCAGGAATCTACAGCCACAGCTTATCGGTCAGTCTGGCTACAAACCAGACATTGCGTATTCGCTTTTTCATACATATCACATACAAGTTGTAGGTACTTACCATGCACTTCCGTCTTTTCATAGCCCACATCCGACCCTCACGGGTCGCTTCCATCCATGTGCACTTAACATCTTTCACAATTCACCTAATATTTTACCATACACATATTGCCAGAAAAACTAAATGTTGAATACCTGCGGACACGCACACCAGCGCCGCCCGCTGCTTGCGCGTGTATCCCCGAGCGATGGCGGCGCGCAGCTGCGGGCGCGAGCTGACCTCCCCGCGCCCCTCTACCGCTCCCGCCACTCCTCCCCCCGCACCCGCCCCTCCACCGCCGCCGCCCCCCGCGAACGGCAGACCCCCCGTCACCATACCGAACACTATCACGCCTCTTGAAAAAAAAAATTCAAACAAAAATAAAACAATACTTTCTATTTTTATAAGATTATACAATCTTATAAAATTCTAAATGCATCCTATCGGTCTCGGACGAATAACCCGCGTTTAATGCTTCGCCACTAGCAACAACACGATACTTACATACTCCAAAGGTCGACTTCGGGTCCGTACTTCCTTCCGTCCACGAACAATTCGGGCGCGGCGTACTCGAGCGAGCCGCACGGAGTCCGCAAGGACGCGCCCGCACTCCACAGGTTCGACAGACCGAAGTCTACGCATACAGAGTAGAAGTTTGGTTTATTATTGTTTCTTTATAGGATATTTAAGCGGAGCACGACCTCATCGATTCTGAATTCCAACTCTGCTTTATCTCTATGTAGTCCATGAGGGTAAAAACTATTGCAACTGTTGTATAAGTAAAAAAAAGTAAATTGATCCAGAACGAAAAGAAGACCACACGAAGACTAAGAGATCTGTGTGAGATTGGTACCAGCGACCTTCGGCTCGTCTGTCAGTCACTAACGAGCAGTACTAATCGGGAATCAGCAAAGCAAGCGAGCTTTAAAATCGGTTACTGGATATTCACAACGCCGAACACCAGAATTACAAAAGCGCCATTGGCCCTCGCATACCGGCGATCTAATTAATTATATTTATCTATTTCTAGTGCTGTCTCGTGTTGATACTAGTGTATTTGTGTTTAAATTTTAAGTATTAACTCACCTACAATCTTGATGAATTGTTTCGTGCTATCTAACATTATATTTTCCATCTTCAAATCCCTGCAAGTTTAAGAAATCAATTAATATTAAAAAAAAAAAAAAAACAACCTGTATAGGGTTGTAAGTTTCAGAGCGGATTTTAAGTTGCAACCTGTGAGGCGCTACACGAAAGGGCCTTTGCTTGAAGGCCAATTGAATCTAGTAGTCCGGTCAAATTAGACCAAAAAATTAGGGTGAAATTACATAAATTCGCAACAAGCTGAATTTTGGTACAATTGTTCAAAACACGATTATAAACAATAGCTGAAAGTTCCCCATCATTCCCGTGTGTGGAATTTTTTTTATTCAAGGTCAAATGTCAAAAAAAATAGTTTTTCGCGATTTTCAGCAAAACGGTAAGTTTTATCAGAAAAATACTTCAGACTAAAATTGTAGATCATTAAATTATCTATAAAAAATATATTAATACTTTTTTTCTCACGAGACACCGTTTCGGAGATATCGCAGTTTAAAAAGTTGTAACAGTTGCAATTGTCATAACATGCATGAGTACGTCACGTATATTATATCCCTAGAGTTGTAATATTATGTAGTATATTTGTAGGTGGTAGAGCCTAGCTGTAGTTATCTGGCTGCAGCTCGTATTGGGCTGGCTCGACCGGGGAAGGACCACCCTCTCACAGAAGACCGACGTGTAGTAACCAAGTTCATTTGGTTATGTTTCGTCGGTGAGTGAGAGAATCCGGAAGCCCAACCCCCCCCCCCCCCCCACGCCAAACATGAAAGCGATGCCTAAAACAAAAAAATACCCCAGGAGGGTACCGGCTTTGATGAAGCCGGGGACCCCCTCCCCGAGCAAAATCGGGGAAATGATTCTCGGATTTTGCTCGGGCTGCCCGTCGTATCTGGGGCGGGCAAAGTATCGCCTTTTGTGTTTTTAGAGGGCAAACGACGAGTCAACGCAGCGGCACCCCGACCCACTTTAACTGTGGACTTTTGCAACATCCGGGGACTTCATTCCAACTTGAACGCCGTCCACCATCATCTAGAGACGGCGCAGCCGGCCTTGTTGTTTCTGACGGAGACGCAGATATCTCAACTTAGCGACACAGCGTACCTATCATACCCCGGGTATAAACTAGAACATCATTTTATACCACACGCCGGGGTATCTGTGTTCGTAAGGGACGATATCTGCTACCGTCGCCTTCAGGTTTTTGAAGGTCGGGACCGGTCTGTACTCTGGCTGCGCGTGGACATGGACGACCATGTCAGAGTCTACGCGTGCCTCTACAGGTCCCATAGGGGTAATGCAGAAACGGATCAACTCTTAGGCCATGTTCAGGCGAAGATTGACGATCTGCTTTCACAGACTCCCTCCGCCGAAGTCGTAGTCCTCGGGGACTTCAATGCGCACCATACCGATTGGCTAGGGTCACGTGCCACCGACTACGCTGGGAGATCTGTGTTTGACTTTGCTCTGGCAAATGGTCTGTCCCAATTGGTAAATACGCACACTCGTCTACCGGACGTGGACAACCATATACCCTCTTTGTTGGATCTTCTGCTGACTACACATCCCGGAAAGTACCAAGTCACTGTCGAGGCTCCCTTAGGGTCCTCTGATCATTGCTTGGTACGGAGTGTAGTGCCCATGGAACGCCCAGCTCGCACAAGACCTGCGACTCGACGCGTTTGGCACTACAAGTCAGCGGATTGGGATGGAATGCGATCCTTTTTTGCATCCTACCCATGGGGGCCGATTTGTTTCCCTTCCAATGATCCTAGTGACTGCGCTGCGGCTGTAGCTGATGTGATACTTCAGGGCATGGAACTATTTGTACCAAGCTCTGTGGTACCACTTGGTGGCAGATCGCGGCCTTGGTTTGATGCGTCTGTCAGGGCTGCAGCAGCTGACAAACGGCAGGCTTATCAGGCTTGGGCTAATGCGTTAGTCACTAAGGATCCGAACTCTAAAGTTCTGAAGAGGAAATATAATCGTGCCTCCAGATTCTTCAAACGGAAAATCGCTAGAGCAAAGTTCAAGCATGTCGTCAAAATCGGGGATCAGTTGGCAAAGTACCCACCTGGCACGCGCAAGTTCTGGGCGCTTTCCAAAGCCAGTCTGGGAAACTTCTGTCGCCCGTCCCTGCCGCCATTGCACACTGGGAACGACTCTTTGGCCCACACGGCAAAAGAGAAAGCCGATCTCTTGGGCACTCTTTTTGCCTCAAACTCGACTTTGGACGACCAGGGGAGGGCACCGCCTATCATCCCGCGGTGTCCGAGCTTTATGCCGGAAACAGTTTTTCGGCAAAAACTCATCCGAAAAACCCTCCTTTCCTTGGAAGTTCATAAGTCGAGTGGGCCAGATGGTATCTCTCCAGTTGTGCTACGAACATGTGCCCCTGAGTTGACACCAGTGCTAACGCGTCTATTTCGGTACTCTTACTTGAAAGGCGTAGTCCCGGTCTCATGGAAGCGTGCCCTTGTCCATCCGATCCCTAAAAAAGGCGATAGCTCGGACCCAGCTAACTACAGACCTATCGCCATTACCTCTCTTCTCTCCAAAGTAATGGAGAGCATCATCAATAAACAGCTCCTAACCTACCTCGAGGATCACCAGTTGGTCAATGACCGGCAATATGGCTTTCGCCATGGTCGATCGGCTGGTGATCTTCTGTTGTATCTTACACACCGTTGGGGAGCTGTTATTGAAAGCAAGGGAGAAGGTCTGGCAGTTAGTCTGGATATGGCGAAAGCCTTCGATCGTGTATGGCACAGGGGGCTTCTTTCGAAGCTACCTTCCTATGGGCTTCCCGAGAGTTTATGCAAGTGGATCACCAGCTTCCTCACTGGGCGGAGCATACAGGTCGTTATAGATGGTTTTTGCTCGGACCCTAAGCCCGTGAACGCTGGTGTACCGCAAGGCTGCGTGCTATCCCCAACTCTGTTCCTCCTGCACATCAATGATATGCTTGATATCTCCAACATACATTGTTATGCGGATGACAGCACTGGGGATGCGGTATATTCCGGCCGTGCAGGTCTCTCTCGGGAAAACGTCGACGAGTGCCGAAAGAAACTTGTGTCTTCTATAGAGTCTTCCTTGGGGTTGATCTCTGAGTGGGGTGAACTGAACCACGTACAGTTCAATCCCCTGAAGACACAAGTTTGCGCGTTGACCACTAAGAAAACCCCATTTGTCGTATCACCGCTCTTCGAGAGCACTCCCCTCATTGCCTCGCCAAGTATCAGAATACTGGGTCTCGACATTTCGAGCGATTGTCAGTTTCGCGGTCATCTGGAGAGCAAGGCCAAGTTGGCCTCGAAGAAATTGGGAGTGATTAATAGAGCGAGGCAGTATTTCAAACCTGGCCAAAGACTTGCGCTCTATAAGGCGCAGGTCCGGCCACACATGGAGTACTGTTCTCATCTCTGGTCAGGATCACCCCAATATCAGCTTCTACCATTTGACCGCGTACAACGGAGAGCCGTTCGGATTGTCGGGGACCCGGTGCTCTGCGAACGGCTAGACTCTTTGGCATTGCGTAGAGACGTGGCTTCCTTGTGCGTCTTCTACCGCATTTACAACGGGGAATGTTCCGAAGAACTGTTCGATCTGATGCCTGCCGCCGAATTTCATCACCGCACAGCGCGCCATCGCCTCCAATATCATCCTTACCACCTGGATGCGTGGCGATCCTCTACTGTGCGGTTTTCAAGGACATTTTTCCCACGTTCCACTCGCTTGCGGAACGAACTCCCTTCGGTGGTATTTCCAGATCGATACGACATGGGTACCTTCAAAAAAGGCGTTTACTCCTACCTACATGGCCGGCAACACTCTTGTAAATCCTCGGATGTTGCAAGAGTTCATGGGCGGCGGTGATCACAAGCCATCTGTGACCCGCCAGCTCGTTTGCCCTCCTCTAACATAAAAAAAAAAAAAAAATTTAGGTTAAAATATTTTTCTGTCGGTCATTGTAACTTGCACTTAAAATATAAAATATACATCAGCTATAACTATAAGAATAACAGGTAAAATGAAACCCAGTCCCTACATTTATACGTAAGTGTAGCCTTGGGACAACATCAATCGGAAATATATACTTCTAAAAGCTTATTATCTTCTTTTGCGAAGAGTCAAAATCACATACTATTTCTGAATGCAATAACTGGCTGTGATACGACATCTGCATTTTATAGGAGGGGTAAAACGACAGTTTTCAAAATGTTTGAAAAACAAAATTTGGTTGAATGTGCTGAAGTTTTTCAAAACTGTAATTCAACTCAACATGAGATCATCACAAGTGGCATTCGCTTTCTTCTTTCGATGTACGGGGCTCCTAAAAAAACTACGTGCTTAGATAAACATCGGTATGCATGTTTCGTCAAAAACACCAAAAGCAAAAAACAGGTACAGTTAGCTTGTCTTCCTCCAACGTCGGCTGCTGCTCATCAACATCTTCTTCGGGTATATTACCAAGTTCAAGTGTGGCTTGGTTGTCAGAAAGACCCAACAGACTGGGGTTGGAAGTTTGTAAATAATGAATTGGAACCAGTTCCAACTTTGCTTTCACCTGCGCCGGAAAAATTGCTAAACGCAATTTTTTGCACCTGCAAAAAGGGATGCAGCGCTAAATGTGGTTGCAAAAAAGTGGGTCTATTTTGTTCTATGGCGTGTACAAGTTGCCAAGGCAAGTCGTGCTCTAATGTTGAATCACCAACAATTGATGATGCATTCGACGTCAACGAGCCGACTTGCGATACATCATTATTGGCTAAATTTACTTGCATCCAAGACGAGGATGAACCAGAAGAAAATGAACAAGGTCAAAATCTAGAAGAAGAAGAACAAGGAGAAAATCGAGAAGAATTCGAAAATTACGACCCCGACTAATAAATGTCTGTACTTTTTTTTATTAACATCGCTTTTTTTCTGGCTAATATCAATTATTTATGATAGTTTCAATTAAACTGGATAATTACTGACTTGTGGAGTAGGCCTACTGGGGAAACCACGTTAAAAAAAACGCGCTAAGTACACTACCTCATAGGTGGCGTGGAAACATGTGCATTTTATGACAATTGCAACTGTTACAACTTTTTACACTGCGATATTTCCGAAACGGTGTCTCGTGAGAAAAAAAGTATTGATATATTTTTTACAGATAATTTAATGATCTACAATTTTAGTCTGAAGTATTTTTCTGATAAAACTTACCGTTTTTCTGAAAATCGCGAAAAACTATTTTTTTTGACATTTGACCTTGAATAAAAAATTTTCCACACACGGGAATGATGGGGAACTTTCAGCTATTGTTTATAATCGTGTTTTGAACAATTGTACCAAAATTCAGCTTGTTGCGAATTTATGTAGCACCGAATGTCTAATTTGACCGGACTACTAGTACTTTTAGGCATTACGTAATGCTATAAAAAAGAACATAATAACATGCCAATATATTTTATTTAAACACTTCGGACTACTGGCTGCGTATTGCAGAGACATTAAAATAGCAAAACGAATACGTGTCTATAATAAAAAATATCGTGACACAATGTCGACGAAATATTATGTATAAGCGAGACAACAAATAATATAGGCTATTTCCATAAAAGGATAAAGGGTAAATGTTTGTTATATTTCGCATGGATTGCTAGAAAACAGCTATGAACCCACCGATGTACGACTCCCCGCACGTGCATGTGTCTCACGGCGGACACCAACTGGACGGCGAGAGCGCGCGCCCTCGGCTCGGGCAGCCCCCGCGCCGCCCCGCGGGCCGCCAGCACGTGCGCGCACAGGTCGCCGCCGCCCGCCGCCTCCATCACCACGTACAGGCGCGGCCCGTGCTGTCACACGAACAGATTAAAACCAACCGCGCATGGAACTTAGTTCTAATGTCTTACTTCAACTGTCACGTCGTAACAAGGGCTCATCACATAGTTTAGTAATTACACTAGATAGGTATATGTGACGATCGATTGCGAGAAGAGACAAGAAATCGGCCGTGTAGGATTATCCCTAAGATTCGTTTAAAAAGCCGCACTCATCGGTGATAATCTACCGCGACCCTGGTCGTAAACCATGAGTCGTATAAAATTTAGGTAGTTGTCTGCTCTATCCTATATCTTTTTTGTCTTACGTCTTATATTAATAAAATGATATATTGTAATTGGTTTGAATTAGTCGCTGTTGCCTGCCTCCGTTTATAATTTCGGGCAGCCCGTCCTGCAACATATATAACCGAGCGGCAAACTTATTCGCCTACCATCATCGTTTCGTATAAAGCAGCGATGCAAGGGTGTCGAAGTTTGGCCATAACTCTTGGTTCTCGATGCAAATTACGGCGAGCATAATCTTCTTTGATGCATGTAAGGTCTATTATTTTAATGGCCACCTGAAATATTTCAAAACTGAGATTCCAGACTGATTTTATTTCTCTGTACACATCACTTTACGTATTATTTTTCACGTTTATCGATAAGTTATCCATAGAGTATGTACCAATACTTAATGAAGACTTAATAAATATAATTTTAACGAACCTTTTTCCCTATTATTCGGTGAGTGGCTTCTTCAACCCTCGCGAAGTGACCCTTTCCTAAGACCTTACCGGTCATCAAGTAATTTCCAACACTGTATACCTGCCCCTTGCTCCGCGTTATGTTGGCCATTGTTACGTTACTTTCACCACTAATTTCGAAGCATATTGCATTTAAAAATCACGTGGCGCGGCTACACAAATTACAATATATAAAACGGCCGCGTTTCAAACGTCACTTCAGTTCGTTTGTTTGTCTTCGAAAATTGGAACGATTAGTGACATTTGAAGTGACTATTTTTAACTGATAACCACCAGCACGATAGGAATGTATTTACCTTCTAAACCAATTTGGTACCGTTTTGTAAGTCAGAGCTCTGGTGACTTGAGAAAAATCCCGACCATGTTATTATTAAAAATATTTTTTAAAGAAATTTTTGTTGGAAGTAAATCCGAATCACGTCTTTTCCATTTTCTTGAACGTGCTCTCCACAAATTCTCTATAAATTTTATACATTAAAATTCTTAGTGGAGTCTTGGCCTGGCTGACTATACTTATAGGTATATAGGCACATGCAGTAAAACAGCCTATAGATAGAGAAATAGACCTTATGTACCTCTAATTAATGTCCTAGACGTCTATTGAAAAAAAATCACCTTAAAAATAAACAAAAATGTCTGAATTATTCTTTAAATGGTGAGTTCTCCTAATAAACATCTTTATGTCATTGTTAGATGTATCGGACTATTGGCGTGCTTTTACCTAAATTTATACATATTTGCGTTCGTACGTAGTTTTATGTAGATATCATAATTCAGAGATATTATACATATGTAGGTACATATATACGAGTTTTTAAAATTAGTACATATCTATACATTACATATGTATTAGTTACATTTAAAATTAGTTTAGAGTCGTTTGAGTAGCATTAATATTTGTATTTTTTGCTGTAAAGCTCTGGTTCTGTATAAAGTGAGTGAAAGTTGAGTACAATCGATTGTATACAATCACAAAGTATTCACTAATAATAATCTCCGAAAAATTATGGCAAGATGTATTGATAAAATCATAGAACGCGCTCAACTAACAATCAGAATGGCTATCAACCTAGTATTGTAGTATCAGTAATGGCCATACATCATATATTAAATAAATCTTACTGTAACATTTGGTTCATCGAAATGTGAGGAACTTGGGTCGTTGACTCATTTGCAGGGTTGATGTTATAATGTACTAGCTTTTGCCCGCGGCTTCGCACGCCTTAAATTTGTAGTGCAACAATTCCCATTTCCCTTTTGTGTATTCACTTCTATATAACTTGTTTTAAGTGATACAATCATCAATATTACTACATCGGCAGACATCGCTCACTGTCACCAATCTATATAAAGTAGGTAATAAGGATACAATAGATAATTAGATACTGTATTTTTTATAAACCTCTTTTATTTTTACCTAGAGTCCATTTAAATACTTTTTAAACAGAGTACTTAATAACCATTCTAACTATATATGTATCATACTTACAGATTTTTATTGAATACATATAATCAAAATATGACCGTGTAAACTTAAGGAATTCTGAGCTACACTATCGATGTTATTTTGACCACCAAGTTGCAGGTTAGGTTTAATTAAAAAAAAACTATTTTAAATTCTAATAAGGTGACACTTTACAAAGCTTGCATACGTTCCGTCATGTCCTATGCGAGTCCCGCTTTTGCGCACGCTAATCTGAAACCCCTTCAGGTGATTCAGAACAGGTTTAAACGGATTGCAAGCGGGGCGCCGTGGTTCGTACGCAACATCGATCTCCATAGAGACTTAGACCTTCCGACCTGCATCGCTCGGTACTTCAAGGGGCTTTCCCAAAAGTACTTTAAACGTGCTGAGCGACACCCGAACCCACTGGTGGCTGACGCCGCAGAGTATAGACCACGTAAGACTACTTTAGTCAGGAGCCTAAATTGGCTCCTCCCGAACGTGGGAGGGCCAGCCACAGCATGCCGGCGCCTCTATGCCGGCGTGCTTAAGAGCATGGCCCTGTACGGCTCCCCCATATGGGCGGACGCCCTCGGGGGGTACAACAAGGCTCACCTACGCAGGCCCCAACGGGCCATCGCACAGAGGGTGGCGCGGGCTTTCGCTACGGTGATCCATGGTGTGGCTTGCGCCATGGCGGGCATTCCACCATGGCACTTGGAGGCCGAGGTGCTATCCGCCGTCTATAACTGGACGGCGGACAAGAGGGCGCGGGGAGAGCGCCCCGCACCGGAGGAGAGGGCCGCCGTCCGGCTGGTGGCCCGCGAGAACATTCTCCGCCAATGGATGGCGGAGATGGCCGAAGCCAAATTCGGACGCTGGAGCCTGGACGCCATCGGTCCAGTCATGGAGGCATGGACCGATAGGAGGCACGGGTTCCTCACATACCGGTTGTCGCAGGTACTTTCCGGGCATGGCTGCTTCGGGAAGTTCCTGCACCGGATAAAAAGTGAGGAGACCCCGGCGTACCACCACTGTGGCGCGCAAATTGACTCGGCGCAGCACACCCTGGTCGAGTGTCCGGCCTGGGTGGAGCAGCGCCGACGACTCCAGGCGTCCGTAGGCCCGGACCTAACGCTGCCTGCGGTGGTTACTGCCATGTTGGGCAGCGAAGAGGTCTGGGTGGAAGTGGCTTCCTTCTGTGAGGAGGTCATGTCGCAGAAGGAAAAGGCGGAGCGGGCGCGCATGGACGATCCCCTTGCGCCCCCGCACCGCAGACGTCGAAGGGGCCGGAGAAGACGGCAATTTGAACTTCTCCAGCCTGGTGGTGGCCAGTGGGCAGGGGGTGTGGGGACACTCCCGCCCACATTGAACATGGCACCACCCGCGTCGGGTGGGAACGACCGGGCGCTCCTGGTCGCTCCCACAGGCCCCCCCACTCAGCTAGGGGGGCAGGTGGGGTCCGTCGTGTAATAGACGGGCCGTCGCCGGCGGGGTCGTGGATGAAGGGTTAGCCGTACCCACGACTCCGCCAATAAGGCGAGGAAGGAGCGCCGCGGGGTTTTTAGTGGGTACACCGTTTTCGGGAGTCCCACACACGCCCCTCGCTTCCCCCGCGAGGGGTACGGTGCGTAAAGCATTTTCCCCGCGGAAACAAAAAAAAAAAAAAAAAAAGACTACTTTAGTCAGAAAAAGAAGACCCAACTCGTTGACCCCGACGACGCGTTCACAGTGGGTAACATACGCGTAGGCATAAGTTACCGTGAAGTACCGCCGCAAACGCGATGTCCCTATATTTTAAATCTGTAATATCTTCGAAAATATTCATTTAAATTATGTAATAATAATAATATTTTTTGGACACATCATAAGTCATACAGAAAACAGATTACCCCGACTCCTGCACCAGCAGTGGTGTGGTGCAGAAGCCAGTTGCATTTTTAAATTACATGCAGTAAAGGGCTATATTGTTCCATATTAAGTGTAAAAATTATTTAAGATACTTAATTATATAAGGATTAATGCTGTATTGCTTAAAATCGCTAAATAAGCCATTATTTCTTGTAAAAAGTAAAAGATAAAAATTGGCTATTGTGGGTTATCCCTAAGAGATAAACATATACCATTGCAGACTTTCTTGTAGAACATTTTAAGGTATACAATACTTAGTCCATTATTTTGATCTATCTTGTAGAGTTCAGCCAGCGTTTGCAATGTAAGCGCAAAACAAAGTGTTTGTTTACGACTTCGCATTAGAAATCCTGAAATTATCAGTGGTTCTCTCAATGTATTAAGCTTGTTATTATATTATACATATAAAACTTCCTCTTGAATCTCTCTATCTATTAAAACAAATCTATCGTGAAGTTTTAAAGATTTAAGCATACATACATACAGACATAGGGACAGACGCGGAAGCGACTGCTTTATACTACTTAATGATAAGTCAAACATTGTTAAATTTCATTTTAAAAGCTCAACTGTTGAGTTTCTGGCCAGCTCTTCTCAGCAGAACAGCATTCCGAGCTGGTGGTAGCTTACTCACAGACTGACTATACTGACCAATTTAATGTAGTCATTGACGATTCAAAAAAGCGTGTGAATGACTACTTGAATAAAGATATTTTGAATTTAATATTATAATTTGAACTAGCTGTGCCTGTGACTTCGTACGCGATGATTTCGATTTCAATAACACGTACCCTTTGTACATACGAATGTATAAACTATAAACATTTAAATTATCATCAAACTCCGTCAAGTATTTTTTGCGTGTAAGAGTATTTTTTTAGTTTATATTTTTTTTTGTATTTAATCACAGATATTTTTAACCCATTTCGTATTTTTTTATTGGGACTGTTTAAAATAGGAAGAGATTAAAATGCAAGTAAGTTAACAAGGCTATTAAAGAAATTATGATATCGAACCGTATAGTCTAAGTCCTCAATGATTAACTTCGTAAAATAGACACCATCGTCAATGTACGTAGGTAACACGGTCCTCCGACGAAACGACTTCAATAAGTGCATATACATATTATATATATAATATTATTATATTCTTTTTAGAGATATTTTTGTATCGGGTTTTTTTTTTCATTTTAATTCAATTCTTAAACACTTAATTATATTTCGTTAGTTTATTTAGAGGTTTCCTTATTATTATTTTTTTGTTTTCTTTGTACAAATAGTTTTTTTTTTAATAAATAAAAAAATCAAAATATTTACTAGTAAATTTATATGGTTCAGGTTAGTTCGGATTTAATTTATCGAGCTACGTGTTAAAAATTTCCACATAATATAATATAAAAATTGATACATAAAAATAATATAAAAATCATCGAAGATGGCTCTCTATATTCTTATACTTATAATCTTCTATGATACTGACACAGGGTTACTGAAGTGTAGCCAACTTAGGGGTTTTCCCCCTAGATTTAGGTTGAAATAAAGCGTTCCGGGGTTATTTTAGGGGGACAAAATGTTTAGGGGTTTTGTATAGGGGATTTTAAATTTTGAAAAAAACCTTATTATCGGTATAATTATCAAACAAGGGTGTAACTGCTGACCCGTATTTTGTTTATTGACATTTGACTAGTAACATTAAATTAATATTAAATTTTCAAAAACATCATGTTCATTTCAAGAAGAATGTTATAAGTTAAGGTAAATATGTAAAATTTAAATGATAGTAAAGAATCAATATATTTTATTTGTTAAATTTGTAGTTTAGGGGTTTTTTAAAGGTTTTAGAGGAATATATTTCAAGTGTTGGCAGCACAACACCGTTACTCACACTTCACAGTATACAAATGAGCGTATCGATTATATAGTTAATACCAGACAATCGAAAAGCATAATATTAGTAATGCCACTCTATGGAAATGCCATAAATCATAATCGGTATCAAATAGGAATATCCCTACATATTATATAACATTGTTAATCGGAATTCAGTGTTCCTGATACAAGTTTTAACATTACGAAAATTATGACAGTTTGCCAAATCGTAATCGTATCTGAGGGGAGTGGGGACTGCGGGGGATGAAGGACGGGCGTTCGTATCGCTGACTGGCTCTCCGGTCGCGCTACATCCCCCCCAACCAATACGACACCCCGCTCACTTCCAGTGTACAGTGGACTACTCAATTGTTATCGCAATTCATATTTTATTTTTAATATTATTATTTTTGTTAATTTTTTTATGTTTATGTCTTTAAACAATAATTAATTTTGATAGTGTTTTTATTACTACATATAAGTAAACCTCATATACTTTAATAAATAAGATCTTAGATACAATATAAATCTTAAGTAGACAATAATTATTAACAATTTTTTACAATAATAAAATTAAATTAACACATTACGACTTTTAGGTAATTATTACATTAAAAAAAAAATACATTTAAAATAAATAAAAGTAAAAAAAATGTTACAAAAGTATAGTGTATGCGACAATACAAATGCGCTGTTATCCCCTCCAAATTTCGCTCAGAACTTTTCATCAATGTCGATAATACAGTTATCTATCGACTTACGACTATCACTTGTAATTTTCTGTAGTCTATGGTGTTGTTATCAGTTATGTCAATGTCCTAAAACTTTGTGATAAGTTTTTTTATAACTATTATAGTTTTCATAGAACTTTTAATCTTGCTATCTTTCGGTATGTATTTTTAATTAATCCTGTGTTTACAAAATGGATTTTTTATAAGAGCTTATTACTTATTTAAATATATGTACATTAAGAAATATTAATACAATTAAAAAAATACGATTGTTATTACTTATTAGTTAATAGATTACGTATATTATTGTTCAATTAAGTTTAACTTGTAAGAATTTTTGTGTATAAATTATCTTGAACATAATTCAATACTTAACGTTATTGATATAACATACAATTATCATAAAACTTTACTTTTGTCTTTTCTAGGCAAGATAGGTAAGTAAGTAAAGAATTAGATCCCATCAAATTATATCCAGGAAATCTGGCTATTCTGACTATTACGTAATAATAAAAACAATTTTTAATGGAATTTAATAAACATATATGGTTGGAAATAATTATATACTAAAGTATTTTAAAAATTTAAGAAATTATCTTCAATTTGCAATAACAGATGATGTATCTTATATAGAAATTATTAAATATTTGTTATATATAATATTAAATATTTTACAGACAATGGCAACAGCAGATATTATATTTGATGTTAAAACAGTTGACACACAGCTGGCTGAAGTAAGTTATTTTCTCTAGATTTAACATAAAATACACAGGTATATATAAATAGATTTGTTTGTAGAGTTTATAGAACTACTTTGCAAAAAAAAAAAAAACAATTTTACAAATGTACGTTCAAATGTTAGCCTATAGCTAAATAGTTACACAAATCATTGCAGTTTTTAATTCCTGTATCATGCAGGTACTTTCCAATAACAAATAAGGAGGCTTTTTGTTGATATATTAGTTGTTCATAATATAACATATTAAAAATTTATTGTTTCTCTAAGGATCTAAGAGAGTTTCTATGTCTTAAATCAGAATATATTTAATTCAATTTATGAATGCAATTTTTTAATATGCATGTTACTAACCTCATGCACCAAACCATAGCAAACAACCACAAACAGACTGACATAATTGTTTACCTGGAAAAAAAGTTTTTTATGAGGTGTCTACCTTCTTAATTAATTAAATATTAAAGTTTCTGCACTAATCTTTAGTGAATAAAAAGTAAACCAATGTTTTACAGAAATATGTACACACTAGGTCGGAGCTTCATTCAATTGGATTCACCGGAAATGGATCTCATGAATATGACAAGTTTATGAATAAAATATATATCACCAACATTGATGCTCAACCTATAGAAGTTGATGGAACTGCATCACACTCAGATACACTAGATAAACTATTTTCTTTGGCAAAGAGCATTGAAAAGAATGCTGATTTAATTTGTCAGCTTGAATACTTGATTCGAGGAGTACCAGTAGATGATGTAAAAAAATGTGATTTGAAATTGATTACAGACAATTTACTTTATTGTTATAAAACAAAGAAAACTAAAGAAGTTTCTAATAATATTTACTGTAAGAGAAACCATTTTTATTTTGTAATATGTATATATGTTTTTTTTTTTGTTTAGTTGTTGTAACAATTTTTTTTTCAGGTGATAAAGTAGCATTCCTGGCTAACACACCACTTGCTGCACTTGGGTTTATCGCCCAATCTCTGTGCTGTGGTTGTGTATACAAAAAGAATTCTATTACAATTATAAGTAATAAAGATACTGCTATAATTTGTTCGCTGTTTGTAAAGCTCTGCCGTGACGTAGGGTAAATTGTATAATTTATTAATTCATCGTTTTTAACACGATTTAATTAGCTTCGAATGTATCTATCTATCTATCAATTGTTGAAACGGACACTTCGCAAGTGATCTTAACCAATTTAGAAATGTCGGATTAATTTGAATTTCAAATTAATCCGTAATATATAAATAAAAAGTATAAATAAATAAAGTAACTGACCCGATTTAAATATTTTTAAAAATGAAAATACTTATAGATCGAGAGTCAAACACAGACAATTCGTTTTTTTAAAGCAACCCTGAAGGGGTTGAAAGTTTATATGAGAAATCTTAACCACTTACTATTTCGATACATCTTCTCAATTAAAAAAATTAAGTCTAACATAACTTACCTATTTTTCCTACAACAACCCCTAAGATAAGATTAACTGACTGTAGTTAATT
Source organism: Napeogenes inachia (assembly GCA_959347355.1). Taxonomy (NCBI): domain Eukaryota; kingdom Metazoa; phylum Arthropoda; class Insecta; order Lepidoptera; family Nymphalidae; genus Napeogenes; species Napeogenes inachia. Next base: position 11,033,008 of record OY365804.1, on the reverse strand, counting down.
TTATTATAAGTATATATTATATAGTTGACAGCCCAGAGTTAAACGGTTTATTTATACAACATATATAATCTGAATAAAATCATTTTTAAAGTAACAGAATGTATTTAGGTATGTAATCACTATATACTGTTTTCGAATGCTTACCTTACTTCTGATTAATCCTAACTAATATTATAAAGCATAATGTAGGTTTGTTTGTGTGTCACGCTTTTACATGTTCCCTATTCAAACGATCCACAAGAATATTCCCACAGAGGTTACCAGGACTACAGAAAAGAATATAGGAAGTATTAATCCCTAAAAAGTACCGTACTCGATTAAGTAAGTTTATAAACCTTCCGTCCGACATAAGACTGTTTATTTACCTATACGGCGCGAACGAAGCCGCTGGGAACATCTAGTTCGAAATAAAAATAAAATAACTAAGAACATATTTTTCTTGTATCGTTTGGTCATACTGTAGGTTACGTGAGGTGATAGATTTGACATTGAAAATAAATGTCATAAATATTAACTAAAATTGCTACCTTTCAGTATCGAGGAAGTGTTTTTGCAACTAGTATCAAAAGATGCCGACTGCTCCAAGTACAACATACTGGATATAGAAGGTTAATTACTAATAAATGTATTTAGCAATGTCGTTTTGAACAGTGCATCTGGACAACAATTTCATAACACATTGAATAATTGCATTTTATTCGTCGATGACATTCTGAGTTGGTTTTATGTATGTTTTGGTCAGAGATGTCCACCGGGTGTGTTGGAATAGTGACGAGCAAAAGCGACGTCGACTCGGCCGTCGACACGTTCCTGTCTTCCACCCTCTGGGTACGTTCGTGCTTCTCGACGATAATTACATTTTAAACTATCTTTAACGTCAAGCGGTCCTTACAGTATCCATGGAGAGTGAACAAGATTTTCGTGCAAGAAAGTGTGTTGGAGCACTTCAAGAAGGCTCTGGCGTGGAAGGCGGAGAAGCGAGCACCGGCGGGTGGAGACGACGTGGAGGTTTCATGCGCGGCCTCGTACAGGTGCGGGGACAGGGTGTTCGCGCTGGAGGCGACGGGCGAATGCAGAGCGCGCGTGGTGGCGCTGGAGGCCTACAGGACCGTGCGGGAGCTGCTGGTGCTGCTGGGCGCGCTGAGACCGCTGGCCGCCTCGCTCTGGAGCAGCGACGTGGCGGAGAGCCTCGAGATCGCGAACGGCCTGAGGTCCACCGTCGTCTGGGTCAACGACTTCGCCGACTTCCGAGGACCGCCCCGAGCCTCGCAGGCCTTCTACTCGGTGGTGGACGTTCACCTCAGCACGGAGACGATCGAGTGCGGGCCAGAATTTGATAAGTTGGAGACGCTGAGAACGTCTCGGCTTCGGCTAAGTGAGGAAGAACGGGAGGAGTCGTTGATGCGGCAGGAGGGGAAGACGTCTCGTAATGTACTTGGTGTCGAGAACGATATTCAAGACAGCTTTGTACGCGTTATCGGAAACGGTGTTGTGACGGGTACCATCGCGCCGGCACGAATTTGGTATTTAGATTTTCGTGATCCCTCGACCGAAGTGTCCATTAAGAACTTTCTTATAAGGGGAGGAGGGATCCTAGTAGCAGCTACCTCCGAAAGTTGTAGTCCAATTTTAAAAGCTATTTCAGACATTAAAGACATTCCTATCGTATATGAAGGAGGCCTTAATGAGCCAACGTGCATGTTGGCTAAAGTTCTCTGGAGACCTTCCTACGAGCACAAAGTTATTTGGACAAATTACGGAACAATGTTTGCAAACTAGTAACTTTAAATGATTGATGAATAATGTAAGCGAAGTTGATACTGTCAGTCGAATTAAGTCAGTCAGTCGAATTATTATTATTATAATTATGTTACTTATAACATAACTAAAATTATGTAGTAGTTACATCGATTTTATGTAACATTTGATGTTACGAATATTTTATATACATATTTACACATTTTATTATTCTTTCAATAAAAATGTTTTTATACCAAGTGGTATTTTTTTTCAATACCATATCTTTAGGATAATTCAAGTAATTGCAGTAACAATCGGGTCATATTGATATTCTATTAGGTAAAAACATTTTCCCTCATAAACTAGTAATTATCACTTTTTTAGTAATTAAACTTTCTTGAACCGTTATGATTATTAAATATTTATTTATTCTGTCTGTTCCCAGGTCTGTTCACATAAATTAACCGTAATTTCTCCCGACTATTTTCGAACACATTCGGAGTTGGAGGAATGGGTTTACCTGAACATAGCCGGGTCAATATATATTTAATACTTCCTGTTATTAGATTTTTTATATTCACGAACGCGATAAATCTACAAAGTCAAAGTCAAAATATTTTTATTTCGTAGGTAATTTAAATACACTTGAAACCAGTCATTGGTTTTTTTTTATCACTACAGCTGATTCGGAAGGCAGATTTTCCCGTGAGAAGAACCAGCAAGAAACTCAGGGATTGCTGTTTTCAAGACATTGTTATACATATACATATGACTATTAAGTTTAAAATGTTATTATCTACAACAACTCTGGAACGTAAGATAGCCTGCGTCTAGCTGAACAATTCAGTCCCATAGGTTCTTATAGTCTAAATATTCAGACACTGTATAGTAACCCTTTGTATACAACTTCTTTTTCAAAACTGATTTAAATGTATTAAAGGGTAAATTTTGAATGTCAAGTGGGATCTTGTTGTAAAAACGTATACAGAGACCCCTGAATGAGCTAGTGACTTTGTGAAGCCTACTTACATGACTAGCTAGCTTCTGCTTATTCCTAGTGTTTACATTATAAGTGTCGCAGTTTCTTTTAAATTACCCTATATTTTTTTAACGTACAGAAGGTTTTCAAAAATGTACTGCGACGTAACAGTTAATACATTTATTTCCTTAAATTTATTTCTTAAAGATACCCTGGTTTTAATTTATAAATATTACGAATAGCTCGTTTCTGCAGTACGAAAATTGCATTGACATTAGCTGCATGGCTCCAAAGCAAAATTCCATACGACATCAAACTATGGCAATAACTAAAGTATACCAACCTCGCGGTGGCTTCATCTGTAAGTTGCCGAATTTTTTTTCCTATGTATGCTGCAGAACTGAGTTTTTCCTTAAGCTACTAATTTGAGAACTCCATTGAAGTTTGGTATCTAATGTGATTCCTAGAAATATTGCTGAGTCCACTGGTTTTACTTCAACACTTTTTATTACAATATTTGTGTCAACCTGTCTTACGTTGGGTAAACAAAATTTAACACATTTAGTTTTTTTCTCATTAAGGAGAAGATTACTTATTGTAAACCAATGCACCACTTTAAAAATGGCATCATTAACATCATTAAAATTACTTTGCTGCCTAGGTATCTTAAAAAGTAATGAAGTATCGTCAGCAAACAATACTATTTCATGTTTACCCTTTATAAGGTGCGGCAAATCATTAATATAAATTAGAAATAGGAATGGTCCAAGAATCGAACCCTGTGGTACTCTCATGTTAACAACACTCACTTTATTCACTTTAACATCTGATTCACTTTAACATCTGATTCACTTTAACATCTGATTCACTTTAACATCTGATTCACTTTAACATCTGATTCACTTTAACATCTGATTCACTTTAACATCTGATTCACTTTAACATCTGATTCACTTTAACATCTGATTCACTTTAACATCTGATTCACTTTAACATCTGATTCACTTTAACATCTGATTCACTTTAACATCTGATTCACTTTAACATCTGATTCACTTTAACATCTGATTCACTTTAACATCTGACTGACTGAATGAAATGTTAGATACATTTCGTTCAGTAAATATAAATCGTTTCCATTATCTGTTCTAACTTATATGTTAAATAGCTAAGTACTTACCCATAAATCCAATAATGAGTATCTTGTTCTATGCATCGCAGTAAAGCTTGGAAATAAAGTAGGTATTTTCGCATACTTTATTTGTATGCAAAAGTATAAAGTATAATTGCCAAAAATAAAGTAGAATAGAATTTATTATAAAGTATGGTTGGCCAAGCCCCTAGAAAATCTTGAAGTACGCAAGATGTCCCTTTTAGGAAATTTTCTTATTTTTACGAGTACCTACTTAAATTAAAAATATGCCTAATCAAAGTGAAGCATAACTAAAAAAGTTATGAGGTTTTTAAGTTCCTCTCACAAGTATGATTTGACTTCATGGTTCTATTATGAACTTCGACACATGGCCTAACGATATAAGATATACTTGTCCACAGGTACAATAATAACCAAACGACTACTGATATAAAATTTTTGAACGATCTTGAAAATGGCCGACGGACTCATGCTCACCTACGCCACAGTTCAATTACTGAAACCGCCGTTTCTTTAAAACTGCTTTCCATATTATAATTTAATAATTAATAACTAGGTTACAATTATGAAACAACGGCAATTCGGCTGCGGCGAAATATTCGACATAATAATCTCCAAAATTCTGGAAAATAAAAACAGAGATTGGATTCTTACTAAAATTGATGACCCGACAATTTAATTACATAAAATATTATAATAATACTAATATTTTATATGCCAAATGTCAGCGATGACTATTTATCTGTCAGTTTATATAATTAATATATATTCTGGAAAAAATAGCAATAGTATAGGTAGGTAAGTAAATGTATTATGTATAGCGTCATGAATACAAAAAATATTATAGCAGTAAAACGTATGCAGTTTATGTATAATTTATTCATTTCCTTTTACGTAAATATATAATAAAAATATTACAAAGTTAGAATGACTTAAGCAATTCAAGTAATCTTTTGTTAATTAGTATGTTAACATCTTTTGAGTACAAAAAATCGACATGGTTGAAGGGTTCAAATGGAACTTCATACATATCTATTTTATTTCCAAGTTCATTTGATAACCTGTATACGTCGATAGGATGAGCGAGCCAATCAGCACTACTATAGAATAATGACACCGGGGTACTTATCCTGCTGAGATTATATTTGGGTGGCAAATTCTGTTCATATCGCTTAAAATTTTCAGATACACCATAATCATATTTTCTGAATTCATCAGAAATCACACTTTGACCATAATGCACAAACTGTTTAGTTGATGAACCCGATGGTATGTGACTCAGAATCACAGGGAGATTAGTGACGTTGAGCTGTTCCAGGTCAAAACCGGCCATCAAGAATAAAGCGTTATTGCAAAGAATTTCTGACAGTTCGCCAGAACCACACATCAAACTTTTCAACATTCTGATAACTTTATTATCTGGGAGAAACTCGTACATACCTAAACTTTTAGTTACGCTATGAATAAGCGGACCCCCAGGAGCTAAAAGTCTAACAATTGGGGATTTCACATGTGACATAAACGCTACTGGAGAAAGAGCTACCATCAAGCTGATCTTCTCATTATAATCAGGTTTTTCTGACGCCATTACAAAGAAGCTCGTCGTTCCTTGCGAATGACCTATATACTTCAGTGTTTTATAGGCACTAGTTTTAAGGACATAGTCTATCATAGTAGGAAGGTCATACACTCCTATTTCGTGCCACGAGAAGTCCCAAAAATCTGATTGCGAAGGGCTCAAGCGTATGTGACTTCGCGAGTGCTTATTTCCTCGAGCATTCCCCATCCATACATCATAGCCTGCTCTGGCTAAGAGATATGCTAAACCACTTTCTGGTCCTGCGATTATAAAATCATCAGCACTTCCAAGCAGTCCATGCATGAGGAACACTACTGAGCCATTGCCAGGTATCCTAAACATTGCCAAAATAAACCCATCCTCAGTGATTACGTTGTGCTTTTCTAGCGGATATCCGTATTTCAGTATGAGGTCAGCAATACCTAATGTGGCATCTTCATTGTTGGAGCCTAATTTAAACTCTGTTACAAATTTGTCAGTCAAATCTACTGTATTTTTGTGTATTGTTAAGGTAGGCAATCTGTCTGATGAGTCTAATACTCTAGCTACTGCTAGAGGTAGGCGGTTTGCCAAACTCACAGTATCTGCTATAATTTCTGCCGTCGTCGAAGTTGCAAGTTGTATTATTGGATTTTTGATTAAAGCATTTCTTAATAACGATTGTGAGGGAAAAACGCCTTCTAATTGACCGTTGCATGAAATAAGTAAACATGTGTAAAGAACACCGGACACAATCATGTTTCACAAGCAACTAACGTCAGTAACTGCTTAACTCATCTAGCGAGATTTAACCTTGATTCAAGTAAATCGTTTTTCAATGTAGTCGAGAATGACGGTAATAATTATATGACGAGTTCACTGTTCATAAGTTGTACATAATAATTAAGTGCTTCACCGCCTTTATATGATCTACGTGGTCTTGGCACACTCTGATACAATTAAAGAAAATATGTAAAACTAAAATACCAAATATGTAAATATTTAAATTTATTTTATTAATTTCCTTAATAATACGCTAATACCATGTTAGTGTAGATTATAGACCAATCGGTAATCGGTAATCGGTAATAGGTACAGGGTTGTGTTTGGTATCAAATTAAAAGACTTGACTTGATTATTCCAAGTAAAGACACGGTTTTTAAAAATTGGCCGATTAGTGGTCGCGATATACGTCCCCGGTCGAGAAATAGTTCCCAGGTCGAAATATAGGAAAGTGTCCCAGAAAAATCCTATGGGGATGGCGCACGTGCCACTCATGTACTTAGGGTTCATACCCTATAATATAGTTACGTCTTTACTACAATAGACCAAGAAGGGCGGGCAAAACATTCGTGTACAACACATTCTTCGTGGTGATAAGAAAAGTACAATAATGAAACCAGTAACATAACTTTGAAAAACAGAAAAAAATAAATTAAAAAAACCCCATACAAAACATAAAAAAGACCTCTAAAAAGAATAAAAATAATATTATTGTGTACTTATTGAACATACGTCGGGGTAACGCATAATAAAGGAAGAAATTAAATACGATATCGAATCTTATAGTCCAAGTTCTCAATAATTAACTTCGTAAAATAGACACCATCACCCGATGCAACGTCTTCAATAAGTACGAAATGATATTATTTTTATTCTTTTTAGAGGTCTTTTAGTATCGTGGGTCTTTTTTATTTTTTTTTATTTGCCATATAATTTAAGCTCCTATCAAAGTGAAAAATACTGATAACTATTAAATATTTCAGGTGATCATAGATTGCCATTGACATTTGACTGGCTGAATGAAATGTTGGATACATTTCGTTCATTAATTATAAATCGTTTCGTTCATCTCAACTAATTCATATGGTAAATAGTTAAATACATACCTATAAAGCCCATAATGAGTATTTTGTGTTTCTATGCATCGCTTTGAAATAAAGTATTTTCACATACTTTATTTGCATGCAAAAGTATAAAGTATAATAAATAATTATCAAAAATAAAGTATATGTAATACTTTATTATAAATACAACAAATAAATTCTAAATTGCATGGAAAATAAAGTTTAATAATAATAATAATACTTTATTATAAAGTATGGTTGGCAACCATACCGGTCCAGGAGAACTGTAATAGATTACATTTTTTATAATCAGCTTTAAATCAATATTTTTTGTCTCGTTCAGTAGAATCTTCCGGATTAATAGCTCCAGTTGACAGATAAGATCATCATTTTCCTCAATTTCCTTGGCCAAATTTATAATTTTTCCGGTAATTCCTTTACATCCCAACGCATCAACACATACCCTGTCTGTCTTTTATATCAAGTAAGTTGTAAGACATTGCTGTGATCGTGGTAACATAATTCTTTGCTGTCATTAAATCCCTTAGATTTGAAAATTATATTCTTTTTCAAATACTCCTTAAAATATCAAAGTATATATTAAACAATTCATATCTGGTATATAATAAACATTACCAAACTTCTGCTGTTCCATTATGTCCCGCAGATTCCTTACATACTAACTAGATTTAGTATATCCGAAGTTGATGATGATTGTACCTACTCCTTAGCAACTACATGTATATAAATATATGTATTATTTACCTACCTTTACCAAATTCGTGTTTTCTTCTGCGTTCACTTCTGCGTTCTGTCAGACCTTACTTCATTTATAATTCTGTAATGAACAAAGATATACAGGGTTATTTGTAATTAGTTGACCACCTCTTGCAGACAGCCTCTCTACATCATTTTTTTACATATCTTGATAAACAACACAAAAAAAATGAAACAATTTTTTTTTTCTTATTACTCCGTATTTTGTAATAAGTACTTAAAAGGTCAACGCCCGGGCGCCATACCTACGCTCAGAGGTAATGCCAGTTCAGAAACAACAAATAAATTTTATATGGGATAACTTACATTTTTAAAACTATTAATTTAAAAAAGTCGTAGTACGAATGTTGTTGGGATTAATTGAAAGAGGTTGCCTGCAAGAGGTGGCAAATTAATTACTAATAACCTACAGGGTTATTAACCTACAAATTAAACAAATATTATTAATTATTTAAGTTTCTCTCGCATTTTATACGTATTAAAACTGTTTATTTGATTTATATAACTTTGGCTTTTTTAAGATAATGAAATAAAAATATAATTTGTTAATAATTGAACATAAAACTTATTAATACTAAAAGCTATTGAAGAAAATATATTACAGTACTATAAAATTCTTATGTAAATATATAATTTATTAATAGGTAACTAATCTTTATCTTTTAACAAAAAAAACAGTTTTTTTTTTCATGGCTGTTGATTGCTCTAACAGTTTTTTAAGTACATTAATATAATTTAATGTTTGAAAAGTCTTCATAGTACTGTAATGGTTAAATAAAAATTACAGGAACTATGTTTACGTAAATGATTAAGTAAGTAGGTAGTTCTGCTGTAATTTTGACTTATTGACGTAAGTAAGTAATCAGTACGGCCATATCGTGATAGTAAAAAGAATTACAATTAAATAAGTATTAGTAAGCGTTAAGAATAGGTACCTCACTTTGAACCAACAGGTTTTTATTTGCTATCGAATCATTATCAAATCTAAATTATCAAAAAAATAGATAACAAAATAGTATTATATACATTCTTATTTTAGCTGAAATTAATGTTCCGACAGTAGATTACTTTGAAGAACCCGGCAATCAAAAGAAATATTATTATTTTTTTAGAAAAGTGAAGTAATCTATGCATATAAAAAAAATTGTCACTGATCGAAAGGTGTAGGTACATGGAAAATATAAAATAAAAATCATGACGATTATGAAATTATAAGAGCTAGAGAACCAGACACAATGGTTTTTCATTTTGTCTGTTTGTCTGTATGTCTTAATTTTTTTGAATATATTGTAATATTTTTCACTTAACATTTAGTTTTTATTTCATCTAAATCGGTTTAGAAATAAAAAAGTTATGTAAATTTATGTCAATCGCGTAATAGGTAGGTACCATGCAAATCTTATTCTATCTATACATATAATAAAATTGTCACTGACCCATTCATGTACATGGAATAAACCTGTATATATTATATAAAGATAAATTATTGTTAATAAGTACATACATTGAAACAAACAGAGTCGCGGTCGAAAAATAGTATCAACAAAAAGCGCCTACAAATCATATTAGTATCATGTTACGTAGGTATACGTAGGTACATACATATAAGTAGATTTATTATGTATTGTCGTTTTTTGTCCGCTCATCACTAACTTACTCTTGCGAAATAAATGTTACACAAATAACAAATATATTATGCAAGTGCTTTGATAATAAGCAATTATAAAAATGTATAGAATTCTAGACTTCTAAACTTAAACATATAGAAAATAAATATTCATAACATTATTTAATTACCTAAATATTTCCTATTCTTACGAATAGTTATTGCCGATCCCTTTATTTTTTTTATTAGCCCTTATACTAATGAAGGCTCAGCTATTAGTCTAACAATTTCTTATAATTAATTTAAATTAATAAATTATTAAATTTAAGTATAAATACGGTATTAAACTCCATGGCAGTCGTTAGTTTCATACTACCCTTCACAATTTATTAAGGTTAGGTTAACAGTCACATCCTGAGCCGCGAGGTCCTATAGCATGTCCCAATATACCAAAGCTTTTTGCTCTTTTTTTTTTAATATACAGATAATATGTATATTTTTATTAAAATATTCAAAAGCATTAGTAGGTATTTTTATTTCTTGGCAAGTCTGTCATTTCTCTTTCCGAGTTAGACGTAATAATAAAGACAAGTCATCAGGGCCTGATTAACCCTTAGGCTAATTAGGCTGCAGCCTAGGGCGCGAATATCAGGGAGGGCGCGATGAAATCATATCTTCGCAGACACTATAAATTTAGTTTAATTACATATACCCTACATATTTCAACTAAACCGAGAAAAAACACTAAAACTAAATGCGCTGTAAACTGTCAAAGCTTGGGAGTGTCTGATTTTAACAATAAATTTTGAAATTTAAAAAGAAGCTCGAATATTTACACTTACTGGCTAGTCACTCGAATCGGCCAGTGGCGAGTGATTGAGCTGGCAACAGCGCTGCTTGCCGCGCACGATTAAACACATCAACGACACGCGGGGAATCCTCGGTGGTTAAAATTTTAAAGTTTATAGTAGGAATACTTAGTTGCCGTGCTTCATTTATTTGTGTGATCTCTTTTATTAATCGTCGCTCGTCTCTCGTTTTTGTTAATTGATATTTATTGTCCTTCCCTTAGTGATTGTGTTTTTTTAAGACCATAAGTAGTAACGAAAGTAGTTCGATAGTAAAAAATCCAAGTGGAGCAGAATACAGAAAAAAAACAAAAGAAAAGGATAAGAAAATAGAAAACATTTTAAAACATACTCGTAAACTAGAAACATTTTTTACGAGCTCTGTGGAAAGGAACGAAACGGTGACGAATACTGCACTATCGAAAAAAATTTTCTCGCCCTGGTCCCTCTACCTCGGTTTGTTCATTCTTCGTTTCTCCGTCTAACACTAGCCCTATAGTAGCGACGCCAACGATCTACAATGAAGACGAAATTGTAATAAAAGAAAAGCCGTTTTTTCCGTCAAATGACCCTGCAGTGTGGCAAGTAAACGATAAATTACGAGATTATATTGTTAATAAGGGATTGCAATAAAACGAAGAATTAGATTTTTCTAGATCGGAAAGACAGTATAAAAATCAAAAAAGATCTAAAAATATGTTTGAGATGAAGCTTGTTAATGGAGAAATTGTGAAGAGAAGCTGGTTAGTATACTCAGAATCCACAGGTCGTGTGTTTTGTGGTGCTTGCAAATTATATGGAGGAACATCCGTATTTGCCAAAAGTGGATTTAATGACTGGAAAAATTCTAACTTAATAACTGATCACGACAATTCTCCGGATCATCGTAAATGTTTGGGACGATATGTATGTAGAGGAAAACTTTTACAACGATTGGATACGCAAATAGTCAAACTTATTGGCGAAATGTATTACAACGTGTTATAGAAACAATTAAGTTTTTAGCTTCTCGTGGGCTTCCAATTCACGGTCAAAATGAAATTATTGGATCAGCACTAAACGGAAATTTTCTTGGTTGTATTGAGCTTATATCAAAATTTGATCCTTTCATTGCTGAACATTTAGTGAGATTTGGACAAAAAAGCAGAGGTTCTCCATCGTACTTGTCATCCTCTATAACTGATGAATTATTCTTAATTCTCGCTGATGAAGTTTTACTTTCGATTAAAAGAGGAATAAAAAAAGCAAAATATTTTTCGATTAGCATTGATTCCTCTCCAGATATTTCCCACACCGATCAGTTGACATTTATTATTCGTTATATTTTACCTAACGGAGAACCTGTTGAACGCTTTATTACATTTTTACCCAATTGCGGTCATAAAGGTGAAGACATTGAGAAGGCTGTTCTTGCAACAATTGATAACACTTTGGAACTGGATATAAAAAACTGTCGTGGCCAAAGTTATGATAATGCTAACAATATGTCTGGTCAATACAAAGGTCTTCAGTCAAGAATTAAAGCTGTAAATCCTCTGGCTACTTTTGTTCCTTGTGCAGCGCATTCTCTCCATCTTGTGGGATCGGCTGCCGCGGAAAGTAGTGATGAGTCAGCTGCTCTTTTTACACTGGAACAACAACTATACATTTTTTTTTCTAGATCTACAAGCAGATGGCAAATTTTATTATCTAAATTTGATGAAGAACCGACGGCACTAAAAAATCTATCAAAAACTCGTTGGAGTGCGCGAGCAGATGCAAGTAAAACCTTATACAGTTCATACAAACAAGTTCTGGAAGCATTTAACTCTATTTGCGAAGATGTGAATCAAAGTAAAAAGACCAAAATAGAAGCAAAAGCAGTATTAGAAAAAATGAAAACTTTAGAATTTACAATAATGTTGTGCTTTCGGAACTCTGTGCTCGTAAAATTTCAAATCGTTAGTGTACAGCTACAAGCAAGTTTCGTAGAGTTATCTAATATTGTTACTCTTTATGAGACATTACATGCTTACCTTGATACGTTGCGTGACGAAAAAGAGTTCGAAAATTTTGAACCAGAGGCAATCAAGAGATGCGAAGTGACCACATACAAAAAAGATGTAAGAAGAAGAAAGAAACCAAAATTTCATTTTGATGAATTGCAGACTGGACACATTGAGTTAGAAGCGAGACGATCTTTCATCATTGATAATTATTATGCAGCGATTGATTGTCTTAAAGTGCACTTACAAAACCGGCAAATTATTTATAATACAGTAAACACAAAGTTTGGTTTCTTATGAAAATTGCATGAACTAGATGACAGTGAATTTATTAGAAGCAAAGCAAACGAGATAAAACAACTATATGCTACTGATTTAGAAGAAACTTTTGTAGAAGAATGAGTCCATTTGGCGCAGTTTTTAAAATCTGACATCGAGTCCGAGCATTCTACTTCTGCGAGAACACCTAAGGGTTTGTTGCAGTTAATAAAAAGTTTTAATATTTCATGCATGTTCCCGAATGTGGAGATAATATTAAGAATTTTTTTGACAATGAGTGTTACCAACTGCAGCGGCGAAAGGTCATTTTCTGCACTTAACAGAGTAAAAAATTACTTGCGCTCCACGCTTTGCCAGCAAAAACTTACAGCGCTCTCGCTAATATACATAGAAAGTGATTTTTTACAAACTATTAAATTAGAAAAAAATGTAGAAAGATTTGCAAACTCTAAACCTCGAAAAAAGACTTTTTATAAGCTTATAATAATTACTATAATTTTCAAATAAATCACTAATCAGTTACAAAAATGTTTCACTTGTATGATGTCTCCCTCTCGTCTTTTTTTACATATAACAACCGAAGTATAAATATTTAAAAAATACTCGAAAGACGAAGCAACTTCACATACTAGACGACCACGCTCATGCATCGCCGCAACGCAACAACTAAGTTGTCTTCATAAACTAAGCCAATACAAGTCATGCGGCCTAACAAAACATGGATTTGGTTTTCTACAAGGTAGCCTGCAGTCACGTGTCATGATTTTGGTCAAATAATGCGTGAAGTGCTTTGACTTTATGGAAAGTCTGCTAATAAAATGGTTTGCCACCAAAGGGTTTGTTGAATGTCGCGCAGATCAAAAGACAACGTCAGTTTCGTTTGCAGATCGATCTGATAACTTTTATAGGTACTATGACTACTAATCATTTTATCTTTTTTACAAACAAAAACAAAAGTAAGTAATATACTACTGTTGCCGACCGTAACACACATGATGGGGGCGCGTCCTTATTATTAGCCTAGGGCGGTCAGTACTCTTGATCAGCCGCTGCAAGTCATTCTTGTTCTTCAATCCTTTTTGAAGAGTTGTTAACACCACACAAGTAGACAGTAAAGACAGCTGCTACTCTAATCGGTTTCATAAACTAGTTTGAATACTTTCTTTATTTGGTTATTGTCTTTCTTTATTTGGTGACTTTAAAGGAATCGGATATTCTGGATTAATATCAACTAATTAATTTAAAAAACCGACTATATTCTATTTATCTGAAGGTTGAAGTTTATTTAAAGATAATATCAGTCATTAAATGAAATATATATTCATATGTATTTTAACAACGTTGAAAATAGTAAAAATTCTATGACTAAGAAGTTCGGATGTTCAATATTAATCCTAAAGCAGTTATTGTAGGTATTTATTCTTAGATTGTGTCGGAAATCGAGCGGAAGTCAGTGCTTCGACTCGGGGAATGCTTCCGCTAAACTCTTTGTAGGTATTCACTGATGTGGAAAAATTGTAACAACTGCCATTACTTCCCAACATAAATAATATTATTCGATTATTATTCGATTGCATCACCACAATAGACGATAAAACATTATATAAAAAAACAAAATACAATAAAATTACGTAAACGTATTCTTATAATTTATTTATTTTTAACTTTCATCCACCATTGTTTAGCATATTTTCATAAAACATTAGAATCCTTGCTACACTTAAAGTTAGGTTTTAAATAAAGTTTATGTATTTTTTCTGTGTATTATTTATTTATTAAGACATGAAGTGTAGTCTCAAGTAGGGAAGAAAACAACTAAATATAACAGGATTTTCATTTTGATCCCAGTACTTATATATTATATAATAAATGCTTAACAGTGTTATCATAATATTTAGTATAAATATTTATATACATAATTTATTTAGTATAAATTTAGTGCCGGTCAATGTTTTTCTCATGATTTGGGAATAAAACTTACTTGAATATGTAATATTATAATATATGTATTAAGTGTTAAATAAATTATTAAAATTATAATTCTCTATTAAAATTTTAAGCTCAATTATAAAAGTTTTAAAAATTACTTAATACATATTTATAAACTTTTGCTTATAATAATATCTTGAAAAATATTTAAAGTTAAAATATCTATAAAGAATTAGTTTTGTTTTAAAAATATTATAGCAACTGCCTACAATGCATTTTTAATTTGTGCTATGTTATCTGTAACCATTTTTATGTTGCATTTTATGTACACGGATAGACATTACATTGAAATTCTAGTTCTTTATTATTTAACCTAAGTATCTATATGAAATTAGTATTTAATGTTTTATGTATATCTTTCATAGTTATGTATGTTCAGTTTTGAAAAAAAATATATAAAGTTAAGCTAAGAAAAGTTATTGACTGATAACATCACTGGAGGTAGGTATGTGATTTAAGTGAGTCTTAGTTCCGTTAATTGTTTTTCAGGTTTCATCGTTGTTAAAAAGTTGAAAACAGTAACGGTGTAACATAATTTAAATAAGAGTTTTATAAACAAAACTGCTGTATTGCTTGATTCAAGTAGACAATATACAAAAGGCACTATTTGCATACATTTCCGCAGCATGGACAACTAAACGTGAAAACTATATTTAAGACTGTAAAATCCCGTCTGTATGTCAAAGATACTATTGAAAATAATTATATTAGATATATATTCTGATATACATTAATAATTATATTATTTATAGTTAATAACAATATTAATACACATTAATAATTATATTGGAAAATACTTTTAAACACTTACAAAAGCTAGTAACTATAACAATAAACTGAAATAGTATTCCTTCTTCATTGTTTTCAGTCTACTAAATACAAAAAAAATGGAAAAATAATCTTTATTATACTAATTGACGTT
Source organism: Napeogenes inachia (assembly GCA_959347355.1). Classification (NCBI taxonomy): domain Eukaryota; kingdom Metazoa; phylum Arthropoda; class Insecta; order Lepidoptera; family Nymphalidae; genus Napeogenes; species Napeogenes inachia. The sequence goes on along the minus strand of OY365804.1, from coordinate 11,017,325 downwards.
TTTTTAATAATTAAAAATAACTAAATAAATCCTGAGAATAGTACTTGTATTTGTTTTAATTATTCTGTCAAAAAGCAATTTGGCAATTCGCGATACGTTCGACAATGCTGTATGTGCAAAATATGGTGTATAAATAGGGAGTGTGCAAGTCAAATGGCATCAAACACAAGTTGACAAAATGAGGGCTATCTACCTGCTCCTCTGTGTCTCCCTGGTCCGCGACTCCAGCGCCAGCATCTTCAGACGCCAACACCACCCGGACTTGGACAGCCTAATCGTATCGCCGCTAGATTACTACGACCAGTACCAAGCACCTAACCAACAACCGAAGACTAAACACCATAAGGATTCCTCATCTGAAGAGACAAAGGAACGTTATAACTACGACAATCAAGCAAGGCAAGGCAAGCCAAGAAACAACCCGTCATTCCTTGCTGGGAAGAATTGGAACTCACCCCTTTTCTCTACAGTAATCAACCAAGGTGACCAGATACCCTATGGCGATGTCATTGCATGGCAAGGAGTCCATATAGCTAACGGACCTAAGTCCCCAGTCAATGGCAAGAAAGATATTGAACGTATATTCAGTGACGCCTACAATACCATGCAACATGTTACCGAGGAAGACAAAAATCAGTATCACGAGGCTTTCGCCAAACAAACCAGGAGAGATGACCAGAACTCTAACGCTACGGAACTAATCAAGAAACATAATTACAACGTAGAAGAACACGTTGTGAGAACCGATGATGGTTACTACCTTACCTTGTTTAGAATCCAACAAAGAGAAGCGAATAATGAAAATGAAAATAAAAATCGTCCAGTAGTATTACTTATGCACGGTTTGCTGGGTAGCGCCGACGACTGGCTACTGATGGGCCCCAAAAAGTCACTTGCTTACCTACTCACTGATGCCGGATATGATGTTTGGTTGGGTAATATCCGTGGTAACAAATACTCTCGTCACCACGCTAGCAAACATGCATCTAACCCAGATTTCTGGAAGTTCAGCATCGACGAAATTGCCCTTCACGATTTGCCAGCTATGATCGACTATGCACTTCAAACCTCGGGACAAAACAAGTTATTCTTCGTAGGACACTCCCAGGGTACCACTGCTTTCTTTGCCTTGGCTGCTTCTCGTCCAGAATACAGAGATAAAATTGCTATGATGCATGCTCTTTCTCCCATGGTCTATATGGAGCATGTACGAAGCCCGATTATACGCATGATATCTCCAATCAGTTCCTTTTATGAAAATTTACATGCGGAAATCGGACACGGAGAGTTTAAACCTAGCAAAGAGGTCGTAGACACAGTTGGGGGTAATATGTGCAAGAAGGAAGTAGGGTGCGAGCACGTTTGCTCTAACGTAAACTTCGTCGTATCTGGAGTAGACACCTCTGGTATGGAGTATGATCTAGTGCCTGTTATTGCGAATCATTTACCCGCCGGTGCATCCACGCGACAGATTAAACAATACGGACAGGCAGTAGCCTCTCGAGAGTTCAGAAAGTACGACTACGGCACTGAAACAAACCAGATGATATATGGTCAGAACCAACCTCCCCAATACAACATGACCGAAGTTAATGTGCCCGTGGCTTTATACTTCAGCGAAGAAGATTGGCTCGCGCACCCCAAGGATGTCGAGAAATTACACAAACAGCTACCTAACGTCCGAGATTTCTACAGGGTACCAACAGCACATTTCAGCCATATGGACTTCCAGTTCTCCAAGCACGCCCCTGAGGTGGTCTACAAGAGGCTTATGGAATCTATCAATACCCACTCTGTTTAGATATCATCATGTTACTAGATCTAAAGTAAATTTTATTAGATAATTTATTTGTATTAGTATAATTTGTGTGTTTTAATGTGTTTAATTCATTATAGCAAAAATGTTGCATAGTAAATCCGTCCTTGCATATTTTTTTTTTATTATGTACGCACCTAATAAATACCTATTTCCTATTCATAACAATTGGCAACATTAGTAGGGCTAATCTATATTTGAATTGCCAACACATACTTACAATTTACTTAAAAAATATAAATATAATAATAATTATCTTGGGAATACACAAAACTATTTAATATTTCGGCATATAGGTTAGGCACCTACTATCAGTTTAGTCCAGAGTAATGTATAATAATTAAACATGAGGGTTTACTATTTGAGGACGATATCACAATTTTCATTAATGAGTAAAATAAATATCAATATCTAACTTAAAAAAATATTTTACTATAGTAAATACTATGCTTCGATTCCAAAAGCGGTGATTGATATAAAGAATATTAAATACATTATTGGTTATAGTATAGATTACTTAAGTTACTGAAAAGCCCATATCCATAACCCAAAGTATATAAGTAGTATATATGTATTAGAGACGCGCCGAATAGTGGTTTTACCGAATAATAGGTATTTGCTTTAATTTGGAATATTCGGCCCAATTATTCGGTTTACCATTTCATTGTTTTTGCCATAAATAGGTTCTAACATGTGCGTTACGTGTGGTTGATGGCTAGATGAATAAATTTGTTGATTTGTGATGGAAAAAAAATTTTTTTTTTTTTTTGAGATTTAAAAATAAATGCTATTTTAAGTTTCAAAATAAATGTTGACTATATTAAATAATAATTGTTGGTTAGAAATAATAAAATAAATATGTTGACTTGATATGTTTCGAAATAAATGTTGATTTGAAGCTTAATTGAATTATATTATTAACCTTTATTCAACACTTTATTTATAGGATTTCTTCGTCTTATAATGTGACTTGAATCTTCGTTTTGTCTTTTAGTTCTTCACCGTGTCGTGTAGCCAAGAAAAGAAATAACCAAGAAAATATAAATAATCGACGAGTAGTTATACAAGACTTCGATTTCATAAAAAAAAATCGTAAGTAACTTATTGTTTTAATATCATTATATAAATATTAAAAAACGAGATAAAATTATTTGTAAAAACTAAATTATTGGTTTGTAAAAATAATATTTATTAGTTTCTTATCTAATTCTCAAAGAAAATACACTATATTAATTACTATTCCAGATAATATTGGGATCAATCTAGTGGTATACATAAAGTATCATTAAATTAGTATTTTTTACTGACTTTATATATATATACTTACGGGGTATTTGTAAAGTATTGGCCACCTCTTGCAGGCACCCTCTCTACATCAACCCCAACCACATTTGTTCTATGACTTTTAAAATTAATAGTTTTTAAAATTTTAGTTTTCCCATACAAAATTTATTTGTTGCCTCTGAACTTGCATTAACTCTGAGCGTATGTATGGCGCCCGAGCTTTGACCTTTTAAATACTTCTTGTAAAATACACAGTAATAAAGTGAATTTCTATTTTGCGAATTAACGTACATTTTTGGGAGATTTTTTTTCGACTTTAATAATTAAGCAAAATCAACTAAATAACGATGGTTATGGAAAACTAAGCCTTGCTGTATATTTAGCCCATCATTTAAATATCACATTAATGAGAAAATCCATAAAATAGTAATTTTATTGTTGACGTGAATGATACTGTGTAGATGTTAATGATATTACTGGTTCCGGCAATGATAAGGTGTTGAGGTTAATGATGCTTAATAATAATTACACGGTTATTATCAAAATAATTTTATGTTTATATAAAGCAATCGTGCTTTGATCAAATCAAATATAGTTATCACAAAAATAAACTTAAAATGTAAATCTTAAAATCTTTGTCTTACGAATTGAACTTAAAATAGTCAATCTAAATTAATATTTAAATCACAAAATCTTTGATTTGTTAAATTAATTTAAAATTTAAATCACAAAATCTTTGATTTGTTAAACTAACTTAGAATTTAAATTACAAAATCTTTGATTTTTTTAAATATGTTGATGTTGGTTGATTTTTCTAGTTTCTTTCCACTGCTTGCTCAACTTTCTCTGATCACGAGGCGATTTTTCGGCTATAGATGTTTGTTTGTATTTTACGTTTAAGATATTTGGTCCTTTGTTTTTCTTTTTCAATAGCATATAATTATGGGTCATTTTTGGTTATTATTAGGGTCTAAGTATTTTTTTCTTTTGCATAGCCTTTGTTGGGCTAAACGCTCACTTTTGTTTTAGCCATTTCGTCACCTGGCATAAAATATTAATTTAATTAAAAAATGTACCAAATAAAATATTGATAGCTGTTACTAGAATAGGGCAGTAGATACTTATAAAGTAGAGGATTGCTGAGTTGCTTATGATAAATTAATTATTTATTTATAGGAATACCAATTTATTACACCTACCTAAATCATTAACCTCTTCTGCAAATCATTAAACGCAAGCGAAATATCATTGTTCTCAAAACAAATCATTCGTTTCACGTAGAATTATATGGTGAATGATGTTGAAATAAATGACGAATTTATACAAAACACGTTGTAACCTAAACATGTATTAGTTAGTAATTGAATTACACTGTTCTTTGAAAAAAAAATAGTTTTGTTTATATACATTTATCGTTTAAAAAAGAAAATATACCCACTAAAAATATGACCAGTCGTTTAATGACGAGATATTGTGGCAAACTTGATATTTCTGATATAATTATCGTAAGTTTACGAGCAATACGTGCAGCTTCGTCTAATTTTCGATCGTGAATAGGTGGTGCAGGGGAACTGGGAAGTCCCCCAAAATTGGTTCATATACTTGAATGTTTTGTCAAATTTGTTGAACTAATTTTATGACACAAAAGTTGCAGAAGGTAATGATGAAAATCTTATCATTTTTTTTTTAAATAGTCGAATAACAATATCGGAGATACATCTTTGCTTATGAAAAATAATGGTTATTAGGTAAAACTTTCAATTATTATAATCAAAATAAAACCAAGCAAAATTTAAGGAGATATTTTGAGATATTGTACAATTAACGATTAAAAGTGTATGAGTCACACAATGCAACGCGGTGAATGATTTTCTGCGCATTTTTTATTTACTATAATGTTTTGTCATGTTTAATATAGTTTTATTCCATTCAAAATAGATTGAATGGAATAAAACTATAAAATAACAATCGAATTCCCAGCCATGTAATTGATTAACACTCATTATGTGCAGTTTAAAAATTCTCCCAATAAGTAATATGTAGCAAACATTTTTTTTTGTTTCGTTTTTTTGTGTTGTTTATCAAGATTTGTAAAAAGTTTTAGAACGAATGTTGTTGGGATTGATGTAGAGAGTCTGCCTGCAAGAGGTGGTCAACTAATTAAAAATAACCCTGTATACAAAAACTACTATGTGGTAAGAACCGTCTAATCACTAATGGGTTAGAAATTAGATGAAAATATATATTTAAAAATTTCATACCTAATTCATGAAAATTAAGTTACAAAATAAATTAAAACTATAAAAACAGATCTACACATTTAGGTATTGTGTAGACCAAAATATGACATAGACAACTCTTTATTATTGAGGAAAGTCCTCTAATTTTAATGGGGTAACAGAAGATATAGTAAGGGCTCTCATTAAGGAATATTTATTTAAGGAATTTAGGACGCCTAACGTATGCGCAATGAGGCTGTGGTTCCATTCCCGACAGGGACAGGCATGTATGTGATGAACATAGATGTCTTCTCTATTTCTGGGTTTGGTCTTTTATTAAATATATTCTCAGTATTAATAATGTGCATTTTGATGTATTTCTATCGTTGTCTAACACTCTTAACACAAGCAAATAATTTGCTTACTTAGGGGCTAGATCAATGTGTAATTTAGCCTGTAATATTATTTTTTTTAATATGTATGTTGTTGTTTATAATTATCACCAACGACTTCGACTATTTGTTTCTGTTCCATACCATAAATTTCAATTTCTAGTATTCACTATTCAATATACATAATGGCATTCATAGTTATTCACCCATCATAGTTATTCGTAGCTAAAATTTTGTATAGAAGCGACATCTGTTCTTTTAAATAATGATCATTAGAAGTTGTAGACATGGCCTAGATCTAACAATAGTAACATCAAAATAAAACAGATGGCACTTCTATATTTGCTAAAGTTGACATTTGAATAATATGCCTTACCAAGCCCACGCTTTGTTTTGACAGTACTAACATTCTGTCATCAGAGCGTTGCAGGTAAGAAAGGGACACAAATATACTTTATGTATGTTAAAGACAAGGATAGCTGCGCGACGGCGCTGTAGCGTATCTTCCCGCCGTCCCCCCAAACGATCCACAGTCGCGCTTTAGTTCGGATAGCTGTGCGTAGTTCGCTTGTGTTTTATTATCGTAATTGTTGTTTACATACTTAAAGTGGTGTTGGATTTATTTTAAACATATTTATATTATTAGTGACACGGTGAATTCCCATTTTTCGCATGGATTGAGTGACGATGTTACCACCTACGGCCGGTATAGCACAAGAACAACGTGACCGGACCGACATGGCGTACCAGCAACGACGCGACGTGCGAGAAATAACAAGAGATATTATCCGAGAAGCCCGGGTTACAAACAGAAAACAATCTATGTCGCCTGGAGGTAAGCAAGCCGGCCAAAACGACGCCACGTTTCCGCCATTCTTGTCAGATTGACGTAATATGTCAAGGTGACATTTATATAAAAACAATATTTATTCGATATAAAAATAGACGAAAAATATAATCATTCAAGTATCGCATCCTTTGGGATTTACAATGAAAACTAGGTCTGTTACGTCATCAAGGAACATGGTCTTGCGAAAGTAAAATGGCGCCAATGCGCCATATAATGTCGTGCTTAATTGGGCATCCTGTGTTTTTGTTACCCATGATTAACTTTATTTTATACACAGTATTTCGGTTTTAAAACTACATAGTATTCCAAAACTAGGGTCTAACAGAATAGATGCAAAACAGATATGCGAGGGCACGTGCACAAGTTATTTTTAGACAGCTCGAACGTAATGCAATATTGATGATCTTAGAGCGTCGTTTTTTCTATGTATTGAAAATCTCACAATTGTAGTTGGTGTTATGGTAAAACAAGATGCATTTTAACAATTGATTTCTGTTTATTTTGTATTGAATCTTTGACTTTTCTGTCGCATTGACATAATAATGACAGTAGACAGTGGTCATGATAACAAGATGGCGGACGTTGCATTCTCTTATCACGCGCCATTGAAGGTGGCGCCACGGTTTGTTGATGTTTTATAGTTTCTCCTTATATGAAGACACCTCAGAACTAAAGTTATTGTTCTGAGGAAGACACATTTAGAATTAACCGCATTTCTCATAAAATTCATAGAAATAATAAATTTAACCAATGTAAGAAAAAGTATATCTTTAAATTAATATCTAAATCATTTTTAATTTTATTTATAAGAAATCAAATACATACACATATTCTCTTAACAATATTTAAACTGTCATTTTAAAAATAAATAAATAAATATAATAAATTTATTAATATCTAATATAACAGAAAAGATAAATAAAAATGTTTTATCATTTTTCTCAAAAGCTAGTTGTTAATTGTAATTAATAATAGTTTATTAAATATTATACTGAGAAGTAGTTTATTTCTTTTATATTAAATAAAATTTCCTAATTACTTATTACCAGTTTATACATATTAACAGATTTAATGGTATAATGTAATACCAAATTTAAATATACATATCGTATTGAAATAAAATATTTTTATGGATTTAAAATTTACTATGTAAATAATAAATTTATATAATTCATAATATGTAAATTTAATTATATGTGATTTAAATCCATAAAGAAGTTTTAATATAATGTGTATTTGTGAAAATCTTACAAAGTGCTAATAGTAATACTTCTAAAAAAATGAGTGAAATATTAGAAAATATTACTATTATAAAATGCACACTTGATAAGACATCCTTATCTTTGTAAGTAGCATAGGGTAGGTACTGATGTACTTGTTACTTAAAACTAAGAAAATATTATTTATTTGAAAGACCAGTTAATTATTTTTTTAAATATATTAATTAATTGAATTTATCATTATTTTAAGTAGTTCACTCAAAAAGTAAGACATTGTTTAACCAATAAAACAAAAGTAACTTTTAGAAATATCAATATGCTAATATAAGTTTAATAAATACAAATTTAAACATAAATGCTCCATTATTAACAATAGTTGAAATAAACCACATAAATCATGTCAACAGCTATTAATTATTTCTACTGCCTTTTTTTGTTTAGTTATTTATTTGTTATTCTTATTGTTACATTTTAACTGCAATATGTTAATCCTAATTAACTTTCAATATAGATATATATATATTTTATTCAATGTTATTATATCGTTTGTTTCCCTAATAAATAAAAAAATAGATAACTTCTGCAAAATGTCATTTTTATAATGTATTAATTATAAATTACATTATGTATATATAAAGTCGAAATTAATTCAATTCTGGCTTATTTTACTACAAACCATACTAATAACTGGTTGTGGTAATATTCAGGAATATTCTGTAAAATCATTTTTTCTTTCATTCTTTAACAAATATAAGTCTTTAAATGGAACACCTAGATTTTTTATTTTGTTCCCACATATTCAGTTCTTTTTTTTAAATAAAGAACATCATTACACAAATTGTAAACATTATATTAAGGTCTTGCATATTATCTTTTTATATTTAATTGCTTATAATTTTGCGAAGATTTACACTCTAGAATAAGGTCACGCAAACGGCTGAATGTTTGGCCTTGGCTCCGTTGCGTCACAGCCGGTCATTCAACTCGATCAATAGCGCACCCCGCACCCCCTTTACGCTTTGTTGTGACGGCCATTTTACTTTTGATACTTCCGGATTGTTGAGGCTTGAGACGTTTTCGTTACGTTATTAGAATAGGTACTTTGCGTTAGTTATATACGAGACTAAACGTTATTAGAATATCTCTTAATTTTATTTTCCTATTTTAGTTATATTACGTACATATTTATTAATATACATTAAAAATAAATATGTATGTGTATACAGCAAATAAATAAATATGTATGCAGCATACCTAGTATTAATTTAAACGTTAGTTTGTTTTTCTGAGTTTTACACCAAATTGACATTTTAAGATAAAAAATACCTATTTATTACTAAATGTTAGGTATATGTAGTTAGTTACATTAAAAGCTCTCTAGGGCGACTGCAATGTTTTTTTGATTCCTACGAGAATTATGTTCTCACACTTTTTTCTCGATGACACTTTTCTCAAGTGACTACCAATTCGCCAATATACCTATTGTGTATTGCACAAGAAAACACCCTCATGGCTCATACACGAAGGAGAGATTTAAGTTTTTTTTAGTTTCTAGCTGATCAGCTACCATCTCAATTTAAGATTTCAAGGAAACCAGATGTTTTTTTTAACACTTTACAGTCCATAAAACGAATTTATGGAATGCGCTACCATTTATAAGAAATTTTAAAGATACCATATTAAAAAAAACCTTAAGACTATTATTTATCAGAAGAAAACTGAAACGTTTTAGTTGTTATCACCACATTTATTACTTTTTTTTTTAAATAAATACTCTCTTATGTATTTATTATCACTTTCATTATTTTAATCTGTTTTGTTAGTTTATTAGTAAATATTTATTGTATATAATTATGTATGTATATATTTAATAATTATGTTTATTATTATTATTAGTTTTTATGTGGTATAATACAGAATATAAATAAATAAATAGAAAGTATGTTTTAAAGGGATATAGACTATAGTTAACATATATTTTCATGTAAATATTGAAGATTATGTAAATCGTATATAAATTGAAAAAAATCTTACTTTATTTTTATACTATGACAACTGATTACTACTACTACTGTAAACGAAGCAGTGTTTCCCTTCTTCCTCTTACTCTCATCTTCCTTTACGAGCTTTGTTACAAATAGAACTGTTAATGTTGGTTTTTGTTGTTTATCGTTGTTTTGTTTTGCATTGAAGATGGATATTGTAGAAATTTCATAGCAAAAGTTGTCAGAAATAAAATAATAATAACCGATTTATTTAAATTTGAATTTAGTTATCATTATAGCCCAGAAAAAAAGAAAATTCCTTTCACAATTTTATAAAACGACAACGATTATATAACGAATGTGTGTAATTGAATTTAATTACATTTCAAATTGCAATGTCTCATACCAAGCCAAGAATTATATTATAACTTAAAGATAGTCTCGTTCTCTGTGACAGCGCGGGACCGGTTCCCGTCCACGTCGTCCACGGACGACAACGAGTCCGGGACGGACGGGGAGCCCGAGCGGCGCCGCGTCAGCCACGGAGCCCACATCGTGCAGCCGCCGGTACGTATCTCTCATCTCTCTATCGGCTCCTAAATATCATCGATATCTTTCTTGTGGCATTCATTAACGACTCGCCGTCTGTGAGAAGGCCGGGACCGGCTACCGTATCCGCTTGATCCGTATCGAAACGATTTTCGAGATTTGTGTTCATAAATGTGAGAATATAATATTTTTTCCAGGGCGGCATCATAATCCGCAAGCGCCGCGGCAACCTGCCAAAGCATTCGGTGAAGATCCTGAAGCGCTGGCTGTACGAGCACCGCTACAACGCCTACCCCAGCGATGCGGAGAAACTCACACTCAGTCAGGAAGCCAACCTCACCGTGCTGCAGGTACCGGAGCAATCGACATCCTCTAAATTTAATTGCACGATATATAAATCGAGTGTTATTAAACCTGGATTTTATCCAGGTTTTATAAAACTTTAACAAACGTTTTTATTTTTAAAGAACGCTTTTACAATCGCTAATAATCGAGTCTCTCGGAAACGTATTTTCGAAGCAGAAGCACATCAATAAAGTGAACCTGTCCAGGTGTGCAACTGGTTCATCAACGCCCGGCGCCGCATCCTGCCCGAGATGATCCGTCGCGAGGGTCACGACCCGCTGCACTACACCATCTCCCGCCGCGGCCGCAAGCAGCTGGGCGGCGCCGGATCCAGCGCGGGCGCGGCCGCCGCCGCCTGGGACGGGGAGGGAGAACCCGAGGGGGAGGGCGAGGGCGAGCGCGGCCGCGACCACGACTACGGCGACGGCCTGCTGGTCTACCGCAGCGACGGAGACGACATCGCCGACGCGGAGGAGGGCTACTCGTCCGGCGCCGTCAGCGAGGAGGAGGTCAAGTACGACCCCTCCGTGTGGCAGAGCGTCATACGGTACGGGCCCGAAGATAGGGACCTGCATCCCGCCGCCAGAGGGTGGGTATATCCGAGCGCGTGTAGACGGATCGGGGGCTCCCGCATCCGACGCGCGCGCGTGCTGGGTTCCGTCGGGTGTCACTAGAGCGTCTCGTGGTGTGCAGGTCGGCGGCGGTGGTGACGGTGCGCACGGCGGAGGAGGGCGGCGGCGAGGAGGTGGCGGGCGAGGCGGGCGGAGCCGGCGGGGCGGGCGGCTGGCACCCTCAGCTGGCGCACCTGCCGCAGCTGCCGCACCCGCTGCGCCGCAAGCCCGACGAGAGGGACAAGTTCAAGTGCCTGTACCTGCTGGTGGAGACCGCCGTTGCGGTGCGCCAGCGCGAACAGGAGCAAGAGGAGGTGCCCGTCTAGCGCACGAGGTGAGCGCCGTCGGGACTCGGTGACGTGTGAAACCCGCCTCGTGATGGATGATAATCTTCATATTATGTTTCAGGTGATGGTCGATATCGATCTCTCGACGTAGTGCCGGAGACTCGCACGAGGAGGAGCGCATACGAGAGAGGTCTATTAGATCTAGAGGTCGGAGAGGTCTATTTACTCTTTAGTCTATGGATGGGGTTCAGATTTTGTGTAAAGATGCTTATTTGTAGAGTATGTCCTAATTTTTTTATTATTATAATTTTGCCTCTAAGGTCGGTATTAGTAATTAATTTTTAAGTTATAAATGAATCATTTGATTTGCTATTTTAGCATTAATTGTACATTACCTACTTTTATGGTGCCCATCCATAGATAAAATACTAATTATACAGTACGCACGTAGTACCTATAAAATATTGAGTAGCATTTCATTTATATGCAGATAACCTTAAAATAACGAGGAAAACCCGCGAATCCATTATATCTAATACCCTTAAAGTGAAAATGGTAATGCCAATAATGTTTCGGATTTAAACTTTTGTTTGTTATTTTAAGGTTTTACGAAAAATACTGCCCCGTGTATTCTACAAGATACTGATACTGTAGTTTGTATAATCGTATCCTCTGCCGATGTAGACTGTGTTACTTAGCACCTTATCTTAATATGTGGGAATAGAGTCTACATTCGTACATATATCCGTAGGTGGAGTAGTTGAGTTGGTCCGTCTGTATTGCCATGCATTTAGGTCATTTAATAAACCGTGGCTCTATGGACGGACCTTGGGTATAGATAATAGTTTGACTATAAATAAGATGGCTAGCGCAAATATTACCTAACTGTATATAATTATATACTTATTTTCTACTTAAGCCCAATGAATGCTAATATTAACTTACTTGTTTCCTTTATTATATGATTTTGCATAAAATTATTTTTACTGTAGTGAGTCTGTGTTTAGGTTTCTATAAAAAATATCTTAACAAGTCGCATTTGTTTATAAGTTAGGCAATTTTGCGCTGCTTTTATATATATATATATATATATATATATATATATATATATATATACATAAAATATATTGTATGAAATAATCATATATATATACAATTATATAAAAAAGTAATATTTGTAATATGAAGTTACTGCAACTGATTCAACATTGTGTTCTATTGCAAATTTATATTCCATGAGGTTAATATATTTGTATAAAATATATAAATTAATATATTTTATACAAATGTTTATGTTGGCTTTGTACCTAATAATCCTTCAGACTCGGCTACCGTGTAAACAAATTGTTTATATAAAGACTTGCAACAATAATCATCTCGATATATAAAGGAATGATTGCAATATACATTTGTATAATTATTATTATAAGCTGATTTTAAGAAGATATTGTTGGATTCAATTTATGTATGCATATTTTTAATTGAAATAACAATGACAAAGTTTCTTTAATTATACTTTGATTATTATTATCTGGAGTGCTTTTAATATATTTAATAAGTTCAGTAAGTTCATCACCTGTATAAAAACATATACATTATAACCAAAAAGCTTTAAATAACGCAATAATTAAATATGTGACTTATATAACTCGGAATGCTCACAATAATTGGATCGTTATAATTATCCTGGCGGTATTGACTGTTTGCTAATACTATCAAAATATTGTGTACACATTTTATTATATATAAAATTGTACTTATAGAGTCGTAAATCTTTAGATTGATCATAATATAAAACTAAACAAATTATAAAGATCCTTTTATTGTTATTAAACTACGACATATTTAACTGATTAGACTAAACCTATTGTTGCTTATATAAATATATATAAGCATTGACGGTTAATAACTAATTGATTCAAGGATGTTTTTTGAAATAATGTATCAAAAATAGTAACAATATTTAACACTAGATATGTTTGCTAAATAACAATCAGAGCCTTTGCAATTGATAAGGCGTTGTTCCTACAGTAAGTATAATTCGCATATTGTGTAGGAAATCAAAGAAAGTCTAATTTTTATTCTTCCAACAGTCTGCTACTATCCAGCAAGTTTTATATCCATATTGGTAATATAATATTTTAATTTTGGGAGCCGGAATAGTGCTGACAGCTAAATTGTCTTGAGTTATTGTCTAGGTTATAAGTTTTTATGATCACTTTTCGTTAATATACTACGTAAGGGTTTCTTTTATTCTGAGTACAATAACCTGAAGTTAGTTTTAGTGTTGTATATACATATGTGTAAGGTCGTAATTTGTTAGTGATTTTAAATAAATATCATTTCTGAAATGGTGTTTTATTCAATTGTTTTTAATGTCTTTGGCTTTGATAATAACCTTCATTTTAAATATAATTATCTTATCACATAAAACATTTTCACTTGTGCCAGTTAATACTTTTTTTAAACATTTTATTTCCAAGAAAAATTTAAATATTTAATTTTATTTCAATAAATAGGTTTAAATAAATTATGTCTTATCAGAGTCGGGTTTGCTTCTCACGTTTCTTACGTCCCTAGAGTTTGGGGACTTCCTCTTTCCCAAGTGTGTATCGGACCCCTCCTCATTCTCTGGAGTCACTATATCCGCCATGAAAAGGTCCATACTTCCATTAATGTTTACATCTTGTTTATCATCTGCAGTGAGAAACTTAATTGTAGTATATATTTCAAGTGAAGGAAAAATGTATAATTTATTAAGACTATGAAAAAAATACACTAGCTACAACTTCATACTATATTTATTTCAATCACACTTATAAAGGCACATTTATTCATAAGAACCTGCATTGCGGCGCGAATCGTACTACACGTTTTGTTTACTTCATTTTGTATGATAATATAACTAAGTAACTCCTAAAGCGCCACAATGTACCGCCACCTCCCCTCGTACGTCATCAGGGTCAAGGTCGTGTACCTTGCTCCATCTGCTTCCTCATGAACTCCTCCTTGGCCTGCCTCTGTCTCCTCCTGCGCTCCTCCCGCGCCGCCGCCGTGGCCTCCTCCGCCTCCTGTTTCATTTATTACTATTCAATTTCAAATAATATTGATATAGCGGAAAATATTTTTTTTTCCCTATTTGCGATCTGTATTTAAATCCGCCTTACGTGTTCATGGATTTTACTACTTAAAAAAAAAAGGTAATATTGGTAAAATTAATTAAAATTATAAAACTTAATAATCAAAAGATCTATATGTTCAATATTTTTATTTTAATACAAACTTCTTTCAGACAGCTTTACCTTATTTATAATCTTATTAGCAATTCCATTACATATGAGAGAAAACTATAGCATTTTATAACAAATCTTATTTCATAGAGACAAAGAACTTATAGATTATAAAAGATATTGTAACATCAAGCAATACTAGCTTAATAGTAAAAATGATAATAATGAGTTGAGGCTCCAATATTGCCCACATTACTCTGAATTACCAGATATAAAAAAATATTTAAAAATATCACTAAGTATAAAACTAAACCTAATACTTAAGATATACATAAAAGGTGTACCACACTTGAGATTTAAAATACTACTTCAATCCTTAAGTTCCTAAACTATCTAATAAGAAATCTTTTATCACTGTCAATATATCTAAGTCACTAATGAACATTGGACAAGGTTGTTATATTACATACCTTTATATTATATATATATATATATATAGGTGTCTCTCAGGGACACTATAACTTTCAAACCACTGAAACAATTGAGGTCCCATTCACATAATATATTTAATTTATGAAGACAATCACAATGGTTCATACCTGGGACCCAAAAGGCGGTCTCATAATCTACACTACATATTTATGTAAGTATTTATGGATTAAAATGTCTTGCATTGTTGATATATTGTTCGTTTAATGCCAAGACAAAATCTCAACCTAGTACAGAAAACCTTAAGAACCCTTTGTTGTTATATCCATGGGCGTACCGTGGGGGTGGGGGGGTGCTCGGGGCAGCTGCCCCCCCCTGGACATTTTATACCTCTCTACTACCTTCTATTGTAAATTATTATTGCTATTTTACATTAAAAAATAAAACCAATTAAGTTTTAAAAATTGATGAAGGTTTAGAAATGCTTTCTTAGGAAGGCTTTTTAGTTGTTACAGATCTATCACAGCGTCTTCCCCCCTAGCACAGAATCTGGGTACGCCCATGACTGTATCGTAAATCTTTGGCAATTATATATTTAGCTATTAATATTTTCTATCAACAATAAAAAGTGAAGATTTGAAAATATTATAATAAATATAATATCGACATTCAGTGATTCTAATATGTATGCATATAACTGTATTTCACTAAGACCTCATGATGCCTGTTTTCCGACACACTGGCACTGGACGGAGGCGCTCCATCGCGTCACTTGGAGGTGGAGTCTGCGGGCGCGCAGGTCCTGTCGTCCGGGAACTGCTTCTCGACTTGCTCCGCGACCCACTTCCTGACCTTCTGCTCCGTCCAGAAGCCGTCGTAAAAGATGGTAGGCTTGATCCAGCAGCCCTGCTGCGGCTGATAGTCCTCGCGTTTGCAGTCGCGGCCCACGACCAGGTTCCGAGATGGCAGATTCAGGTTGAGGTTGTGCGGCTCGTAAGCGAAGTGCCACGGACTCAGCTCGTAGTAGTTGGGGAAGGCGTGCGGCGGCGGTAGGCGCGGCGGCCCGTACACCGGCGGCATCATCACGAAACTTACGTTAGAGTTGGGTCGCACGTGAGCGGGGCCCGGGGCGGGCGGCGCGCCGGCGTAGGGCGGGCGAGGCGCGTTAGCCGCGGGGGGCAGGTTGGCCGCCGGGGTGGCGGGCGGATTGGTGGACGGGTTGCCAGGCAGGTTGGCCGGCATCGGGTGCGCTTTGGCTACGGGGGGGTTGATTGTGTTCTTGGGTGCCTTCTGTGGGTAAACCAGAGGTATGTTAACTTCGGTGTCCCTTCTGATATTAGGTTTTGCCATGTTCTTTGGCTCCGATTTGTGAAGCGGATTTGGATTACTGTCCTGAACCAACTCCGGTACCATGATTTGGTTGTTGACCTCGTTTTTATTACTTTCCAGAATCTCTATTAATTCTGTTGCAACATTTCCGCCAAAACTCATGAGTGTTTCGCGAAGGGCGTTTGTCACGGCACACTGAAATTTAAACACTCCAATTAATAGTGAGGCATAGCAGATGTAAAATTTATAGCAAAAATAATATACCTTTCTGGCTCTGTGAATGGCAAGACCCTTATTAGAAGCAATTGATGTTGCATAACCAACATTATCACGATGAATATCCAGACTTTTTACTTTGATGGACACATAACATGCTACTCCAGCCGTGTATTTGCCATTTAGTGGTTCTGCAAAATCTGCAAAAAAAAATATATTAACTTCTATTAAATAATTTACCTCTTAAATCTTTTATTACAAAAAATATAAGAATCCAGTGTAAAGGTGCAACTTGCCCAAGTCCTGCAAGGTGACCGACCAACTCCAGTTGTTAAATCCCCATTGTGTATGTCCAAAGTTAATGAGCTGCTGTCTGCGCTGCTGTGGCTCCTCCTCATCGCAGAGCCCTTCCTATGGCATATTAGATTAGGAATAAAAATGAGCTAATGTTACAAATTGTATTTTGTTAACATCATTATTTTTTGGAATACACAAAAGGTCATTTATGTAACAGTTTTCCCTAATCTTGTCTATCTTTTTTTTTATTTTTTTGTGTGGTAAAATAAATTAGTAACAAAAAATATTTGGCAAATATAATCTTTTTTAGCACATTCTTTTAATCAAAAATTTTTCATTATTTTTTTTTTTTTAGATTTTGTTTCTTACTAAAAAAATCATGATGTTATAATGTTAATAAACTGTTCTGTATTATATTTTAGTATATATAAGTATGAAATGTATAAAAGAATAGAACATTTTTTGAGGTTTATGATTGAATTTCAAACAAAAATGCGAATAAATTTACCATTTAGCAAATTTAAAAAAATGGTTTCTCAAAATTATTATTTAAGAAGCTTAGGTAAAAGTGTACTAAGCTTTGGAGAAATGCTTAAAATTAAAATAATAATATCATAAGTTACAATAAAATAAAACTCAATTTCAAAAGAACATAATATGTACTATTATCTTATCTTAAAATACAAGTAAGATACATCCTTATTTATCTAACATTATATTACACATAATTAAATGATTTTCATAATAAATAGATTTAATAATACAAAAAATAAAGCACTTCAAGCCAAATCCAATACACATACCCTCGTTACATCGAGCCCAATTCCAATGTCCATTTTCAAACTGTTAGCAGCAGGGTATCCCGGTTTTCTTTGCATCTTACCGAATGTTATGTTATTATTAAAACGCCATACACATAAAAAGTCATCTGAAGATTATTTTGGCTAATAATCCAATTTTTACAAACTTCAGTAATAGATATGTTTGTTCCCTAAAATTAAATAAATTTAACTTTGTGTATTGTGTAATTCGTAAGTCGCTAATAATACAGTTTTCATTAATAAATTTAAATATAGGTACTCACTGGTTTACTTGTACGGTGTACCACTCTTGTCCACAGAGTACTACAAACTCTCGTCTCTATGTCTCAGACAGTGACAGATCACAGACGACAGTATTAAAAGTTACAAAAAAAAAAGCACAAAGGAGTAATAAAATTAATTTAATCTTAATAGATAACTAACTACTAATAGCTAGTCATTACAGTAGTATAATGTTGTTAATTTACTCTATCTGTGTCTACTAAGCACCGGTGCTAAAGGGTACCAACTTCTCGATAGAACAAACTGAAAATCTACTAATCATAATTTATAAGACAGTAAATTAATTATTATTAACTAGAGTGGTGCTAACTGCTGTCACTCTGCACTGACTAATGAAATTAGCCTTTGTAGTCAAGGTACGTACCCTTGCTAAAAAGAAATGATAATTAAAAAACTTATTATTATTAAAGTCCGCAAAACTTAATGATGATACCTTGGGTAACAGTGTTACTTAAATGTTAATAAAACAGTTACACATCCTTACATCGTCTTAACTCTTATGTTCAAGTATGACAAAAAAAAATCGCCCAAGTGCGAGTCGGACTCGCGCTCGAACGGTTCCGTATCATAATATATAAAAAATATTTGATGTAACTAAAAATATATATACGATACGAAACGATAGATAAAGGCTTAATTAATGAGAATAAGTCGATTAAAAAGTTATATATTGCATAATTGATAATTGTCAATTCATCAATTGTCAATAAATGTCATCAGCATAGACATACATTTATGTAGTTATAAATTCGGAATTCGAAGAGTGAGAAATTTGAATTTTTATTTATCTTGATAAAGTGAGATATCTTTACAAACACTATAGTTTTGTGTTCAATCATTGAAAAGATTTATTTTTTTGTATTTACAACATTTAAACAAGTTAGGTAAGTGTTATATTGAGATCATTCTTCTGGTGCCGGAAAGTAAATAAATAATTTCGGAAATCAGGAAAGAATTAAAAGACAGTTTTTAACCCCTAATAGATTTTTCTAAATTGTAATCATTAGTGTATGTTAATTCTTCGTTTTTCCGATAATGCTAAGCTACAATATCAAATAAAAGGTCACTAAAATTCCATGATTAAAGGTTTCCTGGAAATTTATTAATCCTTCTGCAGGCCGTTCTTCGTAGACTAAATAAAATCTAACACAAAAAAAAAATATTTTTAATTAGCAATATGTAAAATATTAAAAGAAAAATAAGTTTTGAACTATTTAGCAGTAATTTCTTTTTTTAAATGTTACCTTTCAATATTGTGGCGCAAAAACAATGCCAGCAATCAAAAGGTAGAAGCAGTGGTAGAAGGGGGAACTAGACCAAGAATAAGACCTTGTGGGCAGGTCCAGCCTGCAGCTAATACTTTGCAAGGGGCTAGTTATTTTATTTATTCTTATACACCGTAGGAAGCCAATGTTTATACTATTATTTCCTACTTTATATTATTTATTAACATTTTAGTAGTTTAATTCAATTTGTAAAGGCTTTTCTAAGGCTTTTATGAGTACTATACATTGAAATAAAACTATTTTTATGGACTTAACTCGCTTACTAACTTATAATGAATTAAGTTTTAAATTTACATTTTAAATCTCTATTTCAATAAGTTTGTAAATTTAATTAACATTGTACAATACTTAAAAGCTTAGCTTGCAAAAAAAAAAAAGACTGGTGACTTCTAAATTGACAAAAATGTAATGTTAAGGCCCAGTATTCCAAAACCTGGTGATGGAATTAGGAGAGTGCTCTCAACTGCAAACTTTCCAATATTTTGGAGAAAAAGAAGGCATTGGCAGAACGCTTGTAGTTGGCTGGGCTTAAGTTTTATTAAAGGATCCCTGAGTTTCCCTGACTTTGAGGCGACAGGTTCACATAGTAGTGCAGAAAAAGACGTATAAGCAACTGTGGTATATATATTAACTCTACGATTGGTGAAAAGGTCTTTGGGCTACTTAACTTTAGCACGCCTAAGGTTATTTTTTTTTTTAAATATATGAAGAATGATAAATAAACTTATACAGACAGGGATACGCACCTGCGACTGAGCTAACATAATAAATAATAAAATAAAATAAAATAAAAAGCCTTTTTATTTCTAGTAAATTTACATTTCTTCCTTAAAAAAATCTATTAAAAAAATGTTAGGTTAATTTTGTTTATTTTAAGTTATTTCTTTACTAAACTTTATTAATTTTAATCTACCGGAACCCCAGAAAGGGTAAAGGCCTCCTCCAGTGATGCCCACGTGGCTCTGTCTTCAGCTACTTGTTTCCAGTTTGGACCAGCTATTACTTTAATATCATCTTCCCATCTTGTAATGGGTCTGCCTCTCGTTCTTTTGCCTAGTGGGCCCTTCCAGAAAGTCACCCTTTTGGTCCATCTAAGATCTGTTAGCCGCGCAACATGCCCTGCCCACTTCCATTTTAATTTCTGTGCGTAGCTCAAAGCGTTAGTTGCTTTAGTAATCTTTCTTATTTTACTGTGTCGTATTTTTTTTTTTTTTTTTTTTTTTTTTTTTGAGCTAACATATCTGAACTCAATTGCCGGCATAGAGTTCTCACCAATATTTTTTTTCATTCTTCAAGTCTCGCATTTTTTCGTAACTAATTAATTAATTATTTATTAATTCTTCTGTATGGCACAGGATTCATTTTAACTTATGCAATGGCCGGCAAAAGTTGACAAAAGCATCTTTCGATTGTGCTCATAACTTAAGTCTCCGTTAGACGAAGATTCTTGTAAGCTGTTTGCCATAAGTAACAAAATGGATACAAAAAAGGTTCAAAGAATTATAATTTCTTATGTCTGGTTTGGCTGTACGACCATATTTTGAAATTTCCTTCCCTTTAAGCATGCTAATTATTAAATTTTTGCTACTCCTATGGGTTGTAAACTTTTGTTTTCTTTGATCCTTAACTTTAAGAATGTAAATTTTTATATAATATATTTATATAAAAATTTACATGAAAAATATGACATATATATTACATGAAAAATAATGAATGAAAAATAAACCGATACGGGCAGGGATTCGAACCCACGACCTCTGGAAAACCGTCCCGTCGCTCTACCAATTGAGCTGCCGTATCCGTGTCCGTCTCGGTAAATTAACCATTCCATATGTGACCGTCTTAATCGGGACGATGGTGACGGTAGTGCACGGTAGTGGTGGTGTGATGGTGATGGTAGCTCAAGTGGACGGGCGACGAGACGTTCTTATCTTGTCCTTGACTGTGGAAATTTGTGTCCTGTTTGACAAACTTTCTTCTTAAATTCTAGGACCTGTAAATTTGTTGTGTATCAATTTAATTTAAAACTTAATCAGATTAATTTATAATAGATAATGTAAATGAAAATGTAAGAAAATGTGTTTGTGTTTTAAACCTACTACCTATGTGAATTGTGTTTCATACCTATTACAATCGAAAATTAATTTGTTTTACATTGTTTTAGATTGATTGCTGGGTTGTTGAATAGTCTGAACATACTGACATCCATATTCCTAAATCTCAATAGTGTCGGAAGTCCAAAAATCTTTGAGATATTATAAGCATTAAAAAATGCTTGACATTCAAGAAATAGATGGAAGAGCAATCGAAGGGGTAAATATAATACGTTTGAAAAATACGTTATTATTATATAAGTTCAATTAATTAATAATATGTATAGGGAGGACAAATACTTCGGATGTCAATATCACTCAGCGCAGTACTTAATATTCCCGTGAGAGTAAAGAATATCCGAGCAGGACGAGAAAAACCAGGTCTGGCTGCACAACATCTAAAAGGTATGTACTCTCAAACTAATATTGTAACATATTGGAAATATTCTAAGATATATTCCTATATAGAATCTAGAACTACTACTAAGTACTAACTGACTACTTAGCAGTTAGTTAGTACCCAGTAGTTAGTAGGTAGTCAGGCCTTGAATATTGATTAATTAAAAAATATTACATTTTAATTTTGAATTTATCATTTTTATATGAATATTCATTGAGATTTATATAACCGCCCCGTTGGTCGAGTGGTTGGCGCAGTCGCGTAAGATATCGCGGCGCAACGGGGCTCGGATTCGATTCTCAACAGGGACGGGCATGTATGTGATGAGCTTAGACGTCTGTTTTTCTGTTTGGCTGTTTATTAAATATATTCAATGTGTTTAAAATAATATTTCTATAAATTTGTATCGTTTTCTAACACCCTTAATAGTTAATACAAACAAATAATTTGCTTACTTAGGGGTTAGATCAATTTGTGTAATTTGTTCTGTGTTATTATTATTATACAGGATTATTTGTAATTAATTGTTCACCTCTTTCAGGCAGCCTCTCTACATCAATCCCAACAACATTTGTTTTACTACTTTTTAAAATTAATAATTATAAAAAAATAAATTTTCTTATACAAAATTTATTTGTAACATCTGAACGGGCATCAACTCTGAGCGTAGGTATGGCTCCCGGGCGTTGACCTTTTAGTAACTTCTTCCTAAATACAAAGTAGTTGCTACGTAACAGACTCAGCAATTTTTTTTTCTTTCTTTTTTGGTGTTGTTTATCAAGATTTGTAAAAAGTCGTAGAACAAATGTTGGGATTGATGTAGAGAGGCGGCCTGCAAGAGGTGGTCAATTAATTACAAATAACCCTGTTTATAACTCAGTTGTCAACTTCGTTACACTCAAAAATGAACACTTCGAATGCCTCTTTGTCGCACTGTACTTTAATTCAATTCATTCAATATTACACTGTCAATAAATCTCTGGAATGCATTGGCTACCGACATTAGAAAATCCCCTTGCATAAATATTTTCAAAAGTCTTGTTAAAAACATTTGATATATTAGAATTTCGGTTTAACTCTTTTAATTTATTTATTTACCCTCTATTGATAATACGAAAATGATTTTATTGCCTATTCTCATTCACCACCAGTACACCTTATAATAGTGAGTAATTGTAGGCTACTAAGTCTATATATATAATAAAATTTAATTAGGAATAGGATAGCAAGAAGAACTTCGTGATCAAATGAGTAAAATGCGTTTATCCAATCGACAATTACCAGCACTGTTAATTTTTGTTGTCCATTACAAGTCAATATGATCGGTCACTGGTAAGAGCAGTATTGGTGTTGTGACCTGAGCGAAAAACAGACTGGTACCGACTAAGTAGATTATCTTTAAATATATAAAAGGAGATTGACTTAAATACACAGGCTTCTAATTCTAAAACTTTTAAAAGGAATGGCAGTATAGAAATGGTAGTAGTTTGGATTTTAGGTAACGGATGCACAATAGCTTTCCAAGTATTGGGGTATTCGAAAAAAATTGAACAAAAATGTTTAATATGAGTGATCAAAGATAAGAGTTTAAATGCTGAATATTTTGTAAATTTTATCTGTATCAGGTTCTATCTTAAAGGAATGTATTAAACTGCTTATCGCGAGTATCTTTTAGGAGATACTTTGCTGAAAAATATAAAAAGTTTGAAATATTGCTTAGTTATTAATTAATTGTTATATGGAGGAATTAGTAGATAAAGCCTTAAAATCATCTCGTTCGAATTTCGGGGTTTACCTTTTCTTTTGGAGATGCATTCATATGTGGTAACGCGAATCTCGAATGCGAATCGATTTTATTCTAAGTACGATAAAGACTTCTGTTAATGTAAAATTTATGGAATAAAAATTGTGTATCTGCTATTTTTAGGAATTCAGCTAGTAGCAGAAATGTGTCAGGCTAAACTCAAAGGAGCCTCCATCGGGTCGACGGAAATTGAGTTCATACCCGGTCAGATAAGGGGAGGCCATTACGTCGCCGACACGAAAACTGCCGGGTCAGTTAGTTTACGTAGTTTGACTCCTCCTTTTTTGGTCACTTATTATATTAATATACAGGGTTATTTGTAATTAGTTGACCACCTCTTGCAATCAGCTTCTCTGCATCAATCCCAACAGCATTTGTTCTACGAAAACAACACAATAAACACAAAACCAAAAATTTTTGGTCCCTCTTTTATTTATTACTCTGTATTTCGTAAGAAGTGCTTAAAAAGTCAACGCGAGGACGCCATACCTAAGTCGAAGGGGCCGGAGAAGACGGCAATTCGAACTTCTCCAGCCTGGTGGTGGCCAGTGGGCAGGGGGTGTGGGGACACTCCCGCCCACATTGAACATGGCACCACCCGCGTCGGGTGGGAACGACCGGGCGCTCCTGGTCGCTCCCACAGGCCCCCCCACTCAGCTAGGGGGGCAGGTGGGGTCCGTCGTGTAAAAGACGGGCCGTTGCTGGCGGGGTCGTGGATGAAGGGCTAGCCGTACCCACGACTCTGCCAATAAGGCGAGGAAGGAGCGCCGCGGGGTTTTTTGTGGGTACACCGTATTCGGGAGTCCCACACACGCCCCTCGCTTCCCCCGCGAGGGGTACGGTGCCTAAAGCATTTTCCCCGCGGAAACAAAAAAAAAAAAAAAAAAAAAGGACGCCGTACCTAAGCTCAGAGTTAATGTCAGTTCAGAGGCAACAAATAAATTTTGTATGAGAAAACTTAAATTTTAAAAACAATTAATTTTAAAAAGTTGTAGAACAAATGTCGTTAGGATCGATGTAGAGCTGCCTGCAAGAGGTGGTCAACTAATTACAATTAACCCTGTATATATAGGTATTATTTCGTATAATATCAATGGAAACTTATTATAAAGATGAGCAAAAAGTCACCGTATCCGTTAAAAAATTAGAGTTAAATTTCTGTGGATGTGAAGATTAAAGAGCGGCGTGGACTCTAACTCATCAGGTCGGTGAGTCTGCTGCTTCAGGTGGCTCTGCCGTGCGCGTTGTTCGCGGACGGACCTGTGACCCTGGACCTCAAGGGAGGGACGAACGCCGACATGGCGCCGCAGATAGATTACATGGAAATGGTGTTTCGGAAGAATCTAAACAAATTTGGCGCCGACTTCAGTATGCAGATTCTGAAACGCGGGTGACTTAATGTTTTCAAATTATATATGTGTGTAAATAAATATCAATCATCACCTTACGATTCAGTCACATTTTAATCCACTTAGAAGAAATAAGAAGAATTTATGGCATGTTAAGTACTCCCAAGATTTCATAAAAAAAGTAAATTTTTTGTATAGTAAATTCCACTAATGTAAACCCGTACGGCTAGTCAATGTTATACCTATAGGTAATGGAATGTTATTCGAGTCCTCCGACTGCAGGTACTTCCCCCGCGGCGGAGGTCACGTGCGGGTGGAGGTGACCCCGGTGACGTCACTGCAGAGCATCACTCTGCTGGAGAGGGGGGAAGTCGAGGACGTCAGCGGAATTAGCTTTGTTGCGGGAAACTTGCCCGTTAAGGTAGACCTTGTAGAATTTATATATTATAAGATTAAATGTGACAGTGCACATTTATGTAGATATATCTATAAAATTATATACATGTTTTCGTCTTTTTAATCATAAAAGCTCGAACGCTTAATAACTTTCAGTTAGCACATGATATTGCAGAGAGCGCTAAAGTGGAACTCTCCTCGAGGTACAGGACGGTTCCAGCTAATATTCGCAGCTACAAGGAAGAAAGATCCATGGCGCAGGATAACTGTAGTGGGATAGTGTAAGTATTAGATAATTTAATGATTATCGACTCAAATCGGTTAATAATCCACTTGATATATTGTAATATAAATGCTCCATACAGTTTCCTACCTTTTTTATTATACTAAAAAGGCAAACCTTTGACCGCCACCTAGTCTGCTGGTAGACGAGGATGTGGTCTATTCACTTGCTGCTAGAAGACCCTCAAATTGTAACGGCCCTGAAACAGACTCAAGGAAGGAATTCCAATCTTATCGTGTGATAAAACTGAACGCAAACCGTGTAGTGAAGATCTGTATCGTATCGTGTAGACAGTAGTGTATCAGAACGTCTGGTTGAAAGATATTAAAAAGAAGAAGTAGGTACTAATTCGAACAACCGTGCAACACACTCTCCGAAATGCAGTTGAAAGAACACAAACCAAACTAACGGTGATACTCAAGATTTTGGACATGCTTGCTTATGACATTACTAAAACGCTTTACATACAAAGGTAAATCGAGAGAAAATTGCGGTAGGTGTGTGAAAGTCTCTTGCCCATCGACTGCATGTTCAATTGCGAAGTCCGGACTCTTATGTTTTGAAGGTTTGTGATATTACGGAGAGGATGTAGTCTGCTAAATGGAGAAGACCGAACCTTCCTACCAGAGTTACCAGACTTAAAGGCAGGATTACCTTATCCTACACCACCGCGGTGTTGGAATGAGAATGCCGTTTGGGGCCAGTCTCAGACGTGGCGTCAAGCACGGTCAGGCGAGGCCAAAGCCGAACAACAAAGTATGGATTATTTCCCCGTCTCCAACAAGATGGGCAGAAATAATTTAATTTCTCTCTGGTATACTGCTTTAGTGATAATTGTCCTAACAGCAAAGAAAAAATCTTATATTTTCTTCTCTTTTAAAAAAAATAAAGTAACAAGCTGCCTTATTATTAAAAAACAATATTATAAACTTTTCTGTATTTTTAAAAACACAGAAAAGAAGAAATCTTAGTCCCAAGAGGAAAGTATCTTTTTAAGTGTTATAAAATTAATCTAGATTATTCTCAGCAGAGACAGGCATTAGCATGCATGTCATGCATTAGCATGTCTGTGTTTCTGGGTTTGGTCGTTTATTAAATATATTCTCAATATTTATATGTGTATTTCTATGTATTTGTATCGTTGTCTAACACCCTTAACACAAGCAAATAATTTGCTTACTTAGGGGTTAGATCAATGCGTGTAATTTGTCCTGATATTATTATTATCGTTTACCATGTATATTGTGTATTTAGTCTACATTCTTCGTGGTCATCGGGCTGTGTGCTGGGCGGCAGTGCGCTGGGCGGGCGCGGAACGCGGGCGGGCTCAGCGCCGGGCTCTCAGGCGAGCGAGGAGCTGACGGAACTATTGCGGGGCGGAGCCTGCGTTGATCAACACACACAGGTGGGGTCACGTTAACGAACATTGACAAATCACAGGTATACGAGTTGTAAACGAGGAAACTTGGGTCTCCTGGGAATTAAATCAAACGGGATTCTGTTGATCCGGTTTCGAATTCCCGAGGGAGGTCTCACTGCACGTTTTCCAGAGAGAGTCCTGACCGACCGAAATGTACTGCATCTTAATAAATTCATCCGCTAACCATTTAGGGTTAAATATTATTTAGGGTTAAATATCAGTGTCATGTGCTAAAGTACAGTGAGGGTGATGGTGGAGAGGCCTACATCCCCGGGGTACTCCTGCTTTTACGGGGTAGCCCCTTGGGCCCAGAACACTATCCGAGGACGGCCTGTGTCGTACACAATTAATTAAATACACAATATTTAAAACAAAGTATTAATATAATTTATTAATATATATAATTTTGTTTACGCTTTTATTTAAAAGTGGCGTCTTAGTTAAATATGTATTTAATATATTTTCTTGTGACTGACTAAACTGGTTTATGTTTTAGTAAGTGTACAGTGCGTACGTACTTAGAGAGAATAACTAACATTGTTATGCTCTGCATAAATAGTTCGTTCGTTAGCAAGTATACAGTATGTATTTGTATTATTATAATATGTTTATATTTTTGTAAGTGGCTATTTTTTATAAGGATTATCCCTGTTACCGAAAGAAATGAATGAAATGTCAGTGGCACTCTCAAATCTGACTCGGTACATGGACAGAAATATTGAATAAATATTCTATACATGTGTAGTTTAAAAATAGGGATGACCAAAATATGTTCGTACTTATTTAAGTATTATTTAATAAGTGTGTGTATTATCTGCAGGATCAGTTGATAGTGTACATGTGTCTGTCTGTTTGTTCGCGAGTGTGTGTGGGCGCTCTCACGTCACACACGCGCACCGCCATCCACATCGCGGAGGAACTCGCCCGGGTCAGTACTCTCTACCCACCACTCACTTACTACTACTACATCTACTGAGCAAGGAATTAGGTTAATGTAATTAAAAAAATATATACAGGGCTATTTTTAATTAATATTTTTTTGTGGCGTAAATCCCAACAACATCTGTTATACGACTTTTTAAAAAACTTGATAAACTACACATAAACCACGAAACAAAAAAAATTGCTCTCTCTTTTACTTATTACTCTGTATTTTGTAAGAAGTGCTTAAAAGGTCAACGCCCGGACGCCTTACCTACGCTCAGAGTTAATGTCAGTTCAGAGGCAATAAATAAATTTTATATGGGAAAACTCAAGTTTTATAAACTATTAATTTTAAAAAGTCGTAGAACAAATGTTAGGATTGATATAGAGAGGCTGACTGCAAGGGTTTTCAACTAATTACAAAAAACCCTGTATACATAATATATATATTTTCTGTTTATTATCCTCACGCCCTATCCACGTAAATTCCCTCGGACGAGACGACTTCATTATCCAACTTACCGAGCGCGAGGTGAATAGGATTATAAGATAACAATAACAATATTAGTGTGCTCGTGCCACCATCTGATGGACATACACCTTGGACCTGTAGATTGGATAATGAATAATGAAATAAGTGACATTTTGAACGCACTATGGGCCATACTAAATGATTTATTTAAACTGAATGAACTTCACATACTACTTACAAGACCTATGTAAACTAAAAATGACTAACCGATAACCGATTTCTTTGAAATAATATATAGAACCCCCTGTACAAGTTTTGACGTTACGAAAACTATCACAGTGTACCAAATCATAAAATCTATACATGGAATTATTATATTCTATGAATCAAAATATATTGACATATTTACAACATTTTCTTAAAAAATATATTTATATTTAGTTATTTAGGATCATTCTATAAATCATCCTTAAAAAATCAAGATAAATATATAATTAAACTAATGTTTTTATTGATGCAATATTTTGTTTTTAGGTTAAATTCAACATAACCCCTCAAGGAAACGACAATATCATCGAATGTAATGGAGTAGGATTCGTCAATAAATCTATACATAGAGTATAGATTATATATTACTATATTAATAGGATTAAAAATTGTTATGTTAAGTACATATTTTATGCTTCTGTATTGGTTATGTGTACCTTTAAGACTGTCAAAATATACAATAAATAAGGCTTAAGATATATGATCCTGACGTTGTATTAATTATATAAATACACAAAAAATTATGTACCATGTGAAATAATACAGACATTTCTTTCAATATCTTTATTTAATTTCTGTCGTCTCTTATGTTAGCGTCTTGAATGACGGGTATAAAATCGATTTGTAACTATAGAACATTTACAAACACACAGCAAAACATTACAAGAACATATATAGATAGACAATTTAAACTAACAATTATTATAATTACATAATTTGTTAACCAATTTGTGGTAAATGTCATTGAAACAAATGTTATACCATTTTGGACCAATGTAAGACAAAAGATAAGTATAATTTGGACGAAAATTAATAATTGAATACTAAGAAATAACCTATCTTATTTTTATTACTTTTAAATGGTCAGAATATATTAACCTGTCATGATACACAAAAATATGTATTTTGAGACATTCAATATTCCATGTTAAAAAAATCCCTTAAAAAAATAACTGCTTCATGGAATGGGAAGTAATTAACATATGATTTAAAAATAAAATAAAGATTTCTACAACCGTTGCCAATAAGTGTGGTAACAAAAATATAATTCATATTTTAGTAACAAAAATAAACTTACCTATTCCTCACAATCAGCTAAAAGTATCATGTTATATACAACGATTTTATTTAACACAGACTAAAAAAATACAATTGTACTGTGGGAGAAGAAACAATTGCAACACCAACCGATCATATTAAACCAAGTATATAATTTTCTTAGTCTATATAAATTGTGTTGTCACACTAAACATATTATCCATACATATACTTAAATGTATTTGTGTATTTAAGTTGAGTTATTAAGAACAATTATATTCTTTGAAATTAATTTTGATTGTGTTGAAATGTTTCCTGAAGGCCCAAAACCTACATGATTTACATATGACAACCCTAAAGATTATTATGCTAATTTAAATAAATAATTGTTTGGAAGTTTATCAATGGAAGTCAATTACAACACCCTCTACATTCTGAAATCATTTGAATATAACAAGGGTTTTCAATATTTACTTTAACTCAAAAGATGTTCATATATATAAAAAATTCTAAAAGATGTTCATATATATAAAAATTACACATTAATGTACCTAGTCCAGAGTGTTTGTGCGTTATAAGTGTTATTAAAAACTATTCTGATTTCTTTACTTTGGTGCCGGTTGGAGACTCCACTATTGCAGGCTGATCTTCATAGCTGAAAAGAGTTACAGGTTATAAACACAAAACAATACACACACATATTAACATAACAATAACTACTCACTTGAACAATGCATTAATATCTCCCCTTAGCAGGGCTAATGTCAAAGGAGTGCCGAGACAGGCCGGTACTAAGTACAATAATGCTGGCTGAGCATGTTTGAACATGTGCATCACCAGTATGGTAGCCAATAATCCAAGTATATATGCAGAAAAGGTAGCACGGAAGTAGAATTCGGAACCCCGCTTTAAACTTTTGTCAAATCTTAGCAATAGGGCAATGAAAATGCCAGGTACTACTATGTCTCCCAGTCCAAGCATTGCAAAGTTGCTAGCATTCAGTCCATTTACTAACAAGTCTTGGGGAAAAACCACTGGGAATACAAAAAATGCACAATTAAATTTTTAGTCTTACTATCAAAATAATGTATTTAAATTTTGTTTTTCACTATAGCCAATAGTATAAGAAGTTTATCACTGGTTTTACCTACAAAATTAAATATATATTTATATATAAGATATTTGCAATATATGATAAGGTCTGGAATAATAATGACATAAGATATATTTTGTAGGTATGTTTTATGATAAGATTAGTGCAAACCCTTTCTTTACTCATGTGTTAAGACTTGGATAAATATAAAATATAATTTTAATAAAAATAGTAATAATCAAATTTGATAACTTACATTTGATGGGAGCTTCAAAGGACTTGGCAACGGTAACCATGACATTGGTACCAAAAACCCAAAAAATATCATACAAAAATAATCCACAGAGCAAAATGCATCCTGTCACTACATTATTGAGATGTAAGAGTTCCACACCGTTGATGGCGAATGCAATACCAAATAAGTTGTTGGCGATCCAATGCTAAAATAAAACAAAAAATTCAATATGTAAAAACTAAAATGCTCTGAAATTCAAATAGTATATAGCATTTCAACATTAGTAATTTTTTTCAACAATATGTGTGTACATGTAAAAAGTATTGAATAATATATAAAATACAATTTCTCATACAATAAAAAAAATGTTCAAACTATAGAACAATAACTTATTATAATGTTATACACTGTTGTTGTTATTAAAATTCTATAATTAAATATACATATAATATAAAGATATATGTATGCCACAAATATATAACATACAACCTACCTTTTTAAGTAGATACCAAGCTCCAAGAATTAGTGAAATAATAAGACAAATGACATCATATGAAGTGAACTTGTAGTTAACAATATCTGAATGTCCCTCTTGTTCACCACGAGTGAACAGAATGTGGTATGGTGTATTAGGCACAGATGCTGGTACAATTAGTGCTATTATTGGGCTGTAAAACAATAATATAGATCTTTATTTTATACTGTAGTTGAAATTATGTGTCATATTATTTACTTACACCTATTATTTATTTTTTTAGTATACCAACTTGTTTTTATATTATAATACCTTAACAGATGGCTGAGTGCAAGAACACCCAGGAAGAAAAAGTAGCCAGTGAGGAGTAGGTTGATGTACTCCTTTGAGAAAAATTGGAAGAATATGTATAGTGCAAACAGAGCACAGGATGCAATCACCGGAAACATTAATGCATCCTTGTTTGACATTGTTTCAGGTCTTTCGCCCGATTCCTGTAACAAATTAGTTTAGTTAATTACATAGTATAGAATAATAAATATAATTTATCCTTATATTGGTAAAAGTAGGAGTGGTAACCGATTTTGATTACAGTAAAGAATGTGAGGCTTTTCAGTTAAGAGGTTATATAAAAAGGCATTAGTTGTTTTTGATATAATCTAAACCAGAAGTAAGAGGCAAAACATGCCACGATGACAATACGTGCACATTTCAGATTCGATGCTTGTTGTACATGTAAAAGAAAAGATTTTATATTACTATAGAAAACACTTTTTATACATACCTTTTGTTCCTTTAAATATTTTACAGACCGAAAAGATCCAAAGAATATAGGCAAAATAGCCATTATCACTAAACTTAAGTAGGCAATTGCAACTCCCTCAATCGTCGACGGGGGTTTATCGGTAACATTTTGTACAGCCTCCCTTACACTCTCCTCTATATTTATAGGCATTTCTGTTACGGATTCTGCCATTTTAACAATTTACTCCTTAATTTTTTTTAACAAACTCCTAAGTTCTCTGAGTTCCCCGCGACGAGCTACGATTCGAAGTACGACGGCCAACTTTTGACAAGAAAATGACAAGTGTACAGTTCGGATTGGTAAACTGTAAGTTGGCAGAATGCCCAGATAAGAAATATTAGTGATGGGCTAGAAAATATATTGACGTGACAACGTCTTAAATTAGGTTATACTGGGAGTCACTTATGAAAAAGTGTAACGCCCGGTAACGTAACGATGAGTCACACACACATAGAATGCCTTGCGTCTCTCTCCCACTCAAACATGATCGGTCCGCCGAGCAATGTTTTGATTTTCAAATTGATTCTTTAAAATTACAAATATTAAGAAAAAGTGGCAGATATAAGAAAACTTGATTTAAAATGTGTTGAGCAAGAATTTTAACATCTAATTTAAGTAAATGTTTTAATTTTCAACTTCATTATTTACAATTACTAATTTTAATTAATTTCAAATTTATTTAGCAAAAATTTGAACCTTCGATCTGAATTAGTGTTTTGATTTTCAAATTAATTCTTTAAAATTAAAAATATTAAAATATATAAAATCAGAAGTGACGTCACATAACATTATCTGTACTTATTATTATTTCATATGTAGGCCATTACATGTGAGCTCTCTTAAGTTAGCGGGGAGAAGTAAAATAAAAAAAGTAAGACAAATTTTATCTCGCATAAATACATCAGATAAATATATAATAAATAATAGAATTTATATACTTCAGAGTATCACGAAAACATTCAGTAAATAAGAACCTGAGTTTGTTTACGTAGTTGTGATAATATATCGAAATAGTCAATCAACAAAAATAAAAAATATTCATTTTAAGGATGTTAAAACAATTAGTTATTTATAAATAAATCCTAATCAATAGTTTTATAAGAATGATAAATAACAATAATAAATATATTTGCTTTTCAAATACCGTCCATGTACTGGAACTCTTTTAGCGTTTGAATAGCAAATATATTTTCTTGGCAAATATTTATTTGAATATGTGCAGGAGCGTGGGTGTAATGATATTAAAAAAATGATAATAAAAAAATACGATCGAACAAACGTTCTTTTTAATCGAACAAACAAAAACTCATCAAAATTGAATTAAAAAAATAAAAAAAAGTACAGACAATTAAATATAAAGAGCCAGGTTCAAATAAAATTTTGAATAATTATTTAAAAAAAAGTCCTTATCGAACAAACGCTAAATTTAATCGAACAATCAAGAACTAACGACGAACAATCGAATTAGCAAAAAAAAATTGAAAAAAAAATACTTCTCCCCGCTAACTTAAGAGAGCTGTACATGTGACCATACTTGGTAGACACAATTGGAAATAGTATTTTTTTATAACTGAAAAAAATAAATATATAAAATACTGGTAGCAAACAATAACTTCAATGATCGGTATCTCCGCAACTAATTGATGTATCGAAAAAGTCTGTAAATAAATTTTGTAAAAAATAATAACATCAATAATATAATATAAAATAAATAATATATAAAATGATTTTACGTGACAACGTCTTTATCGTCCTATCCTCAACCAAATCACCCAAATTATTAAAATATTGTGCAATTTAATAATATTCATATCAATAAATATTCTACCGAGAAAAAGACGTGGTCACGTAAATCTTCGCCCGTAAAACCGACTTTACAGGCAACCATATTTTTTTTATTTATATGTAATTAAGTCATAAGATTCTCTATTGAAGCGTAGAGTCATTATTTTTAAATACATATTCCAGCACGCGGATCAGTTGACCAAATTATCTTTATTTTTAAATTATAATATCTATAAAATCAAAAACTGCATGTATCTAGATAATAAATAATATAATAAAATTTGTTATAATATCTAATCTGTTAAATAGCAAAGATACTGACTATCGAAATCATAGAGCTAATATACAATTCTACGATCTAAGCCGCAAACGGGTCTTTTTTTTTTCTTTTACTTCTTTGGCTTCACACGGTTTGTGCATTCAAGTCTAGTTTCTTTTGGTGTAATACTGTATAATGACGTAATTTAAGACAGTCAAAATGTCAGACTAATTATCGAGGTATTCATAACCCTCATAGAGATAAATTTTATGAAATTACATGTTTTATGAATTAGATAATTAATACCTTTGTTGCATAACTTTTATTGGTTTTACTTCCTTACCGTAATAAACGGTAGAGAAAGCTTTTTTAGGGCATTAATAATGATAACGTTTTACCGTAAAAACTTATTGTAATGTACTGTAGCTCTATGGAGTAACCAGGTCTTAATCTGTGATCTTAGCCATCATCATTGAAGATTCTCTAAAAAATGTCAAATGTCAAAACATCTGAGCAGTGACATAGAGCCAGAATGATTGGCATTTGGCAAATGTCAAAGCCAATTCTCAATTGGTACTCTAAAATATGTCTGGAGTTTTGGGTGAAGTTATAAACTTATATTTAGCATAACAATTATAACAAATGTACATGTAGAAATTTAGGTTTCGAAGTGCGGAACTTTCGGACTTCGGGCATCAAAATAAATTTAGTAAATTATTATGAAGTCATGATTATATATTCATCTGTCCTACTATTTTCATAACTCTTAAAAAGGTTTAAACGATATGGAAGTTACAAGCGGAGCTGAAGAAGGTTTTGTTAGAGAATGGACCCCGTGCTCTCATATACTGAATTTAATTCCTGCTCGTATTCAGAATGGGTTATTTTCAAACGAGCTCTGTTTGACTTGTGTTGACGCTGTGAGCGATTACATCGCGCTCGGTACTAACGTTGGCCTTGTTTATTGGTACGATCGAAAAAAGGGAAACATACAACGTTTAAGATGCGAGGTACGTTCTCAACCATATGTTAGATATCTTTTACCTTGTGATTGATTTCGAAATAATTATTCATATTTTACAGTAATTTGCTTTACGTCAATAACTAAATACTTAAAAAATATGGATGTACATAATTTCCCTATTTGTATTTTGGATAATTATAGCACCACATTTACACATTATTCAATTGCATTCAATTCCATATTTTCAAATTGCTACTTGTAAATATTTACACACAACAGATAAGATATCTATATATATTTTATATGATGAATAATAATGTTTATTAAGTTATAAACATGAGGAATAATGTTGAACATGCATTTAAAACAACAACAATATCAGAATTGAAAAGGTATTTAACTAGGTGAAAATAATTAATTTTAAATATATTCTAGGCCTCAACAACACCTATTACATATGTAAAAATAGTGAACACTGTGGATTACATGGTTGGTGCTGGAAATTCGGCAGGCCAGGTCACAGTATTCCAAATACCTAAGGAGCATCCAGAGAACCTACCCGATAACTTTAAACCAAAGGTGGAGCGTAAAGTGGAAAGGTTTGTTTTTTTTAGCACTGTTTGATTTCGGCTTTAATATCATACCCACCTTATGCAAGCATCTTCACACTGCCATGTTCTACAGTGTGGTTCTTGAAAAACTTTCTTTTATGCACTATCAAAGTATAGATTCTACTTACATAAACCGTCTTCTGGGTTGATATATACATCAGTATCTTCAAAACAAGCTCATACTTTTATCTTAAAGAAAATGGTTTCCCACCCAATTGCTCTTGTTAATTATCTGCTGGTGTAAGAGATTGAAGATGACGATGATCACCTGTGCTTGTGTTATCCATAGACCTGTTTGTCTCCCTATAACATAAAAAGTAAATCACAAGATCAGTTAAATTCAAAGTTGTCCAGAGGTAAAAAGTATTCTTCGATAGAAGTGATATTGAAGTAATAATTCTGTAGCACTGGTGACACTTGTCCATAAATGTAAAAACAATCTGTGTGTATCCAACACAACTGTGATAAGATAAAAGTTAAATATATATAATATTTATCCTTGTTAACAATGGTTGCTGTTACTCTAGTCTGTTAGACTGTGGCTTGAGGACGCTTTTTCAAAACTGATAGGTAGCTTGAAAAGAAGGTTCAATAAAAATATTATTTTCAACAAGTATTTGGTTAAACAAAAAAATATATAATGCTAATATTAATTTGATATTCCATTATTAAACTATCAGTTAATTTAATATTTCACTTGTAATGAATATTATAAACAAGAGATCTAATCCAATTATATTCATAAATGATAAATTAAATATAATATAACGCTATAGAACCCAACTAGTTCATAATTACATAAAATTCGTCCAGGTACACTATAGGCGATCTTCACAAGAGTAAAATAACAGCCATAGAATGGTCGAAAAATGGAATGAGATTGTTCTCGGGGGACAAAAACGGTGTTATCATAATGACCGAAATCGACTTCTACATGGTAAGTAAATAATCACAAGTGGGTCCATGTAATATACTCCGTGACGTACTATCTAGGTTAAAAGCATAATACTCTGCCCGGCCTATCTTTTCCGCCCGCAATCAATAATTAATTATGCGATATGAAAGAAATCATTGCAGCATTAAAATAATGTTGATTTACGTCATCCGCTCTTTTCTCGTCGACCGACGAACCTCGATTTAATAATTTCTATATATTATTTGTATATCTGTATATTTCTAAAATAAATACAAAATGCCGACACTGGCAGAGATTCGAACCCACGGCCACTCCAAACCGTTTCATTCGCTCTACCAAATGAGACACTGTGGTGACATCATTTAGACACCTTAGGTAGATCCTAACCGACGTTTCTAACTTTGTAGTGTAGATTAATACTTGAAAAGTTGGCGCAACCGAAATTAATGTTTGATAATGCTCAATTCACCGCAGCGGGGGTCTGTACTAGGGCTTCCAATCCCGCAGCCTGCATTCAATCTCGGTACTTGCGGGACTACAAATTTTCAATCCCGCGGGATCTCGGTATTTACGGGATCCCGCATATTCAAAATATTTATACTTATGTGAGGCAAATAAAAAAAAATTAATCAACTAACTCCATATTTAATTAGTATGAGATAAAAAAAAATCAATAATAAATACTGGAAAAACAAAAAAAAACTATCCTTTAGAAAAAAAACAGCAAAAAATATTTAAAACATCAAACAAAACCCATTTTTAACTCAAGACCATGATAATTATTTAAAATTTTATAATTTTTTAGTTCGGTCATTTGGTCAGCTTTCAATTGAAAATATTTGGGAAGGAAACACAATGTATCTAAAGTGTCGCTTGCCATACTATTACGTATTTTGGAGACAATATAACCGGCACCAGAAACGGTTTTTTCGGGCTTTTCAGTCCCGCAAATCCCGCGCGGATCCCGCGCCCGTAATCCCGCATTATGCGGGATTGAAAAATGACGCGGGATCCCGCAATACCGAGATCTCGGTATTCCGAGATTGGAAGCCCTAGTCTGTACGGTGGCTCAATTGGTAGACCGATTCGTAGAACGGTTTCCTAGTGCACGCGGGGTCGAATCCCTGCCCGAATCGGTTTATTTTTTGTTTTATATATATTTTAAGAAATATATAAGCTTTACACATACATGTTACAAAACAGCACCTCTGCAAGTCAATGGAGATAGTGAACGAGGAGCACGAGATAGTCCAGATGAGCTACCACCGGAACGCGCTGCTGGTGTCGAGCGTGTACCGCTGCATCGTGTGTGAGCGACAGGACGCGCGCTGGAGCGTCACGCAGCTGGGGAAGAAGGAGCGCAAGACGTACGTACCGACCACGCCGAGCATACTGAGCATACTGACCACACTGAGCATACTGACCACAGTGAGCATACTGACCACACTGAGCATACTGACCACACTGAGCATACTGACGACACTGAGCATACTGACCACACTGAGCATACCGACCACACTGACCACACCGACCACACTGAGCATACTGACCACACTGACCACGGTGCGGCGCGTTGATAGTGTGGTGTTGCAGGCTGTGCGGCGTGGGCGCGGTGTGGCAGCACTCGTACGCGCGCGGCGCCGGCGCGGCGGCTTACTGCGCGCGACGCGGCCTGCGGGTGTGGCGCGCGGGGGAGGGGGGGCGCGTCACGCACACACTGCTGTTCAAGGTCGCCGACTCACTTTTATTCTCTTTTAATTATCGCTACGTATATATTATATATGTACTTATAATGACCGCCACTGTTCTTCCCTAGGAGGCGATATCTAACCCGCTGACCGTGGCTGAGCTCCTCAACCCGTCTCAGAAGAAGCACTCGCACGACGACCGGGAGTACGACTTCGGGCCGCTGTACGTGTTCCGGGAGCACTTCCTGGTGTCTCACAACGAACACTTCCTGTACATCCTGGACCCGAGGTCGTTGACCGCCGTCGCCGTCGTCGACGATCTCCGGAGGTGATCTTTTATCTCACTCGCTCTAACTAGTCGAGTTCTCTCTCTCTCTCGTCACGTGGCTGACAAATATTTGCAGAGAATTATTTAGAAATGAAATATTCATCAAAACCGATAAAACTCGAACGTGGTCCCATCCACTGGTTATAATGTAAATATTTGATACATGGCACAAAGTTTAAAAAGGATATTATAATTAAAATCGTAAAAACTGTAAAACCGAATATAACCAAATGAATGACATAAAAGATTACTTGTCACTATAACCATATGTACTGTACTGGTACTTTCCTTGTGATCCAGGATCCTGTCGCTGTCAGTAAGTGGCTCGGAGCTGTTCGTGCTGGAGGGACCACGCTCGCTGGTGCGCCTCGCGCACGCTCCCGACACTCACACACACGGTGCGCGCTGACAACAAATGCACGCCGCTACACATACACACTACTCTGATACACACATACACACTACTCCCATACACACATACACACTACTCCGATACACACATACACACTACTCCGCTACACACACAGTACTCATCAGAGTTCTGTGTATCGACGTACACGGTGTGCACTGAAACACACAAACACGCGCACACGTCGTGTGACGACATACACGCACACCACAGTTTACTCCAACATACACATGCGACATGGACACACTATTAAACCAAACAGTGTTAATTATTCTAATCAGTGATTTTTCCATTAACAGTTTTTTTAGTTGCAATGTCACTTGTTTGATTTTCTTTTATATTTAGCACATGTTGTATTATTGACCCATAACATGTAGTATTTGAGCATATTATTATTACTTAATATTACCATTACCAAGTACTTATACCAATTATATATACATGTAGTTAATATATTTTATGATAACATAATATAGGAGCTGGCAATATTTTTATAAAATACATGATCTAATTTGTTTGAATAATAAGGAATTACACCATTAATACACCAACTGTACATTATATTATTGTCCGCTTTTATAAGAAATAGTCAACGATGAGGAGTGTTGTACTTATCAAGTATTGTAATGTACTTAGATTTTAGTTTTAATATTAGAAACAACCAATACTATTCAGTGAGTGTGTGAAGACACCGCAGTGATGTACTTGGACCATTTGGTGCTATTTAGATTTAAATATTTCACTTTCTTCCATGAAATCTCTGTGTTAGTGAAAAATATATTTGTTGGATTATGAAAATATGACAATAAAAAAACCTAGCATTTAACACTTGTAAATTAAAAATACCCACCTGATTGTCTCTTCTTGTCTAACAGAGATAACTTTATGATAGTTGATGATTTATTCCAAAATTTCATCCAATTTTGTAGAGTATAAAATTAATCACCTCACACAATAAATTTAATAACGAAATTAAAAAATAATGTATATCTATAATAAGTTAGCGCACTGAACACTGCTTCATATGTCACAGTCTAAGAACAATCAGTCAGTCATTGTTTATTATAACCTAGAATCGCTTACCATCTAGATACACCAAATAAAAGAAAAGTTTTGTCCCTATAATAATATAAATTATATATTTTTTTATATTTATAACAACTAGTAAGGACCGACATGTCTTAGGCTGTGACGACTCCATACAAGGTCATGGTTCAATTATAAGTAGTATACAAAATATATTTTAGAGAAACGGATACATGTCTATTGTAGAAGAAATATAACCGGAAGTAGTATCTAACTATTATATCACCTTTATACGTCGACTCAAATTATTCCATATTTATTACATGATTAATAGTGCTATAATTAAACTAACAACGAAATCAGTTTAGATAAATTCTTATAGACTAAAATGATGTTAAGAGATTACTTAATTATTAATATATCATTAGATCAAGATCTAACCACATTGTTATAAATCTATACAAGCCGTCCGTCCGATAATAAAATATAGTTTCCTAAAGTATA
Organism: Napeogenes inachia; assembly: GCA_959347355.1. NCBI lineage: Eukaryota > Metazoa > Arthropoda > Insecta > Lepidoptera > Nymphalidae > Napeogenes > Napeogenes inachia. The sequence continues at coordinate 10,976,333 of OY365804.1, read as the reverse complement.
TCTTTGTTAAGAAACTCGGACAAAACACATTTCCATATCGTGTCTTTTAGTTTAGGAGTTATTGTGATTACATCAGTTGTTACATACATATATAATAGTAATATATGCAGTAGGTTACGTGAAATACTTATGTATCTTAATAGGAAATAGATTTGACTATGTACTTGGAAAAGTATTTCCATTCATAATAAGTAAGGCTGAAAATTACATTCCCAAAATATTTTGATTTTATAAAGGTTTACGATTATTGCAATGTTATTACATATGTACTAAAATATATTTTGTATTGATGTAATAAGTTAATTAAAAGTCTTTAACATGAATCTTGTGGTTCTAGTCTTGTAGATGAAAGAAAAAAAAAAAAAAAAACTAGGTTTGACATGGAAAGAATACAATATAATCCTTCAATAAAGCCTTACAGTACGTTCAAATAAAAACATTTCAAAAGGATTTATTTTAATTAATACACACAAGGGTTATTTTATTTTCTTATGAAATTCCAACTAATTTAACAAAATATTTCTATATCTATTAATATCTAAGGCGTCTGAGAACTCTTTTATGTACTGTATGTCTTGACAAGGTTTTTAATTATGTTGTTTTGAACTTCAGTGTATTATATTATTTTGAACCGATGTCAACACGGCCATTGTATTTTTTGAATATATATATTTTTTTATTATTTTGTTTTTTTTTTATTTGTTTTCCATCACCCATTGTGGCCACTCATTTAATATTTTATATATTTTTTTTATTTTGCCTGTTTTCTTAAATGGCTCTGTGGATATCGCTTCACTTTAATTTTTATTTTAATAATTATAAATTTTAATGTATATATAAATTTATAATAAAGTGATATTATATATAATATCACTTTAATAGATTGGAGTCCATGAAATAAAAAACGTTTTTACAATTTTAGTGCAATAAAATTTCAAAACTACATATTTGACCTAAAGCTATTTTTGTATACAAATTATCTTTTTAATCTCAACCCTGATGGTTCTCAGTCGTATATTGGTTCGTCCTCTAACAGATGAGCCCGTGAGCGCGATGAGCAAGTCCCTGTCGTCGTCCCTGCAGCAGGCCGTCAGCGCGGTCCGGGACCTCGCCCTCGCGGAGCACGCGGCGCCCTACCTGGCCGGGGTGCTCCGCCCGCCCGTACCCGACGGCGAGGAGTGCTTCGAGCTGCCGCCCGTCAGGCTGCTGCCGGGAGACCTCTCGCAGAACGTGCTGGAGTCCATCATCAACGAGTTCAAGGATGTCTCCAGCGAGGCGGAGGAGGCTCGAAGGCGGCGCTCCGACGAACTGCAGACCAAGATCAAGCTCTACAACACCATCGTCGACAGGAACTACGACGACCAGCTCATACACAGCAGCCGCAGGACTCGCAGGAGGGAGGCGGGAGGAGAGAAGGCCGGCTCGCCGCGGGGGACGCCCGTGCGGGGGAGGGAGGGGAGGGAGGGCAAGGACGTCTACACCAGCCCTTGCGTCATGGAGGTCAGCATGTACGAGTGAGTGGATGTTCATGATCATTTGTTTTTCACAAAAACTATATACATGTATTGTGATATAAATTGGGATTCTTTTTTTAGAAGTATGCCGCCACAAAATGATGAACTTTTGGAGCAACAGATCGAAGAAAAGGAGAAAATTTTAGCAAAGATGCTCAATTTGGAGTCGTTGAGCATCAAAAGTTGCGTCGTCGAAAAACCGATGGAAGATTTACAAAGAACTGATCCAGTGAGATACGAGATACAGCCGGAGATACATGACACTGTTTATATCCAGGAAAAAAAGGCGGTCGAAAAACCTATAAAAATAAAGGAAGTCGTCAAAATCGTCAATCCACTACCGAGGAAGACGGACCCCGGCGACCTGGTGCCCAAAGTAGTCAAGTTACCGAACACCTGGAACTTAGAGAATATAGAATTAAAATTGGACGTTAAAAATGGAGTCACCGACGCTACGAATATTATATCTCCGGACGATAATTTAGACAGCGAATGGGAAGTTATATGATATTTTATGTGAATGCTCACACGAGATGATCTGAAGAATTACAATCACAAGACGTAATCGTTATCACAGAACGAAGAGGTTATTCCTTTGAATTGCATTTAGTCGGTATAAAATTAAATCGAATTGATAATAATAGACACTGCTTTTCCAAAAAGTCGTTTTATATCAGTAGTACACGGACAGAAATGAATTTTGTAGGAGATATCAACATCTCAGTATGTTTAATGTAATAATATTTTATTTCTTTTTATTTTTCTGATTTTTTTATACAAAAATTTTAGGGCATCAATTTAGATATAGGTCAATATATGAACACTTGTAAATTTCACAAAATATATCATATTTTACTGATAACAAAGCTTCACGGTTTAAAATCTTATGAATATCGACACTTCAAATAATTGCAGTTTGTTGTGATTTTGTAAGTCCAACCACGGCTGAGGTCACTTGGTGCTTTTCAAAAGGCAGCTTACTTTAAATCTATTATTAATAGATTACTGATTCAAAGACGTATCAACATTCATACACTATCTCATGTAAAGTTCCTCAGTATATTTAGGTCGATTCCTAATAAAAATATTAATCATTGAAATATATCTTCACTTAGAGACTATTTACTGCTTATTTCACACTATTTATAAAGCGTAATGTAATTCAAATAGAAGTTAAAAAGCACTGAATTAGATGACTATTGTTTATAAAAAAAACAATAGTACAAAACAAATAAAAAAGAGTACACACAATCAAAATATATAAGTATGTATGTTATATTTTCGGGTGCTAATTTCCTTCAACCCAAAGTAATACGAGGGTCAAAATAGAGGGATCTTAAAAAAATATTGCTATGTATATTTTTGTCGCGAAGTAAGTTATTATTTATTTATTTATTAGATTTTTGTGTTTATATACAGGAACATTGAAATCCGATTTAAAATTTATACAGTATCTAATATAGTTAATATAATTTTGTGATATAAAATGATGTGATGTGTGGCCATTAAAGTATTTTTTTTTTCATTTTATTATGCTTTTGTGAGGCTTAATTTTTTCACTATAATGTAATGTAGTAATAATATGTAATGCCAGAAGCATAAAAAGAGTGCTTATGTGTATAATTAAAAAAAAAATCTTATGATATGGTATTACTTAATATAGGTTTAAGAGTGTGTATTATTTAAATTATCTGACCATTTATTTGGGTTTATTTATGTATCAGTATATGCAATCAAATTTGTTTATAATAATTACATATATGACATCATCACAACAATATTACCTTAAATAGTAAGATATCAATAATTTAAGCTTTTGTATATCTTTTTAAATAAAACATTCCATCATCCACATATGTCATCAAAACTTCTTTTTTATTACGTTGTTGTAATTTGTAAATGTATCTCATGCCAATTAGCAGCGGATAGATTGGTTTTAGAAGGCTACTGCTAAAAAATTAAATGCCTCTTGATTCAGTGTCAATAACGATACCTCGTACAGTTTATATCAGTATATTTGAAAGAAACATGCTCCCAAACATATAAGCTATCTTATGGTTAATTTATTTCCTAGAATAGGCAGAAATCTCTGTTATGATATAGTTTCTGCTCTAATATATATAAAATTTTGACAATGGCCAATGGCGAAAAGTATTTTTGGTCTGATTTTTATTTGGGACAAACATTTATTTATAATGGGATATATTTTATTGACAACCGCCCCGTCGCGTTGGTCGAGTGGTTAGCGCAGACGCCTAACGTGTCACGATGCAATGGGGCACGGGTCCGATGCCCGGCGGAGACAGACATTTATGTGATGAGCATAGATGTCTGTGTTTCTGGGTTTGGTCGTTTATTAAATATATTCTCAGTATTTATATGTGTATTTCTATGTATTTGTATCGTTGTCTAACACCCTTAACACAAGCAAATAATTTGCTTACTTAGGGTTTAGATCAATGTGTGTAATTTGTCCCGATATATTATTATATTATATTTCACTGGCAAGCAAATAAAAAATCCTCAAACTTGAGTTGTTTTGATTCAGCGGGATAATAAAATCATCTGGAGTGACAAATCCTTATTAAACTGATAAAGTTTTATTGATTTCTACAAACGAATGTTTGTTTTTTCTTCATTTTCTTACCAAAAACATTTTAAATGAAACAAAATATCCACATACAAACTTTATTTAATAACTCTGTCCCCAAGGACCGGTCATAAATTAAATAAATAGAGAACTAATATATCTATTGGTCACTGGACTCCTTCCTAATAACAATTCAACTTCACTCTGTAGTCAGTCAGTCCGTTGAAATTGCATATTCATTGGATTTCACATCGCAGGAGACTATCATTATTGACTACTAAGTATATATAATTATCATACTTGGACGTCAGTTTATCGATGGACAATTTTGATATAAACCTTTATTTATAATTACCTTACTTAAAAATACTTTGAATTTGAATATAAAAAAAAAACGAAAACGTACCCCACAGCATAATTATTATTAGCAAATATTTTTTATTAAGCTAGTTCAAAACCTTACGTATTCTAGATATCACACAATTGATTAATATACTAAACATTGTGACGCAGCGGTTAAACAATAAACAGGTGAAAAGCAAACACAAAATAGTGACAAAGAAACCTTCCTCTAACAAAAGTAGGTTTAGTATTTATATAAAATAGGTTTCATTATTTGCTACAATAAATATTTTAAGAAGAAACTAAAGAGATCGTTTTATTCTAAATGGATAAAACATTAATATTAAGTACCTACAAGCTACTTAGGAGTATTTTGATCACACGATATGCGACCGAGTTCCTAAAAAACTACAAAATGGCTACTAAATAAGCTATCCTCTCCTGGACTTTTATTAAACAAACAAAACATCAAAATTTTCCTAATATCCTCCCAAAATTTATTCAACACACTAAATCAACAACAATAGCTTATAACAAGATCCTAAGTAGAATATCACAACACATTAGCGCAAATTAAGCCGTATACATCGAACAATAAAGCTGCTTTTTGATTAACATTAAATTCGTTTCCGACTCTACCGTTCTTTTTCCAACTACCTCCATGAAGATAATTTAACTACATAGGCCTCAGTGAATACCTAAAATGTAAGTCAGTCACTTTACCAAATAACAACTTAACATCTCACTATGCAGTGTCTTAATAAAATAAACTAAATTTTTAAATCGCTGCCATTGAAATCTATAAACATAAATGTACCAAAATATAAAGAACTTTTGAAAATGAATGATAGATGGCGTTATAATACAAACGTTTGAGATTCGTTAAGTAATAAAGTTTTAAAACTTGTAGTTACTCAAATCCCAATTACTTTACAAATAAGTAGTATTGTACTTTGGTCGTCAATATTTTTTTTTGAATTTTCTTTTTATATGTATATTATAATTTAAGAATACTTACGCGTCACAATTAGACCGCACACAATAACAAGGCGGGGAAAAGCTCTTTCTAAGCAAGCCATAGCATTGAAAATGTAATTTTATCATTATTCTACAAACAGACCTCAAAAAATAACGAGCAGGCCTAATTACAGTTCCCTTTTTATGTTATTATATTTTGATAAATGTGCTTGTTATAAAATATGAAATGACCCATGTCCTGTGACCTTGAATAAGGTTCCTCCGGCCCTGTAATACTGATTAACACAGCCCATATAACAATTAACACACATCCCCTCTTTGACTTCCGAGTCCAATATAATTTATTGAACTACTTTTGTATAAAAAATATTATTTATTACAATGGGATCTTACAATAGAGATTGTAAGATAAAATTGACAAATTGTATTCATTATGTTATTTTCTATTTTACTAATTTTTATGTCACTAAAAAAATACTGTAAAAATATATGTTATTTGTCTTTGAATCCTCTTTTATTGTTAATTATGTCATGTTTTAATTGCGTTTTTGTAATACATTAAGTATATTTGTCTATAGGGGCCAGTACGAAGCCACACTACATTGTTAAAGAAAATAACATATGAATTTAATGTAAGAGTCTTTTCTACATTTTTAAAGATTGTGACACTAGTTGAGGAGTTCGCACTTAGTTTATCAAGTGCAAAAACCAGTTCCCGAGACACTTCTGACGACAGCCAAGTCAAGCGAATTGGATCTCGAAGCTTCTAGTTCAAGCGGTATTGGTCCGAGGAGACATCACCATATAATGGTGCTCCATGGGAGCGGGCACCATGGGCACTATGGGCTCCATGGGAGCGGGCACCATGGGCACTATGGGCACCATGGGCAGGATGGGCACTATGGGGGACATGGGCACGTAATCACTTTCACACTGAGTATCTTTTAACCGCACCTTGAGTTCTGGACCGCGGAGAATTAATTCTACTATTTCCTGTGGTAGAGCCAGAGCTTCATCCGTAACGTCTAGCGAAAGGTTTCCATCATATTCGTCGAGGAATTCGTAGGTGTCTTCTAAACATTCCACGGACTTAGAGCATCTGTTGGCGGTCACGTGCTGCGTCTCGTCGAGGAACTCGCAACTCTTAGTCTCCCCCTTGGATAGGCCTCCGGATGTTATTTTGAGATTCTTCATTTTACGACTCACTTTGAAACTTTTGAATATATCGCGGGTGGGAGGGAAGTCGAACTTCTTCTTCTTGGTCTCGACATCCTTGTCTTTCGTCGTTTCCGATTTGGGTGATGTTGCTATTCGGGAGTCACTTTTCAACCTTTTTCTGAAATAAATAATGAAATAATGGTTCGTATATTACTTATAAATGCAACATTAATACACAAGTGTATTTAACCATGCATTAAAGACAAATAAATAATATAGAAATGTGAATTACCTGAAAACACTGAAGGGCTTGTGGTGTCTCTGCTTGTGTGTGAGTGAGCCCAGCGACGAGTGGCGCGTCACGCCCTCCGCCTCGCGCCACGACTCACCGCGCTTCAGCGTGCTGACACAGACAGACACACTATACACCTACTTACATACACCATAGTCATAGAACACAAATACAACACATTCTGCTAGTTTATAGAAATAACACATTCTGATACAGTGTATAGAAATAGCACACTCTGGTACAGTGTATAGATACAGCACATTCTGGTAGTGTATAGAATTAGCACACTCTGGTACAGTGTATAGATACAGCACATTCTGGTAGTGTATAGATACAGCACATTCTGGTAATGTATAGAATTAGCACACTCTGGTACAGTGTATAGATACAGCACATTCTGGTAGTGTATAGATACAGCACATTCTGGTAGTGTATAGAATTAGCACACTCTGGTACAGTGTATAGATACAGCACATTCTGGTAGTGTATAGATACAGCACATTCTGGTAATGTATAGAATTAGCACACTCTGGTACAGTGTATAGACACAGCACATTCTGGTAGTGTATAGATACAGCACATTCTGGTAATGTATAGAATTAGCACACTCTTGTACAGTGTATAGATACAGCACATTCTGGTAGTGTATAGAAATAGCACACTCTGGTACAGTATATAGACACAGCATAGTCTATGGCAGTTTACCTTGGTACAATGTATTGTTACTACATACTCTGGTTCAGTGTACAGATATAGCGGACGGCATATCGGAGTGCGGCCGCAGTACGTCAAACACTATGTATAGAGGCAGTATTGTGAGGATGACTGACCAGTATGGTTGCCTGGGCGGCAGCGGCGGTGGGTGTCGCTTGGCGCGCCTCGCTGTTGCGTAGAGCCCCACCGCCTCGTATGTGTGCTCCTCCTCCTCTATCTCCTCGTACACGCCCGAAGACACCGACACTAGCGAGGTCAGCGAAGCTAGCGAGCGAGAGCTCACACTGGACACATAGCAAGGTCAAATTATTTATTTACTTAAGTTCTAGTTTACATCTACGATATACTTTTGAATCTTGCCCAAAAGTGTATATGTATTACTCCAAGTACATGCAGTAAACATGCAAGCTGAGATTACACTCACGCGAGGCGCGGAGCGGGCGAGGCGGGGGAGGGGGCGCGGGCGCCGGCAGGGGCGAGGGGGGCGAGGTCCCCGGCGCCCATGCACCGAGACAGAGTACCCGCGGGAATGTGACCCACATCCTGCATGCAAAAGAATTATACTAGTATATTTTAAACAAACTTAACAGATTATTTCGATCAGGAACAGTCTCACCTTGGACATGACGAGGTCGGTGTCGTCTAGCGATATTTCGGACGGGCCGCTGTACCAGCTGCTGCGTCGGAGCTCCTCTATTAAAATATGATGTTTCGTTAGCAATAAGAAAGAATACGTGAACCACGGGGCACAGGATACGGGAGCGAGTAAGGCTACGGTAACCGGAGATGCAATTAAATGATTCGGCTCACCGGTGTTGAGACAGGCCGAGGCCAGCTCCGGCTGGCTGCGGCTGAGGCGCGCGCGGGCCCGCTCCCGCAGCGCCTGCCGCAGCGCCGCCGCCAGCTCGCCCGCCGCCGCGCCCAGCATCCGCAGCGACCCGCCGCCGTGCGACTCACTGCGTTATCATATCGATGGTTTCATTTAACACATTACGAATTTTGAGTTAAGATTAACAACATGTGAAGTAACGTTTATGGTCATGCCTTATTTTAGTTTTTGAATAAGAAATCATTTTGTAGAAAATCGAGTGTCCTCTGTCGATACGCAATAAAATGTCAATTGCGAGTGGATGCGGGTGTCTTAAGCAGTGCTCTATGAGCGGTTAAGTGGGTGATTTAGATCGGTTATGAACTTGTGGGATTTTTTTTTATAATCGATATAATGATGAATGAATCAGTGAACAGTGACTTTAAAGTGACGCTATATTTTTTTTACAATAATAATTAATTCTATTTTTATCGACTTCCATAATTGTATATGTAATATCTAATCAGATTTTAGTTATTTCCTTCAAAGTTTCAACAATCTTTATTTTTTTAATAATGTTGTGGCCTGGACTCGAGACATTCGGTTTAGTAGTTTTTAACAATCGATTTATATAGTTTGAAATTTTATTCAAAAGGTTGGACTGTAAAATTCCAAAAACATATTAAATATAATTGCTGATACTGCTATAAATTATGGCGTGCTAATAATATTAATTATATAAATATAAATATGTAGTAGCATATAAATATTTTATCTATCTACACCAAAACCCATACTTACCACTAGAGAGTGCAAACACAAGCCAATAACGAACACAAACAAACCTATGGACACTGAGCACACAAGTCTTATTCTTATCTCCGTTTTCTCTGGTATGCAAAACATCAGTTATGTTCTGCCAATGTATGATAGTACTGGTCGGTGGATGGCTCAGCTGTAGTCCGTTAGGAGAGAGTGTCACGTTGCACTCATTTGTTATACCACATTTATCAGAAAATGCAGTCGGTATGATTGTCACGGTATAGGAATCTTTTAACAATGTCTCTGTGCCTGGAAATGGTATGATATAAAGCATGATGTGAGCAATTTTGAATTTAATTTTACTTAATATCTGTTGTTTAAAACAAAATTGCTCAAATAACAGCATGGAATGACGATGTAAATGATATATAGAAATTATACCTGATGATGTTCAAATGAAAATTATGCTGTATTTAGTGACATTTATACTGATAAAAGCTTGTTCCAAAGGTGTATATTTTTTATTCTTGTGAAAATAAATAATCTTACTATTGGTTATACCCACCTAACAAGAAAGCTATAAAATTAGACACAAAAGCTCAAAAAACACACATTCAACTAATAAATCTATCTACTTTTTAATAATTAAATTATGAATATATTTCAAAAAGTAAATAAAAAATATATTTGTATGACACAAAGGAAGTCTATTAGATATACTCCAACTACTGTCTATTGCAACGAAAAAATGGTTTAATCTCTTACAACAGAAGGAGAGGCAGAAACACTGTTCAATTTATTAGAAATTATAAATAAATTTATTTATTTACAACAACTAAGTGCTATATGTAAAACAATAAAATGACTGATGCACTCATACTCTTTTTATATGGAATGGATTTCATTGAACTGTTTTGATTTGCATTGAATGCTATGAAGACTATTCAACTATTTAATTAGGCCATGGTAAATTCAAAAATGTAAATTGTGTTTTTACAAGTATGATTCATATCCACATACATGTCATAAAATTTTTCAAAAAAACTTTCAACACAATAAATAATGTTAGAGAAAATATCAACTTTTACTTAATAAAATAATACAACATAAACAAATGGACAGATGCAGGCTACATATGTGAATGTTTATATAATGCAGCAACAGCCTGTTACACATATTTTTATTATCAAGCTGTAATTCAAATGTAAATACTTAATAAATCTATACATAGAACCTTATACCAATAGTTGTGAATCTACATTAATATGACAAGTGAACTTTAAGTAAAAAATATAACAAAATTGAAGGTAGAACTCACCTAAAAGTTTCTCTCCATTTAGTAAATCACGAATTTTATCCATCCACTGCTGTGCTTCCTGAAGTGTTGTTGCTGCCAGCAGGATGCGTGGCTTACAGGGCTCTCCTACAGAAAACACTGCGAAAGCGTGAGGCCTTGTGCGAGACTTCGCACGTTTTACAGTACATCCCGTACGTAATTCCACAGTGCCCGCGGCGGCCCCAGCCTCGCTACAGTACACGGCTAGTGAACCACCAGCACTCGTTGGACTCGGCCTCAGTATGCACCATTGTCTCTTCCATGACTACCAATAATAGATTATCAATACCTAATATTGCTGTCTGACTCTTCAAATTGATAAAATGAAACTTACCTTGAAAGGATTCAAACCGAGGTTTGATCTAAATGGATATTTTACCTCCAAGTAACCAGACATTTTGGCAAATTATTACTTATTAATTATTTTTCATATTGTAACTAACACTAACATAAAATAGTCTATATGCACGAGGTGCACATGTATTCAAACTAAATTGTTTAAAATTTAATGTTTACAAAATTTTCACAGATAGCAAAAGTCACTGTGGTTGTTAGTAGTGACTAGTAAGACAAATCGATAATTAAACCGTATTTTTAACAATTAATTAAACTAAATAAAATAAAACTAAATAGAAATAAACTAATAAACTGTTTCAGGAGACAAAATTATCAAATTACATAATATATATGGTCATGTGTGATGGATAAAAGATGGCTAGGAAATTTTGGTTTCCGAACTGCACATAGCATATCCTCAGTTTTACGTTAAGGTCCGTGATGACTTAAGGTTATTGATATTAAAAACTTAACTACCCTCGTTCTCCTGGACTTCAGCACTGCTTTTAATAGTGTCGAGTTCGGCATATTACTAGGTGTCCTGTGAAGTCTTAACATATCTTCGCCCGTGGTTAATTGCTTTCACACTTACCTGTATGACTGCCGACAGATCCTGTGATGGTACATCCTCCTTTTTTTATTAGTAGGCACGCATTTGCCCATGATCTCATGATACCGAGTTACTCTTTGCTTCAACTTTGAAGAGACCCATTTTATACTCATACGGAAGCACAGACACGGACAAGGCATTCCATACTTTGGCAATTCGTATAAGGAATGTAGCGATGCCAGAGCGAAATTTGTCAGATAATCCGATTACGAAAAGGGGACGGAAGAATAAGGTTGTAGAATTCCACTCTCCGAAATGTATCTTATAGAAGACCAATAGACTGGCAACCTTGTGACGATGCTGAAGACTTTGCATTCGAGTGCTAGTGAGATTGTTATCGCAGATGATTCTCTTGGCATTCCTCTTGACTCTAATTGAAGTTGGTATTTAGCTGAACCGTCCCATAGATGTAAACAGTATTTCACGTACGACTGGACTTGCATTTGATAAATTATAAGCAACTGCTTTGTTGTAAAATAATGCCTCACCTTGTTGAGGATACCTATCGTTTTGGCGGTCTAGTCGAGATTACGACACAAAGTATAAGCTGAAGTTGAGTTTCGAAGTCAGCGAGATACCGAGAACCTCAAGATGATCGGTTATTTAGAATCGTCATTAAGAGAAATTGATAGAAGCTGTAGCATGGGCTTCACTACATACTTCCGTGAATTTTTGCAATATCAGTAAAATTTACTTTAGTTAATTCGGTCAAACGGTTTTGGTGCTAGAGGTTTTTACAGTTGGTATCATACGGCTTGGTAATTTCACCTTGGTAATATTTTTCTGGTAGTTTTTGTAACTGTCTAATCCTCATTTATTTTGCCCCCATTCAGCGGATAATACACATTGGGTTTTATTATTGCATCTTATTCTAGGCAACATCTTTACTTCTCTTTTGACGATACTGACACTATCCCTTATACAGGGCGACAGCAAAATGTATTAGTTTATTCCATATTTTATGCACCGATATTTGGCAAAACATAACCCTGGTTTAGATCTGGCTCTGATGGTTTTTCAAAAGTAAGGAAGCAACAGGCATATTTATCAATGGGTTAATGAAACTTGAAACTCCAGGTCGAAGGATGAGTCAGCAAAGAAAAGAGCGTTCGAGCTTTACTGAGGGCTCGTTAAGCGGTATTGGGAACAACTTGATGATAAAAAGTTTTTCCCCCGGGTGAATGCGGTTGAATCAAACTTCTGCCCCTCAATCCCTCTACTCCTAAAACCTGAGAGAGTCTTTTTGAGAAACATCCTAATTTTATCCTGAACTGTATGCCCGGAAACTTAGAAACTGTTGGAGGTAGATGACTAATTAACTGACTTACTAACAGATACCACCATCTCGTTTTACCGTGAACACGATTCTTGCAAAGCATTCGAAATGTCGGATTAGATTTAAAATGTAAATTTAAAATTTATTCATTATACACGAGTTAAAACCGTAAAAATAGTTTTATTTCTATGTGTAGTACTCGTGAAAACCTTAGGAAACACTAAAAGACTAGTGTTAAGACAGGAGTGCAGTCAGGCGTACAAGTTCTCAGAACCATAGCTGGAATCCCGTTGGAACCAGAAGCTTTATTCACTTCGTCTAGAAGTGCAGCTCTTTAAGGACCTCTGTCTGACTTATGGATACATTCTACAATTAAATCACGGACCCAGGTAGAAGCAAGGTAGGTTGAAGTACGGTAGACCATAACATCGGGTCACCGGCAAAGTTACCGCCTAGTTGACCAAGTCGTGTTCCGGCACGTTGCTCGATAAATCTGTTTATGGGAAATGGGCCTGAACAGCTGCGATGCGTTGGCGAACCGGTTTGACGTTAAGTTGGTCTGGTGTCTAGTCGAGGACAAACACACGACACGTACTCTACACACGACCGGATCCAGTACGATATATATAATACGAAAGTAGGAGCCAAGGTGAAAAGGATTTGGCGGTAAACAGACATGTCTGCTTTTTGTTTGGATTGAATTTGGCAAGATTGGCATTGTTCCATGCGGAGACTGCCTGAAGTTTGTCACTAAAACGTTGCACCATGGCTTCTCCTTCAGACTGTATTTGACAGACTAGCCCTTGGGCTTTTCATACGCGGCACATATCTTTCTACAACTGTGCTGTCGGCTTTAACAGATTTTTAATGAGCAGCAGAAAAATAGTTGCAGAAAGAACGGACCCCTGAAGCAATCCGGCATTTATTGTCAAGGGTTCCGAGAAACACCCGTCGACAACTACTCGGAGGGATCTCTAGCTCAGAAAGTCCATTACCCAGCCGATCAGACCAGAAGATATACCGTACGCTGAAAGCTTGATTATAAGGCTCGCATGCCAGACACTGTCAAATGCCACCGCTTCTACGTTCTGCTTGATGGCTTCGCCTAAAATGTGAGTAACATACACTAGGAGGTCCCGAGTAGACCTATTACGGCGAAACCCGTACTGTCGGTTATTGAGGAGATCGATACCTTATAGGTATGCTAAAGGTATGCGAGTTCAATACACGCTCCATAATCTTGCAGAGTATGGAGGTGATTGAAATCGGTCTCTAATTGATAGGATCGGCACGGCTGCCTTTTTGGACACGGGTTGCACTTTGGCAATCTGCCAGGATTTCGGCAATATTCTAGTCTTGAAAAAGAGGCGATACAGACTTGTCGTGATCGGAGGTTCCCAAGGGGGAAGTGATCTCTACACGATACCTGTCCGGATCAGTATAGACTAGGATCAATTAGACGATAGTGACGTTGTAAACAGTTATATTACAGTTGTAACAGTTATTGTACACCTCGACCGCTATTTAATGTCCCTTAATGTAAGGGTTACCTGGAAGAGATCGCTTACTAACAATAAGGTCACCTCTTGTACATTTTGGTTTATAATTTCATTATTATTATATTTATTTTGTAATACAGGCAAAGGTTATACTTTTGAGGATGTACAATAAAAAATATTATTATTATTTATTCAACAACTGTTCCAGTACCGCTGTCCAGCGTCAAAAAAAAAAGATGGTCGATCCTTTAAATAAGACACACAGCAGTCAAACATAAGTCCGAACATGTATAAAGTACTGCTCTCACTTCTGTGACGAGTCAATTTAATTTTGAATTTGCAACCTTGGTGTAACAATAGCGCCGTCAGTTAAGTCTTTATTAAGAATTTACATGAGGTTGGTACTCCATATTATAAACCTCCATAGACATTTTTTATTCTATCATATCATTTTTGTCATTTTTAAAATGTCAATTGTTATTGTCACTTTACACTGACGCAAACCTTAAGATTTCTTGATTCTTCAATCTTCATATGATTTTTGTTTCACATTGTGACTTGTGATTTGTTAAATCTTAAACGCAAGCTAATTACCCTTATTATTTACAACAAAAAAATCAATAAATATCTTTGCAACGGTTAAGTAAATAGTGTTATAATGTTTCGTCTATCTATTTCGATCGCCATTACTTTGAGCATTATTTGTAAATCGTTCTGCGTAGTGCATTCACAATCTAATGAAGATGAAGGTGGAAGTGGAAGATACGTGATCGACGGACGAGTGTTCCCACCAGAAGAATACGATTCTACATGGCAAGTGGACACCAGGATTCACGTAAATGGTGGTGAATATATAGGTTTCATAAAAGAAGATGGCTCTTTTACAATACATAATGTTCCTACAGGATCATATGTCGTTGAAATTGTGAACCCCGACTATATGTACGAACCAGTGAGAGTGGAAATTAATTCTAAAGGGAAGTACAGAGCCCGTAAGGTGAATTATATACAGACCTCTCAAGTCATTCAGGTTCCATATCCATTGAGGATGAAAGCTCTGGCTAAGTTCAGATACTTCCAAGTTCGTGAGCAATGGAGACTTACCGATTTCTTATTCAACCCAATGATAATAATGATGGTTTTACCTCTTCTCTTAATTATGATTTTGCCAAAGATGATGAATGATCCAGAAACAAAGGAAGATTTAAAGAACTTTAGTAATATGGCTAAGATGTCTGAATTACCGGAAATGTCTGAGATGTTCACAACTTTATTTAGTGGAGGGGCAGCAGCTAAAGCTAATGCCAAAACAAAACAAATCAAGAAGAGGCAGTAGTAGCAAAAATTTTTAGTTAATTAAAAGTATTTATGTATTGTCCTTGTAAATAGAGATAATGATATTGTCAATAAAATTATCCAAAAGATATATTCATTTCACTTTTGCCTATTATTATAACTCAACAAAATAACTTTCACTATAGAATCTGTTTATTCACTAGTTGACATCAGGAGTTCATTAAACTGCTTGCAGTGTTATAACATTTAAAAGAACATACATATTACTTTGTTAAGTATGTGGATTTATTTTTGTATACAATCTGGATAGCAAAATTCAAGTATTGATCAAAATGAATAGAATGTTTTGCTTGTTTTTAGTAATCTTTTACTATCTACAGAATTCTCTATCTATACAATATGACATGAAATGACATGCATATTTTTACAAAGAAAGAATTAATCTCATTTTCACTAAAAATATATAGGTATACATATATGTATTTGGACTCAAAGTTTGTTTGTTTCCTGTCAATGAAATAGCTTAAAACATAAGCTATTTTGTAAATAATTGGGATTTTTTTTGTACTTAATCCACAATAATTTTGCAGACTATTGTTAAATTGCCTTTAAATTTGACTATTTGGTATATCCTACTACACTAAACTTAACCAACTGAATTATTTTTAATATTTCTCTTATGAAATAGTTAAATCTCTTTACCTTGAACGAATTGAACACAGTGTATTCAACATTAAAACAATTTGCCTAAAGGTTAAAGAAACAATCCTTGTAACATTAGTTTTCAATTCAATATAGGTTGGAAATGTCATTTAAGCCTAGATGATGAAGATACTTGATTATATATTTTTTTATTATTCATATTACAGACAACATTTGGAAGCTAACATTTCCATGTACCTGTTGTAAAATAAATAATAATGATTTTTAAACTATGTTTGTACTATAACAATTTGAAGGTTATTTTTTGCTTGTTTTTGGATTTATTGTTTAATTACAATTAGTTTTATTAAAACTTAGTTGGTTTTACTTTAAAAACAGCATAACTCTTAAATCTTTCCGCAAAAACGTTTTATCAAATCAACAGTTTAGGAAACCACTTGCCTAACAATTGAAAAAGTATGTTTAATTGAAATTTGAGTTTGTTTGGATGTATCTACACCAATAACGGTTTCCCATCAATTGTTACCTCACGTATTCAATTTATCTACAAAACCTTGTTTTGTAGAAATGGATAAAGGTTCATATTCATAAAAGTCTGAAAAATCATATAAACATGAACCATTTTCCCTCATTCAGTTTTTTATTCATAACATCACTTGAACTAAAATTAGTGTAACATAACTTTATTTACAAAAATTTTAGCTTATTTACCTGAATTTTATTGTTATACAAATTATCAAATTTACAGATAAATGTATTTTCATTGCAGATATGTAATGGTATAATACATTACTTCTACAATTTTTTTCAACTTGTAGTGACATAATTAAAACAACCAGGATGATTTTAGTTATTTTATTTGGAAGTAAATCTATGAAGATTCAATAAATGCTCACTTCACTACACTAACCATAATCAGTTGTGTAACAACTGACACAATATTACACACAAGTACATATAAAAAGTAAAAAAAAATCAGTCATTGGTAATTTTGGACGGAAACTAATTAAGTAACATAACTTATTAAATAGACAGAGATTCATATATGTATATATTTTTATATATTTGTGTTACTTAGATTTGGACGGTAGTTAACAATTTGGTACATTTGATAGACAAATATTAAAAATATTTTTTCCCGATATGTCAATATGATATTTATATTCCAATTTACTAATAAAATTTTTCAATAAAAGTATTAAATTTTCTGTATATTGTATATATATTAAATATAATAATAATATTTCATATTGTCTTTGACTTTAAAGGCATTCTGATTGACACATTTTGATTCAACTAAAATATTACTTAAATTTCATAATGATTAATTCACATTATTTTAAGCTAAATTACAGAAGCTGTAGCCAAAATTGTTAATATTTACAAACTGCGTTTCTTTCACCTTCTAAAAACACGGTTACGTTTACACAAGGCAAGGACGCATTTTATGCAACTTACAATATATAATGTTCTCTCGACAAATGGAAAATAATATCTTCAATTGATATATTTTAGACAAGGTAGATTATAAACACACGAAAATAACGAGACTCATATTATTAGTCACAACTTTCAAATGTAAAATATATGGTCAATAAGTTTAAAAGCACAGATATTAAAAAGAATGATTTAAAATATTAAAGTAAAATAAAATATATTATTGAACTGTAAGCATATGATTATCCTATATACAATATCAGTTTTTACAAATGGATATTTATTTGTATCATTGGCCAATGAATTCTTCTGTAAATAGCAATACTAGTATATCTATACAAATATCTTATAGCCTAAGTTAACATTCCAAGCATAAAGATTGGAATGGGTAAAAAGACGCTATGTAAATTTCATTTGTACAGATTGAATGTAGATCGAAAGTGCTGCCTTTTTTTATAACTAAAAAATAAAAAGTTATGAATATATAAGAAAAATCGGATTTCTATATGAGAATACAAATCTATCCTACCCGCGGTGGTTTATTTTTAATATTATTCTTACATATTCTATATATGAATAAATTTGTTTGTTTACATATAACATAAAATTATTAGCAAAATGTGGTAATTTCATAACGGGGTTCAAACTTGTATGTCACTCGATAACATTACAATATTTGGTTTAAGTTTTGTATTTATTTAGTGTCAGATGATAACCGGACACATTAACTTAAAATGATTCAATCACAAATGAAGCGATGTGGCAGTTAATCGACAAGTACTGGCTACGTGGGCAAGTGCCGGACGATCACAACAGCGGCGGCCAGTACTAGTAGTGCGGGCGCGGTGAGCGCGGCGGCCGCGTTGTAGATGGCGCAGTACGGGCACTGCGACGACCCGCACACCTCGCAGATGTTCAGCAAGTACGTGGGGAGCGCGTCGAATA
Source organism: Napeogenes inachia (assembly GCA_959347355.1). Lineage (NCBI taxonomy): Eukaryota > Metazoa > Arthropoda > Insecta > Lepidoptera > Nymphalidae > Napeogenes > Napeogenes inachia. The sequence continues at coordinate 10,957,777 of OY365804.1, read as the reverse complement.
TCGTCTCGTTGAAGCGTTCTAGGATCATTTTTTCAACGTAGGTAATAATTTTAATGCTTAGGTTTTAAGGTTTAACTACACAAAAAAAATGAGATTAAAGTAATTACAAACATATATATATGTATATATATATATATAATATATACAGGGTTATTTTCAATTAGTTAACCACCTCTTGCAGGCAGCCTCTTTAAATCAATATCAACAACACTTGTTCTACAACTTTTTACAAATCTTTATAAACAACACAAAAAAAAATTTTTTGCTCCCTCTTTTACTTATTACTCTGTATTTTGTAAGAAGTGCTTAAAAAGTCTAATTACAAATAACCCTGTATATATTTTTTCAATTATATACTTGAATATTTTAACTACACTACGTAGTTCATGTTGGTGGCCAGTGATTTTGTGTTCACATGAGATACTCACCCGGTGCATAGTAGTCATACACTCGTATGGGTAGATAGCGCGACATGTTGGCGACGGGGTACCAGCGCTCGATCGTGAAGTTCACGCACGTCAGTTCGTGGTCCAACTGTAATAATAGCATGAGTGATCGTATGTGTTGAAATATACTTGTGTAGCAAAGTCCTGCCCGAACGATTGTAAGATTCTTGTAAGGTAAACGTTTTTTTTATAGGACAAAAATCAGAATTCAAGCGTTTGAGTGAAGCGTGGTATAAATAGAACACTAGAATAACTAATTCACTTTTAATAGTACTAGTCTATGATGCTCTGGTCGGGTCTAGTGGAGTTTCAGAAATCGAACCTTATTCATAAACACAAATTCTGACTGATTAAGAAAACACTGACTCAATGATTGTACGTTCTTACCCAATAATTCGAACCGAAACACCATAATCTCATTACTTACATAATCAAAATAGAACAGCAGCTTGCCGGGCTGGTATCGAGCGCGTTGTAACTTGGGCACAGTGCGGCCGAGCACGTAGGCGTCTAGGCGTTGCTGTTGTATCATGTAGCCCGTGGGCAGTGCGGCCTCCAGCACCGCCAGACCCGACACGGGGCTCTCCGACAGGTGCGTCCAGCTGACGACGGGAATGGTTTAAAAAATACTTTTAAAAGTAGATCGTTTAGATTGAACTCGGTTACCAAAACGATGTTTCCGAAACTTAGAACAGGTTTAATTTTAATTATAAGGTCGGCTACATGAAAATTTATCCACAGGCCCATTTTGTAAATTACAACTATTCATCTACAGACAAACAGTCTTAATTTTGTAATCATAAATTCATAAAACGTCGGCGTGGCGTCACCTGGCGCAGGTCTGGTAGTGTATGTGCGACTGATTCCTCCCGTAGTAGTGCGCACGCGCCAGCAGGTCGAAGGCGCGTCGCGGCGGCTCGGTCTGGAAGCGCGGCGTGTCCACGTTGTACTGTACCGATAGCTGCAGCACGGCGTAGCCAGCGCCGCGGGCGGTCACCTTCACCGTGCCCCACGCCGACGGGATCTGGAACGATTGGAGGACGCTTACTGATATATTATACTCTCGACGAGAAGAAATGAGGAGTCCGTCACTTTACACGCGGTACTCACGTCGACGCTCTGCAGCGTGGCGAGGTCCCGGTTGCGCACGAGCAGGCGGCGGGCGGGCCCGCTCAGCGCCACGGCCTCCACGCTCACCGACAGCGCCGACACGTCGCGGAGTCGCTTGCGGTTCGTGTACTCGATCAGCGCGCGGAGGGCTATGAAGGTGTCCTGAGTGAATGGGAACTTCGATATTAATATGATATTTGCTTTGTAGAAGGCGGTCGCACCGCTTCCAGGGTTTCGAGGTCCGGGATGTCCGTAAACAAAAAAGAAAGGCCGACCATAAAACCTATTCAAAGTAAATAAGATAATAGTAACCGACCTGCGTTGACGCCCAGCCGCCGTCTTTGAGACGCTGCGAATTGAGCCACATGACGATGGGTTCGTTGTTGTCCTAAAAGAGAAAAAAATATGTGCAGTTATAAGTATAATCCTCATTAATAACTTTATAATAAATATCTAAGGAACAATCTTTACCTGGTGGTCCATGCACGCCAGTAGAGCATAAGCCGTGGCGGCAATGTTGTTGGAGTCGTAGTCGTAGGGCAGGCGCGGCAGAAGGAAGGGCTTCTGGTTTTCCATCTTGTAGGGCGGCGGCGGAACCGGCTCCTTGCCCCAGTACACCAGACCGCCTGGTGCATCGTAAAATATATATTTTTTTAACGAATTCATATTTTGTTTTAGATTATTTTTAACAAAAAACTTCTACTTGAAATTGTCCATAAACATGTTATTCGCTTCATGGATACCAGCGACTTTTTAGACTTCCAAAAGGTGGTATTGATTAATTTGTCATTCCAAGTGTTTTTTAAATAACATCTGTCAAGATGACGGCACATCAAAATTAATCTCCTGGAGAGAGTCGAATAGCCCACCCTCAGAGCGCTGATGAGTCTTGAGCAGTCGAAAGGCGCGCTCTGCAGAGGGCGCCTTGGCGGCGGTGAGCGCGTAGGCCAGCAGCGCCAGCGGCAGAGGCTCGCCGAAGTCGTGAACCAGCTGCAGGTTGTGCTCCAGCCACGTCACGCCCAGCTGCTGGGCCGTAGCCACGCGCGCGCTAAGACCCTGGACGTAAGTGGTGGTGTACATCAATATCGAAACCCGGCACGTATTTCGAAAATGTTTCGAATTTAATTAAAGCTAATCACTAATTTATAATGAAATGTAGTTTACACACATAGATCAATAACAGAATATCAACTTTAGTTATATACTTTATTTTAGGGTTTTTGGAAGAAACATCTTTTATTTATTTATTTATTTTAAAGTCTTTTAAGAGATAAGTTATCCTATGTATTAATTATGTCATAAATACATTGTCTTTTATATTTATCTTGATAAATAAATAAATAAAAAATTAGTAAAAATAAAACATTTCAGTAGTGTCATCGGTGATATTACCTCTCGTATACCAATATCCTTTAGGTTTTTGACAGATTCCAATGTTATGACCACCTGAGCGGTCAATGTTATGTTTCGCTGCAGAATTATTGAGTTGTTGACCTGCAATTAAAATAAAATATTATTTTGGAAAGATTCGAGAACAATCTCTTCACTTCGCTGCCGCTCCCTGACAAATTCAGACGGCCCACCTTAACCCCCTGCAGCTTGGAGCCGGCGTCTCTGTACAGTGAGGAGGACTCCGGCACCCTGATGCTGCTGTTGGCGTTGCGGTCGGCCGCCCACGACACCTCCATAAAAGCGCCATACTGATTCTGTCTATCGAGCACCCAAGACACTGCCATCGATATCACCTGAACATTATTATTATAATAAAACATGTACTCTGGGATTTGCACTGTTATGGGCAGTACTACGCGTTAGTCAACAAACTAATAACAAACAAATAAATGAAAAAGAATATTTTAAAGTTTTTTATCAAGAATATGATAAAAAAACAATGTCTTCAATGAATACTGTACAGCATCAGCTTTATAAATGTTTTATTGTACTTATAAATAGAAGATGTTACTTACGTCCGGATCAATATATATGTAGTTCTCCCACTCATTGAATGAAGCATCTTGGAATATTTTTGCGCAAAATGATGTCAACCAGACACTAGAGGTTGACTGGTTCCTGAAATATAATGCTTTATATACACGACGGTAGATATAGATACTTTACTGTAACACCTACATGATTAAGACGTGGTTTCAATTTAAAATATTTTATTGTTATTATTGATAATTAAAGAAATATATTATCTATATTACTTATATAATAATTTTACATGACCATAAACAACAAAAGGCAGCCCTATCTAAAAATAAATAAAGCATTTCTAGGTCGTAAAAAGTTTTTCGTCCTAACCAGTCGCTCCTGAAGTGCCCGAAGGACCCGTCCGGCTTCATGAAGGACAGCTGTCGTTGGTAGAGGATGTTCATGTGGTAGAAGGCCTCCTTCTCCAAGGTGCGGTTCCGTTGGTTAATAAGTCGCATGTAGAGCGTCAGGTACATGTTCGCTGCGAAGCTGAACATATTTTGTTCCGCAGAGTCCTAAAAGATTGCCGAGTGCATAAAAAAACTATTGCTTGAAACTCTTGTTTCTGTAATTTTTTAGATTTCTTAATAATATATTTTCTATTATTAGAAACGAAAGAAATACCATAGGTAAATCAAGTAAGCTAGTGGCGTTGACGGGCATGGTGGGGAACAGCGGACCCACTACGTCTCCTACTATCGATATCCTCGCTTTGTTAGACCCGAACACGTAGTAGCGGTCGACTTCGTACGGAATGATCGGTGTCTCCGTCACGTTGACGTGCATGTACTGAAAGACGTAGGCGCGGTTCGAGAGGTCCAGAAGCACTGACTGATGACGGTACTGTGGTATGCCGTCCGCCTGGAAATAAAAACAAATTTGTGTATATGCAATATGTTTACTAGAAATGCGACAATTCAATAATTTATTATGGTAATGAAATTTTTAAATAAAGGTATCCTGCCACGTATCAAGAACTTTTGAATTGTATATTAATTCTCGTCGTCACCTCGACGGTGATTCGCTTGGAGGCGCGATGCTGTCCCTGCAGCGTGGAGGCCAGCACGTGCACGTGTATGTCTCCGAGGCGCACGGGCACCACGGGCACGTGCACCACGGCCGCGTCGCCCTTGGAGATGTACACGAAGAACTGGTGCTCGCCGAACGACGTGCGCGGGTTGTACGAGCGGACCTGCGGGTGACCAAAGACCATTCTGTTATTGTCTCTTCAGTGATTTTTAAATAGTTATATTATATATATTTTTACGTTTTTATTAATAATGATCTTCTTAGAACACACGGTCAAAAAACTAAACAACCTTTTTAAAATTATCATTCTCAAGTTTTTGTCATATATCTAACACGGCAACTACTTTTTTTAATCATAGGTCTTACATAAATTGATTTCCTATGTTATACTTTAGTCAATTTCTTTACAAGTAACTGGTTTGTTTTTTTTTAAAGGTGGTGTTTTTGTTTATCTATTTAAAAGTTCGAATCATATGTCTATTAAGACTCACAATGCCGTTCTCCTCGACGTGAACGAACTTGTAGTCGGGTGAGCTGGCCAGCACCACTACGGCCTCTATGTCCTGCGGCTGGTAGTTGAAGACGGCCACGCGGAGGCCGAGCTGCTCGCCCTGCTTGCAGCGGTCGGGACCCTCCACCTTGATGAAGAACGGCAGGATGCCGACATACTGGAAATAGAAGAGGGACGAGAAGAGGTGAGGACGGGATCAAAAATAGAAACTATAATCCCGTCTTCATCGATATATTATGTAAAATGAAAAATATGAATGGCGTCTGTGAAACATGCTTTACTTTCTATCAAGACCTAAAGAATTATCGACGACATCAAAATGAAGCGGACGGAACAGTGTAAGTACTGACGTGCAGCGGGCGCGCCAGCATGCCCAGGCCGGCGGAGGGCGACATGGCGAAGGCGGAGAGCGTCCAGTGCGCGGGCGCGGCCGGCACGTCCACGGTGAACACGTAGCGCCCATGCGGACCGATGTTCACGTCGCGCCACAGCCACGCGTTGTCGTACTGACGCTGGATGCGGTTGAATCGGAACTTGCGGAAGTGGGCCAGCTCCGAAGAATCGTCGTGCTTGCCTGGGATAAGTAAGTGAAATACTCGTCAATTATATTGCATAAAAGATTGAAAATATATTTATATTAAAGATTGAAAATATCTTTATACATCTATATCCATGTCAAACTTAGTTAAATTTTAAATAGAACAAATTCTCAGAGGTCGCAGGATCGAATCTTTGGTCGTATCGGTCTGCTTTTCAATGTATATTATAAAAATATATACTATATCGTCGATATGTCAATACCGGTCGTAAACCGAAATAATAAAGCTTGCATCGGTTTCGATTCGATACGATCCAGCGAGGCCACTAAACTCATCACGCATTCGACGCGTTTTCTGAAACGACTTTACAAATACAGTACTCACAGTTGGCCTCGTCGGAGCGGTCGGCGCAGTCCAGCACGCGGTCGCATCGCTTGTCGAGCGGGTAGCAGGAGCCGTCCAGACACTCGCCTAGCCCCAGCGACGCGTTGCACTGAGCCGGCCGACGCCACACCGCCACGTCGCTCAGCACCACCAGCCCCGCGTACCTTAGCAACGCAAAAACAGTTTATATACTCCTCTACGAACTTCCTATAGATCGTTTCATACGATTATTCGAAAGCCAGTGTACTAACTCGAAAGTGCGATTAGCGTCGATGCCGAAGCTGGAGGAGGGGAAGTACACGAGCTCGTCCGCGTCTCCGAAGTGCGAGCGCCACGTGTACGAGAACGTGCCGTTAGTGGACTCGTCGAAGTGAGACATTTTCGATAGCACCTGGAAACAGTTATCGATTTATATTTTTTTTGTCATATGTTCTTTGAAAATAAATACTAGTATTTTTTTTGTATAGAAGTAATTTTTATAGTTTAAGAAGAAAAAATCATTTTTGGATTGCAATAAAACTCTTACCGAATCCGTTCATTGTCCATTCGTGGATATAAAAAATCGTACACTAAATTGAATCGGAAAATAAAGAATTCTTAAGCACCGCACCTTGGCGTACGTGAGTTCGTTGCCGGCCTGCATGGTGTAGAAGGCGTGGTCGATGGCGGAGAGCCCCACGTAGGCGCCGGGCTCGCCGTAGATGGCCACCTCCACGCGCTCGCCCGTGCGCTGCTTGCGGTTATTGATGTGCACCGTGAACTGAGGACACGCAGCAGTACAATATTTATTTATTATATAAGTACACGGTCATTATTTATTTTAATCGAGTCCAATAAACAATATAGTCCAAAGTATGCAGGTAGCACTCACGTTGTTGGTGGAGATGCCGTTGACGGGGAAGGTGAGCGAGTCGGCCAGCACGTGGGCGCGGCGGCGGTGCGCCCACACCAGCAGCGTGCCCACCGGCGCCATCTCCGCGCTCAGACCCACGCTGAACGTACGCACGCCCTCCTGCACGAACATTTACACATACACTCGTCGGAGACAACAAATTAAGTTTAGAAATATTTATTTTAAACGTCGTCTCCGATCGATTTCTTTGGAATTTATACGTTATGAAATATTACTGCTGACGGGTATCTTTTATAAGGAACTCGATACGATCGACTTACGACTGAGTTTTAAGGAAGTGAAAATAAAGTCTATAAAGTAATATTAAATTAATTTACCTGCATAATCTCCTGTCCGCTGGTCAGAATGATACCCTTTGACATAACTACGTAGTTGAACGATTCCATGTAAAAATTACTTTGCACGTGGAAGATTATATACTCGCCCACCTAAAGACACAAAAAAATATTGTACTTCAGTACACAGTAATCTGAGTTTTATGCATATAAATAAGATGGTCACTTATAATACCGAGAGTATGATTAGGAATCTAATACTGAATCTCAAATACAACGACAACACTTTTTCATAATTATATTATGATTTCACAAAAGATTTTCGAGATTCTCTTAAACGAGTTAAGGTATCGTTTGAAGGATTTGTATGTTATCTTCGGAACTACACATAATAAGTCGTGTACCCGTGCGTCGGTGGTGGAGGTGGAGACTCGCAGGTGGTGGTGGTTGGGGCTCTGGTGCGCGACGAAGTGCGCGTCGGCGGAGGCCCGGCCGCCCATGGCGTCCGCCAGCGTGGCCGTCAGGCGCAGACCCGTTATGCCGTTCAGCACCTCGCGGTAGTTAGGATCGTGGTCGAGCTCTATCGGTGGACATAAGTTTTACAAATTCGTAACATCGCTCATAGTCGACCCTAGCGCATATAGAGTTGAAGGCGTCTCACTGAGCAGCTTGTAGAGGTCCAGTCGAAGATGCCACACGGCGAGGTGTCCGGGCGCCAGCGCAGGTCGAGGCACCTCCAGGGCTCCGCCGCGGCCCTCCAGCGACGCGGCCAGCGACAGAGACACGCCGGCCGCCTGCCACGGGGGCAGCCGCGAACCATCGTGGAACGACACCGCCATCTGAGAACGGGCGCCGCTGAGGTCACTTATGGAGCGTTTTATTACCCGGTGTGAATGAGTCTTACTATCCCACTCAGTCGAGAAATTTCATATAGTTATAAAACAATAAAAAAAAACATAAAGGGTGGAACCACAGAGTAGCGGGTTCAAGTTCTGTCAGAGTTGATGGATCATTAGTGATTAATTCATAAAACTATCATAATTAGGTAATGCCTTAATAACAAACGTTTTTCTTTCGCCACAATACTATAAAAGTAAAGACGTCAAAAAAAGAATATAAATTTATAATTGATATACTAGGTTATAAATACTCGAATTTAATCCACTCACATAAACATCGAAAGGCATATGCGGCTTGAAAACCTGCACCTCTCCTCCAAGGAAAGATACGGCGAGCGAGGAGTTGAAGATCCTAGCAATGCTGTACCCCTCGATGACGTCATCAAGGAAGGGGTCCCCCACGGATGCTGTGATGATGAGCTCTACGCCGTCGAGTGTCGGCACCAGCTGGGACAGCTCCGACATCGGGTACTTGAAGTCGTATGTGCCGTTAAACTGGAAACGTCACAGATTATTAAGCAGAGACTAGTAAGTTACTTAACGTGTGTATTATATGATATGTACATCTCTAAAAGGCTTGTTAAGTCATTTTTAACTTCAGAAACATTCACTTGATAATTAGAAAACTGGAGGTCAGTGTGAATTCCAAAGAGCGAGGCGATAATTCGCATCAGTATACTCACAAATCTCAAGTACGGCAACTTGTCATAGTAGGGGTTGTTGTAGTAGTTGTTGTAAGAAGCAGTCGTAGTGTACGTGTTATAATTAGGATTCATGTTGTTCATATTGTTCATGTTCATGTTGATGTTCGCGATCTCGACGGGATCCGGTTTCGGCATCCAGAAGGGAAATTTTTCATCCTGAATATATTTAATTTATATTAGTTTTCTGAACTAAAACTGTCTCAATAACCTAATTAATTTAAATTCTACTGCTATAAAATAATAATAAATACTGTTTTTTAATAAGAAACTTACAAAATTAAATATCCTCGTGTAGACTTTCTGAGGGTCGTACCACCAGTCTGGGTGATCCAGTTGGTTGGGCTGCCCGGGGCGGTGGTTGAGCTGCCAGAGATGGTCCTCCTGTCCCGGTTCGTATTGTTCCGTTTCGTTGTACAGGTACGGGTTGTAGTTGGGGCGATCTGTGCAGAAATGTAATATAAAATACTACCGCACTGTTTTGTCTCCTCAAATTATTCAAGTTACGTTAAGCTTATTTGATGTCATGAAACAACGATTGTTTTAGATCATAAAACAGTATTTCGATCTCCTCCCTCTCTCTCATCCCTCCTTAAATTATCTTCTTTCATGGACGGTCGTGTAACGTCTCTATGACGTAGAATAGCAAAAGTCCTAAACGATGTTAGGGCGACTCATTTAAACAAAATAAGTAAGTGTTATGCATATAACATAATTCGACTAGACCATTCTTAAGATGTAAAAGAATCTATAGATATTATTAAAAGTGTAAGTTTAGATCACAATAATCGCTGTATCAAAGGCACGTCTGGTATAAGTGTTGCGGCAGTGTCTCACGCCAGGTCTGCGCGTGCCGGGTCCTGGGCCTGTAGACGGGCACGGGGCGCAGCGTGGCGCGCAGGGTGAGGTTGCCCCGGACGGGCGCGCCCGACGTGTAGTTGGCCATCACGCGCCCGTGGATGAAGCCGTCCGTGTTGAAGAAGAACGCCGGCATCGTCACGTTCACCTGCAGTTTTACGAACACTGTATTTTTGTTTTACCTAAGTCCATATTACACGGAAATCACGTGAAAAAATATAGGATAATGAGACACTCTTAGTTAGAGAGATCCATCCAAGAGAGATCCAGGCGTTGCGACCTTTAACGAACGCTTTTTCTAAGGGTAGATAATAAATTTAAAGTTGGTATTAACTTTTCAAAAACCATTAAATATTATTATTATTATTATTATTATTATAACTAATAGTAAACATTGCATATGACAGAACTCTCCGACGACCGACCTCAAACCGTGTCTGGTAGTACTCCTCGACGAGGAACGTGGCCTCCTCGCGCTGTCCTAGAGCTTCCACTCGCACACTCCACTCCCCGAACACGGGCTGGTCCGACAGGGGGTACTGCAGGCTCACCGTACCAAAGTTACTCTGCAAATAGTATTAAATTTCAATAAATTATGCTTATATATGTTGTTTTTAAAAGTATCATAATTTGGTAAAGAAGCCCATCAAATATAAAATTTCATGATTGTTGACAGTTTCCATTTTTATGATCTACAATAACAGTTCTGATCGGTTAACACAATGGACAACCTGAGATTCAGGTTTTACGGCTTTGTTGTGTTAAGAAAGGAAGTTGTTATAATTTCCATAAGAAAAGTTATTTTTATAAATTTTTTGACTAATGGCGTACTTATAGCAGATTTAGTAAAACATACAGTATACAAACATTTTATTTCTAACATAATTAAAGTAGTTTAGTTGTAGTATTTACTAACTTGTCTGGACAGCCATCTCTTCATGATACGCTTGTTTGGATCCAGTATGAAAACGTCTATTGCTCTTCCGAACGCTTTTAGTTCCGTATTGATGGGAATAACGCGGAATTTCACTGGGGAAAACATTATTTTATATTTATGTTGTTTTCAAAAATATACATAGATTAGATAGATAGATAGATTAGATGTATATAAGAGAATATATTGTTTATATAATAAAGCTTAAAAAATATATATTCTAATATTTTTTTATGAAAAATACGTTGATACGACGATGATGGCGGCCCACAGGTGGCTGATGGGATTTTTATGATTTTAATTAATTAAGTTTTAATAAAAAAATTAAATATAATAATAAACAAACATTAGCTAACCAAAAATATATTTAAAATAAATTAAGATAGAAGCAATAATAAACAAACAAGCACCCAAAATACACCTGTTAACTCTATTCAATAGAGGTCATGAACTCAATAGACTATTTACAGATACAGGAATAAGATTAGGGGCAGTGGTAATAAGTGGTCTTACAATTAGTTATAAATAAAGGTTAATGGTTAAAGATTTACAAGGTGTATGATTAAGACTGTAAAAGATTATTTTAAATAATTTGGTAATTAAAACCAAACATTATAACAAACTGGAGAAGGACCAATAGCTAATACATATAATTAATTATAAATAATAAAAGAATAATTAGAACATAACTTCTAGGAATCTTACCCATCTGTGACTGCATGTACACAGGTTTATCCATTTGTATGAATATTGTCATAAACCTCTGTGAGAATGTGAGTTTAGTTTCATTAATGAATGCCCGTCCTCCAAAAGGATCATCTAGATATAGACCCTCTACTCGCAGCTGATAATCACCAGGAACGGATGTTGCCGGTACCTATTATATAAATATTACATTAATTATACTAAGACTATATTAATGGTTGCGTAATTAATGTGTGTTGAGGAATTATTAATATTTAAGATTTTTAGTCATATTATACCTCAATATTTTCAATGTATACATTATACAGGCTATATTAATAATATTAATCAGAAATTAAAAATGCATATATTTATAATCACATTTATGACTATAATAAAAACCACCTTAAAGAGTGATTCTAAGCTCACCCTCATGTTCAATACTTCGGGGACCCCTTCTTTAACTCTCTCAATAACATCAGCTATTTCCACTCCATTACAGGAGATTGATGCCCTAATGGTCATTTGTAGACGAGCTCTCAGTATATTGGCTGATATTTTGTATATTTGACCTGGCCGGATCATTCGAGATGCTACTATAAAATAAGTGCTGAAATAATAATTATTATATTCAGTTAAAAGAAGTCAATAAATATTTATTTCTGTCTAGTCTGATTTGTTATATTTACAGTTATATATTTATTATTAGAGTTTTATTTTTTTTCTAATATATTTTATTTATAGATTGTTAAATGAATGTTTTTATCTACAAATAAGGAATGACTTGTAAATGCTATGACCAGGTTTATTTATACTTCAGTATAATACATTATATTCAATTATAAATATGAAAAAAATATATGAAGTATGTTTTAACTTACGCCTCATTTATAATAACACTATCATGTTCCAACTCAGCTCCTGTATAAGAAGTGCCATAGATTCTACTAGTGTCATATGCCGGTCTCCCTATATTGTCTGTGTTGTATGGGTTCTGGTTAAAGCTGGGGTCATTCCGGTTCTCATATTGGTTAAACCTTTGATCATTGTTGTATGAATTCTGATTCTGATTTAAATCATATTGATTCCTGTTTGAGAAACGTCTGTTTAGGTCATATGGATTGTCATATTTGGGATCGTTTGTATTTAGATAGTTGTTGGTTGGATTCACTTGGTTCTCAGGGTTGTATGTCTGTCCATAATCTTGAGCCCATGATATGTTTAGTGTGGTAAGTAATAGTATAGATATTACTATGAGATTCATAGCTCAGTCTTATAATATTACAGGCCTGAAAAAATAAAATATGTAGTGCACTTTACTATACAGTAATACAATACTGCATTCAAGACTTCAAATCATTTTATCCTGTTCTATATCTAATAGATTGATTCCATTTGACTTCACTATTGACCAATAAATTTTACTATTCAAGAGCATTATCAAAACCATTGTAGTTTTCAATTATAATTTACTTATAAGAATATAGCAACCGAGGGAGTGCATTGTACTGTAAGTCAAATGAAAGTATCAATCAATAACTTGTACTTATATAATAATTATAAAAATATAAGTTCAATACGAGATTAACCCTATTTTTAATTTAATAACAACGTACACTTACCTAACTTGAAGTTAACGCCCATGGAAACGCCTAGCTTTGTTATTTTTTTTGTACAAAAATTAAAAATAATAACACGAAACTCTACACTTAACTTATTGTTTTCATGTAGTAATCCTACTCATTGAAATAAAATTGTTTCAATGAAATGAGCAAATTCTGTAACGAACTTTACAAGTCACATTTCATATAAAAGTATCCAACCAAAGCCAAAACACGCTCGGCGCAGCCGCACTGGTCACCACGCCCGTGACAATTTGAATTGACAACTTTTGTTACTAAAATTCACCGGTGTTGAAATGCTTGGGCGTCAGATAAAATATTGTTCGATTTGCAATAGTTTATACAAATTACCAATTATAATAATATAAATAATATGATATTAATTATAGTCATAAAAAAGTTTTTAATTTTTATACATGCTGTATTTTATTATGATACGTAATTAATATGCCTTTTAAGGTTGAACATATGAACTAAATTAAAGAAAAAAATATCTCAAAATTCAACGCTTAATCTACCAAATACAAACTAAATACGAAAAGTGCACGGGCGACTTGTCCGTGGATAGAAGCAAAAAAAGAATAAAAAATAAATTTAAAAAAACTAAATTAAAGATTGCTAATGTTTGAAGTTCTGTATACTGGTCACTTTTTATATTTTTCTTAAACTCAGCAACTTCACTCGGTTTAAAAAAAAACTAACTAGTTTTTCGTACAACGCAATTGTGGTAGATATTAGAAACAATATTTGCAATTTCCCGCCAATACAATTAGTTTTTTCTTTCTTACCTTTAACGTCAATAATTGAGATTAAGAACTCCGTTTTCATAATATTCATATTGTGTTTTATTCTTTTTATTACCCACTTTTAAAAAGGAGGAAGATAATTTTTTTTTAAAGATACATATTATATACCTATATTTTTATGTGTTTGTGGAAAACTGCGTCGTTATGAACCGATTTTGATCATTGTTTATTTTATTTGAAAATGCACGCTTCCGGCTTGTCGTATTTTAATTTGGTGTAGTTCAGATGCTTAGTTTCATTGTTGGTACCATTACCACATAACATCATACCTGTATAATGGAAGGAATATATTTATAACCTTTGTGGGTTCAACATGGCTTTCTGTAATTCTTTTAATATTAATTTTATTCAATTTCAAATTTCATTTTATTGAACTCACTCTTTAAACGTTCAGCAAGTGATACGTAGCTATATTTATTTTTTACTTTCTTTACAACGCTCTCGCAATCCTTTGTGAATGTAATTTTTTAAACATCCGTTCTTGGTTATTTTTATCATTCCGAAAAGATTATACTTACCTAGTTTTATACCTATAGTTATAGTTTGAGAAAGCGGGTTTTTTTCTAATTATTATTATGCTGCAAGTTCCAACCCTCCTTGTGGGTAAAATTTCTGAAATCCGTTCTTAGCTGACCTCTCGGCAAAAAGAGTATATGTACCTACTTAGAAATTTTTAGACTATGAAAAATTATATCTTAATTTTAAAATTATAAACAGATGCTTGGACCTCACATAGCCGTTTAAATAAATTAACAAGAGTATATTTAGGCATCCACAATAAAAAAAGGATCTTTACTTTTTTTTTGAAACGAGTATTATTAGTTTATAATTGTATTATGTTTTTTTTATTATTAAGTATTTTTTTATTAGTAAGTGGTCGTCGGTGCGTAACCTACAATTTTCCTTTTGCATGTCAATGGTACTTTGGTTATTCCCAGCATTCATTTTTAAGCGACAGTGTTGTGGATGCAGTAGGCTACCTTCGTTAGCGACATGACTATGATATTAAAACCGAGTGTTTTAAAAGACAGTAATAAATACAATAGACATAATTTGCTTTATGTTTATGTTTCGTGAAACCTGCAATGAAAAGCCAAATTGCTAATAAAAAAACGTGCTACACTCTGGGACTGCTGCGGTAAAGCTATCGCATAGCATTTTCTTATCAACTTATGCTAATTGATTAAGTTGATAAAAAATGCTTTATGCAGTATATTTTTTTATTGATGTTAATTCTAGTTTTATAAATTAATTGAAGTTGAGCGTGGTGACCCATAAGAAAACAATTTTTTTTCTTTTTTTGAACAAATCACTATGAGAAGTTGTCATTGCTATGTAATGTCATAAAAAGGTTAATACATATTATCATTAGCTAAAAATATTTTCAACCTTAAATTTCACAAATAAAGTTAAATTACGTTCGTTAAGTACTTATACTTACGTTTGTTAAGTACTTTATAGTTTTAATGGTCTTTTGTACCACGATAACAGAATGAAAAGGCTTGTTGAATAAAATACCTTTGTAGAAGTAAAACATTTATTCTTAACTAAACCTTAACTAGTAAGCAATAAGTGAGTATATAATACATATTATCAACAGGGCGCATACGTTATTTTTTAATGATATGTACACAATACTCGGCTGACCTACATATTAGGCGGAGTGGGGGGGTGTTAGGTTCTTTCGTTACGAAATTTCTTATTTCAAATTTCAGCCCTATGCAGTAGCTTAAAACTTTTACTCTATTTTCGCTCCTCAAGAATGTCGCTGATCACATTAACGGCGTCCTTGTCTGCGCGGCACAGGTAACGGCGGCAAAACCGATAATCTCGTCTCGAGATATTTAATTTTTGCAGCAATTAAGGATCTTCAAACTACACCTAAACGCTCACATATTTGAGAGAGAAGATTTGACATGCCGTTTCCTGTCAATATTTTTTCCAGTTCTATAAGGCGATATGACTTGTCGTTCTATATTCAATCTGAAGCCATTATACGAGTTTATTATTAAAAGTTTGGTAATTTAATTTAATATTTTGGAGTGTTATTAGAGAGAGAGAGTTACAAAACCACCACTGGTTAGTAAACTTTTCTATATTTATTTGAATATGGCGGCCGAACTTATCTACGCTTTCAGACTGGCACAACAGAGAACGCTTGCCTTGTATTTGCTACAAGACCCTGTCGCAACGGTATGGAATGGAATATAAAAATGTTACAATTTATTTTCCAAATGGATATGGAATGAATAAAATAGCAACACTGACAGGAGTCAGGCCCGAACTACCCACCTTTGGGAGTCGGCCATCTTCTCTCATTAATAAAAAAAAAAGCTTCACATGGCTAACACGTAACACTAGCCGTCGGCCGTTTACTGCGACTACAAATTACAAGAAACGAAACGTAACGCGAAAGCGGTTCGACACCTGTGTCCACACTTGGGTTGCAAGAATTTTGCACGGACCAGCAGTGAATGTGTTATTTTTCCAAAATGGTTTTTATTTAGATTATGTAGTTATAAAATTTTAATCTTAACAGACGAGGAATAATTGTAGAAATGCAGCATCTAAGTAATGGGGGTACTTAGCTACTGCATTTCTAAAATTAAAAGTAAGGTTGTTTAAGTCTAGTACCTTATCTTCCTGCACCTTTCCAGGATTCCCAACCATACTTTATAAAAAAGTATTATACTTTATTTTTGGTTATACTTTATACTTTTGCATGCAAATAAAGTATGTGAAAATACTTTATTTCCAAGCTTTACTGCGATCATCGAAACGATTTATAATTAATGAACGAAATGTATGTAACATTACATTCACTCTGTCGAATGTCAATAGGAATTCGTCATCACCATAAATATTTAATAAAGTTATCAGTTATCTTTCACTTTATATTGATAGAAGCTTAAATTATATGACAAAAAAAAATAGTTAAAAATTTTAAAAACCCTCGATACAAAAGGAACAAAAATAATATTATTACGTACTTATTGAAGTCGTTGCGTCAGGAGATCGTTGTACACAAGTTGACGATGGTGTCTATTTTACGAAGTTCATCAGAAAATCATTGAAGACTTACGACTATACGATTCGATATCGTAATTTCTTTATTTGCCCTCTTAACTTACTTGCATTTTAATTTATTACTTACAATTTTAATTTTTTTTTCCTATTCAACCCATTTTATACTTTTTTTTTCGTCAAAGAAAAGTTGGCAACCCTACCTGCACCTATTATATACAATAGCATTTTAGATGTTTGCAAATATTTTCTTAGAAATTAAAGTGTTCATACTTATTTTTTAGTAAAACATGTTCCAACAGGGTAATGGAACAAAGATTTCTAATTGCTTATCAATGTAAAATAAAATTTTATGTAAATCGAATGTTAAGAGCATAAATAACTGCCCGATATTGAAAGTGACTCAAAAACTTAGTTTAATAAATTATTATTTTGAATCCTTTTTATTTACTTTTATCTCTTTGCCTTGGTAGATTTGTCGTTTCAATTCATACTTACTACTTACTCCACTGCCTGCTACTGATTGATGGCCTGTGTAGACACGAACACTCCTTTATGGTTCTTTGGCTTTAATATAAACAATCTTTTATAAACGAGACCATTTTCTGTAGAAAAAATGTCCCTCTAGGTGACCATAAACTGTCTACTAAATTATTTTAAAAATCTGTTTTCACTTTATACTCGATACATCAAAATTCCAAACTATTGATTATTTTCTCATGTCATTATTACCATTTTTTTTAAATATTCCTTCTTAAGATATTATAAAAATAGAATTAAGTAAATAGGTCAATTATCTAAATCTATGTTTTTCTTGAAAATAACAGTTTTTTATTGTAAAGTTAGTGTCCGACCGAACTTTCGCCGTAACAAAACATTTTTGATAATATTTAGATAAGTCTGAATAAAAAGATGTTTCAAAATGAAATAAATATGTATATATATTCCTGAATGTATCATCAATAGTATGTAATAATTTTTATAATACAATTCAGTTGTATCGACCGCAATTGCAATTATTTCGGTCGGACACCACTCGCGCCCCGCGGTCATGGGAAAGGTGTGCCCTCTTGTTCTGTCGAAAATTATTTCAATTTGATTGAGCAGAAAAGTCTGCCTGTTTACTTCTTGGGAGATTCAAGATGATGAATAAGATGTGGTCACAAACTAATGAAATAAAATATAATGTAAAAACAAAAAGGGCGTCATGGAAACGTATATAAAAATAAGGCAAGATGTTTATTATCTCCCACTGCAAGCTGATATTTTACATTCAAAAGTGTACATAGGCACATCGTTAGGGATAACAAAATAAAAAATATACTGATTGATGAAATTCTAATTAACCACTGAATTCTCCACAAGTCAGCAGGACTTCATAAACAAAGGAATTGATAGAAAAAAAATCAAATTATCACAATAGTGTCAGGTATGGTTCGAGACCGGTCAGAGCGACATCTACCGTTCACTGATCAACAACAACACGAACAAGAGAGTCCGGGAGGGGTCGTCGCTCCGGGGCCTCCGTCTCCTCATTGAAAACTCAACTCACGCCAGCATCCAATTTATCTTTTGACAAATAAATCTGTACAAAATATATTAAATATATACTCTGTAATGCTAAAAACTGTAACGCTACCTCATCAACAGTTCGATCACGATTATTTAAATGATTTAAAACACAACTCGTTCACGTGCAAGAACAAACATTAACCGATCGCGAGCGGCCGCCAACAACATTTAAAATCAAACTCCTCAGTCTCTGGAGAGGGCCGTCGCCGCTTCTACTCTGTCTTATAATTCCGTTGCATTAATTTCATACATCCTGCGGTCTTACATCTAATGTCGCATATCGCGTCCTTTGCTTACGGTCCGTGCGTGGCATCATATCATAATATACAGGGCGGGCGGAGGGCGGGCGGCGCTAGTTCCGCTCGGACTCGTCGCAGTCGCGCGAGATGTGGCCCGGCTTGCCGCACACGTAGCAGGTCTTGGTGCCGTCGGGGCAGTTGCGCGAGATGTGGCCGGTCTTGTTGCAGTTGTAGCACGTCTGGTTGGAGTTGTCGCGCCCGCCCTCGGGGCAGTTCCGCGCGATGTGCCCCGTCTTGTTGCAGTTGTAGCACGACGGCTCGTCGGGGCTCTGCGCGCACTCGCGCGCTATGTGCCCCGTGCCGTTACATCTGTGGGACAAAACTATATTAGGAAGTGCCTCGATGCGGCTTAAACATTCATTTACCTACGCTCGACGGCTACACGGACATACATTTTTAAGTACATCAGCTGGACGCACTAGAAATATTACTTTTGTATTTCATTAAACAACCACCATTTTAAAGTAGTACTGGTCGCAACATCGGCTTGTGATACGAACTACGGGGCTGGGCCCTGGGGTCATCCGGTGGCGACATTAAAATCCGGCTTAACGACATTCGACGGGAACCCGTTCCGCACGGGACCGGATGATAATTATCCGTTTTATGCTAATTATAATGATTGCACCGTGCATCTAGTGTACAGATGATTATTACTACTTAAGAATTGAAATAGTTATTATTATATTTTCATTAAAAAATAAGTTGAATATTGTTAAACAAATATATAATAATGATATAACATTTTAATGTACTTTCCATCAACATTTTAGAAATAAATAAAACTAATAAAAATATATACGTGTATAATATGAAAATCGAAAAATATCGAATATAACTTGTTCTTTGCGATGTAAGTTTCATCAAGTTGAAAATCAACTAATGCTAATGATTTTCAACAGCTGATTTAAGCTGTTTCGAAATCTAAATCCGATCAAATTCTATTAAAACAAGAAAGTTAACCTGTAGCAACGGTCGGCTTCTTCCTTGCAGTCCCGCGCGAAGTGTCCGGTGCGGTTGCACTTGAAGCACTTCTCCCGCTGGCGGTTGAAGCCGGCGTCACGCGCGCCCACGCCGCCTTGCGTGCACTCGCGGGCGAAGTGCCCCGTCCTGTTGCACTTGTAGCATACGCTTGAACTCATCTCTGGAACAAGTGCACTTATAGATTAAATAAATTTATCCTTGAAAACGTAATTAAATTGAAGAATATTATATTTATTGTACTTTTGTAAAAAAACGATAAAATTGCTGACTCATAAGCGTAGGTCAATACTAATAACTTCAAAGGTGATCGTCCTCTCGTTCGTTCAATCCTATCTATCATACGAGCCCCTCGCCGTGTGCAACAAGGCGAAACCTATTCGCATTTCGTATTAAGTGACGCGCGTGACCCTGGCCGATAACGGACGTAATTGCCAAGATCATGGATACTTGCGTAACGTACGCTGCAAAATACGGTGATAACTTCTAACTCTGCCCTATTTTACTATAAGTAATACACGAAAATATTATAAGGAACCAATCGAAAACCAATTAATTGTATTTCGTATCAAATAAATAAATATAACATATCTTTAATCGTAATCTTAACTTGATTAAAATAAATAATTAACTTGATTTATCTGTAGGTCAACTGTTGAGTATCGCTCGAAAGATAGTTACCCTTGCATTGTCGTACTCCACTATCAATTGATAAGATCAAAAATACCTGCCCGATAACGATTTATTGATTCAAATTAATTTACTCGTTTTAAATATGATGACTATCTATTTACATGGAATCATGCTTTACGATATAAGGAAATTTCAGAGAAATAAAGAAAAAAACACTATTGAAAAAGGATTAGAGTATTAATATTTAACCTTAAACATATATGTATTTACAGATTTAGGTTCTAAACAAAATATAAAGATTTATTTCTAGTGAGTATGAAACATCAACTTAAATATATCAATATAATTTACATTTTAAATACTATAACTAACACATTGAGAATTAATTATATATTATAGAAAAAAATATTAAACAAACTACTTCTATGACTGACGGAAAACAGGATAGTACCAGAATTATTACTTTCTAAGTTCTTACCGCTCTTATTGGAGTTATTCTGTTTAAAATATATGTATATTTATATATAAAATAACCAGATGATTGAAACAATGATGTTATAAAATTGTTTATTATATCTAGATGGCTATTTACTTCAAACTTTCTAAATTGCAATACAGGCAATCTATGTCAGTCAAGCAACCATTTTGAAAGTTAGGTTAATATGATAGTGAAAGTATTCCATTTTTAATTTGTTGTAATAATAACAAAACAATAATACCTATTATCCTTAATGAAACAATGAAACAGTCATAAGTTTATGTATTACAATATTATGATCAAAGTTGAATCGGCAATTACTTATTTCAATAAATACCTGACCAGCATCACCTGTTGCAGTTTTGAATTATAGTTGAGATTTATAGTTTGACATAAAGAAACAAAGGGAAAGATTTTTTAAAGTTCTTATTCTTATTACAATATCTAAAATATAAACTCAACATTTGTGGTATAAAACACTTAACTTCTTGTTGGTAAATACATTAAATAAACAAATTGGTCTAAAAAATGTTATCAATATTAATTATGAATTATATTAAGTACATGTAGAAGATATAAAAATATATAATTTTTTCTTGTCAGTGAAATGCAATTAGATTCCGTTTAACAAGTTTCAAAATGCAATTTATATTCTTGCTTTTCACCTCTTTATTTTTCACATGATAACTTCTAAGGAAAATGCATAATTGTAAACATACTATCTACATGTCATAACTTTAAATAAAAATAAAATGTAAAATACATGAAAAGGTAATTTTATTTCTTAACAATATGTAAATAATGATAAGAAGTAATTAGATTATGTATAAGATACATCATTGTACAGCAAATAGAAATCTGCAAATTCTTATTTGAATTATTAGAAAATTCTTCTATACAATTAATATCGATGTCTTTATGATGTAGTTTTTAATAAAGGAAAGCCAATTGATTCAAAGTGCAAAATTAAGCATGGTTATGAGGGTTTATATGATATTGGTGATGGTAGATACATATATCGATAGAATGTGCGCTCATTATATGGTAATTAAGAGTACTTTCTCACGCATCGTTTATGACACTCGGAATGCGTCATGTGAATAAAGAAAACTTGACTACATGGCAGTCGCAGTGTTCACACAAAACAAATAATGAAAAAGCATCAAACTACTTGTTCAAAATATAATCAAAAGTCTTTTAACAGCAAGAACAAGGAGTTATTAAGAAATTTTCCTTGAATTAAAGTAGATGTGTCGATGTAGCTGCTGTCAGTACCACCACGTTCATCAAACAACCTTAACATGCTAGAATGACTTAAAAACTATTAAAACTCACATAGAAACCTTTTAGAAGTTGATCTGCATACAATATTTTACTTCCCAGGTGCAAAAACACTTAACAAATTAATGTACGCGGTATAATACTTAAACCACGTGTAGGGTACCGGTAGCGCGCGTTTTGTGGCACTATGTGCAACTTAACACTCACCTTTGTGTTGTGGAACTTCTTAATCACTTATTTCACTATTATTTTGATCGTTTATCGATCAAATATTTATGAATTTTAACAAATATGTAGAAATTTATGACGCTATGTTTGCAAGGAAGCCAGCCACCATCACTACGAATTCGTAAAAGACATTCTGAGCATAGACTCAACAATAAAAAGTTTGAATACATTTTTTAAATGTTACCATAACATAATTGTATCCTTATGGACTATTAAAAAATGTTATTGATATGTAATTTGTAAATATCAAATAACTTAGTAAATGGTTTAAAATTTGTTAAAAACTTGTATTTTTATGCAAATAAACACTCTTGATAAAAAAAAACAGATTTCAATAAGAACTGCTAAGGACGTGAATGCGTTCTTTTCAAATAAACTGTAATTTTAAAACGTTACTTTCTCTACATCCATTATACAGACCTACACCAAGTAGACATTATTTGAGTTGCTAATCCTTTATTATAACGGACATATGTCTGGTAGCGAGTATATTACTTTCAGGTGTGTTTCCATTTCAATTTTTGACCACTTTAGTGTTTACAACGCCCTAAAAAAAAGAAATAACTTTGTTTCCACTGTGTTCACACAGAATCGAAACGTGGCCTCAAAATGATAAATTTTAATTGATAACTAACAATCTAAGTGTAGGTATCGACATTGACAAAAAGCTCTGAGGGGAATTTGGAGCGGATAGCTCTGCATCTGTACTGTCGCCCACACAATAGGAGTCGTATTGCGTTAATTTAAAATTTACATTTTAAAAATGTGTTGATAATTATTCTATTTCTACCTATGGCTTATATTGTATCTAAAACATGATTTCTTAAAATTAATGATGATGATTACGTATAGTAATAAAAACACTATTAAAATTGATAATTATTCAAAGGCACAAACAAACTTAATAAAAATATAAAAAATAGAAAGTCAAAAAGAAAACGTAATAAAAAGCAACAATAAAATATTAATAGCAATAACAATTGAGTACTCGACTGTACATTGGAAGCTAGCGAGTGTCATATTAGTGGGGGGGAGGGGACGTTACGCGACTGGAGAGTGGAGAGCCAGTCAGCGCTACCTACGCCCGCGGCCCGTCCTTCATGCCTCGCAGTCTTCTGCGCTGTCTAGTCCATGAACACTGTTTCATGCCGATAGTTATAATAATGATGATACTCTGTCGGTAGCCGCACTATTTAGTATCTATTTTATCCAAAAAACATTCGAATTCATAAATTATTCAATGCTTATTTTCCCGACTATGTTCATGTAAATTCATCGGCATTTTGCCAGACCAATTTCGGAGTCCGCCTTCGAACTCATAAACCTCAAATGTGTTCGAACTTCGAACCTGTAATCAAGATTCACGAAAGTTTAATTACAAAAAGAATGAATAGATTCTAAGAAGATTAAGAAAAAAAAGGTACATCAAGGCATAAGATATTAAAATCCATCCTTTTCCATACTTTTTATTTTAAATCGTTCATCACTCGAGTACCATAGTAGTCTTTCTATTATAAATCAACTAAAATTTCAGCTAATTTGTTGGTCTACGTGATTCATACCTCATACATGATTCCTGACCTGTTTTATTTATCCAAGTAATGAGAAAAATTGAGAACTGAAAGCATATCATGGTTCATTGGATGTTTACCGCCAACGGAGCATGGACACAAGGTTCACAACATTTGTTTATAAGACATAGTAATCAGTAATTACAGAAACTTTTGTCCAAAAACAACACGTTTTGTCAAATTACTCAATATGGACATTTTTCTACGGTGTAAACCCAGCTTTCGTTACAAGGTTCAGAGCGTAAAGACATTAATGTCAAATAACAAATTATCCATGCGAATGTAGGTTGTACGGTCTTAAAACTTTAGCCTCAGTTTTAAGAAAGAAAACTCAATAACAAACGCAGATGTCAAAATATTTGATATTTATTTGGCTGTATGGGTTATCCCTTTGCCTATCCCGCTCAAGAGGAATGAATTAAAAAAAAATTGATATTTATTTTCTGAATTATTTATCACAGAAAACTTTACATCTATATAGTATATGCCACAGACAACAACAAACAAAAAATATATGCCTATTATTATTTGATATTTTTAAAATCAAATATCAAAAACTGAAAGCATGCGTATTGTATTTATTATTATTAAAGTTTCAAATCTTATGTATTAAGTTTAACGTATTACATATAAATAATTATATGCATTTCAAAATAAGAAAAATACTTGTTATATTGAATATTCCTTTTTTTTTCAATATCTAACTTTAAATTGTTTTATATGGTGATGTCTTTTATGGAACAATAATGTCAGAAGAGAGGCCTGGCACTCCCAAAGAAGCAGCAGATGATGGAGAAGAGAGTTGGATAGGACCTTTGCCGTCCGAGGCACAACAGCCTAAGCCTAAGAAACGAAAAGGTAATGTTTGATATTCATAGCAATGTTTGTGAAAGATCTCGTATGTATTTTGTTTTCTTATAATAAATTTGACAAATCGCTAGTATTTAATACAGTTTTCTTGTAGTTCTTGAATTTGAATCTTTGTACCTGGAGAATCTACCATCGTCGGAGACATATGAACGGAGTTATATGCACCGAGATGTTGTGACCCATGTAGTGGTTACGAAAACCGATTTTTTGATAACAGCTAGTCAGGATGGTCACTTGAAGTTTTGGAAAAAACAGGTAATAACCATTTTAACAACTGTTACAACATTTATTTGTGTGAGTCTTTGTGTAATTTTCATGATGATAATAAGTTAGTTCTTAGTAAAAACGAATTATTTGGTATCAGAGGAATCTATGCACCATCTGATAGATAGTTATCTAAAATATTTCAGGAAGAGGGTATTGAGTTTGTAAAGCACTTCCGCTGCCATCTGGCCCCTATTAGCCATGTGGCAACCAACAGTACAGGCACACTGCTCTGCACTGCCTCTACGGAAAAGACAGTCAAAGTGTTTGATGTTGTCAACTTTGGTAAGATGTGTTCTTTTTATTACCTTTTTTTTTAATATAAACATACTTGTCATGCTTTTCGCCAACTAATATATACAGAGACTGTGAAATGTCTAACGGCAAAGTTGAAACATCAGTTTGGCATACATGCAAGTTGGTTTTGGGTCTTTCTTTGATATTTTTTTTCTTTATTTAGATTTTTAAATGAGTTTTTATGATACACCTGTTTGTCTCTCAAAATATATGTTTTCCAGATATGATTAACATGATATCAATAAAATTTGAGCCATACTGTACTGAATGGGTGCATTCAGCCGGAGACCCTATATCTGCACTGGCAGTGTAAGTAGAAATTACAATATATAACTTAACATTTTTTACATATCTTATTATAAAATATATATTATATATAATATTTTAAAAGTTATACTTCTATGCAATAAGTTTCATTTTTTTTCATTTTTTTCTAAAACAAAAATTTTCATCATTACTCGCATCTGGATTACCTATTTTATGGAGATATAACTTTAATGTGTAAGACTTAACTTATATATGGTTTATTATATTAAATGACTAGCTGTGCCTGCGACTTCGTACGCGTAGATTTCAATTTTGATAAAACGTACCCATGTATATAAAAACTATAAACCTTCAAACTGGTAAGCAGCAATAGTACGACAATAAGAGATTATTAACTTCTTTATTTGTTAACCAATTGTTAAAAAAAAAACAAAATATAAAGTGATTTCCATGACAATATATTCTCGAAAACTGCATCCAATTCGATTAATCTGTTTCTGAGATTAGCGTCCACAAACATACAGACACACAGACGAATAGACAAAATGAAAAAAACATTGTTTTGGGTTCTCTTGCTTATATAAAGGTCCCCTGTATGAATTATTGATAATATTTTTTTTTCGTGTTGTGTGCACAACTAAAGATAAACAGATAAACAGACAAAGATTTAAAAAATGCTGAAAATGGATTCTGTTAGTTATCACTTCACATCCTGGTATAATTTTTTAAATATTTTCAATGTACAAAGACTACTCCTCTACAGATTTATTACATGTATAGAATAAGATTTGCTTGGTACCTATTACATGATTGACATAACTTTTTTATTTCTAAACTGATTTAGATGAAATAAACACAAAATGTTAATTGAAGACTATGATAATATATACCTGCAAATCGCATTCAAATTGGTTTAGCCGTTACTGAAATTAGCGTGCACAAACATACAGACAAACTGAAAAACCATTGTTTTGGTTTCTCTTGCTCTTATAAAGGTCCCCATGATGTTTTCCATGTACAGAAATGGATCAGTGTTGATCTTATTATATGTATAGATTTAATGAACAAGTTGATGAGTTGATGAGAACCCACAACTGGTTGTAGGTTTGAATCACTAGAAAGGTATTAGTAATAAAAACATATCTTGGTTATTTTTGGGTGCTGCTTATTCAATAAATGAATAGAAGTCTGTCGTCTCGAATGCAGCACACAGTTTGAGGCAAAAATGTGGCGCCAAAGCTCTGTCTAGAAATGTTTAATTATTTATTTTTATTTAAAACTAATGCAAATTAATACGCAATTATAGTAAGTCATGAACGTCATTTGGTTTCTTTTTTAGATCTGAGAAAGGCAGTAATAAAATCCACATATTCGATGGTACGCAGGCATCGGGGACACCGCTTCACACATTTGAAACACATCAGAAGGAAGTGGCTACTATTAAGTACAACCCCGTGTTTGAAGTCGCCGTGTCAGTAGACAAGGCTGGTATAGTCGAGTACTGGACCGGACCCAAACATGAATATGAATATCCCCGAAATGTCAAATTTACCTCAAAACTGGATACTGATTTATTTGATTTTGTCAAAAATAAGACTTATCCTACTGCGTTAGATTTTTCGCCCGATGGCAAGAAAATAGCGGCGATTAGTTTAGACAGGAAGGTAAGATTACATTATCATTAGTAAAAATACATGGCACTACTTACTTTAGTACTCTGTAGAGGAGCCCTTAGTATTTATCTGAGCGTAGCAATTTATTAAAAATTAACCTCTCTAGACTCTAGTTTTAGAGCAACTTATAGTTTTCCATGTATGTTATTATAGAAGTCATCTGATATCACAGGTTCGAGTATTCCACTTCTTGACGGGGAAGTTGCACAAGGTACTAGATGAAAGTCTCCAACGCTTCCAGGAGCTGCAGCATCAGACACAGCAGCTGCCTAACATGGAGTTCGGCAGGAGGTGAATATTATTACTATTGAAGCTACCTAAAAGTAAACCACATCTCAACAAAATAAATGTTTAGATTGGAGCCTGGCATCTTTGGAATAACCTCGCAAAACTATCTGGTCATCACTACTGATACCAATATATTTTTTCACTAATACATCAGCTCTACTTCACTGCCATCAGACATGGACATCTCATTTTTGAATATTTCAGGATACTTATATACAGATATACAGATACAGATACTTATATACAGGATATTTATAGGATTTATACTTACAGCCTACTTTGTTATAACCAGTATTATTAACTGATATCTAATTAAAGGATGGCTACAGAACGCGACCTGGACAAATCGGAGTACGCTCAGTTGGCCAACATAGTGTTCGACGCCAGCGGTCACTTCGTGGCGTACGCGACCATGCTGGGGGTGAAGTTGGTGAACCTGGCCACCAACCGCTGCGTGGCCATGCTGGCCAAGCCCGAGAACCTGCGCCCCCTACATCTGGCGCTGTTCCAAGTAACTAACGATCCTCATGACACGTTATATAGCCGTTAAAAACGTATACGTACACGTATAAAAATACATTAATAGAGACATTTAAAACTTTCATCAAACTTAATACTGTAATTTTTTTTTTGAACAGTTTTACATTACTAAAAACCAAATCTACTATCAGGGACGGACGAACCGACCTAAAGTAGCGGCCACCCTGGAAATGGAGGGATCGGAGAACCCGACTCTGCTCAGTCTGAAGACGGACCCCACTCTGTTCTGTACCGGGTACAAGAAGAACAGGTTCTACATGTTCTCCAGACGAGGTCCCGACGACGTACAGACGGAAGCCGACCGCGATGTCTTCAACGAGAAGCCCTCCAAGGAAGACATTATCTCCGCCACCGAGGGTCAAGGTCGGTTTGCATGTATATTTCAATTACTTCTTCTTATTTCTCAAAAAAAAAATATCTCAACTTTTCTTTTTTCCATATTATATTTTTTTTATACAAATTATGGCTACACACCTAGCTACTTTTCGGTCTGTATCAGGAACAACAATTTTTTTTTTTTTATAGAAATAAGATATATGAAAAGGAGGTCAAAATATATGATTAAATGGTTTTTGAAAAAGAGGTCCCAACCATTTTTTTTACCTTTTGGCATAAAAACTCTCAACAGAGAAAATTTTCTGTAAGCGCATATTGCCGTTTTAAAGACAACAACTTAACAAAAATTTTTCACTCGTACCTTTCGAAGCTAAGAGTAGTTATGAGTCAATATTTTTTCTGTCAGTACTTTATTAATATATATTTAAAGTTTAATTAAATATTTTAACCTCACAGGAGTCCAACGTCTCTACGAGCAAGCCATCCTGCACACGTCTCTGGGAGACATACACATACGACTGTTCGGAAAGGACGTTCCCAAGACAGTCGAGAACTTCTGCGGCCACGCCAGGAACGGATACTTCAACGGACACATCTTCCACAGAGTCATCAAGGGCTTCATGGTGCAGACCGGAGACCCCACCGGTACTACACGAGAGGGACAATCTGATATATAAAATACATGAAATTCTCCACCTTTTTTGTTTATCGTCATTATTTTGGTACCAATTTAGAAATTATCATATTATGAGTACAGTGAATCTTAACTTTTACATACAGAAGTAGAGATCGCTCTTGTTTTCGTATTTATCATAATTTGTTTTACAATAATAGAAAGCAATTTTATATGAATTTAATTAAACGTCGACTCGATATAGCGAGTTATGTATATTTACGATGCACCATCCGTAGGCCTTACTGGTCATGTTAAAAATATAATCGATCGAGCTGTATGGAGTGGATGACACCCGTCAGTACGTTAGTACACCAGTGGCAGTATTCAATAACCAGCTGTGTCCTGGCAGGCACCGGCACGGGCGGGGAGAGCATCTGGGGCGGAGAGTTCGCAGACGAGTTCCGACCTCAGCTGAAGCACGACCGACCCTACACCGTCAGCATGGCCAACGCCGGCGCTCACACCAACGGGAGCCAGTTCTTCATCACGCTGGCGCCCACGGTACCACATCTTAACTACTTGAACTTGGGTCATTGACTCATCTGCAGGGTTGATGTTATAATGTATAAGTCAAACATTATTAAAGTTCATTTAAAAACAGCAACTGTTGAGTTTCTGGCCAGCTCTTCTCAGCAGAACAACATTCAAAGCTGGTGGTAACTTACTTACAGACTGACTATATTAAATGCCTACTTGAATAAAGATATTTTGAAAAACAGACACATACTATAATACAATCGACAATTAAAAATCTAGAGACTGACATTACAAACAAAGTTATTCCTCAGTTCATGAAGTCTAATTAGAATAATGAATGTGTGTTTGTGTTCAGCCGTGGTTGGACAACAAGCACAGCGTGTTCGGTCGCGTGGTGCGCGGGATGGAGGTGGTGCAGAACATCGGCGGCGTCAAGACCAACCCCAAGACCGACAAGCCCTACGATGACATCAGGGTCATCTCCGTCACCGTCAAGTAGCGTCCAGTAGCGACGCAGATTTAAGAATTCATTATATTTTTACACGTGTGCGTTTTGTTTTATTGAAATTTATTTATTTAAACTTTATTGTACAAAATTATACAAATGACGGACTTAATGCTAAAGCATTATCTACCAGTCAACCGAACCACTACACAGAGAAATAAAAACTACTAGGGTACAACATAAAAAAAAACAAACAAGACTATGAATAAAGATCTAAAATATATAATCCACAAACTAAAATATCATACGATAACTAACTTAAACATATACCTTACGTGCAATATACTAAGTATAATAAATACCACAACTACTACATATACAACATAATATCTCGTCTTCTCGAGAAGGTGTCTCCATACACGTTTCTTGAACATCTGCTTATGAGGAGCACGCCGAAGATGATCAGGCAGGTCGTCCCAGGGTTTTATAATTTATTGCGTTCACTGTGAAAGAGGAAGACAGTAAACCAGTATTATGTTATACCATAATTCAAAAGTGATATTTTTATATTACATTACATATTTTGTGAGGTTTTGAACGATATCAATCGGTAAAATATGTTCCTGTATCTTATTTTAGTTTTCTGTTGGTTTTAGTTTCAAATTCACTTCGAATGTAAGGGATTTATTACGAGACATTATATTTTAATCATAACAGCAATTATATGAACAGAACTGATTCTGTACGGCTATTAAAGAGTGGATTTACACTTGTTGGGACATATGACACCTTAATAAAAAATTACTACTTTCATATTTTTATTTATGAAATACTTATAAGCGCCGAGGAACATCTTGGTTTTTTTTAAACTTTTATTAACAAGTAAACTTACTACTTACGTAAACTGTTTTGTTTAAAATGTTTGATATCGTTTTGTATAAAAAATATAGAATGTGAGATTTATCTAGCGGGCATTAAAAAAAAATTTGAATATATTTGGACCATTTCATTAAAAAACGTAGTCTCTCGCTACGAGGAAAAAACACTAATATGGCCATGATTACATCCTATTAATATTGATATTTTTATAGTAATGTGACCTTAGTTTCTACTATAACTCAATTACTCAACCCGCGTGGATTCAAAGTTCTCATCAATATAAATTAATTAATTCCAAACAGAAAGTCCGGTAAACCTGAGTTCCCTTAGCTGTCCTATTTCTTTATCATCGAATCTCTAGTGATAGTCACACCCTCATCCAAGTTTAAAATTCTCGTCAATACAAATTATTCAATCCCAAACACATGGTAACTGTTGTAAATCGTTGAAGAGTTCCCTCGACTGTCTTTCGTCTCCAGACCTTCACGTAGTGCTTTAAAATACTTACTGAAAAAATTAACAAACGCACTTGTCGTCCCTGCGATTTTCAAAAGTTCCTCTCGGTTTACCTAAGATGCCATTATCAGAATCTAGTTTTTTTATCACGGAACCACCCTTCGAATATCTTTCTAACAGAAAATAATCATCGAAATTATCCGCGAACTCAAAAAACAATTTTACAGTCGAATTGAGAAACCTCCTTTTTTGAAATTGCTCGTAAAATACTCGCAATAATATTCTCATATGTATAAAAGAAATTATGAACATCTAAATTATAGTTTCGTTGTTACTCATAAGTTCATTTTTATAATCATAAGTTTCGTTTTATAATTGTAAGTTTCGTTCTATAATCATAAACTTCGTTTTACAATCATAAGTACCGTTTTATTACCCATAAATTTCGTTTTATTATCCTATTTTTTATGTTATCCTATTTTTATTTAACTTATAATGCTGAATTCACCGAGGCGGACAGGGAAACGGTGGCTGAGCTGGTAGAGCCACGGTACGGTTTCCCTGTAGTCGCGGGTTGGAATCTATATTTATATAAACTTATAATAATATAGTGTTGTATTTCTAAAAACAATATCAAATATTTAGTCCTAATTGACTGAACCGCCATCTAGTAACAGAAACCAAGACGTTTTTAATAGTGCACTCTAGTGGTTGAAAGATAAGACTTTTAATTCAATCCAGATGTCGTTACGAAACACGGAATGTATCGTAAATTGTCTAAAATGTGAAGTTTGGACTTTGAAGAAACATGAAAACTGAAAATATCTGCAACGATTTTAGGAGTCTTATTAATTTGTTTTCGTGTTGCTATCAAAAATCACCTAAATAATATAAAGCATCTATATATTCAATATACGTATATTTTTTTTTCATATAAATTTAAAAAAGTTTTTCAGACGAACTTGAAATAAAATGATTTTAGATTTACATAATTGCTGTCGTCTTTAGCTTTAAATAAATATTTTAAATGTTGCAATAAAGGATAATAAATAGCTACATATAAATATATTTTTCCTTTATAAATAGTTGGATTTTGGCTGCTTTATTATTGAAAAAGCAATATTGTGCTATCTCTTTCTCTCTCACAGAGTTTAGTATAGGCCCTCCCCCGCGCACCCCAGCATTTATTTTCTTTAGGTGCGGTTGCCCCGCCCTACCTCGTCTCTACTATATAATGTTTCCATTGCAGCACGTTAAAAAAGTACATGAGGAAATATTTAGTATAAATGTATTATTATGACATCGTCGGGTATACCAAGGAGCACAATGTTTTTACATCATTCTGCACATTTAAACTATTGGTTAGGAAGTTTAATTTACCTTTAATTGACTTATATTAAAACTATGTAGTATATTTAAGATCATTTGAATTATTCTTTGTTAGTCTAACCTACCCTCTAAATCATATTTACTATATATTTATTTTATCAGAACAAATTACACATATTGATTTAACCACTAAGTCAGCAAATTATTTGATTGCGTTAAGGGTGTTAAACAACGATACAAATACCTACATAGAAATACGTGTTATAAATACCTACTGAGAATATATTTAATAAACGTCCAAACCCAGAGATATGGACATCTATGTTCATCACAAACATACCTATCCCTGTCGGGAATCGAACCCATATTTTATCCATATTTTATGTACCTATTTTATTTTTACCATAATATCTTATGTATTTCTTAAAACGAGTTAAAAATAAGTAGTATGGATAATCTATAGAAAGTTAGATAATTATTTCTACTGATAAAACAATAAGTAGTATAATTAACAAAGTCATTATTATAAGATATTATTCAATCCTGTGTCTAAAATATTGTACGTTATCGCCTTTACAATGGGAATAGATTCTTCGATTCTCGGTAATCGCACGAAGTCGTAAACAGCCCGCTGCGGCCTCGCGTTTCGTTACAATCACATCGACCAATAGCGAACGTATATCGCGTCATATCACGTCATTTTCGTCCAATGAGATGTCTGGATTATCACGCAACAACTAAAAATAGCTTATCTGAGTCATGGAATATAAGCAGTGGTTGTTTCTTAACAATGTTTAGAAACAAGTGGAACGTCGTCGTCGGTGGTTGTGTGTTGCCGCGTGACAAAAGTTTTCTTCGTGAAGTGAGTTCAGTGATACCGAAGAGTTCGGTGCTAACACATGGTTCGCCAATCCGGCCACGGGATGGAGACCACATTTTATGACGAGCAATATCCCGTTAGCGGCCCCGTGGATAATTTGAAACGGTCTTTGACATTAGATTTGGATTTCGGGAGAGGCGGGAAGAGGTTACGGGGAGGCGCCCCCGTTCTTTCCTCCCCAGACCTACAACTTCTGAAGTTGGGGTCTCCAGAATTGGAAAAGCTTATCATGCAAAACGGTATGATAACAACAGCAACACCTACGCCCGGAGGGGCAGTGTTGTTCCCCACAGTGAATGCTCCAACGGAGGAGCAAGAAATGTACGCGCGTCCATTCGTCGAGGCGCTGGACAAGCTGCACCATAACCATAACGAACCACCACCGCCGCACGCGCGTCGTATTTACGCAGACCTAGACCGTCCGCTAGAAAGGTACCCCACGCCTGTCGTTAAAGACGAGCCTCAAACTGTACCCAGCGCGTCCAGTTCGCCGCCGCTGTCACCTATAGACATGGATTCGCAGGAGAGAATAAAATTGGAACGCAAAAGACAGAGGAATAGAGTGGCCGCCTCTAAATGCAGGCGGCGAAAACTCGAGCGTATCTCCAAATTAGAAGATAAGGTGAAATTATTGAAGGGCGAGAATGTGGAGTTGGCGCAGATGGTAGTCAAGCTTAAGGATCATGTTTCCCGGCTGAAGCAGCAGGTGCTGGAGCACGCTAATAGCGGCTGCCACATCGACACGCACTTCTGATCGCGCTGCCGCTGCTGCCGCTCCCCACATTCCATGCTAGTCGCGCCCGCTCGGACGCAGCATACAAAGCGATTTGTGATCTTAATTTTATCGTGTAATATATAGTTAACTCTAGTGTTTAATAAGGTGAAGCTACGATAAGGATGCTGTGTTAAGTTTGAGAGGTTGCGAGTTAAAACAAACCTCCGCTCGAGTGACGATACTCAGTTAGTTGGCTTTAAGCGAAGGATGTACTTAGCGCGAGTCACAAGTTAGCGTACATTGTAAGTCGCAGATATGATTTTCCTTGTATCAGTATTGCGTTGTCTCATTTAGCATAGTATAGAAACTAGAAAGGATAATCGTGCAACGTCATTCGACTGCAGACTGTGCGAGGTTGAAGCGACGTTGCCAGTTCGGAGGCAAATTTCCCGTTCCAGCGACGTTGCCGTATTTGGCTTTATTTGTGTTTGCATTGTTCATTTGCAGTGTAATTCCTTAAAAAGGTTAAATTAAGTATATTTTTCATAGTATTCGTATGTACTGAAGTTGTAAACTGAGACATGTAGAGTTATTAAAAACGAGTGCGAAAGGGAAACAAAATTATAATTTGAGCTGGCAACGGCGCATCACACAAGTCACGAGCGGATGTTCTGTTAATTAAAATTCCGCCTGCGCCGCCCTCGCGGAATGGCGGCCATGTGTTCGGCAGTCGGACGTTCCGAATCACGTTTTGTTACACAAGGTTAACATTTTTCATAACCGGCGCCTCGATGCCTAATAGGTGATAGGTTGAACAACAACACATCGCTTGTGTGAAAGACTGTGTGAAGACTGACAGACAGCGTTTGCGACAGTGCCTTGAGTGAATGAAAATTGAGATTTGAGATGCATCAGTTTTGTAGTCTCTGAACTGACCCGGTGCTCTTTTAAGGTCTTGTAACGCGAGGCCGTCCGATTAAAAGTGTGATGAACGAATGGATGTTTCGTAAGAATCATTACCGAAAGATGAATGTCAGATGTATTTATTTGTGAGAATGTTTATGCTAGGATGAAGTAGCAATCTCGAGTGCCTACGCTTTGTAAACAAAAGCCTATATCTACGTTTTTATTGTTTTTGTTACCATTAATGTGCTACAGTAAAATTGTTCTGTACCATTGTCTTCTATAGGTTATTGTAAGAAATATTATACCATTAACAAGTTACTTTGTTATAGACTATATGAGGGGACTTGCCGTCGGAGTGCTATGAGTATATGGATTTATGTAAATGTTAAATTATATTAAGAGTTTGATAACGGCACGTCCACCTTTTTGTATTATTTTTATACAAAATGATTCTTCAGAATGTTAACAATAATTTGTAAGTTTATAATGATAAAAACAGTTATACTAAAATAATATATTTTTATGAATTTAACAAAGAATATTGTTTTATACAAAATACGTATTGTATGATAAAAATGAATGGAAAGAAAATAAATTATGAAGATTATTATACCATTATACATTTTTTTATTTACATCATCAATGATTCAGTGATCTATTTTAATTCCCTTTTCGATTTGAAACCTTATCCTTG
Organism: Napeogenes inachia; assembly: GCA_959347355.1. Lineage (NCBI taxonomy): Eukaryota > Metazoa > Arthropoda > Insecta > Lepidoptera > Nymphalidae > Napeogenes > Napeogenes inachia. Next base: position 10,922,033 of record OY365804.1, on the reverse strand, counting down.
TCAGACTTATCCCATAAACTCTCGTGTTATTATAAGATTATGACATAATATTGTACACATTGTTATGTAATGTTTATAAAACAAGATGCCAGAAACTATTTTTCTACAAATCATAACATTGATGACCAATAATAGAAACTAGATCGACATGGTTATCATCTTTGTGATAACAGATGTAACATTACGTCAGACATGTTACGTAACATCACCTGAAGATGAATGAAAACATTTTTGAATATGCAGGAATATAAACAAAATATTTGATAAACACTTAAAAAAATATAACTAATTTAAATAATTCATGATTTTTTTTTACCATTGCTTTTTAAAAAGTTGGATCTATAGTGTCACTCATTAATTTCATTCATTCAAAAAGTTTAACGTTACAAAATGGAAAATATGTAGTAAAATTTTTCACACAAATGAGAATAAAATACCTATTTAAAAATATATTCCAATTCACTATATTTATTCCATTGGATTTGAATTTTGAAGTACTACACTACATACACAAAGCCGTCATTGATAATCAAGTATTTATTAAGTAAACTAGCAGACTCGGCCACGCGTTGCTGTGGTTGCTAAGGTTTTGGATAAAATTCAAAATTCAAAATTCAAAATATCTTTATTCAAGTAGGCATTTACACGCACTTTTGAATCGTCAATTACATTAAATTGGTCAGTATAGTCAGTCTGTGAGTAAGCTACCACCAGCTCGGAATGCTGTTCTGCTGAGAAGAGCTGGCCAGAAACTCAACAGTTGCTCTTTTTAAATAAAATTTAACAATGTTTGACTTATAAATTATAACATCAACCCTGCAAATGAGTCAATTTTATTTATTTTATAAACTTAAATGCAATTTTGGAACAACTAGAACCGTCGCAATCAATCGGAAAAGAAGCCCAATGATTTCAGGCAACGAAAATTAAATAATAATAACAGTAAATATATATATAAATCTTCGGCCTGCCACACAACCAGTCACCGCAAGCAGCACCCGTTCACGAGTATAACACAAGAGCCAGCCATCACCCCCTTCGCACATATTTGAGGGAGGGAGGCAACCCGACTCCCGATGCTACCGCAAGTAGTGACTTCTAAGGAATCGGTGTGATGCAGAAGGCCGATAAAGCAAAATTAATTTACAACAAAAAACAAATTGCGGAGATTACTAGCTATTCGCAATACAATACAGATTTATGACCCAAGATTTATGATACAATGACCCAAGTTCCACACATTTCGATCAACCAAAAACTCTTGAATGTTATAGTAAGATTTATTTAATAATATACTTTTAATTTTAGATTTGAAACCAAGAAAAGGAAGATCTAAGATATCTTGTGGAACCTTATTATATATGCGTATACTCAAGCCCATGAAGGATTTCTTAACTTTTTGAAGTCTAAATTGAGGCGTTACGAGCCTATTTTTATTTCTTGTATTGATAGTATGTCTGTCGCTGTTTTTTTTATAGTCATTTAAATTTTGGCGTATATATAGTAAGTTATTAAAAATGTATTGAGAAGCGACCGTAAGAATACCGATTTCTTTAAAAACTTCTCTTAGGGAGTCTCTAGCTTTTAAGTTACAAATAGCCCGTATAGCTCGTTTTTGTAAAATAAATATAGAATTAATTTCGGCAGCGCTGCCCCATAGTAAGATACCGTAAGACAATATACTGTGAAAATAACTAAAATAAACGAGTCGGGCCGTATTAGCGTCTGTTAATTGTCTTACTTTTTTAATTGCAAAGACGGCTGAGCTAAGTTTGCTTGCGAGTGTCGAGAGATGGGGGTTCCACTGGAGCTTTTTATCTAAAGTTATACCTAAGAAAGTTGTCGAGTCAGTCAGTTCTAGCACTTCATTGTTAAGGAATAAACTACAATCTTGACTTTTTACATTAGGAAGTGTAAATTCCATGCATTTAGTTTTCTTAGTATTTAATACCAAATTATTAATTTCAAACCAATGAAGAACACGTGACAGAGCACAGTTAACTTTGTCAAAATTAGGTTTATTACGATCAACTTTAAAAATAAGTGAGGTATCATCAGCAAAAAGTACAATATACCTATTACATTGTAGTAAACTATTTAAGAAGTCACGGTATTAGAAAAAATAAAATTAAAATTAAAAAAACCCCCGACCGCTAAGTAAAGGAAAAAAATTAAAATGCAAGTAAATTTATCAAGGCCAATAACGAAATAACAATATTTTGATATAAAATAATATTGTGACTTAAAATTAAGATGTAAGTTATCCTATGTTTCAAGTGGGATCAAACTACACACGGTGTGCAAATTTGATTAAAATCGGTTAAGTAGTTTAGGAGTCCATCGCGGACAAACAACGTGACACGTAATTTATATATATTAAGATTATTTGTAAAATTAGTTGATGGTGAATTTTTATATTTTCATTGTATTATTGCACTAGACTAGAATCTAAATGCTGTGCAAGGCTTTCTTTGTTAGTGACGACTAAAAAGAAGTTGTACATTGTAAATGTCCATAAATACTTAGAGTTATTAAAGTCACGTATATTGGAGGATGCACTAGAACTTGATCTAGTTAATATGTATTTGATAAGATCTTTGAATATCGGTCACCGTAGTCTGGAATGGCCGACCTACGCATTGTTCATACGAACAGTATTTACAAACAAACTGTGTTGATAGTTTATCCATTTCTCTGTTAGTAAAACATACACCTGTAACAAAACATTGGAATAATCTAGAAAATATATACAATGCTTATTAGGATTTCGGTTTTCTTTTGATAATGTTAGTGTTATTAATACATATACCTATCTACTTGTTCATCTAAATTGCATTAATAAAATGTTTATGGTAATATAATATTGTTACATAAAATTTATAAAACCGTAAGGGTTTTTTTACTGATCTTGGTTCTACCAAATCTTACTACCTATATGCAGTGTTTCCAAGAAACGATTCCGAAACAATCATTGGACAGTTTCTTTGAATTTAATGAATATAAAGAAATGTCTTGATTACAAAAAAAAAAAAACAAATTACTGTATTTTCCAGAAAGTAATCAAATAAAGAAACGGACGATGTCAAAAACCAATACTAAAAATATGTACAAAAAATCACAAAATTCAAAGGAACCGTAAAGTAAATATAAATAGATTTTTATATTGTTCGTGTATTGGACGGGTTCCAGGGAGCCGAGTGTGTGCGGTCGTCCTAGGCCCGTGAGTCATGGCGGTAAAAAAATCCTGCCACAGAATAAAAAGTAATGAGCTGCCGTTGAAAGAAACAATATTGTTTGCGGCAAGGTTCGTAGAAAATAATTTAAAGCTTGAAGTCAGTTTTTTTTACTAACTAATCAGGTATGAGGTGAAATAAAGAAATTATATATGAAGATATCTATGTTCTTTACATGTACTAATTACCGAGTACACCGATACCATTAAGTTGTCATTTTTATTGTTAGAAAAATAAAGTACATATGTATATGTATTTATATATAAACGAGCTGAACCATTTATATGTCAGCGGGTAATATAATATCGTAAAATTTCTCCAATTATAAGATAGGTATATAGTTTTCCTTTACTGATCATTCTCTAATAGAAAATATCGTATACTAATAATACCTATAACCTTTCTTAAGAAATGTATCAACTAATTCTTCATCTATTTAATTATTTTTGCCTTTTCTGAATACCCTGAATATATTTTATTTTTTCATTACCTATACCTTATTCAAGTTACGACAATTACAATTGTTTCGTTTTAATAATACTACGTCATATCGATATATACCGTTCAAAATCAATGGCGGCTGTCCAATACCGCACGTGCCGGTCGCCATGATATCATAAATCTATTATATTCATTGCAATAGCCATGGCTAGTCAAAGTATAAATAGATTATATAATGAGAATATTAGTTAATGGTTGAATGTAACAGAAGTGATTATAAAATAACGCTTACTAATCACTCGGCAAATACGCCCTCAAGTACCGAGAAGTATATTATTATTATGATTGAACAATTGCTTTACTAAGTACCAATATATTGTATAAGGGGTCATTAACCTGTGTTCTAATGGGGAGATAATATTTCTGTTCACATTAAGGGTAACCTTTTAATTATGTATTAGTATTGTAATAAGAAATCAGGTTAATACTTACAAAAAATAATAATAAGTCCGGCCATAAATAAAAAAAACCTATTATAAGCTACGTTGACAGGACTTCCATTAAAAAAAGTTAAACATATTTCAAAGAAACCTCTTTGGTTTTCGTAAACAGCTATCGCTTTCTATAGATTTCACAACGACGCCGCGGAAGGCCGGTCCTGTCAGTTGTCTGACACACTTTCTTTCATTGTTTACATGCTTTTAGAGTCGTTATCATGTTTGTGTTGGTCAGATAATGGTAAATTATTGTAACCCTTACAGGATAAGTTTCTGCTGTTTATTTAACAATGAATGGGAACAACGTAATTATCTTTACTTTATTTTGTGGGTTATTTTTCTTTTTTATTTCAACTACTTATTTAAAAAAAAAAGTTTTCTAGAACTTATTGTTAGTATTTAGTAAATACATAATACCGTTTTGGTTTAACGCGTACCTACAAAACCTAAACATCAGTCTTTTAAAATTCCCCAAATACCTAGGTACCTAATTAAAAATATAAATTTACCCACTAACTTATCTCCTGAGGATTAATAAATGGTATGTTAGTATGAAAGGGAATAAAGATCATTAACAGTCTTAATGGTTAAGAAATATGATTTTTATCTTAGTAATTTTAATAAAAAAAAAATGAAGAAACAAAGAAGTTTTTTTTATGTATTGTCTTACATAAGTAATACTTTAATAAACTCAGCGTTGAATATAAAATATAATCCTTTATACACTGTTATATTAACTCTGTCGTATCAGTTGAGGATTGTTCTTTGTTCACTTATAACACAAAGAAATCTGTACGTGATCAAGCATGTGTGAGTACGTGCAGTAGTGTGCGTTACCGTCTTCATCGGTTAGTTACAAGAAATGCAATTACGGACAATCGACCCCAAATATAATATGTATTTAAATTATTTAATTTAATGTTCTTGTATCAAGTTCATATTAAGATTAGATTTTTATGTTATGAGATAAGATTTTCATGTTTTAACCAAGTATACGGCTTATTTCAAGCATGTGTAATTTTTTTTTTAAATTTTAAATTGGTATGATATTAAGATTCAATAATGCCTAGAAAAATTTAATTATAAAAAACTCAATTCCAGAGCGCACAATAGCATTTAACTGAAACGACGACCCTGGAGTCAATGACACTTACCAAAAATATTCTAACAAAAAGAATGGGAGACATCACTCATTGTCAGGCCCGCACCATAAGCGTCCATAAAATATACACTTACTGACTTACATGACGCGTTTATTTGTGTGTGAATGAATATTTTGTTTTTGTTTTAATATTTTTTTTTAAATTGTAAATTGCATGTATTTAAACGTCCATATACCTAATAAAAACACTACCAATTCATTTTTTGTAAAGAATCTTTTATTTTTAATAATTAAATTCATATTCTCACAAAACCGCTAACAATAAATTATCATGGCCTGTCCTTATACGTTAAGAAACCTTAATATTATAATAATAACATGTTATTAAGGTCAGTAATTTTTTATTACCTTTCTCGAATATTTTTTTACACCTATCTTATACACATGTAGTATGCAAGTATACTACATGTTTATGCTTGTCGCTACAGGTCCCATAATGTTAATGCAGAGACAGATTATAGACAGAGAGTCTTATGGACAATGTTTCTACGACTATGCATTACATGACTTCAATGCTTATTATACTGATTAGCTTGGTCACATGGTCTCGCACCACTTAGTCCAGATACATGAGGATATTTATATTTAACATGATTGCCAAAGGGCAGATCTCTCTGCTCTCCAAAATAATGGAGAGCATTAAAAACCACTAGCTCCTGGCTTACCTTCAGGATTACCAGGTAATCAATAATGGCAAAATGACTTACACCATGGTTGATCAAGTGGCGATCTTTTAGTGTACTCTCCGAGTGCAGCTATTGAAAGAAAGGGAGAATCGTGTATGGCACAATACCCTTCTTTCAAGCTTCCTTCTTAGGGGGCTTTTCGACAGCTTATATTTCCTCAGCTCTCTGACTAGGCGGTGATTAACCGCCTCATTGGTCGAGTGGTTAGCGCAGACGCCTAACGGATAGCGATGCAATGGGGCTCGGGTTCGATTCCCGACAGGGGCAGGTATGTATGTGATGAGTATAGATGTCTGTATTTTTGGGTTTAGACGTTTATTAAATATACTCTCAATATTTATAATGTGTATTTCTAAATATTCGTATCATTGTCTAACACTCTTAGCACTAGCAAATAATTTGCTTACTTAAGGGTTAGATCAATGTTTATCCCGTGATATTATGATTATTATTAATATTATACAGTCGTTATCGATTGATTTTTCTCTGACCTCAAGTCCGTGAACTCTGGTGTTCCCCAAGGCTGCATGCTATACCCAACACTGTTCCTTCTGCATGTCATTGATACTATGTTGAATATTAATTGTTATGCAGACAAAAGTACTGAGGACTTTTTGTTTTTGAGTCCGTATGTGCTTATGTCTAAACCAGCGGTGCAACTCTCGCAACATTTTTATTATTGTTTTTAGTTACAAGCTCTGTGCTTTTATCGGGGTTCAAACTTATCCTGCCTTTCGTTGATATTGTATAATTCTACATTTTATTTTTTGCTTTAACTATGTATTTATATCTTATTACTTATACTTACGTGCAAGACTGTCTTGGAATAACGTTGGTAAATTCCGAGAGAAAATTGTATCGTCTGTTAAAATATCTTTCTTACCATTCTCTCTATTCATCATTCTCTTTATTACCATTTAACAAATTTAAGAGAATAACTAAGAAACGTTTGTGTGCCAAAGGATACTACAATGTATCTGAATACTTAGAGGATAATGAACCGTGGGTATAAAGCGATCGCTGCCAAGCTACTTCAAGATTATTTACTATTGTAATGTATTTATGTAATTTAGAATTTAAGTATTAATAAATACAATAAAAATCATGACAATCCTGCTGAGTTTCTGTCGCCAGCTCTTCTCTTATTTTTCCGAGTTGGTGGTAGCTTTGATAATGAAAAAATGTTTTGTATAAAACTTATCTTCAATAACGATTTTTGATTTGATTTCTTCTTTATAAGGATTCTCATATCTAATAGTGATAAAATATGTCTTTCAAGAAATCTAAGATTTTTTGAACTACTTACAAACAAAATATTTTTTAAATTTTAAAATGAAAATTTTTAGACTTCATGGTATCTTTAGTTATTTAACACATCTTAACCTTATTTATAGCAGACACGCAGGATGAAAGAGTCGTTAATACCTAAAGTACTAGCCAAAGTTTTTTTCATTTCTATTGAACTTAAATTTGTGAGGAGGAATCGTTTTCGAATTTTTCCATTTTTTTTGAGATATAAGAAAACGCGAACTTATAAACAGGAATTAGCAAATGATAAATTAAAAAAATATATTTAACTGCATATAAAACAAAAATTGTATTATTACCACGTCTTAACACCTGTGGTTAGTATCTAGTATTTTTATCAGAAAGATTTATTGTCAATTGTTTAAACAATTTTGAAACTAAAATTTGATTTCAATATCTACTTAGCATACAATTAAGAATCATGGGATGTGTTTATTGAATACAATAGAACTGCTGTGATGTATTAGCAATGAGGTTTTATTATTTAGACCATCTTGTTTTTTTTTTAATACAAATAAAAAGGTACCTTTCTAATGGTTTTAACTTTTCCTTGTATTGTTTTGATCAATACCTACTTTATAAGTGTAAAACCCCTAAGATATAATAAATATAGTATAACCAGCTGTAAAAGTAAACTGAACTAATAAGCAAGTAGGTGCATTATAAGAACTTGTATGTCGCGATAATCGGACTGATGACCTAGGTCGTTCACCCCGGGCTGAGCCAATACAATACCCCCAAACTTAGCATTGGCTCCCTCCAATGAAACAAAGGATGGTTTATGAGCATATGTTAACTGGAGTTTTAATTACTTTTAAGTTGTTTGTTTTTTCCAGATGGATAAATTTAAATTTAGAAATAAGAATTAAGCATAACTAAATATTTATTTCTTTATTAGTTAAGGGAAAATAGGGATCAGGGGATTTTTAAAATAAACTAAAGTAGTAGACAGTTGTGATTGTAATTTTTTCTCCTGGGAACCAATGTTCTTTTGCCGGGATAAAAAGTACCTAGCTGTCCTTAGGAGATCTCGGTCTATTCATGTGCAAAATTTCAAACAAATCCAAGCTCTTTGTGTGAGACCAAACTCCAACCATTCAAATCGAATATATTGTTACTAGGACTGGTAGATACGAAAAAAAAATAATTGAATCATAATGACAAGAATTTCTACGTTATCGACTTCATTTCACCGCCAGCTTCTGACGTGTGATCTGATAATACTGTAATCGCACGAACCTACAGATTATGGTTCAAATCCGTAAATATTTGCTGCAAGGTGTCTTATCACTATTCTTATCTCGGTACGTGCCTAAAACACATTTTTATATTTTACAATCTCAGTGTTTAGGAATATTAACATGTTGCTAGAGTTCTGTATACATTTTTATTTTCTGAAGTTTATTGTCAATAGAAACGAGGACAAAGATTTTGTCAAAAATCCGATAAAAAGACCTGTCAGTAAATTCAAGGCTAAAGAATGTCAACATTGAGGTTTCTACATTCTACAGAGAGATAGAAAAAAACACTTCGACAGTGAAGTGAAGGAATAACCATTTTGTAATATGTATAAATTATTTAAGAATATTTTTTTTACAATTGCCAACCAAATAAATACGTGAATACAAGAATTGAGTACCGTTGCAAATTTTATAACAACCAATGAGGTCTGCGGTGGTAAGTTTCCTTAAGGGGCAAGCGTGGGCGAACAACCTCGGCTTTCTCTGTTCGCGAATTTGGTCGCGAGGAACCTGTCAGTCCTTTAAGATTTTATTTCTTTTAAATAAGTGTTTAACTGGCGTTTTTTGGAATTGTCGTTTTCTCTTTAAAATTCATTGTATAAGTTAAATAGTACAAAATTTAACAAGTAGTTTCAGTTATTTCAGTTTATTACGATATTAAATCTTGGAAATTAAGTTGATTTAAGAGCAACAAAGGACAGGCCTTATAGCATTTATTCATAATTTGTTGTGTCAAGATAATAGAGAAATTCAATTATATGACGAGTTATTTGTTATACCTATATAATTAAATTCTGTTTAGGTAGAATCTTGAATCCTGACTAAATTAATTTACACTGTAAGGTTTTAGCATTTTTTCAAATTTCGTTTTCTGTCCTGAAGTAGTAAAGTTAAATTACTTTTAAATAATTTAGAAATCCGGCATCGGTGTTCGACAACATTACAATTAGATACGGAATAACAGCTGATGGTATCAAACAAAGCAGCAACAAATGACTTGAGGAAAGTCGGAAAATATTGATGAACATTTGTCATATTTCATAGTAATTCAAATAATATAAAGTCCTTATTTCCGCGAACGTTTTTATCAGATACGAGTTGCCAGTAACAAGTCGTTATCATAAAAGAGTATTTGATAATAATACTTCATGGTAACATTCAACTTACTTTTTCCTTACACACGTTTAATCATTCACTCTTGTTATGGACTGCAATGATATCTTGGAGACCAGAAAAGTATTCTTGAACAATATGGCGTCAGTAAAAGCTATTGATATAAAACAAAACAGTATAATTTATTAAAAAAAAATTGCATCATCTTCTTACCGAAAAACTTTTGCCGAAACCTCATTTTTATTTATTAATTTAATCTTTCACCGAATTTCGAAACCATAAATTAATCAATAGCTCAGACTGAAACGAATTTCAACCTATAAATTAAATGTTAGTAAGCCGTATTATAATTACAAGTAATCAGGTACCGGTATATATTCTAGAATCTAGACAATAGCAAAACTGGGACAGCCATTTTGTCTCGCGGCGGTCGGAAGTGACCCCATTCTAAAACTTATTGCACAAGCTCTTGTTATACTTATACATATAAACAATATATAATAAGGTAAAACCTTACCTGAAAAACCCGTCCATTTAGTACGAAATGCTATTGAATTTAAGGAAAAATGACATTAAATATTTCCCGCGTATTCAATTGTCATTATTATTGACATTAGTATTTAGTAGGTACCTGCTATTATGTATAAAGATTGTAGGTAATACTTCCAGTCTGAGAAATAGGGCAATGATTTTTTTATAAGTAGCCTTGCTATTGACAAAGTATAATCATATAATTAATATACAATATCTGTATGAGTATAATTGACACTATTCCATAGAGAATAGATGGCAAGAAACTTTTAGGTCAACTAACTTTTAACCTGACTGAATAGATTAGTCTTAAAATAATTGTACCAGTCTGCTTATATACTATCAATTGAACAGACAATAGTATTTGATTAGTTAAAACAAATGTTCCTTGTAGGTACAACATTAAGAACTTATCATTTCTGTGAACTATGAGTGTTCTTATATCTTATCTTTTTAACAAAGATATTAAGAATTTTAAGCTAAAAATCTTTTAGAATTGCATAAGCTTTTAGTAACAAACTAAGATTAAGAGATTGTGTTGATTTTTGATGTTGTAAGAAAAGTTATTTAAGATAACATTTATCTTGTCATTTGTATTAATGTCATAAAGCTACTGAACATACGAAAAGCGATGGAACCCTGAAAAAATATAAAATTTATAGTTATAAAGATATGTATTATGTATTAACTTATAATTGTTGCTTCGCACTAATAGTTATTGAGATTGGTGTAGGGGATACCGGGGATGGTTGTGACAGGGGTAAGTAGTTACAGTGACAATAGCGTCCGACCAGAGAATGCTTAAGTGACGTTAAAAAGAGTTAAATAACGCCGCCCCTATCTGCTCGTTAGTGAGAGATCCTGGCAGGCTGCGGTCTCTTTCTGCGAAAACGTAATGATGCAGAAGGAGGCCGCGGAGCGGGTCAGAGAGATTGACGCCTCCTCTGACTTGCTCCGGCGCAGACGTACGGGGGCAAAAAGGAGACGGTTCGCCCACCTCCTCCGTCCTCCGTAAAGATGGGGTCACCAGCCGGATGTCGGGGGACTTTCGGCTGGTTAGTCATCAAAATGACCCCATACTTATGAGGGGTGGCCTTCGTGTGAGCGAGGTCACCCACATTCGTGCCGGGGCTCGGATGGAGTCTCATCTGGGCCTACCGCCGGGGCAAGGTGGCGAATGCTAACGCGACCCCATCTTGCTCCACCGTAGCGGAGAAGGACTGCTCACACGTGGGGTTTTTAGCCGGTACAAGTCCGGCATAACTACTCTGGTACCCCCGTGTCAGAGTGGTATCCATGAGGATTTTCCCCAGGCACAAAAAAAAAAAAAAAAACGCCGCCCCTATCAGCTCACCTCCCGCAGTAGCCTGTGGCTCCAGGGTTCTTATAGAAGGAGCACGGGAGTGTCGGTAAAAAAAACCTACGTTTGTAACATTTTCTATTATACGTAATATTGGTCTACAACCTGTTTTTGAAGTAATCAAAGATGTGTCTAGTGTTATTCTTGCGTCCTATCGCTTTCTTTTTGCGTTTTTACAGTTATATTAATTAGTATTTTTTTTAGGCGTTGGGATTAAAAGTGACATTTGCTTGGGGCAGGTTGTGACATGTGATACGGTTTATCTTTTCAACGAATAATAGAAGAAACGACTAATTCAATGATAGAAAATTGTCTTGTTACGACACAGAAGATAGAGACCGAAAATCCGTCTCACAAACTCATCATTCACCCATAACGATACTATATCAGAAAGCAATATCAAAATTTTTACACAGTTGCTAGGCATTCTAAAGTTTTTGATAATTCTTTTCTCCAGAAACCATTAAGTCTTATACTAAAGCAGCTGCTAAGAAACGAATACCTATAACACGTAAAACTCGTAAATCCTCTATCGTGACTGATACTTCGAAAAAAATGCTTTTCCATTGCAACAGTAGAAGAAGTCTGATATAGAACCTAAAAAAATAAAATTAGTTAAAGAGTTAAATAAAAAATCATGTTCAAGAAAAGAAAACCATAGAAGCAACTAAGAAAATTGCAAATTTCCCAGCAGTAAAAAAGAAAGGTATTATGTAACAAAAGGTATAATAGGTACTAAGAAAGCGTAGAAGATGAATATTTTGGTCTGCTATGTTGTAACCCATTTAATTTTAAAAACAATCTGGTACGTATAGGTAGTGTGTTGTGAGTAAGAACTGGTCACATGTAATATAAAAATATTCTTAATAATAATGTCACTTCTAACCCCAGTCCCCCCTACTAGTTGGATGTAACCAACTCACAATGATCGTGTCATCGTGTATTGGTATGACAAACAAACATACATCACATAAATATCAATAGTTATAATGAAATACAACATTATTATCAACATACTCATTATTATACAAGTACAAGTTTTGACATTACGAACTATGACAGTTTACCAAATGGTAAAAAAAAACATGGATTTATTACACTCTTTATGAATATTCTATTGACGTAATTAAAAATCAGTTAAAAAATATATTATATAGGATAATTTATAGAATGACCCTAAATAAGTAAAGATAAATATAATTTTTATTTCTTAAAGTATATAATAATTCTGTTTTGAATTTACGATTTGTTGAACTGTCATATTTTTCGTAACGTAAAAACTGTTACTGCTGGTAGAGTAGTTGTATGTAAACTAGTCCTTATTGCACTATTATAGTTCAAATTCTACAATACTGTAATCGTTATAAAATAAAAGACTCTGTAAAGCGACAATGTCCTGTCGTAGTACATGTGGGTCAAGGCGGTGAGGTCAGACCGTGCCTTCAATTAGCTGCAACATAATAAATATATCTAATTACTTATCATGTACACTCGTATGTACTGTATAATTTAATATTCATACAAGTATATTAGAAAAAGAAAGTCAGTTTTTAAAGTATAGTTAAAAGTACAAGTAATTCAACAGTCTTCTAATTTTAAGCAAGCTACGTTTACGTTTAAACAACTGTACAACTCTTTTTAAATTTCGTAGTTCGTACATAATCATTAAAATATAAAATAATTGTCAATTGTTTCTTTTTTCTAAACAATAATCCAATCATAATAAAGGTGTATCGTTTATTAAAACGACTCTGTAGTATTTATTTTTTCCCATCACCTAATGGTAAGTAGTGTTGTCTCTGGATCTGCATATTTAATAGTTGGACTAGAATACAACGAAAATAAAAAAAGTGAAATATCCTAGTAGTGTACAATTAATTGTTCTTTCTGTAGACAACAGACCAGTGCATGATTCACATTCTCCGAACATAAACATAATTTAAAACAAATTAATAAAACAATAATGATATAATCATAAAAGCAGTCTTAACTATAAGGAACAAGGTGCATTATCCTGTAACAGTTCATTAGTTTATATTCTATAAATTATAGTTTGTACCGGTTGACCCATTTGGTAAGCCCAATGTGCTGCCGTATGATAACAAGAATAATTGGTAATTACTAATTAGATATTACATTAATATTTATTAATTAATTATTAAATACAATGTAATTTACATTTATTTAAGTTTCTTTAATAAATATTAGAACTAGGTACTATAACACTAATTAATAAAGTTTGTAAGGTTGGTATACAGTCTTATTTCAAAATGCCGGAAGAATATCTATTTTTTTAAATCGTGTGCACAAAGGCAACATGGTGGCTAGCTTCCTGCATACTATAATTAATCATAGCAAGGATGGCGTACTGCTTGTGTTTACATCTTTGAAGGTCATTGTAACCGTTAGCAAGTAACTTGAAAGTAAATATTGATATCTAAAGACTTATATTAGTTATATACGTTTATGTTAATAATATTTATTACATAATTATTATAGTTTATTGGTTATGGTATAGGATTTTCCGGTAATGAGTGCATAATATGTGTGTAAAATCATTGTTTCGTCTCTTCCCTCTCCTCTCAAAACTAATATATTTTTTACGTTAAGTATCTACTTAATTGAATTTTAAAGTATTTACTTTTAAATATTTTTTAGTCCATGTTGTTTCGCTGCTGACTGTACTATCTGTTAACAGTGACCTTGTCTAAAATATTCTATTTTAATCTTACAGTCAGCAAAGCTAGTGGCATCATATTATAAACCAGTTATAAAAATATTTATATTTTGTACGGTTTTTACATAGAAATTATCTATAAATAACTGAGTTTAAAAAGGTGTGATTTATTTTGCAATAAGTTCATGCATACAGTTCCTTAGTACCTATAGTTTTTAACAAAAAAATCATAACAACCATTACTCACAAATAATTAATTTGGAGAAATGATAAACAGTAGGTAAGCTGAATACTAAATTTGTGTCTCTGTCGCTATCCGTAAATATTTTTTTGTTTTCTTTTAATAACATGTCTTACAATCCTATTTAATTGTTTGAGGTCAGAGTCAAGATCCTTTCAAAAGTCAAAAGCCTTTGGTATATTTTAGTTGAGTGATTTTGGAGCTGTTTTCTTTTTTAAATTATTACATAAAAAAAATAAAATCTTTTAAAATCTATTAGTTTTGAAATAGTGTGTTCAGTCTATTGTTTCTTTCTTTGATACAATGATTCATATTAAATCATAATTATTGTTTTCGGAACTTAAAAACTTTATATAGGTACATTTGTAAAAAATACATTCATTATTCTTATGTTAGCATGTTTATTTTTGGAATAAACAGTAAATTTAAGTAATACGACCTCCGCTCAAATGAGTTCTGTAGCTGGTTTTGTAAAAAATACGCTAATTTATTTAGCAGCGTTTGTTTCGAACAAATAACCTTTACATAGCTCTGTATTTGATGGAAGAGGTAATGACCGCTTCTTAGATAAAAATAACTTTAACAACTACCTTATGTATATCGTCACATTTTAAATTTTATTTTCAATCACTTTAAATACACATGCATACATATATATAGACATATACACGTACACACACACATACACATGGGCGTACCCAGGTTCTGAGCTTTGGGGGAGGCCAGTCAGATTTCTTTAAAATATTTTTGTAATTTTGAAGCTGTGAGTTTAATTATCTGAGCATGGCTTAACAATGAAAAAGCAATAACTTGTGATTTGTTTTTGCCGTATCTCACCCCTATTAAAGATTTTACACTGTGTAGTGTTTGCGAGAAGTTTACCTAGAGAATTGTATTTGTCTATAATACATAGAGCTAATATGACAACTGAAGAGACACTTTTCTTGTCCCCCACTAACTTTCTTAGAAAGCTTTCCTTAACCTTCTGCAATGTTCATAAATCGCTTCTTAAACATTGAAATACTATTATTTATGTGTTTTTGAAACTTTGTTGATTTTATATTATAATGTAAAATAAGAATTTTAACTAACAGCAGAAGGTAGTAGAGAGGTGTGCGATGTCCAGGGGGGAAGGGACGGCTGCCCCCCCTTGCCGCCCCCTCGGTAGGTACACCTATGCACACACACATATAATTTAATTAACTTCTATACAATAATAAATCCTTTAATGCCTTTTTATATTTAATTTAAATATAAATAAATATATTTTTTATATTATATATATTACAATTTTTTTTTTAATAAAATTCAACTAAGATGCGTTTCTGGTTGGATAGTTAAAGGTTCTTTTAATTTTAAATTATATTTATAAATTTATATGTATATGGTTTGTACGACATTTAAGTAGAGTCACTTCCAGTTTGAGTACACATACATATATAAAAGTATATATATATATATTCTGTATATCCGCAGTTCGTCTGTAACGCGCTAATGGTTCTGTACATTCGAGGTGCTGCAACCATTTTTATTGCCGCTACAAATTGACGAAAACGTATGTTAGTTGTTCAGCTTAATAACTAAAGTTTTAAGAAGCGTTATTTTGTTTAGAATGTTGTTAGTTTAAAAAACCTTGCCTTGTTAATTTTTACAAATTTTTTACTTCTAGAATTCAATATTAAATTGTAAAGTATTCATTTAGCTATTTCAGTGTTTATTGTATCGGTCTTGATTTAAATATAAGATGATTCCCACGATGGCAAATTAAGACTTCTAAGAAATGTAGTTGCTACTTACAACATAAGATTGATTTGTTTGCAGCTTCTCTGATATGTAGCTTTAAATGTAGTTAATGAAACGGACTACTTTCCAAAAATAACTTTATTACAACTTCAGATATTTATTTACTTCACTTTAAAACAACCTCGGATATAGGACAATAATGTGTAATACATATTATATTTACTATATAGAGTATTTATATTAACTACACACATAAATAACATGGATAAAAAATATATTTCTTTAGGTATCCTCCTATACAGGTATGTTCTCCAGGCCTCCAACTATTCCAATACCAAATAGTATTACAATCGGCTCAGTGTTAAGCCGGTAGGTATAGCGTAACAGATAGACAGAGTTACATTTACTCTTATAGTATTATAACGCTAGTAACTCAATAATAATAAAAATTGAAATACATAAAACATACATTCTTAAAATATATTATGTATTTAATTTTAAACATTAGCCAAACTGTCCCAACTGGTGACTGACGATTAGGTAGGACATCATTTAACAATTCAAAGAGAAAATTATGGCGACTCAGTAGTCCCAACACTCCCAACCTTTCCAACACTGTCCGAGACCTTTTTTAATGTGCTCTTAGCAACCTCGTAAATATTACAAGATAACATTCCTCCCAATTACAGGTTACTTTACTAAATATCAAACAGGTGCAGTGCTAGCAGATGTAATAAATCACGTTCATCTTAGGATACTGTCACTATCCGCCATCTTAAAAACCTGTCAATAATAATATTGATACAAAATGGCGGACTGACAATAACATCGACTGTATAAACCCATAAGTTTTGGGTCAAACGTCAAACTTTTACTTCTTACATCATTTCTTAACGAAGATACAATCAAAACGGCTGAGTTGTTTCCTAACCATTCGATATTTATGTAATTCAAGCTATTTTAAACTCATTTCCATTGAAATACAATACATTTTTATTTGAACGAGAGAGAATTGTTCTACAAAAAAACCTGTCGTGAATGTGAGTCATTTTCTCAGAATCCTCAAGAATTTACTATCTATCCCCATCCGGTGCACTTCGTAGTAAGGTCACTGTCCAAAAAGTATTACAAAAATTATTTGTTTTCGTTCAAATTACCTTTCAATTTAGTTATTTAAATTAACTAAGTAAAATGGTTTCCTTTACGTTATTAAGTAACTAATAAACATTTACAAGTCCTATAAAATGAGTTAAGCCATCTAAGTTTTATGTGAATATTATTAGATAAAGACTAGTATATGCTGTTAATAACAAATAAATAATAATTATCATTATTCCTGTAATAACAATTTACACAAACAACTGATAATCCTCTTTTATTTTGTCTCTCTTCGGTTTTCCGTTTACATGATTTGCAAAACACAATGCATTTAAACGATTTTGATTCTTAACTTGTTATAATAAAAGTTTATTTGTTAATTATAATATAGACGATGTTTAGTGGTTAAACGTTTTACCACGTAGTAAATGTTTGTATTATGTTCAGTTTTATATGTAATTGATTTTTTCTTCGCAGTCAGCGTACGTGAGACACAGCACGGTTACATGTGCAGCGACTTGTAAAATGTAATATACTTATATGTTATGAAATTTAATTAATTTAATGTATAGATGTAGATAGATTTCAATCACTTGTAGATCTAAATAATCTCTTTGTATAATGTATATTTCGTATAATTTTAATGCCGGTAGACCAAAGATAGATATCATCATATTAAGGATACCGACTGTAATAATTAATTTTAAGTCCAAGTCTGTACAGGAAAATATGAATAGGAAAATGATACGATGAAGAGATATCTTATAATATTTAACAGTTCACACACCTCGCAGTTAAATGGCTAATAATATTTTAATATGAAAAACATAATAAATGTCTATACTGTGTTTTATGAATAACTTTTTTAAATAATTTAAATCCAAGAAACTATTCATATACCTACATAATAATGGCGGTTTATTTACTGTCATCGCAAGCACTTGTGAAAATAATATTTTTTAATGTAGGTACAATTTTCAACAAACAACTTTACCGTTAACATTGTGCAATATAAAGTAATAGTAATATCAGTTAATTAAATATATATATATTATTACAAACTTGGTAACAGACGGAAGGAAGTTACAAAACGCATTAATCTATTAAATAATGTTTAAACTAAGTGCTTATCTCAAATTATTTAATTATAATTACTTTATATAATATAGTAATATGCAATAATTTCAATGTATTGTGCAATTGTGTATAATGTATATAATACGTAATTTTAATAATAATACAGGTCTATGTATATATACTGTAGCAAGCTGACAGCAATTCCTACTTTGTTGAGCGTAGACCCAATTATTATATTCGTACATTTTGGGAAATTTTGTTTTTCGCTAATTATTCCTCAAGTGCATGACCGATCAATGATTTTTTGTTGTTAAATCATCGATTGCAGCATTATGCTATAAAATAAAAAAAACCGGTGACAATTGATTCAGTAGTTCAGGAGAAGAAGCATCAGGAAGAACGCATTGAAGACAACTACATGGGCTTCGCTCCTCGCTGCGCTCAATGTGGCTTAACAGAGTATACCTACAATAAGAACGCCTTGAGACGAACAATTATTTTAGTGTCAATGTTAGGTACTGTAATTGATGTGCATTGATACGTCCGATTGATAGATCATAATTACCTATAATTACTGTATCGTGTTTATCTTCTATGTTTAATTTTATTATTTATACATAGATAAAAAATATAATTACTCAATATTATCCGGCAAACACCATAATATTCTTTATTTTTTTTTTATAACTGGTAGGAACACAGTTTATGACAGTTCTCCCTAAAACATCTTCAAATAAAAATGTTAAAAAAACATAAATTTAAATATTATATTTTATTTTTATTATTTCTTTATACAATTGATGATAAACTTTCCAACTGAAAAAGTACTTGATGAAAGATGTTCCTATACAACTGGTTAAAATCTATTTATTTGATCCCAAGATAACCTTTACAGATCATTGTTGACTAGACCAGTCTGAAATCCTTTTATTACTAGACACCTAATGAAATGCTCGTAAATATTTATTTATTTCATCGACTAATCGAGGTTACAACAGCACTTTTCGACAGTTTTGTTTTGATTGTAAAACCTTGCCCAGTGCCCACCCACGTCTAGTACACCAATGTTAGACGAACAATGCACAGCATTCTGATCTTCAGCCCTTTGAAATAAAGAAACAAATTGCTTATTTTATATTATGTACATTTGAAGGCAAGGAATGCCGGTACTGTGTTATCGTGAACGGTGAGGAGTTACTCGTATTGATAATGTATAAGCTGTCCAAGGTTCTTATGATATTGTACTTTACCTGGTTGACAGATAAAATACTACATTTTATGTATTATATTTAATATTGACCATTGGACCGTGTTTCTAATCTTTTGGGTCAGAGGTATAAATATAATAAATTCGATTTTGGCAGCGATTTTGACTTTCGATGAATCGTATAAAATTTATTTTTTATTGCTCTAGGAATGATTTTAAAACCTCTTAAGAAATATAAAATAAAATCCTGATTTATTAAGCGCTCAATAAAACCTGTAGTAACATTTTCAGTTTAAGTCAGTTAGGACAATCTTGTTTTTTTTTAAATAAGTACGTGGCTTGTTTTAAAAGATCCTGGCAAAAATATTTTTTTAACTAAATATAACTTTTATAACTCATATTTGCAAAATAAGATTATTCTTACACTTTTAAGTACTTTTGTATTACCGTCTGGTTTAAATTTTGTGTATAAATCATTAGTTTTAAGTTTTTGGACTCCTTTGCTTTTGGCGGGAAATGTCAATTGAGACAAGTATTCACAGATATTGACATGTTCCAAGTTTCAACAAAAAACAATCTCCGATTTATTCTATTAGCTGTGAAAAGTTAATTATAAAACTAAATGTATATTATGTTTATAATATAATTAGGTCACTTGATACCATTCAATTGTGACTTTTAATATTAATATTGTTCTCAACAAATATATTTAGAATACAACATGATGTGTCATTATGTTGTGATTTAAATTATTATTGATTCTGTACTGTTTTTTTACATTACAAATGGTTATAAATATAAGTTTTACAAGTTACATACATAAAACTACGATTACTTAATTATTTTTGAGGTTTGTTTTTTAATATTATATTTTTTAATACTACCTCCCCGGAAGGTGAAAATTTAAATTGAAAAGGAAGAACGACTGAAACTTACTTATATTTTTTTGTTATTATTTTGCAATACAAATCTTCATATATATTAATAAATCTTTTACTTTCGGCCACTACACGTGTATTAATAAAACCGTTTAATGTCGGCATAAAGACTCAATATAATACAATATAATAAAAGCTCAGGCGTATCAGACGAAACAAAAATGAATTTTTTTATTAACCTAATATTAACTAGCTTAAATCAAACCGTTAGATCGTCTCGAGCCCCCTTAAATATACTGGAATAGTGAATTGACTGTTTCCATTTACACAGAGGTCCGTTGTCTGTAGGCGAAGTAAAAATCCTGTTCTCACAGCTGCACCTGGGTATTTTATAAATCAAGATAAAGCCTTTTGCGGTGTATACCTATGTGTATTGTTATCTGTTACAGAACCATATAGGATGGTAAATCAATAATATTTTTTAATACGTTGACTCATATGAAGGACGGTAAAAAGAACAATAATAACATAAAAACCTTATTAATCAAGGAATATTGTAAATATAATTGTTTTTTCTTTGTTTTTCTTTCGTCGTCATTTTGTACAGTTGTTACTGGAAGTGTCACAGGCTCTCTCTTATATTTTAATTTTTGAACTGTTAAAAAAGGTTATCCATATGTAGTTACAAAAATGATGACATCAAACGCAGTGCCCCTTAGTAAGTGTATTAACGTTACGAAAAGTATGATTGTCAAATCAAAATCTATTAACATGTTAAAAAAAAATATTAATATTTTCAATCAATTTATAAACTGAAACAGAAAGATAAGTTTTTCTGATTTGACATTCCTTCACATATAAGTTATAAAATCATTATTATTGTGTTAAGTAACAGTGACAGTGACAGTACTTATGAATCACCATAAAACAAAACAAAATAAAACATAAAGCATTCTTACACGTGTAACTAACAACTAGTGTGCACCTGCTTATTTCATTCATCCAGAGCAAGTTGCCTTGTGAGGAGACTTACTAAACGATATTGCAAATTAATATGACAGTATTATGGTCGTAATTGATCTTATTTCCGTATCGCGTCTGTTTGTGTTGTTTGTAAAACACGTGCGTTTCATAATGAAACTATAGTATATATTTTTAATACCAACAAAAACCTTTTAAAATCATGTAACAAATAATATAGAAATCCTTGAAATTTGTTAACTCAAATAACCAACTATGCAGTTAACTTCCGTCTTTGATTATTATAAATGTTGCGTGACACACAGAAAACGTTTTAGTTATTAGAAATATTTGAAAATACTGAAAATTCAATTAATATTGTGATATTTTTCGACAAACAAATTAACTCAAAAAATAAGATTGTTTCTAATCTAAACTTATAAGTACAATAATTAAAAACCGGTTTTGAATTATTGGTCTGTGTATCTATTTGTTTTTTTTGCGAATCACTTAAAGATTACTGGATAGATCTAGATAAAATGTTTGATATTTTGTTATATTTTTAGTTCTACTGTCAAAATATACGAGGGGTAAATTACATTGGCGATGTCACAAGGCTTGAGAATTAATTTATACCTAGTATTTCTATAACACTCACAGCGAATACAAATTAATAAATATATAAATTCAAGACTTAAAAGCTTTGTAAACTTGTAAGTAGTTAATTCTAGTACTCAACAGTTAAAACTAATGCAATAGGCGTGTCCGAGCAGTCCTACAAAAACGTTATTTTCACGCCAGTTAAAATGTGGCTTTATGGCATTGAGCGCGAGGTCGGTTGCGTTCACAGAAAAAAAAAACTGTGGGCCATATGTCAATGTCAAGTGTGGATCCAACGATGTTCAGAATATTAACGTTTTTATATTTATTATGCAATCTTTTCAGATTAGTTTTCAAGATTTATTATGATTTTAGTTTAAATAAATCGTGGTTGTTTATTCGTCATAATTTGAAAAAAGTGACGGAGAGTTTTAACACATACTTACATGACAGATTACTTTTTTTATATATTTAAATAAATCTTCATGAACATTTTTGAACCATCTTTAATACCTACCTATTATTCGTTATAAATTATCATTTGTCATTTGTGTCAACAGCAGAGAGATTATTTATACTTCCTTATTACATTAAACAAGTTTAGTGATAAATATTATTACCGTGTAATCCAAAGACTTATCTAGAAATATATTTAAACTTACAAAGTGATATATCTATAAGAAATAAAAATCGCTGTCTTAAAATAAAGCTTATAATAATCAATTAAATCATTATTTCTTGATTGCAACAAATGCTAATAAATATTTTTTTCTATTCCATGTACATTAATAATGATAAATAATGATCTTGTGAACATTGTATCGTGTAACTCCTGGTTACATAAGTGCTGAGTCGCGGAAGGTCGGAGAATTCAAGGTGAGAAGCGTGGGAGCTTCCGATTATGAACTGAGCATTTATGTTTCGTTGTACATATTTATAATGCATTCGTAATTTCTGTGTAATATTAACACGAGAAGAATATTTGTCACATCTTCTTGAATTTCGATTTAATAAGGTTATGAAGGTATTTGTAGCGACTTTGTTAAGAACTTCTTATAAGAAGAAAAATCCTTCCAGTTTTTTCTGCGAATGAACAAACAGACAATAATTTAAAAGCTATTGTTAGCCTCAATCTAGTCAATTGCTAGGAATAGTTTAGACAGTGACAATCAAATATTTAATATAGGTACCTACATGATCACCTTACCGTTAATTTAATCGTTTAGTTTTCGCACCTCAGGTCCCCCAAACATTCTAATATGTTACTTGGTATTGAATGTTTTAAAACAACAAAGAGATCTTAAAAGTTTTGTCCGTTTGCCCTTACATAAATTAGTTAAACCTAGTTTTAATAGATGTTGAAGTTAGTCATATTTTTAGGACGACTGGACACATCGTTAGCGATATATTATTTCCTAGGTACTCCAGAAATGGAAGATATTCTCTATCCGTCTAAAAATATTCGGATAGAATTATCAAGTGCGTTTTAATTCACAAAACTAGAAAACTCCGACGAAATAGAATCGGATTTAAAATATTTATTCCATTGTTTTTTTTAATTGCCTTTTATTGGGACGGTTCGACAAACAATAAATACATTAAAATTTTCCATTAATTATACGAATCTTTCACGTATTTGTTTATTTGACACAATTGATAAACTTCAGTCATATTACGTTTTATTTAATACCATCTGGTTGCTTACTCACGACTTAAGGATAAAGCTCAGGGCCACTTCCAGGCGATAAACTAATTCCGTTTATTAATTATTATTTAGTTTATTATTGTTATTTATTTAATAATGTCGAATAAGTTATTGCGTCTTTATTATAATACGATATCACGTTATATCGTTATAATACGATAATCACTATCTCCATATATTTATTACAGATATTATGTAAAAATATACAACCTTCATGGTGTTTTTTATTATTATTAATAACACATGTTTTATTTTAAATCAGTAACGTACGTGGAGATATTCGTGTTTTGGTTTGATCTGACACTGATGCATACCAAGGCTTTGTTGATAAATACCTGGCCTTAAAAAACGAAGGTACTCCAAAAAGTTTATACACTTTTGAGGGACCCACAAAAAGAATGGAATTCGAGAACTGAATTTGAATACCAATTTCAATTTATTTTAGAGTTTTATTATTCTGAACTAAAATGTATTCTTAATATATTTTTTGAATTTATTAAGAATACATTTTAGTTTATATCATATCGTTTTAAAAACCAGTTTATTTTTAAATCTTAATTTTATTCTAAGATGTAGTTCATAATTATTTCAAATATCTTGACATTCAACAACCATTGAGTAGAAAAGTCAGTCATTTCCTTATTTTTATGACTGTGACTGAAGTAGTCAATACTACTAATAATTATAATTTTATATATTACTAGCTTTTGCCCGCGACTTCGTTCGCGTGGACTTCAGGTTCGTCCCGTCTAGTCTAGTAATAAGTAAGAAATACGGTAACTAAGCACTGCAGAGCCCTAATCATAGGCCTATAGGTAGCTACTGCAGTATGCTCCTATAAACTACATTTAACGATCTTTTCTCTTCAGCATAAACATGCAGATTCTTCGCTTTGGAAACACGTGATCTTTATTAAATGCACAATGTATTTAAGATACTTAATTGGATAAGGATTAATACTGTATTGCTTAAAATCGCTTCGTAAATAAGCCATTATTTCTCGTACAAAGTAAAGGATAAAAAATGGTTATTGTGGGTTATTCCTAAGACATAAACATATACCATCACGGACTTTTTTGTTGACCTTTTTAAGTTGTACAATACTGTAGTAAATTGTTTTGATCTATCTTGTAGGATTCAGTCAGTGTTTTTTTTACGACCTCACATTAAAAACCTCAAAAATTGTAGCCTATGTGTTATTCTGATGTACCTATAAGCTATAGCCTATGTGTTATTCTGATGTATAAGCTATATTGTGGTAAAGTTTCATTCAAATCCATTCAGTAGTTTTTACGTGAAAGAGTAACAAACATCCATACATCCATACTTACAAACTTTCGCCTTTATAATAGTAGTAGGATGTATAAGTTAAACAAATACCCATTAGTAGGAGTTCTTGGTTTCACGGTTTTTTTCTGGAATAATGTAACTAGAGTTTGATATTTTATAAATAGGTATAAAACATAAATAAGTAGGTTTTTCATAAATTTAAATTTAACCTAGGGACCTAGGCATATTATCAAAATAAAGGTAAAATCAAACTGGGTGACAGTATGTACAAAAATGTACATGTTTTAGTGATCTGAAATAAATTTATATTTTTATAATAATTTATTTTTATATTTTTCTTAATTTGACAGTAAATCTTAATTTCATACAAATATGTTGTTTTTCTAGTTTTAATTTGTGTAAAACTAAATAAGTTTATTCTGTTTTAAATGTTTTAATACAAGCTAAGGCTGGTAGTAGCGGGTCAAGGCGAGCCTGCCTGATATCCCATAAACTTGACGTTCTTGTGTTGTCTGTATGTACGTGTATCGTCACATGTACAAAACAATCCTATTTATGTATTGTATATTAAAATAGTTTGTTAAAACGAAACACATAGGATAGGATATATATATTCAAAAGGATTCCACTTTAAAAAAGTGTGTTTTACTTAATTTTCGTAACAAATACTCCGGTCTGGAACAGGTACTTCTTCAACGGTCTTTTAACGCGTCTTCTGGTGATGGAATCTAAGTTCCCTTGAGCTTATTTTTAATTTTATACAAGAAGAAGTTAAACGCTGCCAAATCGGGACTGTAAGGCGGATGAGTGTTACTGGTGTGGACAGTGTGGTGTCGAGGAAGTCCTTCTTCTTGGTCGAGTTTAGCGTGATCGTGTTGATCAAAAGGGAGCAAAAGGTCTCGGTGTCCAGCAACAAATTTTATTGACTAAAATTTGGTAGTGTACTCCGCTATATGAATTATATTTTGGTTTCTTAAGGAAATTGATCACCTTAAAGGAAAAAGTGTCGGTCATCATTTTACAGCGATTGCTGAATGTCTCAATTTCGTAGGTTGGTTTAGTTTCCTTAATTTCTTGTTTCATTTTGAAACAGCCATAATGAGGGCTTTTTTTTGTAACAAACGAATATAAGGGTCACAGATGACAAGTGATCGCGTCTGCTTGCGAACCCTAGCAACTCCAAGGGAATAACAATGCTGGCCCGTAAAGTATAGAAATAGGAGATTTGATGAAAGAAGATAGAAGATTTGAGATTGAAGGTTCATGCCTTATCGCCTTGAAAACCGATGAAGTAAGTTTATTCTATATTATGGTAGTATAATTGTGGTAAAGTACAGTGCGATAGAGAAAGTCGGTGGTAGGAATTATATTATTCCCCAAACGATAAGGCAAGAGGAAGGGCAGATTAAAGTTTCCGAACGGGACGTTGAATGGGCACTATACTCCACAGTTGTGGCACTTGGCCTTTTCTTCACGCTGGTTATCTATGTGAGTGTGGTACTTAGCCGGTTGAATCTGCCCATTCGTACCATAGCGAGGAGCGAGATACATAGATACAGGTACCAAGGATGGACCACACTAAACTGGTGCTTCGCTTCTGAATCAAATTGATGATCCAAGATTTGTCCCCTGTTCTGATAGCGTCAACAAGGCCAGAAGACGTTTCATAATTATCAAATATATCAAAGTACCAAACTACGCTTTATCGCGTGTCCTGCGTGGAACCATGTTCCTTTCCCAATCTTTATTTCAAAGGTGGTTGTGTGAAACATCATATACGTGATCCAATTAGCAGATAATGCTGAATCTTCTCATATCTAATTCGCCGACTTTGTTTAATCAAATATTTCATTATAGCATGCTCTCGTCCGTAACAGCGCTCAAAAAAACGACTACTTATTTCTTAATCCGTCTCATTAAAACCTATTTAATTGAAGCGACTGTTCTTAAACTCGTAATACCAGGGTCATAGAGGTGCCTTAGAGGATTGCACCATCCATCCATTTTGAAATAAATATATATTTTCGCTGGGTCTACCAGAAAAAAATTGCAATTAAAGTAACACTCATTGACGAGCATAGGTGTACATAATTGGTGTAACAAAAGTAACGTTCTAAAATAACAAAATATACCTATTCCTAATTTTAACAAATAAAAAAAAGTATAAAAAAAAACATTAAAAACCTGAAAAATATTGAAAATGCGTATATTTTTCAGTACAAGAACGGAATTCTTTTATATACTATATAGTGCATACATATTAAATGCAATATTAAAATGTGATTATCGTACTGTAAAGCTTTAATTTTACCAATAATACTGCAAACACTACGCACGTTTTCTGATTTATTGACAATTATAACTTTGATTTGATTGATGTTGTTAATCGATTAATTCGTAATTGTTAATTATAAATAGTTCATTTATAAATACACCTTTATATTACTCATAAATGTATACACGTGTACAATAACAAATTAATGAGATCAGTTGTGGTAACGCGTATTTCCTATTTGAACTCCTCAGTCAAAATATTTATTTAAAAAGTTAACGATTTTGACGGATTTAGAATATAAGTAGGTATAAATACTATTCAGAGAACACAAACAACATTGAGTAATAAAAGGTCAGGCGGACATCTTTTTTAAACCTGTTTTATATTGGATAATAATGTTAAAATAATTACCTACTTGTTGAGTTGGAAGTACAATGTACAACATAAAATTTAACTGTGCTTGAATTGATTCGGGTTCGAGTTTTACCTAAGTTGTAGGTGCAACTGACCGAGTCTGGAAGATACGAAAAGTGATAACACCCTGAATGTTACCCATCAATAGCAACTCGATAAGCGTGGTGGGTTAAGCTTCGAAACCTTTCAATTATTGACATAGAGCACTTGGATATATGCTAATAGGACGAAAGAACTTCGTATTTTGAAGGAAACATAAAAAAATACCTAAATCTATAAATACATAAAAAAAAGAAAAACTAAATAAGATTATTAACATTATTAAAAAAAACGGTCAAATAACCAAAAAAAATAAAAGCTGTGACCTCCAAAAAAGATAAGACATTCTGTTTTAAATTTAGTCCGAGGTCCAAACTAAAATTCTGTTACCCTCATATTTTATTTCCAATCGTTATAAGTACTTACATTATAAATATTATATAAATTCTCTCTTAAATGTTCTAGAAACAGGGTAAAAAGTTTTTAAGACAAACAGACTGCATCGTGACTAATACTAATATTAATATAAATTATACCGTATTGTAGTGTATTAAAGTTGATTTTAGTTTGCAAGTTGTAAGCACAGTATCACACGTTCCATTTTATGACTTTGGAGGGTACTTTGATAGATTTATCTTTATTACTAAGGATGACCATCAAATCAATTATATAATATATACATTTGTAGAATTGTTTTTTTTTAATAAATGTTACCTGTAGTAAAGTACCGGTAAAATAATATAAACGTTTAGGTATTATTTTTACATGAATAAAATGAGAAATCATCAAAAACTATAAATCAGAAATTAAAAATTAGTTAATATATAATATACTATTTTATAATGCATAAAACACTTTCTCTTTTGCCGCAGCTAGGGTAACTAACGAGAAAGATAGATTAAGAAAAGAAAAATATATAATGCATAAAACAGTATCTTATATACATGCTAAAAGAAACATACTTTACTAACAATAAAGATAGATAGGGAAAAACAAAAAAAAAACCAATCCTTTATTTATTAAAATAATGGTCACACATATACAACCTTAATATACAATCAGTGCACAGTCAGTACGTGACGGACATACAGCGTAGGTACTTATAATATGTAGATATATACCTATAATTATTACACCACCTGTGCGTTCTTGTTTACGAACACCTGTATGATAAGCGACACATAACATACAACATATATATGTATGTATATATATGTTGTGATGTACTTAATCCACCGTTGATTAAATCTATACTTCCATACTAATATTATAAATGCAAGAAACTGTCTGTCTGTCTTTTTCGCTTAAACCACCGAACCGATTTTGATAAAATTTAGTCTGATTTTTATCGCGGAAAATATACCATTCAAACGGGAAACAACGTAAATCGCTTCTCCGCTTTCTTTGAACGGGCTGGCGTTATAGTAAGTGATACGTTCTTAGTATCACGTAGTAAGTTTACGTATTCTTTAGTAAATCTAAAAATAAGTTCTGGACACCATATACAAATTTACGGTAGTTCAATCTAAATTTTATTATTTTTATAAGTCACAGCGAGATAACATATACCCTATAGCCTCCCTCAATAAACGGACTATTCAACACAAAAAGAATTTTTCAATTCGGGCCAGTAGTCCCAGAGATTAGTGCGTTCAACCAAACAAACTCTTCAGCTTCATAATATTAGTATAGATAGTAGCTTTATCATCTAGACCATTTTCAGGCATTGTCAGGTGGAGCTCAGGCATTGTGGTTCCTGCCCGGTTCTTGGCCGACAGGGACGGTTAACCTTTCGGAGTGGCGTGTCTGCGGGGGAGGAGCTTAGATCTCTTTCCGACGAGCAGTGACTTAGACGCTGCTCGACGATGAGATGGTCTGGGCGTCCAGAGTGGGAGGACGCAGGTCCTCTTTGCCGGGGCGGTCATTTTCTTGCTGAAGAAAAGGCCGTCTGCGGCGGTTAGGGTCTGGACTTCTTTCTACAAAGCACTTCAGAGAGTGTTCTTGGTGGAGAGAGAGTCCGGGACGTTGGTCTGATCGGTGGTCTCCTCTTGGAGAGACAACCGGTGGCAGAAGTCGATGGTCAAGGGTCGAGTCGGGTTCCCCACCGAAAGGTGTCTCCACGTTGCCGTCGTGGTGGGGCTTGCGTGCCTCTGTGATCTTCGAGGCTCTGCCGGTAGAGTTTCTCATGCCGGAAAGGCTCGAAGTGAGAGGCTAGACTAAGAGAGACACCAAGGGGTCGCTCCTGTTCGGTCGACCGACGAAGGAGCGGCTACCTCCGTCGCTAAGGTGCAGGCGCACCTTAGTGGCGAGGATTCTCTCCTCGCGAGGAGAGAATTTCCGGCGGGTTCGCTGAGTCGGGTTGGCCGGACAGCGGACGGAGGCATGTCTAATGCCGCCGTCGGGGGGCTTGGCTTAAGTGCCCGGCCCCAGAGGAAGGACACCTCTAAGATAAAAAACCACCCAATTCCAAGTTTTGGAGCGCGGCGAGGGAATGGATGGCCGTTGGGAGTACGGTCGTTAGCGCTCCCCCCCCCCCCCTGCTGGTACCTGCCGCCCCAGCAGTATTTAGGCTTACTTGGGTACGAAGCTCTGCCCAGGTGGACATTTATTTCTTCACTACTCGTGGGATTTATATGGATACCAATAAAACTCAAAAAGCTGAAGTGAGGGAGAGGAGAGGAGAGGAAGAGGAAAGGACGAACGCGCTGTCGGATTCCGACAGCGTGTGCAGTTTTATGACTGTGGAGAGCGCGGCGAGCGATAACGCCAGAAACACGCGCAAACGCCACTTGAGGGAGGGCTCGGGAGACCTGAGCGACACAGCGGTGCCGGCAGCCAAAGTCGGCGCCAAAAAAGGAAGAAGGGTTAGGCCCGCTTCTACCGGCCAATATGTCGGAGTCGGCGTATCCAGGCGTGAAGCTGCGGCTGCAGTGAAGGCCGCAGCAGCCGCCGACAAACTGGCGGAGGATGAGCGGCAGATTGCGGCTCTGACGGAGAGGGTGACGCTCAGGAAAGTCACTCGCTCGTCGGAGTCGTCGTCTGCCGTCCCTGAGGCAGAGGTCGAGGCAGGGGAACTCCCTGCCTGCGTTCTTAAGGAAAGGATGGCCGATGCGATTGCGGCCATTAGAAGGGTCGGCCGGGTCTCTAAAGGCCTTAGCGGCCGCTGCCAGAAGGCGCTGAAAGAGGCCACGGCCTCGATAGTGGACAGTGCTGAGGCCCTTTTGACCCGAAGTACTACGGAGGAAACGGCTTTGCTGCGGGCCCAGAATAAGAAGCTCGCGGCCCAAATGACGGAGCTCCGTAAGGAGCACGAAGAGCTTAAGGCGGAGATGGTCAATTTCCGCCGCGAGCACCTCAGGCGGGAGGTGAGCCTTCCGCATGTAGAGCCGCAACCGCAGTCGCAACCGCGGTCACCGCAGAAGTCACAGGAAGCGGACGTAGTTCGCCTGATCCGTCAGGAAATGGCGAGCTTTAACGCTCGCTTCTCTGTGCTGGAGGAGAAAATTCTGCGTCCCCCCCTCGCTACAGATCGGCGCAGAACACCGGCGCCGACATACGCGGCCCAAGCCGCAGCGCCCCGTGCCGTCCAACCGGCACAAGCGCCCCGTGCCGCCCAACCGGCACAAGCGGGACACAGGAGGGCTGCTAAAAAGGCAGGTGCGACCACTGCTCCGCCTGCACGGGCTTCTGCACCGTTAAGACCCGCCACTCAACTGGAAGCGGAGTGGACGGTTGTTGGCGCCGCCAAACAATCGAGGAAGGCGCGCCAGCGGGCCAGAAAGAAGGCCAAAGAGGAGCGGTCGGCGGCCAAACGCAAGGCCGTGAGGCTCACCACCCCCCGCTCCACAGCTGTGGTGCTGACCTTGCAGCCGGGGGCGGAAGAGCGTGGCTCCACGTATGCCAGGATCCTGGCGAAGGCGAAAGCCGAGATTTCGCTCAGCGATCTTGGCATAACGGGTCTAAGGTGCAAGACTACTGCCACCGGGGGTCGTCTCCTGGAGATCCCCGGCAGCACCAGTGGTCCCCAGGCTGACGCCCTCGCTGACAGGCTCAAATCGTCGCTGGACCCGGAAGATGTCCGAGTGTCCAGGCCAACTAAGTGCGCAGATCTGCGCATTTCAGGCCTGGACGACTCCGTGACGCTGGAGGAGGTCGCCGCTGCCGTCGCAACGACCGGAGGATGCCCGCCGGATCAAATAAAGGCGGGCACGATACGCTGGGGTGTCTCCGGTCAAGGGACAATCCTGGTCAGGTGTCCCGTTGCGGCGGCAAAACAATTGGAAGGCAAAAGACTCCTGGTTGGATGGGTCTCGGCGCAGGTCGCGTTCCTAGCGCCAAAGCCCTTCCGGTGCTACCGCTGCCTGGAAGGAGGACACGCAGGGGCACGGTGCACCGCTGGGGTAGACCGCAGCAATCTATGCTTCCGCTGCGGTCAGCCTGGTCACAATGCTGGCCCCTGCACTGCCGCGCCGCACTGCGTCATCTGTGCGGTAGCTGGCAAGCCAGCCGACCACCAGACCGGGTCAAAGGCCTGCGCCAAGCCCAAAACGCCGCAGAAGCATGCGAGGAGACAGCCGACTACGATCACGGCAACCAGCTCCTCGCAACCGGTACACCCGCCGGTTGCGGCAGAACTACTGCCGAGGGCTGGGGAGGGGGCGACGGCCATGGACACCTAGTAATGGCTCTACGTCGTCTCCTCCAAGCCAACGTAAACCACTGCGCCAGGGCTCAGGATCTCTTGCTCCAGAGCATGGCGCAGTGGTCGATCGATCTGGCTGTTGCCGCCGAGCCGTACTTTGTGCCACCCAGAGATGACTGGGTGTGCGACATGGGCCGCTCGGTGGCACTTATTGTGAGGTCTGGCGCCGACACCCTTCCCTTCGAGAACGTCACCCGAGGGCGGGGCTATGTCGCGGCAGTGTGGGGCAATCTCATGGTCGTGGGGGTGTACTTTCCCCCCAGCCTTTCTCTCGCCGACCTGGAGGACATTATTTTGGAGTTGGGCACGGTCGTCAATCGTAGCCGTCCTCGTCCCGCGATCGTCTTCGGGGACTTCAATGCCAAATCCACGGCTTGGGGTTCCCCGGCCACGAATGTGCGGGGCGAGTTGGTGGAGGAGTGGGCGGTCGAGCAGGGACTGCTTCTCCTGAACCGGGGTTCCGTGCAGACGTGCGTGCGGCAGCGGGGCGGGTCCATAGTGGACCTGTCGTTCGCGAGTCCCGCTCTCGCGCGCACTGTCCAGGACTGGCACGTTCTGGAGGAGGTGGAGACGCTGTCCGATCATCGGTACATCCGATTTAGCGTCTCCGCCCAGACCTCGGTTGGGCCGGTCCAAGCGGCCCCGGTGGGCGTTGGTGACGGCCCGCGTTGGGCACTGAAGCGGCTGGACAGGGAGGCTCTCCTGGAGGCCTCCATCGTCAAGGCCTGGCTGGACTCTCCAGTCAGGCCGTCCGACATCGACGAGGAGGCGGAGTGGTTCCGGGAGAGCATGTCGCACATCTGTGATGCTGGCATGCCCCGAGTCCGGCCGCTACTTGCTAGGCGCCAGGTGTACTGGTGGTCGCAGACGATTGCGCAGCTGCGCATCGCGTGTGTGGAGGTGCGGCGCCAGTACGCCAGGTGCCGACGAAGAAGGAGTGTCCGCCGCCCCTTTACAGCGGCGGACGAGCAGGAAGAGGCGGAACTGTATGAACGCTACAAACAAGCGAAGAGCGACCTCCAGCTGGCCATCGTCCGGGCTAAGGCCCAGGCCAATGAGGAGATGCTGGAGACTCTGGACCGAGACCCGTGGGGACGCCCCTACCTCATGGTACGGGGCAAGCTGCGCCAGTGGGCTCCCCCGCTGTCCCGGAGTCTCCAGCCACAGCTGCTGGAGGAGGTGGTGTGTGCCTTGTTTCCGGCGAGGCCGGAGCACACGCCACCGGCTATGGTTCCGCCTCGCAATGTGCCCGACGCGGAAGACGACATTGACGACGACGTGCCCGAAGTGACCCGGGTAGAGTTGAGAGTGGCGGTGGCTCGCATAAGGAACACCGCCCCAGGGCCCGACGGCATTCCAGGCCGCGCATGGTTCCTGGCCATGAGGGCTCTCGGGCCCCGACTAGAGGGGCTCTTAAGCGCATGTTTGGAGCGGGGCCAGTTTCCAAGCCGGTGGAAGACCGGGAAGCTGGTCTTGCTGAAGAAGGAGGGGCGCCCCGCAGACTCGCCGTCTGCGTACCGCCCCATCGTGTTGCTGGACGAGGTGTGCAAGATCTTCGAGCGAGTAATCGCCGATCGCCTCGTCCGGCACATGTCTGGGGTGGGTCCGGATTTGGCGGACAACCAGTTTGGTGTCCGCCAGGGGCGCTCCACGGTGGACGCCATCATGCGCGTGAGAGTCCTTGCGGAGGAGGCAGTCACCCGGGGTGAGGTGGTCTTGGCGGTGTCGCTCGACATCGCCAACGCCTTCAACACCTTGCCCTGGAGCACTATCAGGGAGGCACTCCGCTACCACGGGGTGCCGCGCTACCTCCAACGCATTGTCGGGGCCTATCTCTCCGAGAGAGCTGTCGTATACCCGGGTCGAGAAGGATGGGGTCGGCGGGAGACGTCGTGCGGTGTTCCACAGGGCTCGGTCCTGGGACCGCTGCTGTGGAACATCGGATACGACTGGGCTCTGCGCGGTGCGCTTGTGCACGGCGTCGGCGTCATTTGTTACGCCGACGACACGCTCGTCACAGCACGTGGGAAGTCGTACCGGCAGGCGGCCATACGCGCGACTGCTGGTGTCGCGCACGTCGTGCATAGGATCCGGCGGCTGGGCTTGGAGGTGGCATTGCACAAGTCCGAGGCCCTATGTTTTCATGGGCCGAGGATGAAGCCGCCTCCGGGTTCAGCAATCATAGTGGGAGGGGCCTCCATCGCTGTCGAGCCGACGATGAAGTATCTCGGACTCGTCCTCGACAGTCGGTGGAACTTCGGGCCGCACTTTACGCGGCTCGCCCCCCGGTTGTTGGGCGCCGCTTCTGCGCTTTCGCGCTTGCTGCCCAACCTCGGGGGACCTGGCTCCTCCTGCCGGAGGCTCTACATGGGGGTCGTACGGTCGATGGCGTTATACGCCACGCCAGTCTGGGCGGACGCCCTGACGGCCCGTAATATCGCCGCGCTGCGGAGGCCGCAGCGCGCAATGGCCGTCAGGGCCATAAGGGGGTACCGTACGATCTCCTTTGAGGCGGCGGGCCTCCTAGCCGGATCAGCGCCCTGGGATCTCGACGCAAGGCTCCTCGCGTCGCTCTATTGGTGGCGCGCGGAGGCGGTCGAGCGGGGCGAGCGCCTGGTGCCTCGACAGATTGAGGCACGCAGGGCAGATCTCCGCCAGGTCCTAGTGGCGGAGTGGCAGACGCGCTTAGCGCAACCCACGGCGGGGCACGCCACTGTAGCGGCGGTAAGGCCCATATTGGAGGAGTGGCTCAAGAGGAGCCACGGCGCCCTCAGCTTCCGGCTGACGCAGGTGCTGACCGGACACGGATGTTTCGGGAAGTACCTGTGTCGCATAGGCCGGGAGCAGACGTCCCAGTGCCATCATTGTGATGATTGCCGCGACGATACGGCGCTGCATACCTTGGCGGAATGCCCAGCTTGGGCTGAGCAGCGCCGTGACTTGGTCGCGGCCGTAGGTGCTGCGGGAACCCTCTCGCTTCCGGCTGTTGTCTCTACGATGGTCGGGAGCGAGTCGGGGTGGAGTGCCGTCGCCGCCTTTTGCGAGGCAGTAATGTCCGCTAAGGAGGCGGCGAAAAGGGAGAGAGAGGTCGCCTCCTCTCTACCCTCCCGCAGCAGACGCACTGGGCGTCGTAGGGTGGCCGACTTTCGGCCACCGTAGGGCGCGGCCTGCGGACGACAGACTCGGGGCGTCTTGTCGTCCGACCAGCAGCAGGCCTCGAGGCGGCGGCGTCGTGTCCTTACGCGCGCCCCTCGAAGTGGAGTCCTGCGGCCGGGATGTCGGCCGCAGTGGGTGACGTGGCCCGCCATGAATCGGCGGGCCGTGACGGGGCCCTCCTATCGTTTTGGAGGGCCAATACCCGTCGGGCGGGTGTGACGAATGCTTCGGTGATACCCGCCCCCCGACACATGGGTACGAGAAGGACACGGTTGGTTTTTAGTCAGTAAGAGTCTGACAGTACCCTCGCCCTTCCCCAAGGGCGGGGGTCTCCATGAGGATTTTCCAACAAAAAAAAAAAAAAAAAAAAAAAGGGGTCGAGTCGGGTTACCTACTTGTTTCCCTGAAACTGAGCTGAGCCCGGCTAGAAGGGGGGTTTCAGTCCCCTTCAAAACGTAGCAAGCTTGGGAAAGGGGATCCCTCCATAATCTATAAAGCCTACAAGCGGATTAAGATCGGGACTAGACGACGGCCAGTCTTCAGTCCTGATGACTTCCGAGACGTTCGTTGAAGTTCGCTTCCAACCAAGAATGCGTGGACCGAGCTTTATGACCCGGCACCGAGTCTTGCTGGAAGGACCATGCTTGGTTATTGAAGATCTAAGAATGGTATCTTGATAGACTTGTGCTGATGTTTTGACAAAAATATGTTTTGACAAAAATACCTTTTTCACAAAAATATGGCTGCAGCTAACACCCTACCAAACCATCACTGAAAAGGAATAATGACCACGTTGCACTCTGTCGACCACGTTGCACTCTGTCGACTAATTGGGTAGCTTCCTCAGAGCTTTGAGCATAAATACGGTCATTTTGTTTGTTAAAATGTTGCTCAATTGTAAAAATTTTCTCATCCGTAAAAATGTTTTTTCTGTGACCTCCCTTTTCGTACCGCTTCAGTAGTTGTTTCAATTTTACCACCCTATTCATCTTTAATTTATCAGTTAAGAAATGACCAGTGCGTCTCTTATAGGCTACAAGTCCTAAGTCATCTCTTAAAATACGCGACATGGTTCTAGGTGCTATCTTTATTTACTGAGATAACATCTTTTGCTTTCGGACAGGATTTCTTCGTAATTTTTCCCTTACTGCTTTAACCACCTTTTTCGTACGAACTTTTCGTGGACGGCCAGATCTTTCTCTATCACAAACATAGGAAGTCTCATTGTACTTATTAATAGCCCGGTCCACAAACATTTGACTAATACCAAGAGTATGGAGAGTTTTAAAAATTGCATTTGGCTCCATCCCTCCTCTGTGAAATGCAATCACAGCGAATCTGTTCTCTTTATCACCCCACTCCGCCATATTGACGCCAAAATGAGAAAACACAATGAACAATCGTATAAAAAAGACAGATTCCAAATTCAAACGTAATATTTTTTTATTTTTAATTGTATGGCCAAACTAAGACTATAATATATCGGCGTAGACACCTACATCAATCAATAGATAATCAATTTACGATACCATTTAAAATGATTATTGTTATTAACAATTTCCTAGAAGTTTAATATGTAATTGTGATTGTGTGGGGTTAATGTAATCGTTTTAGTGTTACTTTAAATTCAGTAAGAAGTGAAAAAGTTTAAATAATTAATGATCTATTAATTATTGATTATTGTGTTACAATTATTGTAGTCTAAGAAACTATTAATTATTGAAACCTACAATTCTAATGCTGGGACAACTTTGTGTTATTGAGTTATTGCTATGGCGGGAGATGATCTAGGAAATGTAATAAACTGGTGCCGGGGCATCACGATGAGTGCGAAAGAGATCTCGTGGCGTTTCTACTAGGGCGATGAGGGCAACCGTTGGTTTTCTAGGGGGTAGCCTTAAAAATGGTGGCTCATCTATGTTGCCGGATAGTCCCACATAACCTCCTTGGCCAACGGGTATCCGTAACGGACTTTTCCAACGAAAAAAAAGAAAATATAATGAAGTAATATTGGGAGCGCAATATAATTGTTGGTTGGGAAGTGGAACAGTACGAATGTCTCTCAAACGTAGTAACGCTGCCGGTTGAATTAGTTGTGAAGTTTTATTTTGAAGACGTAGTAATGAACCATCATCACGAGGATTACGATGGCGACGTCAACAATGACGTCACACTTTTTAAAACACTACGGAAATCTTTTGTTCGATATTTATATAATATAGAAATATGCTTAAAAACATGCTCGAGTATGTGTTTTTCTACAAAAAAGTCTTAAAAAGTTGTAGAAAAATGGCGCTGATACCGTTTTTTAAGTTACGGTATATACCATTTTGTCTATTATTATCAAATATAAATCGAGTGTTTTTAGGATTCTGTACCCAAAGACGTAAAAACCGAACCATATTGCTAAGATTTTGTTGTCCGTCTGTCCGTCTCTAGGTTGTATCTCATGCACCGTAATAGCTAGATAGTTGAAATTTTCAAAAATTTGTATATCTATTGTCGCTATAACAACAAATAGTAAAAACAAAAAAATATATATTTAAGAGGGGCTCATACAGGGATATTAATAAAATAAAATAAATATTCAAGGGGGGTTCCAATAACACAATTATGTCGTTTTTTAATATACCATGGTACGGAACCCTTCATGCGCGAGTCCGAATCGCACTTGTCTGATTTTTTCAATTAACTTTATTTAATGTCACCGAGCATATTTCCGGTCATCTGTTTATCTGGTTGTAATAGTTATTTTTATAGAATTATCTAATTATCAAGGTCTATTTTTAAGTAACATGATCGTTTTAAAAATACTGTACTGTATTTACTGTATAGTGTACAGTAAAGTTTTAATGTTACGAAAACTACGACTGTTTACCAAATCGTAAATTGAAAACAGATTATTATATACTCTATGAACCAAAATGTATTGACAAATCTGTTAATTATCATATTTTTTTCATATAATTGTCATATTTCCGGTCATCTGTTTATCTGGTTGTAATAGTTATTTTTATAGAATTATCTAATTATCAAGGTCTATTTTTAAGTAACATGATCGTTTTAAAAATACTGTATTGTATTTACTGTATAGTGTACAGTAAAGTTTTAATGTTACGAAAACTACGACTGTTTACCAAATCGTAAATTGAAAACAGATTATTATATACTCTATGAACCAAAATGTATTGACAAATCTGTTAAAAAATGCTATAAGTTACAATATTGAAAATTACTGAAATCAAGTGTATCTAATTTACATTTACATTTTATTATTACTTGATACCTCTATTTATTTTTGTTGTTAGTTTATATATGAAAACCTCTGAAACGTTTTAGATGAAACTTCACAGTGATAAAACATCTATTACCTAGATCAAAATTATCATAATGTAGATAAATTAATAAAAATACAAATGTCAAATGGGAGTTTTCTTAAAGTCTTTAAATTGAATTTCTAGAAACTCATATAAACTTTTAAAGTAGGGGATGAAAGTTTTTACGGAAATTCGTTAGAAGAGAAAACAATTTAAACCGAACTTATTCAATCCGAGAACTACAAAGTGCTAACTAAAACTTTTTCTGTGTTTATTTGTTATATTTGACGGGACAACTCGAGTGAAGTCACTAGCTGAAGCTTTAATATGTATTTGAATAAATATATATGAACCCACATTTATAATAGGGTATGTACATAATCACTCGTGGCAGTGCAACCAAATAATTCCACATAATATGTATCAGCTGTTTCTGATGTAAACTTCAACAAATTATTAATTTTGTAAACTTTCAATAAGTCCTAAAATACATAAGTATTTTAAATCGCAAATGAAGCATAAAATAATTTATATTAAATATATGTCTTAACGTATGCATGCATGTAGGTCTGTTTGCATTATGTATGTTTGTATGTATGTATGTTGGAACAAGGCAACATGTTCAATAACATTAAGATTGTTTTATAGCAAATTAATCACTTTACCAAGAAGTATTTTATTCTCTGCTTTATGGATATTGAGATGGTTACAGATGGCTTACATCTTGATAATGTACTCGCGATCTATAATTAAACATTTAGGTACAAGATTTGAGGCAAATATATGTATGTATATTAAAGAATCTTTTATGTATCTGTATTATATTATCTATGCCTTATACTTCAAATGTATTGAAAATTATATAATTATAAAACTACATTTATTGTTTAAAACCATAGTACTTCTAATATGGTAAACATGATTAAAAAATGACAAAGTTTCTATAGAAAGTAGAGTTTTACGATTTATAGAGGTATAATACATAGAATAGGGAGCCATAGGCAGTCCTGTGAGTGCGAGTGTCTGACAAATAATAAAAGAGGGTCACATATGTAAGAAAGAGAAAGAGATAGTTTGCCACATTTGCTTTCTCTTTTCTTTCCATGGACACATTTTAGGCTAGCTTCCCTACTCTATGTATAATAACTCTATGGTTTTTTATAATTATCCGCCATTATTTCGCTCTATCTTTGACAAGTATTGTAACTTTATGAAGACTAATAATGTAAGAGAGGTTTCAAAATGTCATTAAATCAAACAGACATGTAATGTTTATTTAATTTTCAAGTCTGATAAAGTCCTTTGATGTACCGGCTCGTTATCGCGTCGCTTACAATGACCTACTTATATAATTTAATCACTAACTCGTTTGGCTGTTATAAAGTATAATGTGCAATTGTTATTTATTTATCATAGAATATATTTACTATTAACAATAATATTTTTTTAATAATGCTTTATATACGCTATATTTAAAGATAGTTTAAGAAAGTATAATCTTAGAGTTTGCATCTATTAGCTAATTAGTCCTAATCAGTTCCCTGATGTGTTTTTATTGGTGTATATAAGGTGTCCCTGCATATAGACGGGAAGGCTGGCGCCGGGCTAAGCGTCGCGACGTCTCGGCGCCAGCCCCGGCCGAGGGGTGCTTCACTACGGGACTGCTTATTATATTTTAAACTAGCTTTTGTCAGCGACTCCACCTGACAAGGAGGGTGTTACATGTTCCCTTAGCTTAGTATTACTGATAAAATTTGGGATTTTTTTACACAAATTACCTATTAATTATTTGTTAATTTAGTTACGAATTATATAGGTACCTATATAATGTAGGTAATATTTATT
The DNA here is from genome assembly GCA_959347355.1 of Napeogenes inachia. NCBI lineage: Eukaryota > Metazoa > Arthropoda > Insecta > Lepidoptera > Nymphalidae > Napeogenes > Napeogenes inachia. The sequence goes on along the minus strand of OY365804.1, from coordinate 10,881,237 downwards.
TATAATGCATGTTTATTTTTAAAATCTGATTTAATCAGCGTGAATAAAAACATTGAGAATAACATCATAGGAAGCTGGAATTGATCTCTTTATAGAGATAAGCCCATCCTGTGTCTACATGTATGTTCTAATTTTGTTTATTTATACAGTAACACATAAATTAAATAAATAAACAATCAGAAACAAAAATTAATTATTATTTAATTAAAATTAATGTAAGAACTATTTACAGGACTAGGTGACATTTGTCGACCTGCGGAAGTTCAATCAAAATGGAATTAGTTTTATAAAATACCACAAAAATAATAACAGTTACAAGTTCCTACAGGTGTTAAAAGTTAAAAAAAATTCTCGATACGAAGAAAATAGAGCGAGTCAATAATTTCTCCTTCTCTTTTAAATAATAGCTCAACCTATACTTGCCCATCTATATCTATACACTGCATTTAAAATATTTTTTTAACAAGGTTTTAATTTGTGCATTTTATGTAATTGAGTTGTGATATCATTTTGATTTTTAAATTTTACAATAACTCTAAAATTGAGTTTTAAATAAATATAATATTTTTTAATAGTAACATTAATGTTAAGTGGTATACCTATATATAATACCATTATTATTTGTATGTTTGTGTATATTGTTTATTATAATATATTCCTGCAATGGAATTTTTATTCGTTCTTTAATCGTAATTGACAAATATTTGGTTTGTCGCATTTTTGAGCTGATATGTGTTTTGGCATCATTTTAAAAATATGTAAGAGTCACACAATCTACTTACAATAACCTACATATTTTAGGTATTTTATAAGATTTTCACGAGTTTTAAGACGTCAGGATAAATATAAAATTTAATTATTTATACGCGAGTTAAACCCGTAAAAATAGTTTTATTCAGATATTATTGTGTTAGTTATATTAGTAGTTACGTTACCAGGAAGGAGGACCCCATCGCCGTGAACCTGCTGAATCGCACATCCCACGCAGAGTCACGAAATCCAGTTTGCTTATTTAGATATTTCATTATTTAATTTGTCACTTTTGTCCCAGCTTTAGTAAGGAAAAGACGTTTTATTATAAATCAATCATTTTTGATAATCTTTTTCATGATCATCCGAACATAATTCTTAATAAGTATATTTTTTTTATTCATAGACAAAATATAAATCTTAAGAATATTTTTGACGTGACAACGTCTTAAATTAGGTTAAGCTGGGAGTCACTTATGAAAAAGTGTAACGCCCGGTAACGTAACGATGAGTCACACACACATAGAATGCCTTGCGTCTCTCTCCCACTCAAACATGATCGGTCCGCCGAGCAATGTTTTGATTTTCAAATTGATTCTTTAAAATTACAAATATTAAGAAAAAGTGGCAGATATAAGAAAACTTGATTTAAAATGTGTTGAGCAAGAATTTTAACATCTAATTTAAGTAAATGTTTTAATTTTCAACTTCATTATTTACAATTACAAATTTTAATTAATTTCAAATTTATTTAGCAAAAATTTGAACCTTCGATCTGAATAAGTGTTTTGATTTTCAAATTAATTCTTTAAAATTAAAAATATTAAAATATATAAAATCAGAAGTGACGTCAAATAACATTATCTGTACTTATTATTATTTAATATGTAGGCCAGTACATGGGACCATACTTGGTAGACACAATTGGAAATAGTATTTTTTTATAACTGAAAAAAATATATATATAAAATACTGGTAGCAAACAATAACTTCAATGATCGATATCTCCGCAACTAATTGATGTATCGAAAAAGTCTGTAAATAAATTTTGTAAAAAATAATAACATCAATAATATAATATAAAATAAATAATATATAAAATGATTTTACGTGACAACGTCTTCATCGTCCTATCCTCAACAAAATCACTCAAATTATTAAAATATTGTGCAATTTAATAATATTCATATCAATAAATATTCTACCGAGAAAAAGACGTGGTCACGTAAATCTTCGCCCGTAAAACCGACTTTACAGGCAACCATATTTTTTATGTAACTATATTGAATATATATATTTTGCTAAATGTTTATAGTTAATAAATTATTTGAACGTGATTCTAGTTTTTAATTGAATTTGTTTTTTTATTTGTTTGTCTGTGCACGTGTAACGTGAAAACATATAACTTGAACGAATGAATTTGATCACGCGCTTCAAGAATTAATTTAGTTTTTATTTCATAGAAATCAGAGAAATAAACTGAATAAAATAAACTAGATTATATACAGTATCTTTAATCTATCTTATAATTGTATTATTTTGTTATTGTAATTACTGTTAATTACAAAGATAAATTAATCATTATTAAGGAAATAATGTAGTAGGAAAATCTAATTATGGACTATTTATTAATTATTATTATTAGTAGTAATTATACCAATCATAGTAATTACTTGTGTTACAATTAAATATTAGGAAATATTATATATGTATTATTATTAAATGACCAAATTCTTAAATTAGTTTGTCACCGCGGTACTAGATGTCGCTGTCGTGAAAAGCTTTCGTATCACTGAAAATACTAAATTTGGCTAAAGCTACAATTAGAATAAAACAAAAAAGTATGGATTTATGATTGTAATATGATATTAGATTATTTGTTTTGGAGGTGGGAGCAAATACACTCGATGACGATAACCAGTGCTTTATTATTTTATTTATCAACTGTATTTGGCACTTAAAATCTGGGAGTATTTATTTTGTTATATATAACTTTTATTTTAATTACCCAATACTGTTTTTAATTCGAAGATTACCCCAATTTTACCCTAGTTTGCTTCTAACATTTAATTACATAAAATAAGAAGATATATATTTATATCCCTTCAGTTTCATTGTGATAACAATGAACTCGTCGATGGTAAACAAAACCCAGTTAGTCATCCTCCTCACAGCTACAATATATTCGTTACAATTTTTAAATAGCCTGAATTAGCTGAAAAGAGTTCCACATGCGCCGGCGCAGGCGTGACTCATGAAACAGTGGCGCCATCTGATTTATTGTGGACACTTGAGTAACTACCGATTTGGAATAAAGACGACTAATTTTAAAATGGGATTATGAAGATGTGTTACTCCACCGTAGGATTAGGTTTAAAATTTATTACGCTTTTCAGTATGACTGGTCCCAGAACGAATAAAAAAATCTTGCTGATCTCAGAAGGAATACTGGTTATTTATCTAACAAATTATTTACTTGTTAATAAATGCAATATCAAACTAGTTAAAACATATTTTTTATATTTTAACCTTGAAGAAATTAACAGTTTGCTAAAGGGAGAGAGGCGATAACACCACTGACCTTATAACTTGATGATAACATTAAATAATTGTTCTTTTGGTTATGAAATAATTTCAATAACATTACCGAGTCCCATACGTGTACATGTTCTGATAACCCTCTGTTTCCAAGGGCAAGGCAAGGGTCGTTCACGCGGATTTTTCGATTCAATTTCCGAGAACACTTTCCCCCTTAACGAAACGCCGTCTACTTAATTAAATATTCGATAAAAGAAACCATATTGTACCAACAAATAAAAAGGTTTTTGCATATAGTTTATATATATGTAGATACGTTAATATTAGTCCAATATCCACACTAATCTTACAGCTTTATATTGTACATGTGGTAGTTGTAGCGAGCGTGCGTACTCACTATATAAATAAAACACAAAACGAGCAAATATCTATTAGCCGCATGTGTACAGTGTATAATCGTGCGGAGAATCATCCACAGACCACAACTTGCCACTTTTTGTGTTCTCTTTGCTTATTGGCGTGTAAGCGCGCGCTCTTTTTATTATAGCTGACAACTGTCACTACACTTATAAAAAGTTAAAGGAAGAGAAGGAAAAGATTTAATCTTTTTCAGCATTTAAAGTAAGTTTTTTCTAACATGTAAAACTTTTGTTTAACATTTTAATTTAAAGACCGTGTGACTACTTGATTATTGAGAATAAATATTTGTTAAAGATCGCAAAGAAGTGTGAAACTTTCTCTTTTTGAATAGTACATAAATTTATTTTAAATATTTTTCATATTAGGTCACAAAATCCCAGAGATTCAGAGTTACCTATATCTTACAATCTATAAATACAAATCAAATTTAGGTGTCTGTTTGTAATTGTATATTAACAGCTTTTTTACTAAATGTATATGCTTGTGAAAGTATATACGGTACTTACACAAAAAATACCCTTTTATATATTTTTCAGTCTGTTTTGGCTAATCTCTGAAATGGCTGGACCGATTTCGACAGGGCTCTTTCTGACATATAGCTAGCTGATGTTACAAGAGGACTTGAGCTTTACTTATTGCAGAAAAATATATGTATGTCTGTAAAAACCACATTGCAATCTATAAAATAAAAAACAATAACCGAATCTTATAGTAGGGGTGTATATAAAAATTACACGCAGGCGAAGTCGCAGGTAACAGCTGTTTAATTATAAAAATTAATCATACATGTTATACTCCTTACCTACAGACAAAAAAGAAACACACAAAATTATTATAAAAAGGTATGTAGGTATATGTTTTTATACTTTTTTAAAATTGTAAATTAGGTATTTTTGTGTTTTTAATTGTGAATTAATGTAAATGACTTATTTGCAGGATAATATTTCAACCAAAAAATATTTAAATAACGTCTGATTTATGGATATTTGTAAAAATATATATATACATATTTCCATATTCATTGCTTAAATTTTCAAAAAATATTGGTTGTATATGTGAGAGCGAGGTGCTCTTCAGAGTGCCAAGCTTCCGAGCCTGGTCTCTGATGTTGCTTTCGAGTATCAGCACTGATGATAGGTGATGAAGGGCGGTCGTCCATTTGAATGAAAAATAGTCTTCAGTCAAAGTTACACTTTATTTATTGCTTCAACAGCTTACAAATGTGTAGCAGTAATTCTTTAACATGTTACTCCTTCGAGCTACAAGTATAGAACTCCCGTCCTCTACCGCTGGGGCATTCACTGAGTCTTGTTGACTGCAGGAGGTGCAGAGTCAAGAGCGTGGCTCTTCTTTCTGCGATTGTCTTTCTCTGGACTTATTTTAAGCCCACGTCTTTGGGGGCGGATCCTTTAATTGGTACCGCTTTGCTCCCGTCCTTGGTTTGAACATTAACTTTAATACTCTTTGAATATGGTGGGGATCTACTACACAGTTGTAGGTACTTTAACAAAAACATTCAATCACATAACTTATTAAAAAAACTACTTCAAATTAAATTAATTATTATTCGTAAAAACATTAATAATTGAAACTTAATTATTAGACTTCTTCAATTTTATAATAAATCATCCAAACTTTATGCTATAACTTTAACATTTTGACATCCGGTTGTTCTCACGGCGACATATACTATTAAAAAATAATGTTATCCCAGAAGTTCATCTATTCTATATTCAATTCGTATTGGAACTTAAAAATAATATATCTCGTAAGCTTCATGTTGCATCATTTCTATTTATTTACATTATTTTCACTATTAAGTCCTGGCACACATCCACTGGTCGCGATATATTATGATCAACGTCAACTCTATTATGTAACCTATTACTAGGTAATAAGATACAAATTTATGTAACATGTACTTTTTATGTCAATTGTTTCACAATATTTTTCCAGAAAGTTCTAAATTGACCTCTGTATACCTTTATCCGCTTTAAAACAGTCAAATTAAAATCAATACTTTAATATATTTACATTATTAATATAATTGTATAAAAAGTGTATAAATATAATACATAAACTCTAATATTAAATAAATAATATATTAAAACCAACATAAATGGAGCCCAGCACATAAATGGAGGTCCGTGTATGTAATATGTAAATTATTTAAAATTTTAAAAAATATATTTAAATATGACAGTAATTGCGTAAAGATCTGTACACGTGTAATTTGCTGTGAGATCTGGATTTTCGCCAACAGGATGACACACCTTAGGAAACTAACGCGGCACTTCCGCGAATCTAAACTTTGAACAGGAAAAACACTAATACTATACACACACTATTAAATATATATATTATTATGTTTGTTTAAATACTAAAATAATCTATTCAATTAATAATGTTTACGTACTTCGAAAACGAAAAAATATATTTTTTTTACATTCCAGTTTCCACTCAAATTATAGAATTACCGCAATAATAAAAAGAAGGTTTACTGATTAAGTAAGTTTGACAATTTAATTGATATTAATATTGATATATTATTTGTATACATAGTTTTAATACAGATCATATTCAATAGTGACGTTATTATAGAGACCTTGAGAGTCGGTCGTGTTTTAAAACATGATTCATGTAAACTTATTGGCACATTATTTTGTTTTCTTTGCCGCGTTTCGAAGGTCGAATGTCGGACATCCGGCTTGTGAAAGAAATTTGGAATATTATTATCAAATTCATCGTTTATTCCACAAATTGTTAAATTGGAATAAACTGTTTAGTTTATTCCAATTTAAGATAAAAATTATGTGGAATTAGGTATGTTTTTTATTTACTTCGGATAGACATGAGTTAAAATTGTTTATTTGATCTCCTGTCTTCTCATCGCGGCGGATGGAGTTTGATCGCTATACAACATACAAGATTCATATCATTGCTTCTTGGCATGACGTTGTACATATAACATATTGATAAAATATATTTATTCACTTATAAATTCGTTAGTCCTGTCCATCCACGCACATACAAACTACTAAGTTTAGTAAGCTTTATTTTATTTGAATAGTTTTAGAAGTTTTGTATTAAACTTTTTTCTTTTATAAAAAATCCATAATATAAGAAAATAACAGGATGTTAGAATACTTCTAACATAATCTTTACTCAAGTGAATTTCCGGTGGATCACTTCACAGGTATATAATAAAACTAAACTTATTATTGTTAGCGTCTATTTTAATTAATCTTTAAGTTATTATTTTACCCCAGACTCAAAAAGAAGTTTGACCTGTCGATCAAACAAATATCTACATACACATATATGTGTATCTGTGTGTCTGTCTGTGGTATTCTAGCAGCCAAACGCATGAACGGATTTGATTGCGGTTTTTTTAATCAATGCAATAAAGATAATAAAGAGAGAAATACTTAAACTAGTGAAAATTTGTGTGTCTGTAGGTTCATTTATTACAACAGGGGGTTTTACAATTTAGATTCCTTATTTTACAATTACGCTTAGATTTAGTAAGTTTACTCGACAAACAAACTCAATTAGTTATTTTATAACTTACTTTTTTGTTACAAGTTTAGTATTTCAATATATAAAACTACAAAAGTGGCGTAGGTACTAAAATTTAGTCTTCATTAATAATGAACTGTTCGTTTTCTATTTAAAAAGTATAGGTATTTAAAAAAATGTTAAAGCAAGATAGACTTGCCCTAACATAAATGTTTGTATAAATTTTAATTTGTTTTGATAGTGACATGTTTAGGCTGTTACCACAGATAGTCAAGTGGTTCAATATTAACTAATTTTTCTTCTGTTCTGATGGGCGACCATAGAGTATTCAGGTCTCTAATAGATAAACTCTACTTGACTTTAACATTTCTTGATAAAAATAGTGTTTATATAATTGTGTTGTTCACCTTGTAATCGATTTTATAAAAAGGTCAATGAACCCATTAAATAAAAATATATGTTCCGAAAGTACATTGTTTAGTCGATAAATAAAATAAACAATATGTCTTAAATTTTATTAAAGACGTTACGTTAGTAAATACACAATATGTGTGCACGTCACGTCGTCTGTGTGTGTGTGTTTGTGTTTGTGTGTCTGATATTACTGTACAAGGTATCTGTATTCACGAACGATATACAATAATAATATTCAAGCCGCGATCAAAAACAACCAAAAATTTAGATTTTGAACATTAGTTATTTCGAAATAATGGCGTCTAAAACCAACAATTCAGAAAATAATTATATACCTATGTGTTGGTAAATATATTAAATAACGTGAACTTCTATTAAAAAGAAATAAAATGATTTAATGTGAGTTTTTATTATATAATATAAGTAATTATTTATTATTATTATCACTGACGTGATGTTATTGCATAGATAAGCCCTAATTTGCCAGCTATGCAATTTGTTATCTGATGACCTTCAGAGTCCCTTTCAATGGGGCGCCTTAGGGCTGTTAATGTTTAATATATTACTTTTAATAAATAAAATTACATACTTAAATAAATATCATTACTTATTACTTTACATTCTATTTTTAAATAATATTAAATTTTAAAATTTTGAATTTGACTGTTTAATAATCGTATTTAAAATGTTAAAAAGTCAACATTGTTATTGACAGCCCTATCCACCCTCGCAGTCCAACCCATAAGTCACAACCCCAACCCCTAAAACACGCGATAACACCCTCCACGCGTTCATTTACCAATTATGACATGCAATTTACTATCAGCACCCAAATATCGATTACACTTCAATTTCATATAATACAAAACACTTGGAATTCGTTATTTATTATAATTTATATATAAATATACTTAAGTCACAAATATAATAAATATTAAGATTAGTAGCAAAAACTAAACATTATTATATAAATAATGCAAGGGATACTAAAAAAATAAACTTAATATTCATGAGGTGTGCTCATGGGATATACGAACATACATCTGCCCTTATCCCGATTGGGATCGGAGCAATAAATATCAATTTCTTCCCCTTTCTTCTATTCTCAATCATACTTTATCTCAGTACATACATACCAACATTCAAAATAAACTAGGTATAAATCTTTATTGTAAGCGTATTTTATTTATGTATAATAATAATTTATAATCAAGGTTAGCTATAGTTACAATGTAAAACACATTGATATATCTCAGTATTGTATAGTTACTATGATACTAACATGGTGGTAAGTAACACATACTAGGTATATTACAATAACATTTACATATCACGAATATTAAAAATACAATGTACTATTAAAACAAGTTGTAATCAACAAACAGACAGGTAATGCATAATAAACGATGTAGAAATAAATTATATTTTTTACTATACACGTATTTTATACACGTATTTATTACTATGTTATGTTCTTTAATTAGATGCTGTGGACAGGCGACTGTCTGTCTGAAACAGCTTTATAAAATGGCCTTCATAACACCGCTTTGACAATTTAGTTTTAATATTCAACTAAATGTACAGAGTCGTTATAATCTACTACAACTAGTAACTAGGAAACTATATTCTTTTACAATATTACTTACATAGTATTATGCCTCTTTAATTTAAATATTAATTAATGTTACCAAAACCTACAATAAAACAAATAATAAGTCACAATTATTATAATTAATACGCAATATCAAATTATCCAGATAAAGGTAAACTTTATTTAAATACATACTTTAATATTATCAAACGCCGAACTTAGTTTCACGGTTCAAAAGACTACTGCCACTGATCCAATTAGAACCTGTTTTAAATAATATTTAATTTATACATTTCGTCTTTAAATAATATAATATATCTCGTAGCTTATGATTCACCGCAGCCTACTGCCAAGCCTCCCTGGTGCGAGCAGATTTAATAATAGAACTGATCTAATGTTTATCTTAAATCTATACATATAGTAAAATAGTAATGAGGGCATTTTAACAAGAGGAAAAATAGATATTTAGTTGTAAAAAATATGCTGTGTTGTGCTAGAACCTCCTAAAAACAAAAACACTAATACAATAATAATGTATTTATTAAGTTTAGTTTAACTTACTATCTGAGTCAAGATACTTTTAATTGCGGAAAATCTCTTATTCCTACTAGAAATACATTGAGTTTCAACTATCTGTAACTACTAGCAACTGAACTTAAAACGGGTAACGTACAAACAGATTTTAATAGAATGTACTGATTACAAAATATATGTAAATGCTTTTCTCCTGCGGGTCCTCGTGCAAATCAAATCGGAAGTAAAACCTGCTGGCTAGCTAGTATTGACAATTATCTTATAGAGTCAGTGGCGTAGCGTGAGTGTTGGCTGCCCGGGGCGGAAGACAATTTTGCCGCCCTCTTATTTAGGTATTTTATTTTAATGTATACTATGCATTACATACATTAATTATAGAGAACTTTTCGGAGAGAACAGTCATCATTATTTTGTATTATACAGGCTAGATTTTAAATAAAAAATAGTTTATCTAAGTTTTACAATCACGTTTATTAATACAAAAATTCTTTTACTTTAACCAATTAGATACATTGATTTAACTTAGGTACCTATCACTTAAGATTAGGTACACCTTGAGGATCGACAAGATTAAATAAAATCAATTTTTATTCAGAACTAGAACGATACTATTATATAACATTTTTATTTTTATTGAAAAGTAATATGAGTATTTCTTAAAAAAACAAAACAAAACTTCCGTCTTTAATTAAAAATTTATACGTCTACTTTTTTTAAGAGCAAAGTCTTTTATTGCACCGTCAATGTCTATCGCATCACACACCTCTTGCTCAATAGACAAAATAGCCAAATTAGTTAGTCTTAGAGTACTCATTGTCGATCTTAAATAATTTTTAATCAATTTCAATTTTGAAAAACTTCTCTCACAGCTGGCATTGCTTATAGCAACTGTGAAAAATATTCGGAACATTATTAAAATATTGGGCAGAGTATCTTCCAGCTTGGATTTAACAATAAATTTAAATAACTCAAGTGAGTCTGCATTAATCAATTCATTTTCGTTGCCTGTAGCAACAACGAAAGTCCGCAGTCGAAGTCTTTCCAGCTTGAAATCCTGCTCGTCAATTTCGTCAGATGCGTAGTCTAGATTACATTCAGTGTTGTCTGGATCTAATAATATAGCCGGTGTTAGATAAGCAAACTTATCCGTTAAATTCTGTAGCTGTTGAAAACGCTCACGAATTTCTGCAATAACTCTATCTAACGAAGAAAACAGCTTTCGTCTCAACTCATTTTCACAAGACAAGTTAGCATCTCTAGTTCCGTCATCAAAAATATGCTTTCTTGTTATGCGCCTCCGAGGTTTTATGGAAATTCCAAGTTCTTCACACATATTTTTTGCATAACCTACAGCGCCATTTGCCCATTCCTCTCTTTTCTCTGTCAATATCATCTGCAAAGCATTTACTTTCTGAGCGCACAATCTTATGTCAAGTCCCCTTGTTTGTAAATATTTTTGTGCATCATTCACTTCATGTAGCACCGGTTGCCACAGGCCCAAAAAACAAAGAAAGGAAAATGACTGCATCGAAACTAGTAAAGTACCTGCATCTGTCCTAGTGTTTAAGCTTTCACCTGCCTCCGTCAGTTCTTCCAAAGTGACGAGAATATCTTTGTATTGATGCCATGTCACATTTACGGCATCGCCTCTTGCACTCCACCTCGTGTCTTGAACCCTTTTTAAGCTTTTGCCTGTAGCTGTTATCAGAACTTCCCAACGATGTGTCGATGAGGAAAAAAAAGAATAGCAACGTTCTAAAGTGCCGAAAAAAGTTAGTGAATCCACCTCAACTGAGGCAGCGTGTAAACAAACTAGGTTTAACGAATGATTTGAGCAAGGTACGAATTCAGCTTTAGGGTTTATTTCTCGAATTCTTTGCTGAACTCCTGAATACTTTCCAGCCATAACAGCAGCATTATCATATGCTTGGCCTCTACAGTTGCTTATATCTAGGCCATCAGCTTGAATTTTGTCCAAAATCATCTTTGAAATTCCTTCAGCAGTTTTGTCTTTAGTTTCAATGAAATCTATAAAAGATTCCATTACTTTTACTTCCTGATTTTCAATTACTACGTATCTTAATACCTGACTTGTTTGATCTTTATGAGAAAGATCTGGAGTGCTGTCGAATATAATTGAATAATTCTTAGCCTTTTTTATTTGTCCGATGATATGTTGGCGAACTTTATTTCCCAAAATGGCAATAAATTCGTTTTGTATTTGTGGTGACATGTAAGTGATTGAAATTTTGCCAGATATTTTAGACCTTACAAGATGTTCACGAAGTACAGGATCGTATTTTGCAATTAAATTAACCAATTCTAAAAAGTTTCCTCTATTGGTACCGGTGTCGTTTTCTATATGTCCACGTAAAGCCAAATTTTGTTTGGCAAGGAATCTTATAACATCAAACATTCTGATAAGAATTTCCTGCCATTTCTTTATTTCTTTTGCCACTATGTCTTGCTCTTTTTTGTCAATAGTCTGTAATTTTTGAAGTCTGCTCTCCAACTCCTTCCATTTGCAATAATTTTGGATGTGTAGTGCACTTGATTCGTGACTTGAAACCTTAGGATTTAATTTCCACCAAGTATTAAATCCATCAGATGAGCAAAATTTAGATCCATTCGGTGTACTTACGTTCTCAAATAAACGACAACAAAAGCAAAATAATGATGCTTTAGCTGGAGAATAAGCCATCCAAGTACGTAAAACTTTTTCGCCGTTAGTCAATGTACGATAAAACCAATCCTTAGTAAGCCTTCTTGTCTCTCCTTTTGATTTTAAAGAGCACGAATCTGAGCGTGTTACTGTTGACATTTCAGCGAAATTAGTATCAATATGCTGAACAATTTCCTGTCCTTGCTGAATGAGATGCAATTGAATATTGTCGTCTATGTGTTCAGGCCATTTTCCAATATCGTCGAAATTTTTCTTTCGTCTTTGGTACTGAATAGCAGACAATGATGATGTTGTATCAATCTCTGTTTCGGAACTATGCATGTCCATGTCTGAACATACAGATGGAGACACTAATGCAGTGGATGTTGTTGGAATTTAATCTTTAGGAACAATGTCAAGTTCTTGTATTTTTTCAGCTTGTTCTGGGTTTAAAGGCCCAGTTGTCTGTGATGAATTTAAGCCTAACGAGGAATCTGACGTGTCAGGAATAACACTTTTCACATATTTAAGTAAAGCTCCTTCATTTGCTCTAATATTTTCCAACTTAGCTCTTCTCTTATTACGGTAAGAAGCCCCACTTTCTTTTACTCTTTTCATTTTTGATGCTAAAATCAAAAAAATATTAAATGAGAAAAGTACAAGTTAGTGTTGTAAACAAAATTATCGAACATTTCAAAAGAAGTACCTAGGATATTAAAAAAAAACCTTGCTTTACTGAAATTTTCCGTTTTTAGGGTTTTGTACCCAAAAGGAAAAAAATTGAGCCTTTATCTATCTTTACTTTTATTAAATCATTTCATTGACCGTCTGTCTGTCAAGACCTTTTTTCATAGGAACGAGTACTTACTTACACATATTAAATTGAAATTTATATCACAGTTTCCGATCAAGATCCCTTTGAAATGTGAAAATACTTTTATGCACTTCGGCGTTTCTTTTTTATTTTAATAAATTAAAGTTTGAAGTTTGAACAACATATCAGATAGTCCAACATACAATTAGATAAATATAATATTTAATACTCACTCAGTTGAAAGTTGTTCAATAATTTCACAACCACTACACGCACTTATTTGCACAAAAATCACAATTTCGAAAGCGTAACATAATTAAAATACGAGACAATGTGAATTGGACAACTGACGATCCATCAATAAAACTTTCTTTGAATTGTCAAACTTTGTCAAAGCACGTAATTCCCCGTACCTTAAAGGGGCTTTCTCGTACGTGTGATAAACTATATTGAACTTAATATATATGTAATAGAAGTCATTCTCGCTGATTGTTAGTCATAAACGGGGAATTCCCACAAGTCAGTATAGACGTTGTTGCCAGTCGCTACAAAATATCATTCAAAGAAAAGGAATTCCCCGAATTCGTCACAAAATAAGTAATGAAAAATTCCGTGCTCCTTTCAATCGGTCCAAATTTGTAGTTACGATAAAAATATATATTTTTTATTTATTGTTAAATTTTGCCGCCCCCTATAAAGTGCCGCCCGGGGCGGGCCGCCCCCGCCGCCCCCACTACGCTACGCCACTGTATAGAGTACATTTAGAGTGACCTCAATACAATCACGTTTTATGTTATATTTTCGCTAGTTTCCTGCAATTGTATAGTTATGTACCTATATTTTATTCGTTATTTATCGTGTAAATTGAATATGCAAGGTTAACTACCAATATTAGTTTATGTTAATATTTTCATTTTCATTACTATTTGTGATCCAACATAAAATTTAATACGAAAACATTATTTAATAAAAAAGTTATAATTGACTTTCATTACATAAACAAACAGATACTAACTTTAGTCATTTCGTCGATGAGTTATTACAAAAAAAAAATGCAATTATGTAAAATAAAATATAAAAGCCATCTATTTCAATGACATTTGCACAAACACACATAATTTATTTTAAACTAAAATTATAATATAATTTTCATCAAAACTAGTAAAATTATTTTATTATGCACAGAAGTAAATTGGGTCAAGTTGGCAAGGTTCAGGGCTGTCAACAGAGAAACCTATTCGTTTTGCTCGCGCGATGCTACGGTTCTTGGAAATGATGGTGACGGTCGCCTCAAGCAGCAAGCAAATAAATGATACCAAAAATACACTTCTTTTATTGATTTTACTGTTTAATCAATATAAATATATATATCAATACTATACTTCTTTAGTTCTATAAATTATAAAAAACCTGCATATAAGTATACCTAGGTAGATATACTTTGATGTACCTGAAGGAGGTCCTTCAACTCATTTCTAACTTACTTTTCCTAATTTTAAACAAGGTTTAGGATAAGTAACATAATTCCGAAGTTCTTATTGAATTTAAAATATGTTAAATTATTTTTTTATCCAAAACAGTCAAAAGTAATATAATAAAAAAATGGATTCTTAATATTTCAATGTCAAGTTTAATTAGCTTTACTTATTTTTTAAAACATGTATAACTTAGTTTACACTGCCATCTACTATCCAATAGTTAAAACATCGAGTTTGCGAAGCCATCTTGTGAACAGTAGCAAAGTTAAGTCACGTAGATGAAAAAAAACTAGATGTAGCTAGTACGAATGTACGAATCATGGTAAGAAAAAAGGTAAGAATGGTAATCACAAATTCTAATACACATATGAAGAAATGACTTAAGTCGGCATTACTCAATATTTTCATAACAATATAGGAGGCATTTAATTTTGAAAAAAAAAGAAAAAAACCTTTCTTTCAAACATTTTATTCACAAAGAACCTTACTTCATAAATATTAGATTTCAAGGAACTCCATAAATAACATGATTTTAATAATAATAAATATCGGATTATAAATAAATAAATAATCATTCTTATCATCTCATTATTAGTTCATACTTTATGTGAATTTTAAGCGGGTCGGATACTAGCACATTGAGGTGGCTGACGATACTGACTTTTCATTCTAATAAATCACGTTTAAAGAGCTTGTTTAAACACCTTCTTGAATAAAGTTATTTTGTATTTGAATTTGAACTATTTCATCAGAAAAACTTATAAATATTCCTACACTTGCACTTACCACAGTTTTAATACCATCAGGTATTACAATTATTTATTACATTTATATAAATTTAAATAAGCTTAACATGGCTGTACATGTTTTTAGATATTTTCAAACATTATTATTATATAGTAAACAACTATTTTTGCTTTAAGTTTCTATTAACTAGAAGTGATATTACAAATAAAATTTGGTAAATGTTCTCAAAGCTGTTATATTTATAGAAATAAAAAAACAAAGGCCAATTCAAATATGTTAACTTTTCGTTAACTGTTAAGTAATATCATAAAAAAGGGAGTTTCACTATTAGTTTTAGTTCCCTAATCATATTTATGTCTTAACTGTTTTTAAGTTTCTTTAATGTTTTTAAAATGATTTGTACCTGGCTGAACGCTGCATTAAAACTACCTTTGTCTCTGGTTTAAACGTCGTTTGACAGCTGGCAGGTACATCCGGCCCACGAACTTGGAAAAGGTCCTTTTTAACGCGTACGCCATTGCTGGCGTATGGTGGTATATTTTATTGAAAGGAAAATCATAAACCATCCAATATGGTAAGCTTTTAAATTAATATATGTGTTCCTTATAATGTTTCGGGACACCCGTTTTACCGTTTACAACAAATATTTTTGCAATTACTAATAATAAGTAATAGAAAAATTGAACTTAAGCTTGTACCGTCTATACGATAGGGTGACGTTTTTGTAGTGATTGTGTGAATTACCAAGTGTTGTGAAATATTTTGGACTGTTAACTTCTACTCTTTAAATTCGGAAACAATAGTTTTATAGCTACGCTTTAAAAATGAAACGTGCGTTTGACGTTAAGATTTACAGTGTGTACCAGATTCTAAATGTTTGCAAGATGTTGAGTGATCTTTTCGTTTGTTCAGGTGAATTTTACTGTAGACGAAATCCGTGGCATGATGGACAAGAAGCGGAATATCCGCAACATGTCTGTCATTGCCCACGTCGACCACGGCAAGTCGACGCTCACAGATTCGCTGGTATCCAAAGCCGGTATCATCGCCGGTGCCAGAGCCGGTGAGACGAGATTTACCGACACCCGGAAAGACGAACAAGACAGATGTATTACCATCAAATCCACGTGAGTAAAACCTTTGTGCATAGACTGAAGTGACCTTTCAATATGGCTGCACTTCGATGCATCTGCACCTTTTCCAAATCGATAACCTTTTGTTTGATGTAAAACAGCTGATTTATTGTACCTATTTTAAACTAATACTTTCCCTAAGATCGATAACCCTTGTACACGTGTATAAGATCGATACATCGACAGTTTCTTTGAAAATGATGAATGTTCTTACCATTTAAAACTGAGTTTCTTTGAAGATTCTTAGAACGGCCATCTGATATATTAATTATATAGTACCTACTTAGTAACCATGGAGGAAACACAAAATAACTGTCATTTAAATTCCTAGAGCCATATCCATGTTCTTCGAGTTGGAGGAGAAAGATTTAGTATTCATCACTAACCCCGACCAGCGTGAGAAGGGTGAAAAGGGTTTCTTAATCAACTTGATTGATTCCCCTGGGCACGTTGACTTCTCCTCAGAGGTGACTGCCGCCCTCCGAGTTACTGATGGAGCCCTTGTTGTTGTGGACTGTGTTTCTGGTATGCCAAGAGTTTACATTTGTAACTACTTTCTAAACACGTAACATGAGAGTTAAGGAATTTCCATGTGATGCTTAAATTTGAAAAGTGAAAGTTTTATGTAAAGTTGTACTAAATACTATATATTATGTACTAATTTTGTGATTAAAATTCTTGTGGATTTCTCTTCAATTTAGAACATTTGTTTAGAATGTCATTATAGTAAACCCTTGTTGATAGAGGCACATGAAATTATTGCTTTATTATTAAACAATTGATATTTCTCTCTCTACTACAAAATATCTTTTATTCAGGTGTATGTGTACAAACTGAGACTGTGCTGCGTCAAGCTATTGCTGAGCGCATCAAGCCCATTCTTTTCATGAACAAGATGGACCGAGCCCTATTGGAATTGCAGCTGGAGTCCGAGGAATTGTACCAGACATTCCAGCGTATTGTTGAAAATGTGAATGTTATTATTGCCACATACAATGACGATGGTGGCCCCATGGGTAAGTAACATTGTGCAATATTGTACAAAATCTCTTTAACTTGTGGTGCAATATTGCATTGGCTAGTGTAATGTTTTAAAAAAAAATGTTGCAGTTATTTGTTAAATACAAATGTAATATCTTAATTTAGTTAATTAACAAATACAAATGTAATATCCTAATATATTGTACTTTATCAGTATTTATAATTTTTCCCTTGTGACAATAATCTTTATAGAAAAAACAGGGTTCATAGGGTTTTTAAACCTAACCCTTAACATGATTATAACCTCAAAAGATTTTTTTTTTGGCTTCCTACTTAATTTTTTTTTTTTATTTGTTATTATTATCTATTACTCAAGTATCATTATTCTGCCACCTGAATGACACGTGAAATAAATCGATAGTAGCCAAGGTCGCGATATACGTCTTTGTTATCAACAAACATTATGTTGTGCAAAAATAAATATGAGTTAGTAAAATTAAGCCCTTATTGCCCATATCTAGTAAAAGCTTGAAACTACTTCTAAGAATGATTGAATATAAAAAAAATATATCAATGAACCTAGTCCTAAGTGTTACCAGCAAATTTTTTTATAATTTTCATGGAGTCAAAGTGGACTTATAATATTTTCTATCAAGTTTGAGATGCAAGCCCCATGATGATTGCAAAGTTACTTGGATGAAGACAGTTTAATTTTACTTTATTTTAAACTCATGTCACATGCATATTTCATTTAAATTTAAATAGATTTTTTGGTTTTCACCAGGTGAGGTACGTGTAGATCCTAGCAAGGGTTCAGTAGGTTTTGGCTCTGGTCTCCATGGCTGGGCTTTTACTCTCAAACAGTTTGCTGAGATGTACGCTGACAAGTTCAAGATTGACCTTGTCAAGCTTATGAACAGGTGAGTTGTAAAACAGCAATAAAATACACTTTGAATATAGGTGTAAAATTCTTTCAAAATAAAGTTTTCTCTTGTCGTCCCATTGATACTGGGTAAAGTTATTGATGCTATTCACCAGTGGCAGACAAGGACGAAAAAGAAATTTCTCAGTATGATTTGGTGAGGCATATTTTCTTAATGGATGCTTCACAACTTATACTGGGATACAGTTCTTATTACAAACAGTATTATTACTTTGTGTTGGGGTTGAAAATTATATAAAATAACTAGAATCTTTTTTTAGGCTTTGGGGTGAGAACTTCTTCAATGCCAAGACAAAGAAATGGGCTAAGCAAAAGGACGAGGATAACAAACGTTCTTTCTGCATGTATGTATTGGACCCTATTTACAAGGTGTTCTCTGCTATCATGAACTTCCGCAAAGAAGAAATCGAAAGCCTACTGAAGAAGATTGGTGTCACCATCAAGCACGAGGATTCTGACAAGGATGGAAAAGCTTTACTTAAGGTAGGCTATTTCATTATAAATAAGTTTTTAGTCCCAAGTGTTGCCAGTTGCTTACTTCATCAGCTTCTGGGTGTCAAAGAGGACTAACAGTATGTCTTTCCGGAATTGGTTGTATGTTTTGTGACTTGCAACCCCATAAATGATAGAGACATTTATATTTTAAGAATATTTTTTTATAGTAGTATAATAAAGAAATATTTCTTACATTTATTTACTAAACATTGTTATTTAATAGGTAGTAATGCGTTCCTGGTTGCCAGCCGGCGAGGCTCTACTTCAGATGATAGCCATCCACCTGCCGTCGCCTGTAGTCGCGCAGAAGTACCGTATGGAGATGTTGTACGAGGGACCCCATGATGATGAAGCAGCTATGGGTATCAAGGTATTTTAACTTATTACAATAAGTATTATCTTGCTAGTAATTCAAATAAAATTCGTAAATTAACAACATTATTGAATTTCAGAACTGTGACCCAGAAGCACCCCTTATGATGTATGTGAGCAAGATGGTGCCGACCTCCGATAAGGGTCGTTTCTACGCTTTTGGACGTGTATTCTCTGGCAAAGTAGTAACCGGACAGAAGGCCAGAATCATGGGCCCCAACTTCCAGCCTGGCAAGAAAGAGGTAAACCATTGTCACATTTGGTACTCAGTACTAGATAATTTGTTTTATTGATAAGTAATTACTAATTTATTATTTAAAAATCCGCGTCTGCACATCGGGTCCGTCAGAAGGCGGTGCTGTGGTAGGGTGGTAGATTACATCTTTTTTTTTTTCAGGATCTATATGAGAAAACTATCCAACGTACAATCCTTATGATGGGACGTTATGTAGAAGCTATTGAGGATGTGCCTTCTGGTAACATCTGTGGTCTAGTTGGTGTTGATCAGTTCCTTGTCAAGACTGGTACCATCACTACCTTTAAGAACGCCCACAACATGAAGGTAATTTATAAAATTTAATTACATTTTCAAAAATGTAACTCATTTTACAATAGGTTAACCTGATATCTCAGTATTGTAATATGTAATTCTTAAAAAAATAATAAATAGTTTGATGTAAATAAGATCAATAATAATATGCTATTGTATTTCCCAGGTCATGAAGTTCAGTGTATCTCCCGTCGTGCGTGTCGCCGTGGAGCCCAAAAACCCCGCTGACTTGCCCAAGCTGGTAGAGGGTCTGAAACGTCTAGCCAAGTCCGACCCTATGGTGCAGTGCATCAATGAGGAGTCCGGAGAACACATTGTCGCTGGTGCAGGAGAACTGCATCTTGAAATCTGTCTTAAGGTATATGACAAGTTTCTTAATTTGCTTAAATGTTGCAAGATATTAAAATTCTTAAAATAAAATATATTTTTTCTTTTCAACAGGACTTAGAAGAGGACCATGCTTGCATTCCAATTAAGAAATCTGACCCAGTGGTGTCATATCGTGAGACAGTAAATGAAGAGTCTAATGTGATGTGTCTGTCCAAGTCTCCCAACAAACACAACCGTCTGTTCATGAGGGCCACGCCTATGCCCGAGGGTCTTCCCGAGGATATCGACGATGTACGTTAATAATTAATTTTATGCACGCTATTACAATAATTAACTTTTTTTAATAGTAATCTTATTTTCTTCGTATCTTAGGGAAAAGTAAACCCACGTGACGACTTCAAGACCCGCGCGCGTTACTTGGGTGAGAAGTACGAATATGACGTTACTGAAGCCCGTAAGATCTGGTGCTTCGGTCCCGAGAGTACCGGACCCAACATCCTTGTGGACTGCTCTAAGGGAGTGCAGTACCTCAATGAAATCAAGGACTCAGTAGTGGCAGGTTTCCAATGGGCTTCCAAGGAGGGAGTCATGGCTGAAGAGAACTTGAGAGGAGTGCGGTTTAATATTTATGATGTTACACTACACACTGACGCTATCCACAGGTTTGTTGTTAATTTTTTAGTATAATATTTCGATGTTACGTTGAAATTAGTTTAAATATATTTATGTCTTTCTATCAAACAGAGGTGGCGGTCAGATCATCCCAACGACCCGTCGTTGTCTATACGCCTGTCTGTTGACGGCTGGACCTCGCCTCATGGAGCCTGTATACTTGTGCGAGATTCAGGTACAACATTTAAATAGAGACTTTCATTATTGCATATATGTATTATGTGTCATAGTATAATATTTACATGACAAAATTGGTTACACAAATGCATGAAACTTGGTCTGTTATTTTCATTTTAATAATTGTAATGTATGCATTAAATGCGGAACAGTTGATTAATTTTCATCATTTTTGTACCTGGCATGTATACCCACGTGACATCCTAAGCGGGCTGGTATATCAACCAGACCGCTATTCCGAATCGTGGCAGATAAACTGTTCTTTGTTTCGGCATTGATACCCAAAACATACTCCTTGCCTGAATAGGGGAACTAACATTGTTATCCTAAATTTTAACATACCGGCAATTGGCTATCCAAGTCATTATTATGAATGCATAAACTTAGCCCAAAAGCTAGTTCCAATTGCGAAAAAATTGAAATTATACAAATAATAGAAATTATACAAATCGCATCGGAGATCATACAGTAAATATAACAATTTCATTTAACCCTTACCCAGTGTCCGGAAGTCGCCGTCGGAGGTATCTATGGAGTCTTGAACAGACGGCGCGGTCACGTGTTCGAAGAGTCCCAAGTGGCGGGTACCCCCATGTTCGTCGTGAAGGCTTACTTGCCTGTCAACGAGTCGTTCGGTTTCACCGCCGACCTCCGTTCCAACACCGGCGGCCAGGCCTTCCCGCAGTGCGTGTTTGACCACTGGCAGATACTCCCCGGAGACCCTTGCGAGTCCGGTACTAAACCATACGCCGTCGTACAGGTACTATTCTTTTGTACTAGTTAGATACGGGCGTCCGCACCCCGTGCCGCATCTTAGCGCGCGGTCGTGTCTCATGACGCGGCAGTGCGCCGTGAGGAGGCGGCGTGTGCGGACGTAAAGCAACGCTCGCGCGCGTCTAAACGCTGCACAGGACCGCTATCCTTATGTCCAATGAATGCACGCTACGGCTCATGCGATACATTTTGTTTTCTATTTTAAATAATGTTCATATTATAAGTTTAACATGAATTAGAAGTGACATTATCTCTTCTTTACAGGAAACGAGAAAACGGAAAGGATTGAAGGAGGGTCTCCCAGATGTAACCCAGTACTTGGACAAGTTGTAAACGTCTTAGCTAATGCAATCGATACTGTAATATATGTAACAACAATGAGCGCCTCACGCAACATACGATTTGTATTTTTTGGTTCAAATACACCTTGTTTTGCCTCTATTTGTAAGAGCGGCAGATGCTAATTGAGAACTTTCAATAAAATATTTATATGAGACGCATTGTTAATATTAATTATACCAATTGTGATACTCGGCTGTATCGTATGAATTATATATATCATGATCCCATCACAGGACACTTGTTATCAGTTATTTAGTTGGAAGCTGGACATCTTTAATTATACTGTAATTAATTTTTAAATTATAATTTTTCTATTGTAAATGTAGTTTAATTTAAACTTAGAATTAAAAAATGCTGTTGATACAGGTGAGCTGTTCTTATGATTTTTATAAATTTGGTTCTAATTTTATATAGTTTACAATATTTATTTTGGCTACTTGTCGTTTCAGGTTTATGTTCTACTTCGAGTTCATTAAATCCTAGGTAGGTAACCATTTATAAGTTATGGTATACTATACAATATAATTTCTGTTTTTTTATATACTAAAAGGGGAATATTATTTATATGATGAATATATCACAGACCTGTTCTGAAGTCATGAGGACACCAAAATAATTAACTATCTGATTAATTAACTACAGAATAATTTAACAAAATAAGAAGTTTATACTTTGCAATAAAATCAATTATTTGTTTTATACAGGTACACAAAGAAATAATGTGACACTAGGAGTTTCATATTAAAAGCTCATAAGGTAATTATGAAAATGAATATAAAAAACAATAAATACTTAACAATATAATGAATGCTTGTAAATGTAATGTTTAAATAAATCATTTATAATTTTGAACTTTTGATAAACTATTTTTGATGTTATGATGACAAAAACAGTACCAGATTCAAAACTGATGGTTTACAAGCTCAACAGGCCTGATTTATACAGACATACCTATTAGAAACATATGTAGTAACAAACATAAAAATAATAACTTTCCTTTTCTACAGATACCTCCCGGATTATGACAAGAAGAATTAGCCAAATGGTAAGTAGATTATAATAATAAAATTCTATGTTTTCTCCCTGTTTTCGTTTGTGATTATATTTAAATTTCAATTCTGCACAAACTATGGTCCACACTTTGATTTAGTTTAACTATTGCATTACCATGATGATAATTTGTTTCTCTATTATACCGTGACAGTTATAACAAGCTCAACAGGCCTGATGTATTCTATTGTCAGGAAACATTATTATTCATTGTTCCTGCTTTTAAAATATATATTTTTATTTATTTACAGATGCTACATACTCTGAAAACAAAATACCTCGATGTTATGATTTCTGAAGTTATTAAAGGTAAGAATAGCATTATTATTATTTTTAAAATACTACATAAGTTATATGATGATTATCACAGACCTGTTCTGAATTTTTTTGAGGTCAACTTATATTATACTTCTGATGGCTAAATAAATGATAATTCATTGTGTTTTATTTTTATACCAAATAATAGTTTCTTTTTCTGCACAGGTATTTCAAGAGTCTTCCTCATCTGCAAGAACACAATATTTGAAATATTAAAAAAAAATTACCTCTATGCTGTATAAATGTTATATGATACAAGTAAATAAATATTATTATATTTTTTGTTTTGTTATTATACTACTGTTAAACAACAGTTACTGTACCTATGATTAAATTTATAATATTTTTAGGAATCGTGTAGAAAATTAAGAAATCAAAGTAATTACGATACGTATATATTTCATATAATTTAATAACGACAACAATATAATTTAATAAAATAATAAACATATAATTTAATACCGACAATATAACAGTTATAATGCTAGATAAGACTAGCTTCAGTTTCCGCTCTCAAATGAGTACAATACAATCTATAGTAATATGATGAAGAGCAAAAGATATGACCGACTGTTTGTTTGAATTAAGTAAAAATAATAATAGGTTATATTTAGTCATCATCATCACTAATATTACAAAGGGGAAAGATATCAAAACTTTCCTCTTTATAATTATATATTACAATTATAAATAATACAAAAAGGAAACATTTGATCGTTTGTTTGAATTAAATAGGCTTCGAAACTACTGGACCGATTTAAGATATCTTTTACCATTAGAATCTTACATTATCCCACTGATGAACATGGGCTATATGTAACCATCATCCCTAATATTACGAAGAGGAAAGATTTGATAGTTTGTTTAAAATATTGTTTTGTAATATTCTTTGGGGATGTATAATAAAGACTCTTATTATAGCTATTAAAATAATATACCTTCTCTGATTTATGAACATGATTAAGGATGATTATATTTATCCGAATGCAATAGAAGATATCCAGTTGTCTCTAACGTTCTTTGTCTACGGATTAGTGATTCTGATTTATGGAAGATTGTAGCTTTTCGTGATTGATTTTCTTAAAATGGAATATGAGGTTTAATTATTGTTAAATTTAATTATTTGCAACACTGAATACTATTGTCTGTGGTAGAGTACTATAAACTTTAAAGTCTGTACGTCAAAAAAAAAAAATCGAATTCTGGCAAATGCCAATTGCCAGAATCTAATCTGTTTAGTGTTTTGTGCTCAAGGTTGCAACTGTGCGCATATGTTTTGAATTAAATTGAAACTAAATTCTAGCATTTTTATATTTTGTCTTAAAATTTCATGTTTTATAGGTTTGTTCGAAGGTTGAATAGTTATTTTAATAAAATGGTACCTGAAGTAGTTTTTGTGTTGGGTGCGCCAGGTGCCGGCAAGGGAACGCAATGCCATTTCATATCTAAAGCTTTTGATTTTGTTCACCTATCGGCGGGCGATTTACTACGCGAAGAGCGTCAGAGACCAGGATCTGAATATGGTGAAATGATAGAAGACAAAATTCGAAATGGTGAAATTGTTCCAGTAGAAGTTACTTGTGCGCTCATTGATAAAGCAATGCAAAAGTCAGGTAAATCGCGATTTCTTGTTGACGGCTTTCCACGTAATAAGGACAATTTGGATGGATGGGAGCGCATTATGACGGAGAAGACGAAATTGTTATTTGTTTTATTTTTTGAATGTTCGCGTGACCTGTGCACAGAGAGGTGCTTGGGCCGCGGTGCTGCAGGAAGTGGCCGATCGGATGACAACCTAATGAGTCTGGAGAAGAGGTTTAATACATATTTAAAAGATACTATGCCTATTATAAATCATTATGACCAACAGGGCCTTGTGAAGAGAATCCATGCTGAAGTTGGTCCTAAAGATGTTTTTGAAGATGTTAAGAAAGTCTTTCATGACATAGGATTGCAAATAGAATAGACATTAGAATTGTTTGAAACCCTTGAGTAGATCAATGAATAACTTACTAAATTAATTATATATTATATTTCTTCTGTACACATTGTTTCTGGCAATAATCTAAAAGTTCTTACTAAGAAAAATAGTGATGTGTTTGATAAATGTAATTATGAAAAAAAAAACAATTATTTAACTTAATGTAAGCAGACAGTGCAGTAAGCAATTAATTTTAATAGTTCCGCAAACTCAAGGTTGAGTCGGACCTGACTACAAGGCCTTTACAATTTATTCTAACTAGAATGAAAAAAATATTAACATTTTATAAATTTGTCGATCACCATTGATAAGTGTTTAACTATAATGTTCCTGAACTGTGGAATGTCTTATTAGTCATTATTTCATAAATTATTACTATTATTAATGTTGGTGTAGTTAGATTAGTATATGTAATGAAAAGGAAGAAAATTAGATAATGTTTTAGAAAACCTTGGATCATCTTACAAGACAATGCATTTTCATTTGTTAGGTTATAAGGTATCTTTGAATTCTTTCCGTGGTCAATAGTACTGTAGTAGGGCTTATGGGAATATGTATATTATGTAAATAAAAACCAAAGGATCAAAAACCAAAACAATGAGTTTTACTTAATTTATATTCAAAAAACAGGTTTATGCAAAGTTCATATACATTCATAATTAAAATATGTACCAACTCATCAAATATTAATTTGTTTACTATTAAATTGATATTTTTTTTGTCTGTCTATGCTGTTAGCCCTGTTGGCTATTACAGCATCACCGGGGGAGCGGGTGGGTCTGGAGACCCACCCTTAACAAGGGGGGGCCAGGTGGGCCCCCATGGGGAACGACGTCCCGAGGGCGTCTCAGATTGAGACACGGACCTCGGCTCGGGGCGTCGTTAGTCAAGAGGGAAGCTAAGGAAGTCAGGAGGGAAGCTAAGGAATTAAATTGATATAAGTACAATAATAGGTATGAAATAAAAAAAAAGGAAATTGCTACTTGAATATGAGTTTTTTGATAATGGCATATTCATTATTGGTTTGCTTAAAATTTACACTTGATTACTTTAGTACATCCTATATCAAAATAAAAAATAATAATTTTATGAACTAATTAAATATTAATGATTGTTATCTATTAATAGATCCACTTATGACTGTTTATCTTATCTCTAAATACATTTATTAGATAGGTGTTTCTCGTTAAGTTATATTAGGTGGCCATCATTTGGGTAAATATACTATTTTTAAGAAAAGCTCTTAAATATAGGATAGAGGAAGCCACATGTGTAGAATTGTTGGGAAACCGTACTATTATAAGTACCTTACACGTTCTAAAACACGCACAAAAAGGAGTCAATGTTTTTACAGTCTTAAGGATTGATGCTATGCTAGGTAAATCAAGTTTGATGTAAAAAAACTTTGGGTCTTCCTATCTTATGTCGAGGCGAGAAATTATCTTTTTTATAATAACTTTATAATACGTTACGTCATAATAACGTTATTGAATTAAGTCGGCAGTTTTCGATGATGGCAACGTTCTCCGAAAGCGACGGCTCTGGAATTATTCTTCAGCTGATTGGGATGGTATGCGAGACAATTTTCATACATTTCATGGACACCACGATGCTTTAAAAACAGAAATCTTTAAGAAAGTGCGTCTGCCGTAATTGGTGAAATCAGTTTAAGTATTATATTCTGTACACTGAGGTCACCAACACGAGCAAAGCTTGTCCCTGGTTCCATCGTAAATGCGGTGATCTGGTTGAAAAAAAAACAATCAGCGAAAAACTAATGAACACGCTTTTATAAAAAAAATATCTAACTAAAAGATAATAATAATATCAGGACAAATTACACAAATTGATCTAGCCCCTAAGTAAGCAAATTATTTGCTTGTGTTAGGGGTGTTAGACAAAGGTACAAATACATGGAAATACAAATTATACATATTTTAAATATATTTAATAAACGTCCAAATTTAGAAATACAGACATCTATGCTCATCACATACATTCCTATCCCTGTGTGTCGGGAGTCAGACAGGGAATCTAAACCGAGTCCCTTTGCTCCGTTATACGTTAAGCCTCTGCCTCCAATGTAATTCACCCAGATATTACTAACGTTATCATCAACACATGTAAGACAAATTGTATTAAACTTTCACGATTTGTATTCATGTTTTTATACTGTAAACGGGACTTAATCGCGTACAATTTTAATGGAAGTATTTACCTCGACTCTCGACGTTTCGGCCGTGGTCACAGTAAGATCAATTAATGTTTCACTGCGTGAGGTGAAATTTGTATGTTTCTTAATAATTTGTTTAAGGTTTGTGTACGTAAGTAAACCACACACCATTTAAGTGTGTAGATTGCTAGAATCAAGAAGAGATTTATGTTAAAATCACTCATTAGAATGTTACTGTTGTATGAAAAGGAATCGAACGTCTGTTCAGGCATCCATAAACACTACAGTACCAATAATAAGTTTTAAATTGTACTAATAATTCAAGACCAAAGTTAGTCAAATTGGTTCAGTCGTTCTCGAGTTTTAGCGAGATTATCGAACAGCAATTAATTTTTATACATATAGATTTTCATTACTTTACAAATCTAGTCTGAAGTTGAACGACTGTATATGGACTGTATAAGCTATTCCTTGCAAGACCTTTTGGTCGAGCGTTTAATAAATAGTGATTAAACCTATAATAAAAAAAGTTAATTATATCTATACACATAATAAAATTGTCACTGATCGATTTAAAAAAACTTTATAGGAGGCCCTTATAAAAGCGGAAAACCCAAAACAATGATTTTTTTTATTTTGTCTGTTTGTCTGTGTGTGCATAAGTTCTAATCTCATAAATGGCTGAACTTAATTTGATGCAGTTTTAGGAATATATTGTCACACTCTTCACTTAACATTTAGTGTTTATTTCATTAAAATCGGTTAAGAAGTAAAAAAGTTATGTCAATTTATATCAATCACGTAATATGTACCTACCATGCAAATCTATAGAGGAGTAGTCTCTGTACATTGAAAATATTTAAAATAATATATAGCCAGGATGTGAAGGGATAACTAACAGAATCCATATCTAACATTTTTGAAATTTTTGTCTGTTTATCTGTTTCTCCTTTAGTTGTGCGCGCAACACGAAAAAATATATGGCTTTTATACAGAGAAATTGAATGTCACTCTAAGTAACATTTAGTTTTTAACTTTCATTGCACACTCTTCGCTCTATAAAGATCTTTAAAATGTTCCAGAAATTTATCTTTTTACATATATATCTTTTTTTTTTTTTTTTTTTTGTTTGTTTATACTGTTAGCCCTGTTGGCTATTACATCGTCACCGGGGGAGCGGGTGGGTCTGGAGACCCACCCTTAACAAGGGGGGGCCAGATGGGCCCCCATGGGGAACGACGTCCCGAGGGCGTCTCAGATTGAGACACGGACCTCGGCTCGGGGCGTCGTTAGTCAGGAGGGAAGCTAAGGAAATTTGGACACTAGCGTCCTCCGACGGCAGAACGCCGGAGCAACGGAGCACTTACTTAGTTCGGACCTCGTCTATACAGTTACAGTTTTATTAATTTACATATAATAAAACTGTAACTGATCGCTGTCTGTACCTATATAGAAAATATTTTCAATAATTTATAATGTATATAAATTAATTAATAGTGTAATTTATAAATTAATTAATAATGTTATTTATAAATTTGAACCCAAAACAGTGTTTTTTTTTCATTTTGTCTATTCATCTATATCTTTGTGCATGCTAATCTCAGAAACGGATTAACCGGTTTGGATGATTTTTTTGGGAATATATTGTCATGAGCTTCCTTAACATTTAGTGTTTTTTTTTAAATCGGTTAACAAATATGGAAGTTAATAATCTCTTATTTTCATACTATTGCGGTAACAATTTTTTTAAAAATTGAAATAGTAGTTCTCTCCTCAGGGAATAATAGTATCCTTTCCAAAAAATATAATAATGACGGCTAATCTTTATATATATATTTCTTGTGTGCGTGTGTATGTCACTGAACTCCTCCCAAACGACTGGACCGATTTTTATGAAATTCTTTGTGTGTGTTCAAGGGGACTTGAGAAATGTTTAGATTCACAATTTGGTCCTCTGGAAAATGGTTTTTTGATAAATTTTTAATGTGTAAGTAGGTGGTGATTTTGGAATGTTTCACGTTGGTTCCGACGGACTGCGTTACCATGGCAATGTCGAATATTAAATAATAATATATTTTAATTATAGTCTGCCCTGACAGTTGGGGTTGCGATAGAAATAAGAAAAATATTTTAGTACTAGCGGCCCGATACGTGCTTCACTACGTAAAAAGTAAAATTAAAAAAAATATATTGGAACGAATTAATTTATTCAAACAAAAAATCTTTATCGAAAATATACGGTATCGATTGGTCGAATTATGATAAATGTACATGTAATGACGTTAGACATTGTGATAACTTTTTAATATATATTTTTTTTAAGTTTGATTTTTTAAATTAAAGAGACAACGTCTGTCAATAAAAATTATAATAGCTTAATGAAGGTTCAAATTAATAGAAAAACGAGAAAAAATAATAAAAATATAAATTATTTTTGTTTTCTATTGGAAATTATTAATGTGTATGCATTATGTAGGAAACTCATTGGTGAATTATTTTATTAATAAGATCAATTTGTTATTAAAAACTATACTTGATACTTCTTTTATAAGGTGTATTTTAATAACAGCCACATACATATCATATAATTTATTAAAATCAAAGCAATTAAAGTACACTCTTATTGATTATAAACACTTGGATAAATAAGTACACAAGATTAACAAATATATTATATCAGGGGTGTCCAATCAGTCGATCGGCCTAGCGGTCGCGATCGACCGGTCGGTCGCGGCCGCTAGTCGAGTCGATTTCGGCGAGGCAAAAACTATTTAAAATTTTAAAGTTAAAATTAAGATTTACCTGCCCTAAAGGTCTCTTAGAATGTCAGGAAGTAAGTAATTATTAAAAATAAATAAAGTAGATCTAACAGCTATTCGTCTGTAAAAAGTCGATCTTAGTTCTGATTAAGTTGGCCACCCCTGCATTATACCAGTGCAGAATAAACATTAAAGAGATTACATACTATATACATCAGTGTCTAATAATTATTAATTATACCAAAGCTTACAAACGGTACATGGACTATTAAAAATACAATATTACTTATATATGTGTTTGCCACAACACTAACACGTTTTTTGGTTTAAGCATATAATTATCATATTAATATCAAGTATGCAGTATAACTTCTTTGTGAAGCTAATAATTTTCAATGTTATCAGACCTTTGCAGTCTCTGCTAGAACGTCGCAAACACAAACATTAAAACAGTATTTGTTGTTATATTAGTGTATTAAAAAACCATTATAATATAAAAAAAATATGAATATTGGTTAAATAAATGTAATTATTCTAATAATACTTGTATAACACTAAACTATATGTTTCAACACAGTTTAAAATATCATTATTGAAACACAAATAGATTTATAAAACTATTTTAATAAGTAGAAAAATTACGTTAAAATTTAAGAGGCTTCAGAAGCTTATAGTCCAATATCATATATTTCGTTCATCTAATTAATATTATAATAAATTGACTTGTATAATACGGGTATATTTATTTTCTTTAATATATATACTTATAGTAAATAGTAAGCGTTTCCAAAATGTATATACGAGGCACTTACGATCATACATATATTTATGACGAGGTGGTAGGTGGTGCTGTTGACACATAATTATGTAATTAGGTACTACAGCAACTACAATAGAAGTGTCTCAATGTGTCGCAATGATTTATTCAATACCACATAATCTTGACTTGTAATCACAATAACATTTAAATTAAATAAAGGAATGTGAGGAGGAATAAAGCTATTTGAAAAAATACTAGTAGTCACTATTTAAATAATTATAAACTAAACAAATCATCAACAGGAGCACGACACGAACCTGCGACCTTTAGAAGTTCGTTTACGTCACTCTACTAATTAAGCTATCGTGTCGTTACGCATTTTATATATAATAGTCTTTTTCGAGACGGAACAATTATTATTTATATAAGTTATAATTAGTCTTTATAAATATTATTGTTGTGTTATTATTATTATTATTTAGCTGCACACAAAAGCGAGGTTTCAAGCATTTTTTTACTACATGTAGAGCCGTTTGTCAGGATTATGAGTGTAACTAAACAACTTTTGAGATAAGAAATTATAGCTATGTGGCCAATATGGTTGGTTCCATAGTGGCCCAATGTTGACCAACCAACCAAGAGTGCATACAGATAATAATGACAAGTACGACTATTTAATAGAAGATACAATATTTATAAAAATATTGAATTGCATCTCACGTACAAAAATAAAGTCTTTTGAAACTCTTCTCAATAATCATACTATAGTTAGATGTTTTGGAAACAGTGGACAGACGACGGGTATAATTATTTAATATAGGAACACAAGTAACAGTATTTGATGTTGCTCTGTAATATCAGTACAACACACACATACACACATGCCCACTTAATGATAACTAGATGTTGCTACCAATGATAACTATACATTGGAAAATATCAGACAAGAGAACTATTCTCTTAGCGCAGCAATCTATAAGTTACTTTTCTTTAAAATGTAGCCACTACAGTTCATCTTATGTAAGAGGTACCGTTTGTTTTATACATTTTAAGAAACAACTTTGTAAAGACGTAACTCACTCAATTTCAATAACATTTTCTAAAAGTATAAAATTATTAAGTTAATTTTATTTTATCCACAAATTGTAAAATTCTTAATCGCTTAATTTCAATAACGCCAAGTAATCATTATATACAATGTACTGTTATTTTCTTACGTCATTACAAGGTCACTTAGTTCTTTACCGTAGTGTTGCCACTATTCAAACTCAAGGCAGCCATAATTTAATTTTTACCCAGATTTTATTTAATATTAAACTGTCAAGTTACCTCGCAAACTCTGTAATAAATAATAGCAAAACAAATAATTTCTAGTATTATCTTTCATAATAGGTGAAAAAATTCATTAAATTGTAATCAATTACTAAATACAAAGAAATGGTATCGATATCTCTAAATAATCGGACACTGTAGAGAACGATTTATTAGACCCCATTTCAAACTCTCAAACGATACTTCTTAGAGAAGATGAACTTAATATATCAAGCCTCACAACAATTAGGTTTTTTTTTCAAAATTTTACTACTGCCACCTACATTAATAATTTGTTTGGATTATTAAATATAGACATACATATATATAGACTAATGAGAAGAAATACAACAACCTATTGATTAAATATATTTAGCTAATTTTACCGTTGTCGGATAAATAGGGTGTAAAGCCACTTAAAATATTTGGACATAGTTTTTTGCAATGTTTGTGAAAATAATAATGATTCTATTGAACTTTGTTATATGTGTAAATATGTAAATACATAAATGAGATAATATTTAGTGATCTTGAATACTATGAGATCTGTGTAATACATTATGTTAATTAACAATCAAATAACAATAGCTACAATCATAATATCATGGACCTTAAGAACATATTGTCGCAGTTAAGAACGAGACACCAGTCTGAGATCTCCATAATATAACAATAATTATATATGCTGTTTTATTCAGCGGATACTAAAAAATACTCTTTAAAATACATCAAACACAAAACGGTCACACAGTAGTAAAATTATAAATAATTAATTCAATTTGGTGACGTCATCATCATTAAATTTCTGATAAATATAAAATACAATTTCATTTCAAACCAACAGACTCTGCTTCACATTTTCACCGCTAGCTTCTGTTCCTACACGCTGTTGTCCTGTTCCTTGGCCAGCATCAGGAACACCTCCTCGAGCGTGGTCTCCGTGATGTCGTAGTCCTCCACCAGATACGGGAAAGCCCGCTTGAGCTTTTCCAGCTCAGAGAACAGCTTGCTGTAGCGCATGGTGTCGTTGATGTGGTAGTGCAGCATCGTCTGGATTAAAAAGAAATAATTGTTGGGTTTTTTATGTTAACATAAGTAAATATTCATATTACAGGTGAAAATAAATATCAAACCTTATGTTCATCTCGCAACGAGCAGTTGAATTTTTCATGAAGGAACCCTTTTAGCCGCAGTAACTCGGACGCAGCACTCTGTTCGCAGCAGTCCGTCTCTGAAAATAAATGCGTTCAACGAACACTCAGACATATCACGGGACAAAGTACACGAACTGATCTAACAATTAGGTTAGCAAATTATTTTGTATTAAGGGTGTTAGACAACGATACAAATACATAGAAATACACATATAAATACTGAAAATATATTTAATAAACGACCAAACTCAGAAACACAGACATCTATGCTCATCACATACATGCCTGTCCCTGTCGGGAATCGAACCCGAGCCCCTCTGCACCACGATACGTTAGTCGTCTGCGCTAACCACTCGACCAACGGGGCGGTCGATACATTGGTAATTTTTACTATCTTATTTTATTAAACTTCTTGAAAAAAGTCCCAATTACAATCTTAGTCTAAGTGCTAATGTTGTAAATAGTAGGAGTAGTGTAAGTAATTTTAGTGGTGGGACTGGTGTCACGGTGTAGTGGTGTGAGTAAGTCATGCCTATATTATAAATATAGTGGTGTGAGTGGTGTGTTCACTGTGAGCGGTACCGTCTCCGGCGTGCAGGGCGGCGTGCGCCAGCTTGAGTCTGACGGCATGTCCGGCGGCGTACTGCGCCCGCAGCGCCGCGGCCGAGCCCAGCGCGCGCAGACGACCGCCCGCCATGATGCCGATGCGACTGCACAGCGCCTCCATCTCGTCCATGCTGCGGAGGACCGTCTCGTGTTTAACTAGCGTTCACTCCTTAGAGAACCTACTCTACTGAAGGAGCATACTAAAATACCATAGCGCTACGTAGGTGACCACTCGATGTACAAAATCCGCGATACGATAAAGTTAGGTCCCGTGGCAGCGGCAGGTCGAATATTCTAATTGACATGATCACCGCAGTGGTCGGTCCCGCTACCTGTGCGAGGTGATGACGACGGCCCTGGCCGGCTGCGCCCGCCTCAGTGCGGCCCACACGCGGCGCCGCGCGGCCACGTCCACGCCGGCGGTGGGCTCGTCCAGCAGCGCCACGCGCGCGCCCGTGCACAGCGACACCGCCGCCGCCAGCCGCCGCGCCATGCCGCCCGAGTAGCGAGACACCGCCCGGGAAGCGCAGCCCTCCAGCCCTGGGGGCGAAGACCGTGCACATATTATGGATCAGGATTTCACTGACACACAGGACTGACTGTCATATTTTCCGATAGAAGAGGTTGCGGACGACATAGAATAGATAAAAATAAGAATATATAATATTATACGCGACTGACTCACCCACGATACGTATCCATATGTCCGTCTCCCTGGCGACGTCCTCCCGGGACAGCCCCCGCAGCGTCAGTAGCAGCGCGAGATTGTCGCGTCCGGAGAGGAAGGCGTCCAGCCCCATGAATTGAGGACAGTAGCCGAGGGACTCCAGGTACTGGAGAAGAAATTATACCGTATGAAGTGTATGCACACATACACCTACCGGCATGGAGGCGCGGCTCTTGTAGGGTGCATGTGTGTACGTACCGGCATGGAGGCGCGGCTCATGAAGTGCCCGGTGGCGAAAACGGAGCCTCGCGAGGCGCACTCCAGCGCCGCCAGCATCTTGAAGGTGGTGGTCTTACCGGCCCCGTTCACACCGAGCAGACCGAAACACTCGCCTGACAATTATTATACATATATGAGAGTCTGTTTTAGTTATGAAGGCGTAATTTGGGCAATTATTTTGAAAAAAATCATACACTAAGAAATTTAAGCTCTAAAATTAATAATTTTCTTTTTTAATGCATTTTTGGACCATCTAGCATCTGATATGATCTTCAGCTCGGAATTAATCCGACTGACAACAAGTGGGAGCTTCTTTACACTTACACGTGTATATATCTGGAGATCTTCTGCATACTCTTTATTATACTTATAAACAAGTAAAATAGCAAAGGAGATAATACGCCACCTTGCTGAACACCGCCATTGAATTACAGCCACTTAGAAAACAAGTGTCTTGAAGACAATCCCTGCCGGCATCCACGATCCACATAAGTAACTAAGAAACCAGTCAGTCAGACATGTTACATTATGCAGACACGTATAGTGGTATACCTTTTTTAACAGCGAAGCTGACTCCCTTGACGGCGACGCTGGGTTTCCTGCAGCACGAGAAGTACCTCTTGTGTACGTCGTTCACCAGCAGCGCGTCCTGCACGTCGCGGGGAGCTGCACACACACACACACAACCACACACTTACAGCGCTCTGAACTAAATCCATACGAGTCTACTTCTATTGTATATGCCACGTTTTGTGATAGCTTGTTGGATCGCGAGATATCGTCGGAAAATTAATCGTCATAATTTTCTGTGGAAATTACTTTTTATTGTGTTTGTTAATAAACTATACAAAAACTAATTTCTTTTAATTTTACGAATCATTAAGAAATCGAGATATAATAATGAGATGATATATAATATACAGTGAAATACTCACGTAATTGAATAGCCTTATCGACGTATTGTTTCTCTGCAGCGAGCGTGTCGTCGAGGTGCTCCTGGGGGGCGGAGTCCGGCTTGTAATTGGAGTTGTATATGCGGTCCCACAATACGTTAAACACACCTATTTCCGTCAGATATACTAGCACCTGAAGAATTAACACTTGTTGTTACTTATGACTGTTTTAGATTATTAGTAATGGTATTAAATGTGACCGGACAATGTATGACTATCTCACCATGTACGCTACGAACTGTGCGAGGAGGACCATGACTTCCTTCATCGGAGAGTATTTGTCGAAGCAGAAGTAGCATCGAGGATTATCTCTCTGTACTGAAGGAGGTTTATTTACGTTAATAAATAAAATAAAAACATTAAAATAAAAATATCGCCATACAATAAACAAGAGTAACAAAAAAATATTTATTAAACAATGTTGAAGTGTCATTATTTAAGTTAAGCCTTTAAAACTTCGTTTAGAGCTAGGCTGTGAGTAAACAAAGAAAAACCGTCAATTACCCATCGCATTCATTACTGATGTACTGTTTCTTTCTCAGTGTGCGTGAACAAAAACACAGAACTATGTTTCGTGTCCATGTGTTCTACTGTTACAACGCATGCCGTCTCTCTCTAACTCACCACAGCACTTGTTAACGTCCATTCCGTCCAGGGGGGGCACGTTACACGTCTCCCCGCGGTTGAGGACGCACATTGCGTTCAGGTACGCGCAGTGGGACGCCTTCATGGCCCCCCGCGTGGCCGCGTGAGGAGGCATGGTGTAGCCTACCACCAACAACAGGAAATCCGAAAAGCTCTCCAGGTTTTCGCCGAACGTCTCCGTGGCGGCCTTGAGCGTGGGAGTGACGAAGCCTGGGAAGCGGTGGTCGGTTTAAACACTGGTAGGTATAGATTTCATATTATTAAATATTTTTTAAGCGAGACGAAGCTATCCAATATCCAATTCGATTGTTTTTGAGCGTAATTTTGGCACAATTATATATAATTCTCCCCGGTGACGCTGTAATAGCCAATAGGGCTAACAGCATAGACAGACAGAAAAAAAATATATAATTATTTATAAATGAATCTTTTATGTTACATTTAACTCACATTATATCTAATCTCTCTCAATCGACATTACAAGTCATTCAATTAAGTACGTTCAATTAAGTATTAGGTGTTACTGACCGAACAGGATGACGCAGGCCACCAGCACGGTGCTGGCTGCGCGCTCTCCGAACGAGAAGCTCACGAGGTACGAGAACGACAGGAACGACAGCACCAGCACCAGCAGCAGCACGAACATCGCGCCTGAGAGGAGTGTTATAGGGAGTGTTAAGGATTCCCAATACATGAGAAACAATCACGAGGGGGATAGTGTTCGTTCTTGATAATTTGATAAAAATACTCCCATTAATTTTTTTTTATTGTCCATTGCACTAAAAAAACACAAAAGATAGGGTGATTCTCTATCAGCCAACCCGAACATGTAAAAGTTGTCTGTTTATATTTGTACTGGTGTGAAATCGATCTTCGAATAAAAAGTTAAAATGTGCGAGTCGGATCAAAGTAGGCGACGTCTCACCGAGGAACTCCGGCGAGTCGATGGTTTGGTTGACGTCCAGCAGCGCCAGCAGCACCGCCGGCACCAGCAGCGCCACCACGGCCGGGGCCACGTGCGCCGCCAGCGTGGCCGCCCACTGCAGCGCGGCCGGCGCGCCCGCCAGGCACAGCGCGTGACGCGTGCCCGACGCGCGCTCCACGCACGGCAGAGACACGTAGTTGATGAGAGTCGACAGGATCACTGGGGACAGGCGGACGGCACTCTACGTCTTTATCGATACATCGTCGCACGAGCGCCGGATCCGGGCCGATTGGTGCGATTCAGGAGCCGGCCCGTCGACCGTCACCGGAGCGCTCCCCTGGTCCTCCCGGTCCGTCTAGACTCTAGACTCACCGAAGCACACCCCGATGGCCCACAGCATGCAGGCCAG
Organism: Napeogenes inachia; assembly: GCA_959347355.1. Classification (NCBI taxonomy): domain Eukaryota; kingdom Metazoa; phylum Arthropoda; class Insecta; order Lepidoptera; family Nymphalidae; genus Napeogenes; species Napeogenes inachia. Next base: position 10,843,011 of record OY365804.1, on the reverse strand, counting down.
GGCACTCTTAGGTTCCCTCGTGCCGGGCCGCGCGTCCGAGGTCAGCGGGTGCGCCCGAGTCGTTAACGTGCGTCCGTCGGCGGCGGCCAGCGAGCGCGTCGCCAGCGCGTTGGACAGCAGCCCCAGCGACACCGGCGCCGTGTGGCGGAACAGCGTCGTGTACAGCGCCTGGGGGACCCGTTCCACTTTATTACTCTTGGAGGTACCTCGCACGACTCTCACATCTGACCAGTTAATTAAAAAAAAACAACAAAACGAGACGTCTTAACAAAGTGTAGGGTCCGATAGGTTGTCTCGTCGCCGCCTCCTCGTCCGTCTCTCTCTAAACCGTGCGATACCTGCGATTCCTACTTACGTTGGCGTGAGTCTCGTTTATTTCGATGCCGACCAAGTACTTGTTGTATTCAAAAACATCCTTTTTTCCGGTGCGCAGTATGGCTGAAATTAACACGATTATTAATAATATTTAGTACCTACGCTCCCGGGAGCGATGAGCGTAATATATGTATTATGACGTATGTATCGTTGAACATCAAACCTTCGGCGACGTCCCCGGTGACCTCGAAGTCTACATCCGGGAAGGCGTCGCCCAGCGCCCTGACGTCGGTCCCGGGCTCCACGTTCATCATGACCCTTCGTTGCGCCCAGGGTCTGTACAGGTCGAGGTCCAGGTCCATCGAGCGATCGCTCCTCGAGGAGCTGGATGGTTCGTTTGTTATCAGAACGAACACGCACAGCATTGCTATCGGGATTATTACGTTCTGTAAAAAGAGTTTGTATTCATTTATTGTATAGCATAATGTATTGCATGTATCCAATTATCTAATTGTCAATATTTGATAGCTAACTTGCGACCACACAGACACGCATGCTCCTGGTTAGATATAATTTAAATTACTTTAAATTCTCAGTATACATCAGTATATATTCTTACCATCAACATAAAACAAATCTTCTTGGAGTAGAAGTACTGCATCTGTCTGTAGAACAGCGCCCTGAACTGCCGCAGGTACAGCGCCACGCCGGTACGACGCTGGTAGGTGGCTTCTGGAAACATTACTTACAATGTCTTATGTATTTAATCAAACATTGCGTAACACGGAACACAAGCTTATAACTTTTACATTAAAGACACAGAACTCAAATTACTAAGGACAGCAGACGCTCTCATTGAACTTATGATTGCTGAGGTTTCTCGTTCAATTTAAAAGTATTTGTAAGTAATTGTAAGTATTTTAAGTTAATAATTAGTTTACAATTGTCTCGGTCCTTTGTTATTACTTCTGAAAAGTTCAGGCCTTAGGATGCTAACTAGAAGTAAAGGACGGACAATCAAACACTGGGATGTCCATATTAAAAACTTAGGAACATGAATATCATACCAGTGGTACCGTCGATCTCGTCTTCCGTAAACGTGGTGGTGATATCACTGCACAGTCTGCGAACAAACAAACAACATAGAATAATAGAACTGTTCAACCTAGTTTCGTTTAATAAACATGGAATAAAAAATAAACCGATACGACTATGAATTCGAACCCGCGACCTCTGGGCAAAATAAAAAGAAGTAAGAAACACTTAAAAATGAGTAGTATGAGTAGTAGTAGAGTATGAGTAGAATGCCAAATCACCAAAGCGGCTGGCAATACGGTTGTTCGTGGGTCCCGGACGCGGGTTCGAATTCCTGCCGGTATTTGTCTATTTTTCATTTCATTTTATATTTATTAATAAAAAATAACCGAATATTCACTGCCCATTTTAAGTAGGAATAAAAAACTCACTTCAAAAACACTTCTTCCAGTGTAGAGATGCCGACTCCGATAGATTCGATACCGAGTTCGGACCTCTTGGCCTCCAGGACATTGAAGAGCTTGGGGAACTTGGACGTGCTGGCGGCCGGTAGGTTGTAGGAGAGAGAGTTGAGAGACCTCTCCTTGACCGCGGCTTCCGAGACCTGAGAGGCGACGACCGCCGTGATGGCCTCCTCCCGGGGGCGGCCCGACGTGGTCAGGGAGAGCCTGTAGCCCGTGCCTGCTCGGTTACGAAGAGAAGATCATCAGTGAAGACGCCGGGAGGAGAACGAGCGTCGGAGAAGGAGGCAGCCGGACCTATGGCTCGCTTGAGGTGCATGGTGGTGGCGTGGCAGACCAGGCGGCCGGCGTGCAGCGCGGCCACGCGGTCGCCCAGCGCGTCTGCCTCCTCCATGAAGTGCGTGCTCAGCAGCAGCGTGCAGGAGCCCCGCAGCGACAGCAGCAGGTCCCACAGACCACGCCGAGTCTCCACGTCGAGGCCGGAGGTGGGCTCGTCCAGCAGCAGCACGCGTGCGTCGCCGGCCAGCGCGCAGCCCAGCTGCAGGCGGCGCCGCATGCCGCCCGACAGCTGCACCCCGCGTTGTGCCTCGTGCCCGCTCAGCCCCAGCCGCTCCAGCAGCTGAGCCGACGACGCCGTCGCCGTGGAGAACGAGCCGCCCTTCAGCTGGGGACGCCGCGGACGGATGAGTCGATATTCTTCATGCGATATTGCGTAATGTGTTCTTGCTACCATTTAATTGCTAGAGTAAAAGGTGGACTTTCTCATGTCCTGGCGAAGCTGGCTCCGTTCTTCGAGTGGTTCGATAAATATATATGACGAACTAAAGTAAGTTCGGAAATACTATTTTATTTTAATGAGAGGACGGTTCGCCGCTACCGATAAAGAGATGATCGAACTGTTATTGTAAAGTTCACAATATTACTTATGGGCCCGAGACCTTGACCCTCGACGTCTGGTTAACTGTCTGCCACTCTACCGACTGAGCTCATCATCCTCACCTCATCCGTTGAGTCGATTTAGAATCGCGGCTTCAATGAGTGATCATTTATTAACTGACTGCCAGGTCTTAGTGTGTATCTACATTATAAAATGAGTCTTAGTGTATATCTACATTATAAAATGAGTCTTAGTGTGTATCTACATTATAAAATAAGTCTATATCTAAAATGTTACGTGACGATGAATGAGTTTTCCTCGTCTGTTAAATATGAGTCATAAGATTCGTTGTTTTGTTGTCCTAGATGACCTTTTTAAGACGAAACTCTAAAACTAAATAAAGCTTTTCAGCTCGCGATGTTATAATATTCTTTAGTACTATGAAACTAAACAAATCTATCACGACTTAATATCCGTCTGACAGTGGCTACCATCCACCCAGGATGGGTCATATACACCATATAATAAGATAACACCCAAATAAGTCAAAAGAACTCACCAACGTAAAGAACTTGACATGTTCTAGTACAGTCAGGTCGGGAAAGAACAGATTATGTTGCGGACAGAGACCCATCAGCTTCCGCATCTCAACCTTCTCTGTGGCCGTGTCGTAGCCCTCCACCAACACCTTGCCCTCCGAGGCGTTCATCATGCCTGGAATCATTAGATACGATGACAAACTTGGATTCTTATGAAGTATTTTTCATGAATGTCATGTTAAACTAATACTATGTACTAATAAAATAAAGATAACGGACATGAGCGTGATCTTACCTGAGATAATGGACTTGAGCGTGGTCTTACCTGAGATGATGGACCTGAGCGTGGTCTTACCGAGATGATGGACATGAGCGTGGTCTTATCTGAGATAATAATGGACATGAGCGTGGTCTTACCTGAGATGATGGAAATGAGCGTGATCTTACCTGAGATGATGGACATGAGCGTGGTCTTATCTGTGGGCATGAGCGTAGTCTTATCTGGTATGATGGAGATGAGCGTAGTCTTACCTGAGATGATGGACATGAGCATGGTTTTACCTGATATAATGGACATGAGCGACCTGGGATGATGGGCATGAGCGTAGTCTTATCTAGTATGATGGACATGAGCGTAGTCTTACCGAGATGATGGACATGAGCGTGGTCTTATCTGAGATAATAATGGACATGAGCGTGGTCTTACCTGAGATGATGGAAATGAGCGTGATCTTACCTGAGATGATGGACATGAGCGTGGTCTTATCTGTGGGCATGAGCGTAGTCTTATCTGGTATGATGGAGATGAGCGTAGTCTTACCTGAGATGATGGACATGAGCGTGGTTTTCCCTGCGCCGTTGTGTCCGAGCAGCACCGTGATCTCTCCTTGGTACACGTCCAGAGACACGTCTGTGAGCGCGCGATGCTTGCCGCCGAACACCTGCGGTCACTAACTTTTTACAATCATAATTAACTAACAGTTACTTTATGCTAGCGCGTTCAGCACAGCCGCCGCCACGAGGTCGTTCGAAGTTTTAAATTAATACATAAAAGTAAGATTTTTTCTCATTCTTTTACTTTCTAGCAGTGTAGTTGTAGATCACAATAACCTACACCATAAGAATATCTAAATATGTAATTTAAAAATAAAGAGAGTAATTGAACACTATCTGTCTATATAGATTAATATTTAAAGATGGTATGTTTATATTATTTTAGTTAAGAATTGTGTAATTTTTTGTAATGACTTTTGTTTACCTTTAAATTTATATAATTTTTTTTGCAAAAGCGTCATAAGGTGCACACAAGTACTGTTACTTATTTTTGTACTCTCATTTCTGTGGGTCTGCTGGAAGAGATGTCATTTTAAAATAAGCAGTACCTATGTTTTGATAAGTATATTTTATTACAGTATCACCAAGCAGTTGGTTGGACCTTCATCACTGGCAATGAGAAGAACTCGTCACCGTATGAGGTGAGCAGAATGAACAGAATCAATACTTTTTGTTTACTGTAATAAAATAAAATACAACGGAATAACTAGATGAAGATGAATATAAGGGTTTAGTAACATTTGAAACATTAACTTTGCTTGACATCTCCATTAGTAAATCTGTGCGGAGGCAAAGATTCAGTAAAGAAATAACGAAAATTGGGTATATAAGTTAATGCACCTCTATGAGAGCTAGTAGAGGAATCACTACCACCTACTCCAGTATTGGCATAGTAACTTCTAAAATATAAGCGAACAGTGTTACTTCATCTCAGCCGATACCAATTGTATCGGGGTTATAATAGATTTAACATACATTATTTAACAAATAAACCTTTAAAATATATAATATATTATCGCCAAAAAACGAATTCTATTATATTGTGTTTTCACATATTGGGACTAAGATTGCACAACAATCATATTTTATCACATTAATAAATTTATTATTTTTTTTTTTTTATTTATTTAATTTGAAACAAAATACAAGTATCACATTAACAAGATGCATGTTGACAACTGCAAAAGTTAAAAACTGCGGCGCAGCGCCAACGCCCACTTCATGATGTGTAATATTGCTCCAAAATTATATAACACAAAAACAACGTGTGTGTGTGTGTGTGTGTGTGTGTGTGTGTGTGTGTGTGTGTGTGTGTGTGTGTGTGTGTGTGTGTGTGTGTGTCCAGGTTATTTAGAGAAATTCAAAATCAAAGTCTGGAATCCGTCTCTTGTAAATTTAATTCGATTGTGAATTTTAAACTAAACCAAATGTCAGAATTTGTTTTTTAGCAATGAAATCATGCATAGTGAACAATATGGTTTCACCAAAGGCAAATTAACAACTGATGCGGGTGCCGCGCTTCTTAAGCACATTTACGACGCATGGGAAAAGTCACAGAATCGGAGTGTTTTGTGATTTATCTAAAGGCTTTGATTGCGTGGACCACCAAACACTATGCAAACTTAATCACTATGTTGTGCGTAGTGCTGCGCTTGATCTTATTGCCTCTTACTTGAATCAAAGAGTTCAGACGGTTGATGTAAGTAATTGTAAATCGATTGGATCTCACCTAAAAATGGGTGTTCCACAAGGATCTATTCTAGGCCCTTTCTTATTTTTACTCTATATTAATGATTTGCCCTTTTACGTAAAAGGACTATGTGACATTGTACTTTTTGCTGATGATACCTCACTTATTTTTAAAGTTGGTCGTAATAAAGCTAATTTTGACAAAGTTAACTGTGCTCTGTCACGTGTTTTTCATCGGTTTGAAATTAATAATTTGGTATTAAATACTAAGAAAACTAAATGCATGGAATTTACACTTCCGAATGTAAAAAGTCAAAATTATAGTTTATTCCTTAACAATGAAGTGTTAGAACTGACTGACTCGACAACTTTCTTAGGTATAACTTTAGATAAAAAGCTCCAGTGGAACCCCCATCTCTCGACACTCGCAAGCAAACTTAGCTCAGCCGTCTTTGCAATTAAAAAAGTAAGACAATTAACAGACGTTAATACGGCTCGACTCGTTTATTTTAGTTATTTTCACAGTATATTGTCTTCCGGTATCTTACTATGGGGCAGCGCTGCCGAAATTAATTCTATATTTATTTTACAAAAACGAGCTATACGGGCTATTTGTAACTTAAAAGCTAGAGACTCCCTAAGAGATGTTTTTATAGAAATTGGTATTCTTACGGTCGCTTCTCAATACATTTTTAATAACTTACTATATTATATACGCCAAAATTTAAATGACTATGATAAAAACGGCGACAGACATACGATCATTACAAGAAATAAAAATAGGCTCGAAAATATCTTTAAACATGTATAGCCATGTTAAGCTTATTTAATTTTATATAAATAAAGAATGAAAAATAAACCGATACGGGCAGGGATTCGAACCCGCGACTACTGGGAAACCGTCCCGTCGCTCTACCAACTGAGCTACCGTATCGCTGCCCGTCTTGGTGAATTAAGCATTCTATATGTGATCCTTTTTATCGGGACGGTGGTGACATCTATTAGGTTTCTTTCGAAAATCCTAACCAATGTTTCTAACTTTGCAGTATAGATAAACATTGAAAAGATGCCACTACCGAAATTAATGTTTGAAAATATCTTTAAACATGTATAGCCATGTTAAGCTTATTTAATTTTATATAAATAAAGAATGAAAAATAAACCAATACGGGCAGGGATTCGAACCCGCGACTACTGGGAAACCGTCCCGTCGCTCTACCAACTGAGCTACCGTATCGCTGCCCGTCTTGGTAAATTAAGCATTCTATATGTGATCCTTTTTATCGGGACGGTGGTGACATCTATTAGGTTTTTCATTCTTTATTTATATAAAATTAAATAAGCTTAACATGGCTATACATGTTTAAAGATATTTTCAAACATCGATTTCGGTAGTGGCATCTTTTCAATGTTTATCTATACTGCAAAGTTAGAAACATTGGTTAGGATTTTCGAAAGAAATCTAATAGATGTCACCACCGTCCCGATAAAAAGGATCACATATAGAATGCTTAATTCACCAAGACGGGCAGCGATACGGTAGCTCAGATGGTAGAGCGACGGGACGGTTTCCCAGTAGTCGCGGGTTCGAATCCCTGCCCGTATCGGTTTATTTTTCATTCTTTATTTATATAAAATTAAAAATAGGCTCGTAACGCCTAAATTTCGACTTCAAAAAGTTAAGAAATCATACATGGGCTTAATTAAGTATACGCATATATAATAAGGTTCTACAAATATCTTAGATCTTCCTTTTCTTGGTTTCAAATCTAAAATTAAAGGTATATTATTAAATAAATCTTACTATAACATTCAAGAGTTTTTGGTTGATCGAAATTTGTGGAACTTGGGTCATTGACTCATTTGCGCATTGATGTTATAATGTATAAGTCAAATATTGTTAAATTTTATTTAAAAAGAGCAACTGTTGAGTTTCTGGCCAGCTCTTCTCAGCAGAACAGCATTCCGAGCTGGTGGTAGCTTACTCACAGACTGACTATACTGACCAATTTAATGTAATTGACGATTCAAAATTGCGTGTAAATGCCTACTTGAATAAAGATATTTTTAATTGAATTGAATTGAATAAGCTTGTATAATATATCTAAGTATAATTCAGTAAGTCTTACCTTGGACACGTTGAGGACTCTAATCCCGGGGTGCATGTCCTTGGGGGGTGCTTCAAAGTACTGCGGGTCCTGGAACTCGGTCAACTCTTCGGTTTCATCATCAGGCTCAACTTGCCTTTTATACCAGAAACTTTTCTGAAATTTAATGTTGAAAAACTTATAACGCATTATAAGCTAGGTTTTAGTAACTTTGGAGGCAATTCATGTATAATTTGAATACACAGATTCACAGAAACTCACGGAGCACAAGAAGTTCCACGGCCTCGACTGTCCGTAGGGTCCGGGGTTGATCTTCGAGAGATACCACCCCAGAAACATGAACAACAGCGTCTGAAACACCAGCAGCAAGTACACCGACAGGATGGGGCCGCTGCTGGCCTCGTGCATCGTCACTATCGACGCGAAGTCGGCGCCCTTGCCTACAGAGTAATAACATCATACCATTCAATAGGTCGTAAGATAAAAAGAGCGATAGAGAAGAGAGAGCGCGAACAATGAAAATCAGAAAGCTTGAGACGACGTCCTCACCGTAGGCCTCCATCTCGCCCACCTCCGACCAGAACCACAGACCCGGCACGAAGGGCAGCAGCCCCGTCATCAGCCGCCAGCGACCCGAGTACTCCTCCAGCAGCCGCGCCGGCGTCCACAGCACCATGTACGACAGAGTGGCCACCGACACCGCGTACTGGCCTACCACCACACCATTAACAGGTTTTACCTCTGGTGTTATATTTTTTTCGTAATTTTTGTTTTTAGAAAATATTTAACCCAACGCCAGACTCCTTGTACCAGCCTTCTCCATAAGTCTTAGGCTAAGAGAAGCAAAAGATTATGGTAGAAGATGGTGGCGGTGATACCCCACATTTAACCTTTTTTTTTTAATAAAAAAAAATAACAACAATCATATCTTTTACGAGAAGACACTACCAAGGTTTTTGGTAACGCATCGAATGTATGGAATTATGAATTTCTCTTTCAGAAAAAGTAAAACGAACATTCCTTTAAAAATACAATGTTATTTGACTCACTGGTTTTAACCAAGAAGCTGCAGGCGTACGCCATGGACAGCACCGTGATGAAGTGCAAAGCGAGAAAGATGGTGATGAGGAGCGGGTTCGTCAGCGGTATCACCGGCGTGGAGGACACCTTCAGGAGGACGGTGCCTCCGATACAGTACACCAGACCGACCGGCACCATGTTCAGAAAATGAGATAGATTCAACGTTGCGTTAGACACACCCACCATTTTGATCAGCTCCTGTCAATAATATACAATAAATCTTAGCGTTAAAACGATTCATTTTGATAGTTTTATGCAAAAAAAAAACTATTCACACCTGGATGCCTGTAACTCTCTCCTCGAGTAACTTGGACATGACGAAGACGAAGGTTATCAACAGGGACACCCAGGACACGAACTTCATGATGTTACACACCACCTTGATGACCGGCATCTCCTTGGAGCGAACGTAAGGGAACTCCTGGATCATCACTCGCTGGAACATGGACAGTACCAGAGTTCTTACTTAGTATATTACTTACTATGCTTCTGGGAAGAAATTCTATAAGGATATTTATTAAAAACTATAATAATAATAATAATAACACAGGACAAATTACACACATTGATCTAACCCCTAAGTAAGCAAATTATTTGCTTGTGTTAAGGGTGTTAGACAACGATACAAATACATAGAATTACACATATAAATACTGAGAATATATTTAATAAAAGTCCAAATCCAGAAACACAGTCATCTATGCTTATCACATGCCTGTCCCCGCCGGGAATCGAACCCGAGCCCCATTTCGTCGCTAGGCGTCTGCGCTAACCACTCGACCAACGGGACGGTAAAATAACTATTATAAAAATTACGGATAAAACTTAGTTAATTATTAATCTGTTACCTGCTTAACTTCATTGCCACTTAGTAATTTTATGAAGCCTGAATCGATCGCCCATTGCAGTCTGATGAAGGGCTCGTATATAGAACCTACAATTTACAACCGTCGAGACAGAAATTAAATATTGCATTAGAGGTATTATAGAATATTGTATAACGCCTTACTAACTGCTAACTTACCGAAATTCTCATGAGGCCCGATGGACCCATCGTCAGAACTCAACTTCTCATTTTGGAAGTCACCCTTCATACGAATTGTGTAGTTCAAATGTTCAGGCCAAGTACCGTTGATATGCTGTTAATAATTTCATTATTTTCATGTTTTCTTTAAATCATTTCACAGTACAGTATTATAGACATATTGAATATTGTTGAATTAGAAACATTTTTATATTGAGATATTGCAATAGCCAAAAAATCGTCATTACAGTATAAGTGATGGCAGTCACTATTTAACTCATTAATATAATAACTGTATATTGCAAGCCCTCAATAGAATTACCGAGTTTGTGATATCGATAATAACATAAAATATCGATAAATAATATACATATAATATAAAACCAGCCAAGTGCTCGTTGGTTCTGTACATGAAAGATTTCGTACCATTGTTTATAAAAAAATAAAAAAAAACACTTTCTATTAAATTAAATGTAATTCAATTGAGCCTCCTTAAATATTTTTTTACTTTAATTTAGTTATTTAGTTTAAAAGTGGATGTATAAGTATGTTCATATATTTTTGTGAATATTTCAAACCACTATTAAAACCGAGCAAAAAAAAATATTTTGTTGTATGGGGATCCCTAAATATTTATTTTATTTTTAGTCATATACATCATCTGTGAAAATTTTAACTGTCTACATATAACGGTTCATTATATAAATCCTGGACACAAACAGACGGACAGCGAAGCTTAGTAATATAGGGTTCCGTTTTTCCCTTCGGGAATCCTAGAAATATCGATATCAAACTCGATTTAGGGAAATCATATATCAATAGTTAACTTATGTACTGACAACATTACTTGGACTCTGATCTGACTATTAAACTTTAGCAGTTCTCTATAGTCTATTATAATATAAGGTCAAGATTCAAATGGACATTGATAACGGTTTCTAAATATCAGGAATACTTCAAAAAAGAGAATGAGAAAGAAATTTAGAATTTAGCCAGAATTATAATCTTCTTGATTTCTAATAGATAACTTTAATTAAATACTACTCGTATAATTCGCTCTTGTCAATTCCATCTTAAATCCGTTATGGTTTATGAATGATACTTCGATCAATTATATAAGATAAATTTAATATCCCACGGTCCAAGTAACAATGGTGATCTGATCTCATTGTTTTTTATTATATCTTTTTAATATACAAGTTACACGACGAAATGAATGTTTTGTTTTCCAAACAATGACAAGGGCTACTTTTTTTATCCTGTTAAAATACCGGAACACATTTCCAATATATACGAACAAAAAGTTTTCATTTTAATAGATTAAACATAACCATAAACATAGGTATAAGAAGAAATGTAATAAAAAAAAATATTTAATTAGGCCCCTAGATATATATATATTTTTATATGTATTAAAAAATATCTGAACTTTTGCAATAATGTTCACATAAATACAACATTTGTATCAACACACAACGGTTGTTGTATCAATTTGTAGCGACAGGATGTTTAAAACATTGTCATTATTTAGATAAACATTCGAAAGCATTTAAAATGCGACTCCGTTAAGTTGAAGGCCGGTATATTTTATCAAGCGAGTCGGATTGCGATTTAAATATGAAATAGCGGACATGTTTGTTTACAAAACAAATAAGGAGTTGTTGATTTTATGTTATTATTCATCAGTACAATAGAATTTGTATTGTGTAATAGTCTTGAGGAATGCACTAAATTGTTATTTATTTAAACACACAAGAATATATATATATATTATATATTATTTTTATAGCTCATACACAAAAATAATCTTTATGATACCGGCCGTTTAAAAATAGTATTCTTTGTCCTATTTTGAACGGATGTAAAACAAACACACTATTATATTAATAGAAATAGTAAAAAAACACTATTAAAATCTATTTCAATATCACATAAGATCTCACCTGAAATATTACAATGGCCTCACTATCTGTGAATTTTCCGTGAGTTTTCAGGAAATCGGGAACATTTTCAATGGGCATGTAACTTCCCTCCATGTTACCTAAAATAAGTGATAAATCAAAAAATAAACTAAAATTGATTTACTAAAGAAAAAAAATCTTTCTTACATTTTGAGTTCTTTAAAATTAAATATTATTATGAAACAATTATTATTTATTTATACATACAGGGTTATTTTTAATTAGTTGAACACCACATGCAGGCAGCCTCTCTTCTCTTTTTACAAATCTTGATAAGATGCCAGTTCAGAGACAACAAATAAATTTTGTATGGGAAAATTTAAATTTTAAAACTATTTATTTTTGAAAAGTCATACAACAAATGTTGTTGGGATTGATGTAAGGAGACTGCCCAAAAGGTGGTCAACTAATTACAAATAACTCTGTATATATAAATATAATATATACACATAATAATCCTTATTAGACAAAATTAAATGTTAAGAAATTATTATTTATTTACATAAATATACAACATTTTTTTTTAAACATAAAAATAATATAAACAAAATATAACAAGATTTAAGAACTTAATAATTTATGTTCTCATTATGATTATGATAATAAAATGATTTTTATTTACCTGCAGAATATTTTTTTCGTTGAAGATTCAAACTTTCTCCAACCTGGTCCATGAGCAAAGCTGTGAGATTTGTATCTGGTGTGTAGTAGACTGTTGTGGGTCCAGGTAATGCTGTTATTTCTAGTGGCTCCTGTATGTAATAATTTAATTTTAATATATATAAATTTATTTTAATTAGTTTTTGTTATAGTTGCAATTCTATTTCGTTGTAGTTTTTTTTATAAAATAATATCTTAGTTATTTTGACTAATTTTAGATTATTTACTGTTAAAGGAACACAGTTACTTTTAAAAAACAACAAAAGTACATACTGATAAGAAACAACATATAATGTTGTTCATTCATGATTTGTAATACATATATGGATTTTTGACAAATTGATTTTTAAGATAAATACTTCAATTTTATAAAAGGAAGACATAAATGTTTCAGTTTCAATTTTATAAAAGAAATTACTTACCGTTCCTTGAATAGAAAAAGCTTCAGACATAGAAAATTTGGAAACAGGATTAATGTATCCCCTGAAGAAAAACAATATGAAGAAAAATGCCAGTGGAGATAATAGGTCGACTATGGTGTTGATGAACCGCCTCGTCCTTACCACCAAGTGTTTCCACATAAGAACTAATAATGTATGCATTGTAATAATCTTTTATTTCTTTGTTTATTGTCAATCATACACTAACAACACTTAGATTTTGAATCACCACTCCCAACATATATACCATTATCAGATTGTTTACTAAACTCAATTATTACTTTAAATTATACAAAGTATAAGAAGTGACATTAATTTTATAAAGTTTTAAATTGTTTCCAGATTGTTTTAACTTTTTGCGTAATAATTATTTTTTTTCTATGCTTGATTTATTTCTACCACAGGTGCGTGTTTAATTATCGTAAGAGCTTAATTTTTCTACCATCACTATACTCGAAAATCTAAAAAACAAGCTACATTTACTTGTGAATCAGAAATATTTAAAAATGCTAACTCCGATTCACCAAAATTTACTGAATATTGGTGACAATGAGAATGACGTATGTCAAGACTTAAGTGACAAGTGACTCATTGTCCATTGATCATTCGTTCGTTTGGTAAAATATTTTGAAATTTCATTTTACACAGTCTTACTAATAATAATAATATTTCGATTGATTAATTATTGACCACATAATATGACAACCTTTTTTGATCTAAACGCCGTTTTTAAGGTATATTATTTTATCAATATTATTAACCATAATTTAAAAAATAAGTGATGGAATGTTACAGTATTTCATTCAGGTCGCAGCCAATATCTTAATGATTTTTGCACTTCGCTTTTCGAAACATGCTTATATTAGGATTTATTATATAGACCTACAATTATTAGTGGCTTACTCAGAGCAATAAAAATAATAAAAGATATTTTTTGAAAACCATTTATGTTTCTCATTAGGTATATTAAGATACGTTGCGACATTTCTTTTACTTGGACGTTGATGTTTTGTTAAAATTATTTCTGGAATCTGGTTTAGTTGACATTTTAAATATTTTACTTATTTAACCTTTTATACTCTTAGATCAATTATCAAATTGCGTGAATAAATAATTTTATAAACAGTAGACCTAAAAGAGAAAAATCTTAAAAAAAATGTCGAAGGCAGAGAATGCTAATGTGCAGTGTCGTAGCTATCGGAGGACTAGACAGTCATGCCCCTTGGGTTCCGTAGCTAGAAAGAAAAAAGGAAATCCTTATAAGATCACTTTGTTGTCCGTCCATCTGTCAAGATCCTTTTTCTCAGGAGAGCATGCAAATATCAAGCTAAAATTTATATCAAGTACTCAGGCGTATTTGATGTATATTTCAGTATAAGCAGTACACGTAAGTTAAGTTTTTTAAAAATCAAACTTGTAACTCAACGCAATCAAAAGGTACAAACGTTCATGCCGCAACTTTTCGAAATTTTTCGTAACTTGGGAATCAAACTATACAGGGCACTTCCCGTGAACTCAGAATCTCGAAATTTGGCACCAAGCAACATTCGTAAACATCGTAATTTTTTTTGCATCATATAATGTATATTTTTTTAATAATTTTAAAGTTACCACGGCTAAGTTACTACCTTATGATCACGTATAGGTAATAAATCGAAATTAATTTTAAATACTCAGGTCCTTAATACCTAAAATTGTAACGAAAACAAACATCAATTTTATGTCAATGCAATCAAAAGTTAAGCCTCATACTTTGAAACTCGCTACTACTTGCAAGGGAATCAAAACCTAAAGGGCACTTCCAGTCGACCTAGAATCTTGAAATTTGGCAGAGAGCAATCTTTTGTAGGAAAAAAATTGAGGAAAAAACTCCGAAAACATTTCATCCAAAATTTCCAGTTACATCATATACATATATTTTATATACAATGGCTCTTGGCCGATATTTTTCCACCTGTTAACTACGCGATTACGAGGATGTTAAGGTATTACTGACGCCTCAAATATCGAATATTGGAATTACCTTCGATCAATAAACAATAGAATATTCAATTTAAGAAAAATGATTGATTATAATCGCTACTTCATTAATTAAAATTGCACCTTCGTTAATTCACATCTATTAATTACTTTTTTGAAGTGGCTACCACACTCTAGTGTTAGTAAGTAAAAACATTTTTTATAATATATCAATAATATAACAATGATTAATTTCTCATTCTGTGTCACTCACTAATATTTTAAAATTTTCGATCTACATAGTTACAATAAGATTTTACTTGAATTTTAATTTATTTTTTAATGATCTCGCTTACTGTGACCGCACCTTTTAGATGTAAGGACCAATCGACTTGTACCTATTTTAATTATTATTGAGTGGTTGAATTCGTTCAGTTACGATGTGGATCTGTTTATTATTATTACTACTATGCTTTACTGACACCTTAGGATGTAGATCAAAATTGAAGAGAAAATTTCCTAAATATTTTACGAGCGGTAAATGGGGTGGCTGGAATAAGAAAGGTAGTAGTTGGAAGGAATGGATAAAAATATGGGGTAATGAAAACTCTTCGGTGGCTTTCGATAGTACCGAAGTCGGTAGAGACCCCGAGTCCGGTTGGCCGAGATATTGGAAGGGTGAGAGAGATTTTAAATACATTCGAGTACGGTACCAACCCCATTAGTAGTATGTTACTTAATAACCGTTTATGTTTAAGGTATGGGTAAAGGTAACCCGGGGGTTCCCCCGCCTCCGTGGGCGTTCGTACCAGAAAACTACGGAAGACCGAGTTTTTGCTACTTGCAACCCGAACCGGGTGACTGCAAACAACCCACGGGCAGGTGATAAGGAATCGTGTAGTAGCCACGGTTGAACTTATTTAATGGCGTTGGTTTGTTCCATTATTATGATATTTATCTATTTACCGTAGATGGGGTTTCAACCCGACCAGCAACACTTGCGAACGATTCCTATACAGCGGCTGCGGTGGCAATGAAAACAACTTCTGGAACAAGTATGACTGCATGCAGTCGTGTGGGATCGTCCCGGACTCGGAGTGCGGGGTTTCGAAGGTCAACTTTAGGGACTACGTCACATGACCAATGAATGAGCTATTGGGGACAATAAAGGATGACAAAATTTATAGTTTTATTTTCTTCGTCCTGGTTAGCCATCGAAAATTACCAGATATAGGTTTCTCCGATGGTTCCATGAGATTTTTTTGGGTCCTCCATTGACAATCCGGACATTTATCGAAATCTAGTATTCTATTTTTTTTCTTATCGTAAATATCAAGCATAAATTTCAAGGAGTCCCGAACACAATTTTTGAATAAAACAAGAAAAATGTAAAAAAATAATTTATTCATGTAACTTACTAACATATCACTTATAAGTTAGTTGCAGTTATAATGTTTTAGACTACCGTGTCATAAGCCATAATATTTACATATTTTATTATTCTTCACACAAAAATATATCTAAAAGATATAAATAATATTGTATTTCCTAATTATATTTTAGATCTGTACGGCAGCAGCCTCCACTGTGACTGGATCATTTCTTTCTTGTTCTCAATCTCGGAGAGTTTTGTTTCATCTGGAATCATTGTTTTACAGGATTCAGAAGAATCGTATTCGTTACATTATTCTATTAGTTAATTCATAAATTATTATTATGAGTTCATTAAATATGAGACCGAAAAAACGGAAAAATTAGTGAGAGAGTGAGAGAGTCAGAAGTACACCTCACTCACTCACTCCTCTCACTACCACTGGAGGATGAAGCTCCCCTTATTTTTATTTATAACAAGAGATATTGTCAAAGGTCAGTTACCTCTCTCCAGTATGAAGTGCTGCACCAGTCGTATGAAGGCCCTGGTGGGCACGGCCATGTTGATGAAGGGGTAACTGGCGCCCGTCTCCGTCTTGGCGTTGGACACGATGGTGGCCAGCACCTCCACCTTCAGCTCCTTCGTTATGCGGAATATTGGACCTCCACTGAAATGGTTGCATGCCTTTATTAAAATTAAGGGTGATTCTCTGTAATTAGCCTACTGTTGGTAAATTATTCGCTGATGAGTATTTATGAATAATCCTTTCAACTTTAATTTTTATAAATATTACGGATAAATAAGTCTTTAGGCTATCATGTATCTAGTATGTAGGTACCTGAACCCCGACTGTACGCAGCAGGAGGTCTGTATGAGGGAGGGCGACACGTTGTTGACGTGACCACTGGTCACCATGGGCTTGAGGACCTCCAGGTTGGTCTCGTTAAAGTACGGGTAGCCCACCGCCACCACCGACTCTCCTAAAAAGGGTGGAATAATTTAATTAATATGATTAATAATTAAAATAATTTAATTTATAATCAAAATAATTTAATTAATAAGAAAAATAATTTAATTATTAATAATAATAATTTTGAATTGTATGAATAAAAACTGAGGACTGATCAAAATGTGGGTGATTCTGATAACTATAAAATGTGACAAAAGTTCGACAAAAAAATATATGGTGGCGTAGGGGTGAAGAAAAAAAAAAGGAAAAACATTATGACGCTATATGCTATATGGCGGCTTGGAATGGATGTAGGAAAAATGTTGAACATTCTACAGACAAACAAAATAATTGGTGGCCAGAATATTCAATGTTTTTTTAATTTTTTTTGTAAAATTCAGTAATACCAAACAATTAAAAACAGGCGCTCCCGTGGCAATTACTTAATCGCGCTACGACTTATAATATGTCACAGGCAAAAGCACGTTGAAAAGTTAAGATTTCTACAGCCTATTCTTTCTCTAAGTTATTCTGGTACATAAGCTACATAATTCCTAAGTTGCATCAAAATCCGTTCAGTAGTTTTGGCGTGATTGAGTAACAAACAACCAAACATCTAAACTTTCGCACATA
Source organism: Napeogenes inachia (assembly GCA_959347355.1). Classification (NCBI taxonomy): domain Eukaryota; kingdom Metazoa; phylum Arthropoda; class Insecta; order Lepidoptera; family Nymphalidae; genus Napeogenes; species Napeogenes inachia. The sequence continues at coordinate 10,825,075 of OY365804.1, read as the reverse complement.
TAATATTAGTATAGATCATATCTACCTACCCTTCTGTGCGGGCTCGTCCGCAAACTCAGCGGGCAGGAGGTGTCCCCAGTGGGAGGGAGACACGAACAGGAGCGCCAGGTCGTAGGCCTGGTCGTCCCGCGTCTTGTAGCGGACCACGGCCGTCTCCTTCACGCTCTGACAGTACACGGACACCTTGTGGGACGCGTGCTGGAACGATTATAGTAGATATTAATTTAGTTGAACATATTGATCGGTAAGGGTAATGGTCTGAGTACTGACGTGCTTGACGACGTGTGCGCAGGTGAGCACGTGTCCCCGGCCGAGGTACACGCCGGCACCCCACGCCGCGCCACAACGCACCAGTAGCGTAGTGCGGTCCACCACCTCTGGAACAACACACCAGTAGTGTAGTGTGGTCCACCACCCCTGGAACAACACACCAGCGCTACTGCAGCGGACACACTGAGCGTGCGTGTCTATGTGCGAGATTGTATGCGTGTGTGCGTGTCATACTCACCCAGCACTTTTGCGTAGAGCGGCGAGGGCGGGGCACGCGGCGGGTGCGCGTGTTTGTGTGGGACGCGCAGCTTAGCGGCGAGCACGGCGCGGAGGGGCGCCGCCAGCGTGAGTCCCACCCACTCGCCGCGCCACCAGGACACGGAGCACACCACGGCACCCACCAGTTCTTTGCTGGAACAAAATTCTTTTAGTCTATCATCAATTTAATCTAGTTTTGTTTGAGACGTGCAAGGACTATACTATAACAGAGAATCTCACGTGGGGCCCTCCGTGAATACCGGTCCCCCCTCGGACCCGAGGGCCGTGGCGGCATCCGTTAGAAGAAGAGAGGGTCGCTTGCCCACGACGCCGCACACGGAGCCCCGGGTCACTGCGTTGAGGAAGACCTGCATTGCCATGTGACGGACTCCGTTAGTGCTGGTAGAATATAGCTTGTATCTTCAAGCGGGATTTACCGACCTCACAACCGAAAGGCGTCGAATGTATGTCTATGGAAGTGCCTCGTTCCGGAGGCGGTCGGCACATGTCCAGCAGTTCAGAAAGTGGCCTTAGGGTTTTGAAACCTGGAAAGACATGTAGATTTAATAGGATTTCCTATAATTGTGGAGAGGAGTTAAAATGAATGAATGAAACAAGGTTTGTGTGAAATATGAAACAAGCTGTATTTTTATTCGAAACACCCGTGTAAGCCTTCAATAGATGACATCGTTCAAGTCTCTGCTTCTTATAGCTTAATTCCGCTCAGGATCCGAGAGGAACACTCAATAACTTTTATTTTTAAACGTGCTAATTGATCATATTATTTACCATATTCATTGGCCATCAGCACAGTTGGCGTCAGTTCCCTTATTTTTTTAATTTCTTTCTTCAAAGCATCATCATCAGTTAATCATCTTGGATCATATTTAAGATTCCTCATACATTTCACATATATACATTATCTTTTATGTAGATCTAGTAGCATCTATCAATAAATGTTCCTTCAGTGTGTTACATTTTTAATTAAACAATTTTATATTATGAATACATTACAATACAACACTTTAATTACTTATTGAAATGGAATGCTAACTGTGTATTTTGTAGATAAATAAAACAATATAATTGATCATCCAATTAGCAATACTTATAAAGTAAACCTAAGCTATAATTATAACAATGTACCTCGATTATCACTCTCCAGGTCAACCAGCACGAACACTGACAGTAGTGCTTTCCCCAGCTGCGTCTGTTTCTCCATGTCTCCGTCTCTGTGGCCGATGGTCCAGCTGTACAGGATGTCGTCAACGCAGCGGTCCAGCACTGGGCATTGCCATACGTGGCATATCCTGGAATATGGAGTTTAAACATTAAATTCATCATTCCCTCAAGATATCTAGGTTTGTCCATTACGTTGATTAACTACAGTGTACTGGAACAAAACTTATATTCCGATAGCATTTGGTAAGCCTTTTTTATTTACTAACTCTTGTTCGCGAATCAGTGTTTGTGTATACAACCGTGGCTACGTATATTGATCCGTCTATTCCGACACTTACCGTAAAACTTAAGGTGATCATAACTATCTTATCTTATAAGGATCTAACTGTCATCATATAATACAGGTCACTCAACTGAGGGTTGTACCTACATCAGCGTGAACCTACAATTGGTGCATAAGGTGAAAAAGTACCAGATGCAAAAACTCCCTTCCTTTATCTCCCTTTACCAGTATCCATTCACCAGCTCTCCATTTTACAGAGGCATTTCTAACTTCCTATATTTTCACACATCTAACATCGACAGAACCACTTACCATATAGTTTTCTCGTCTGATATGCTACCATAATAGGATGAATACTAAACATTACCCAGGTCAGCTATTTCCATACCAAATACAAAATCATGTAGGTCAAACCAACAGCTCTCGAGTCGACAAACATTATAAACAGACAAAAGGAACATTGTGTTTTATATGTATGGATTTAATCACCTTCCAGTCAGCACCCTGACTTGATAGCTGCTGTGTTCTAAATCAGCTTCATTATCCAGCGACCTCTCTCTGCTTAACTGCTCAAGGTTTTCATAAACACTAGGAGTTTTTGACTTAACCTTCTCACAGGTCACGTATATTTCTGGGAGGTGGTCATAGAAGTCCTCATTTAAAATAGGTTTTCCTCTGGCGTTTTTGATAACGTTGGCTTGTTTGAGTGGAGACAGGATGGAGCCGTGGGTGAGGACCCAGCGATTGGAGAACTTGATTCCAGATGCGGAGACTGTCAGGATGTTAGCCAGCTCGCCGCCGTCGGAATAGTTGTAGGAAACCATTACACCCTCCACACCCATTTTGTATCCTGAATAAAATAAATAGGTACTTTTAATTGTAAGGTTACGAAAAAAAATAACACTTGTAAGATTTTAAAATAAATTTAAACTTTACAATTAAAATATTCAATACTCAATCCTAATAAATACAATAAAACTTGGTTAAAGTATAATAATACATTACATAATAATAAAATTAACATGGTTGCGATATCTATTTTAAAAACATATTATTTATAGAAATAGAATCAACTAAAGCACTTATTCTAAAAGTTAATTTTATCTGGATAATAATCAGCTCCTTACATTATTGTATTGAGATTCAATTTAAACAATATTGTGTATAAATTGCATTGACGGTTTTTAAGCATATTGAAATATATACTTGATACAAAATGAGCAATGGAAAATAAATTGCAAATTCTGTCGGAATTTGCTGTAGATAATACGAAGTAATGATACTATGAAAATAGGGTGCGATGCCGATTACAAATTAGCGCGTCATAAACACACCCTTATGAGGACTGTAATGAGCCTTATTCAGCGGGTGGTCAATGTGAGTGTAATTTGTTCAAGTATAAAAGATAACTTCTCGACTGGTTGAGGAGATCTTTCTTGGCAGCATCACCGTAAACACCCGACTGTCACGAGATTAATAATATTTCAACTTCAAGCTATCTAAGTGCATCTCAAAAGGTAAGTTTATATTGATATTATAACGGAATTATGAAATCTTATTGTATATTTTTAGATATTACACGATAAATTAAAACATATAATATAGCGTGTAAATTCGACTTCTTACTTCAAGTTTCCGTAGTGTAGCGGTTATCACGTGTGCTTCACACGCACAAGGTCCCCGGTTCGATCCCGGGCGGAAACAGTATTTTTATTCGACCAAATTATTATTGTTTTTTTTTTAATACACTTTTTATAATAAGTAGTGGAGTTATAAATACTTATGTTAGTTTAAAATAAAAACGTAGTGATATTTACGAAACAAAAATTCCTTCGAGCCGGATTTGAACCAGCGACCTATGGATAACCAAGAATACCTCTACAGTCCACCGCTCTACCAACTGAGCTATCGAAGGTTATTTTATTCACACAAAATTATCAATTTGATTCAGAACAATAATAAAATTTGTGAACTAACTGGGAAAAACATTTTAACAAAAATACATATATATTAAACAACAAAAAATATCCGATTTTAAGTTTCTTTTTTTTTTTAGTGTATTGTTAAGAACTCACAGACAAGGTTTTACATATTTAACTAGTCTTCTACCATTTAAGTATGTTTTTATATAAATTTTAAATATTGTTGGTATCCAAAATGTATATTAAATAACGCTCCAGGTTAAAAGTATTAATACATACAACTTGCACTTATTATTATTATTAGTTATATATATTTTGAATTAAGTTAACTATAAAATTGAACTTAGATAAGTTTTAAAGTACTAATCAAAAACACTAAAGACTAAAGACAATTATATTGTGAAGTCGAAATAAGATAAATACCTTATCATACGAATTAATTTGCAATTAAATATAATTATAGTTGGTAAAAGAAGTCGTTTTAATAATGTAATAACTTATTGTCTTGCATAGAATTTAAAAAAACAACGGAAAATTAATTTGCTATCTATATTATTATTAGAGAAAACAATAAATAAACTACTTACCCTTTATATGATGAATTAATGAACTGACATAAATAATCAGTAACAATAATAAATAATATGCAATTAATGTTAATAATTTCAATTCATAAAAAACAACCCAAAATAATGTTAAACAAAAATGTCAGACGAATATTATATTTATTATAAAATGAAAAGATTCGAAGCCCTGCTAATCGGTTTATTTTTGATTCTATATTATTAAAATTTATAAGTTTAACTTGGCTATATACATGTTTATAAATATTTTCAAACATTCAATTATTTGTTAGAACATAGAAGCAGTACTTAGGAGTCATCCTGTAGGAGTAGGTCAAGGTCATAATACTATTGTATTCTCATCGAGATCTCAAGGCCGTTAGCTCGAGGTGATCAAAAACAACATCGTCTAGATTTTACTGATTTAAGCCAGGCTTAGGCTTAAGCAAAACGTATTCTAGATATAAATATATAATGAAAATTACACAAATAGCACTTATTAAAATTAGAGTGTCATTATTGCATCAGAATGATTGTGACCTAAACCTAGGTCCATGAACCTGGTCAGTCATGGAATTAAGTGTCTTACTCTTATTTAACATTATGTAATTAATTACTGGACAAAACTAGATTTATCTACTTATTGGTAACTGCATGTGTCATGAAAAGTAACAAAAAAACAAGAAACCTGAAATTGGTTTTGTAAACGTATGTAATAAAAAATACATCTTAAATATGTTCTATTAGATTAAACTGCAAACAAAAATCAATCAGGATATCACATATAATTATTTAACTATGCCAAAAATTAATAATGCGTAAGTTATTTCTTATTTTCTATTGGAGAATTGTTTTCTTAATTTTTGTGACTTCTTCATGCTTTTGCCGCTTTAGGTCGATCGGAAAAATTAAAAAAAAAATAAATGTAAAATTATTTTCTTTGATGATTAATAGATATGTTAGAGATAGTCGGTCCCTTAATAGACGTATGCATTCCCAAAGGTTCCTGTGTGAAACGGAAATGACCATCTCCAGGGCTTCACTGCTACTTAACGGTTCAATTGAACAAACAAGCGTGAGTAACCAGGGATCCGGTCCCGTGACTTTAATATTACCTTCGTTATCTTTTGGTCTTTTGTAATGAACCTCTATTTGAGTATTTCTAAAACAATATTTATTTTTATCTAACCACATTAACATTTTTGGGGTCTTCCTGATAGCTGATTAGTTAATTACCTTTAACACAGACAAACTGTCTCAGGAATACATAGATAACTAGAAGCTCATGTGCGGTGGTTATTCTGTTTCTCGTATTATTTCTGGCTACGTTTATCGCTTCCAGCAATATAAGGCCCACGACAATACAATTGTCGCTGTTGGCCTAATGGACCGCATCCTGCTCGACCCAGCACGCTCAGTCAATGCTAAGAGTCCGTTTCTCTCACTCCTCAACTTACGCCATTACACACGTTTCTTTACAGAGACAAAAAACCCTGTTTATCTTGTTTCCGTGATCGTGTGCAAGTATGTTCATCTTTATTGTTCACATCCTTGCGTGGGCATCTCAGCACTCACCGACGACCGAGCCACGCTGACGGTTATGATTTTTTTGTGTGAACCTCGAAAACGATAGCAAAACGACATTTTTTTTTAATGTTTAATTCCCTGTTATGTGTTGAGGATGCAGTGTTAAAATAGTGCAAGTTTTCTGTGCATATTTTAACGGATATGCCTGCGTTTCGACGTCTGGCATCCAGTGTAAAGAAAAAAAAGTTACTTTCGTCGGTAAAGTTCTCGAGTCAGTTGCACAGTTCCATTTATTTGATGAGATAACGCTTTAGGTAAGTGCATTTTAGAGTAATTAGTGCGAAGTGGGGTTTAACTTTAGTTAATGAGCATTCCGGTTGTGCGGCGAACAAGTGTGTTGTTTGGGGTCTCGAGCAAGTGGTTCTTTATATCTAACGTTCATTTAAGATCGAGGTAAGATCTATTTTAAAACAAGTCATTTATTCTACAATAATAATATAAGGAGAAAACGTTTGTTTGTTTGAAACTTCTGATCCGTTTTTCATAATTGTTTCACTATTAGACAGTTAGATTGTTTTACATATTAAAAATAACGTTTTCAATATCAAATCTAAATACATAATATGTATAATGACGTCAAAGACATAACGCTGCTTATCGGTTTTATCGACATATGTTTTATTTCTGATTAAATATGATAAAAAAGTCTCAATATTTGGAGACAACCTGTGGCTCTGGAGCGAGATATTTACACCATTTTTTCTAAGGCTAGTAGATAAATCTATATAATAATAATAATATATATATTTATTAATATATATTTGCAGATATACATTTAGATGTAATATTATGTAAATATATATAAAAAACATACTCTTACTGATAAACAAGCGTGCAGCGTGTTACAACTTGTTATGCAATAATTGTATAATATAAATCACTTTATAATTAAGTTTCAATTGTTTATTTGTATAATTTTCCCATTAATTCTTAAGTTATATTACTTTTGTATATGTCTTGAAAGTAACTAAATTTTATTGCAGAATTAATTTATATAAATAAAAGTGCATAATTTAGCTTACCTTAGTTTTTGTTTATTTGTTTACAATTAGAGGTTAGTTTAATAAATTCACTTAAATCACTGTACAATTAAACACGTATAATACTCAAAGATCTGTCATTAAGACTAAAATGAGGTATAAAATTACAATTGTTTACTACATTTTACAATATTTTTAGAATAAATACAATGTAATCAATTATTCGTTCATAATTCGACCCAGCGCTATCAGCTGTTGAACTTTGATGCAGAATGCTTGATTGCAGACGAGAACTGTTGACAGTTCTTCATTCCGTTTATTTCCGCTCATATCATTCAACACGTAGTTCTTAAGATATCCGCTAGATGCCGCTGTTACAAATTATTTAATTGTACACTGTTGGATCTGTTGCCAGGTCGAGAAGTTTTATTAAGGTTTTTATAAACTCATCAGCTAGACTTATAATTTATTAAGAACCAACCAGGAATTACAGTTATACCAACTAGAAATTACTGGGGTTATAAGCTTTCAGTTAAAGATTTTGTACGCCTTTATTTGCTACAATGGAAAACATGATTTAGACACGCCACTTATTCGAAGTGCTGATAACTAGAGTCAATTAATTTATTAAAATTATGATACAATGTTATTTAAATAATATTGCCAAATACTATGTTAATAACATTATGAAATTTGCAATTTATTATTGCAATATTAATATAAACAGAAATTAATTTGTATGTTTTTGCCATTTGATTTGTAAGAATGTATTTTCATCTTAAGAATATTAGGTGACGTCTAACCAAAAGTTTAGAAAAAAAAAACATCAAAAAGTTAATCGATACTGGTACGACTCGAATCTGCGACGTCTGGGATCGAATTCTTTGAATCGTGTCCGTAGTAGTTTATATTTTAATATAAAATTAAATAATCGTATGACTATTCAACTATCTTATAGTTGTGTTGTAATCCTTTCTTTTATATTTATAATAATTGTGATTTGATGTAGTAATATTTTATAGGTTCTAACACTACGTAAACAATACAACGCTTACGAATTAACTCGGTAAATTTATCGCTATTATACAAGCTTAACACCTATTAAATTAACGACTCTAAGCAATATTCGATCCGAGATTGAAATCGGTTTTAGATGACTTCCTACAAACTAAACCCACTGGTTGGTTATTGGCCCCATGGAATTAAACATTGATTTAGAATCGAGTGTGAAAATCGGCCGATAATCGTAAGAATTATTCTAATATCACAATATACTGTCAAGTAATTCTTTACATCATTTAATTGTGTCCTTGAAACGTGTCATTTAAACGCCTAAATATTTAATACAAATTACAGCAAGGAGAAGTTTAATCAAAAATAACAATAGGTATATAAAATAATAATAATAATAATAATAATAATATCAGGACAAATTACACACATTGATCTAACCCCTAAGTAAGCAAATTATTTGCTTGTGTTAAGGGTGTTAGACAACGATACAAATACATAGAAATACACATATAAATACTGAAAATATATTTAATAAACGACCAAACCCAGAAACACAGACATCTATGCTCATCACATAAATGCCTGTCTCCCGCCGGGGATCGAACCCGAGCCCCATTGCGCCGTGACACGTTAGGCGTCTGCGCTACTGCGACCAACGGGGCGGCATAATATGTTCATAACATGTTCACTCGTTTATAATTTTAGAGTTAATAAAACATTTTTTCCGGAAACGAATTCATAACTTAATATTTTCAAAAGAGGTATAAAAGAGTGACGCATACATTTATTTTTAAAATCAATTTCCGTATTTATTTTTTTCCATACCAAATAATAAAGGATTATGTGGTGTTAAGTGTTCTCAGTAGTGGTAACTGGTAGATTACCCCAAGGTAATGGAAACGGAAGGCAGGTACGACAAATATTTTTATGCCGACAAAGATTATAGACTAGACTTTATAATTATAGGAGATTTATGGCTCCATTGTAACGGAAGGTGATACGGAAAAATATAAAACCTGTACTTTGTACTCGGTGACTGTGCCTTTTTTATAAGGAATATTTTTAATTACATTCGTTCTTAAGATCTGTCACGTCGAATCACTTGACAGGTTGAGGTTATATTCATATATCATTTTTTTTTTCTAAGTTTTCGTTGCACAGAGAATGGAAGTTCTTCCTACATCTAATGTTTCCCGATAGGGCTTATGACAGGACCCAGGAGAAAATATTTGTATTTGTCTTGTCTAAAACAATCTTGACTGCGTTGACCTTTGACTGCGTGGACCATCAAACATTACTTTGCAAACTTAATCACTATGGCGTGCGTAATGCTGCGCTTGATCTTATTGCCTCTTACTTGAATCAAAGAGTTCAGACGGTTGATGTAAATAATTGTAAATCGGTTGGATCTCACCTAAAAATGGGTGTTCCACAAGGATCTATTCTGGGCCCTTTCTTATTTTTACTCTATATTAATGATTTGCCCTTTTACGTAAAAGGACTATGTGACATTGTACTTTTTGCTGATGATACCTCACTTATTTTTAAAGTTGATCGTAATAAAGCTAATTATGACGAAGTAAACAGTGCTCTGTCACATATTCTTCATTGGTTCGAAATTAATAATTTGGTCTTAAATACTAAAAAAACTAAATGCTTGGAATTTGCACTTCCTAATGTCAAAAGTCAAAATTGTAGTTTACGCCTTAACAATGAAGTGTTAGAACTGACTGACTCGACAACTTTCTTAGGTATAACTTTAGATAAAAAGCTCCAGTGGAACCCCCATCTCTCGACACTCGCAAGCAAACTTAGCTCAGCCGTCTTTGCAATTAAAAAAGTAAGACAATTAACAGACGCTAATACGGCTCGACTCGTTTATTTTAGTTATTTTCACAGTATATTGTCTTACGGTATCTTACTATGGGGCAGCGCTGCCGAAATTAATTCTATATTTATTTTACAAAAACGAGCTATACGGGCTATTTGTAACTTAAAAGCTAGAGACTTCCTAAGAGAAGTTTTTAAAGAAATCGGTATTCTTACGGTCGCTTCTCAATACATTTTTAATAACTTACTATATATACGCCAAAATTTAAATGACTATAAAAAAAAACAGCGACAGACATACTATCAATACAAGAAATAAAAATAGGCTTGTAACGCCTAAATTTAGACTTCAAAAAGTTAAGAAATCCTTCATGGGCTTGAGTATACGCATATATAATAAGGTTCCACAAGATATCTTAGATCTTCCTTTTCTTGATTTCAAATCTAAAATTAAAGGTATATTATTAAATAAATCTTACTATAACATTCAAGAGTTTTTGGTTGATCGAAATGTGTGGAACTTGGGTCATTGTATCATAAATCTTGGGTCATAAATCTGTATTGCGAATAGCTAGTAATCTCCGCAATTTGTTTTTTGTTGTAAATTAATTTTGCTTTATCGACGTTCTGCATCACACCGATTCCTTAGAAGTCACTACTTGCGGTAGCATCGGGAGTCGGGTTGCCTCCCTCCCTCAAATATGTGCGAAGGGGGTGATGGCTGGCTCTTGTGTTATGCTCGTGAACGGGTGCTGCTTGCGGTGACTGGTTGTGTGGCAGGCCGAAGATTTATATATATTTACTGTTATTATTATTTAATTTTCGTTACCTGAAATCATTGGGCTTCTTTTCCGATTGATTGCGACGGTTCTAGTTGTTCCAAAATTGCATTTAAGTTTATAAAAGTTTATAAAATAAATAAAATTGACTCATTTGCAGGGTTGATGTTATAATTTATAAGTCAAACATTGTTACATTTTATTTAAAAAGAGCAACTGTTGAGTTTCTGGCCAGCTCTTCTCAGCAGAACAGCATTCCGAGCTGGTGGTAGCTTACTCACAGACTGACTATACTGACCGATTTAATGTAATTGACGATTCAAAAGTGCGTGTAAATGCCTACTTGAATAAAGATATTTTGAATTTGAATTTGAATTTGAATTTGAATCATAACATATTTTATAATAATATCTATTATTTTACATAAATAACAGCTAAAGAGTGGTTAGTTCTGAACTCTAAAGAAAATAGATTTTATTTAATCTAATTTTAAAATTAAATCTGGAAATTTAATTCGAGGCAACATTTTACCAGTTTATTAAAAAAAGACGTATATGTCGGACCGCCGCCTAAAAGTTACAAATAATTCAACCCAGTACTGTATTTTGTAATTGAATTGACCAGGAAAAAACTGATTTACCAAAATAATAGAGACCAATCGATCGAGCTTTTTTTTGCATGATAGAACCGTCATTATACATATTCATAGAAATAGGAAGTATTTAACTGGGATTATCTCGATAACAATTATCATAGAAAAATTTAAGCCAACGGGTGGCTTAAAGCAGGACTGCAATTTTTTTAAACATTGTACTGAAACCATCCTTCTAATTCGACGCCAACGCCATCTTAAAATCCTTTTGTCATGGGAAAAAATGCAATTAATTAGCATTATCGGGATAAGAAAGATTGTATGTGTTTTTTCCGAGTCATAAACTATCCGTGTATAAAATTTTATCTAAATCCGTTCATCCGTTTTTGCATAATCAAGGAACAAAAATACGAACTTTCGGTATTTTTCAAATCTTATCTAGATTTCTTAAATATGATATGAACATGATTTCTGTTTCTAGATTTTTATAAAATAGTCGTCTTGAATTATAATGTCTAGACAAAAAACTCTAAACTAACGGCACTTGGAACACTGTTTACAGTGTCTCCAAAATTAAAAACAAATACCTACATATATTTGTTTCAGCTTAGAACAACGGCTTGTCACTTGAAATTCCGTAATTTTCCTGTTGATGTTTAATAATAATTTTGTTTTTGGAGTTTACTCCTTAAGAATCGATTTTTGTATATAAGGCGCCCGGTATGAGAAAAATATGAGGAGTAAAATCCACTGAACGATGACCTCGTTACGTTTTTGGTGCGCAACCTATCGTGCGCAACTAGTTTTGCCATCTATCGATGAATAACAGAACTTTTAATGATTTGAAATATCACGCCTGTCTCTTTAGTTCACCAACTCGCCTCTAAGGGGCATAGGTTGTATCAGCGTTACTGCGCATGCGTAATCCTGCATAATACTTGTACAAATATACTTTTTTCATCAAGGCCTTTAATTTTAATAACTTGCTGTTATTGTGTTACAAAAGACCCTAAGTACAAGTACTTAACAATCGTAATTGTTCCTTATTCACAGAAATAAGATTGAAATTAGTTTTAGCCGATATTATGAACCTTTTTATGATATTACAAAGCAGTTAAACTTCTCATTTTAAATAGGACTGTTGATAAAATATGTATGGAAATATCGATATTATTACTAAGAAATATCGATATTTATTACTAATACATTTTTGTACGATATATCGATACTTTGATATTGAAATTCAGGTATCGTGGTCGATATTTATTTCAAATATTTTTAAGTTATTGCATAGCTTATATCGTGGGATTGGAGTGCAGCGACCGAATCAAGAAATAGGGAACATTCATGTAATTTTTTTTTGACGTAAATTAATCATTTTCCTCTATATATCGTAGAAAAAAATATAAATAGGTTTGAAAAGATTCTAGTTTTTCTTCAAATTAAAAATTAAAACTTGTAATAAATTTGAGCCGTTCAAACGCCGTCATTTTGCGCGCGCTTTGCGTGACGTCAAATGACACATGCAGTAAATGTTTACTATGCACTTTTTAGTTACTTCATACATATTTTAAGTTTTAATTGCTTTACAAGTCACGAAAGAAGATAAAAATCATCTTACGAGTATTGTATAGTACCGGAGTGCAAAAATAGTATTAGAAAAACACCCGACAAAGTGTTTTTTGTATTCCAAGAGATGCGAAAATACAAAAACAATGGTGTATGGTAATTAAAAGGGATAATATATGTCCTAAATCGTGTTTATATTGTTGTGAAGATCAATTTAACGTAAGTATATTTTATTTATAATAAGTTTAATCTAATAGTTTAAATTTATACTTACGAATTGAACATTAGAAAATTTGAGGTTAAAATTAACCTAACCTAGCCTACAAAAGTTCAGCATAACTTTCTATAAAAACCGTATTATTTTTTTGATTTTACGAAATTTTTATGTTTGTCGATTTATTTCAGGTTAATGAAGATACAGCAAATTGTATTGAATATAATATGTGTAACGAAACCACAAGGAGAAAGATGTAATCTAAGTTTGAAGAAAGGAGTTGTTCCTTATATATTTTTGTGGCAAAAACATCAGCTGATAGAATGAGAATGTGCATAGTCAAAAGGCAAAGATTGACATCGGTTAATGAAGCCTTTTAAGAGATAGCTATCAAAAGTAGTGTTTAAAAAAATTGGTGACCTTTACGAAGAAGTGATATAGGTAGTAAGTCCTAGTACTGCCCATACAAATGTCTGTGATATTAATCAGCCAAGACTCAGTACTTCTCCTATTGAATGTGATGATCATAAGGCAGAGACTTGCTTTTCGCATATTAAAGATAAATTACCAAGTGACTAAGCTGTGCAAGTTAATATTAAACCGAAGTATGGAAGTAAAGGTGTCAATGTAAATATACCTGCTGAAAAACAAAATGTAGCATTGTCACCATTTCCTCATTTTACACGCAACATTGTTACAAAACAGTTTTAAAAGTAAAACTATCTGTTTTAAAAAGAAAATTGTTTACTGAAAACACAGCTGATAATACTTCTATAGCATCTTATATCTTCTATATCTGCTGATTATCAACCAAGTTATTTATCTGAGTCAAGTGAAGTGAAAAATGATTCAGAGGCAGAAACATTTTAATAATGTATTGTGTACCTAGTAGCATGCTAACTGCTATTCAAAAAGAGTTTGTAGGTATTTGTTTTGTTAGAGTTGTTTGAGTATTTAGAAAATGTTTTTAAGATTACCTAAATAATTGTATCATTTAATAAAACTTTAAGCACGAAAATATAGGTTTAAATTATTTATTTTTCTCAGTCACACTGATACCACAGTATGAACTTAACCGCCGATATATTGAATGGTGTGTCAAATGACGTCACATTTCCTTTCGACCAATGGTGGCGCGTTTTGGAATTTTGAATTTCGCTCCCTAAATTTACACTTTTCATAAATTATTTTATGGCCTTAAATGATTAGTAAATTAAAAAAAAATATTTTATTATAATAAGATGATAAAAAGTAATCGAAAAAAAAATATTTGAGACCATTTAAATTTTTTTGCATGTTCCCTATTTCGTAACAAAAAAACCTAAAACCCCCACTCCGCCTACTATGTAGCTCGGCCGAGTATTGCGTACATATCATTTAAAAATAGCTTAAGCGCCTTGTTGATACTTGTATTATATACTTTATTGCTTAATAGTTTAACAAACGTAATTAAACTTATTCGTGAGATTTAAGGTTGAAAATATTTTTAGCTAATGATAATCTTAACCTTTTTATGACAGTACATAGGAATGACAACTTCAAATAGTATTTTTTTTAATAACAGAAAAAATTGTTTTCTTATCGGTCACAACATCCAACTTCAATAAAAATAAGTGTGGCATAAACGCAAAAAAAATAAGTGTGGCACTCGGAGATTGCCGCAGTAAAGCTTGATATATCGACATTTTCAAATACATACATCAATATTGGGGTTTGGAATTTCAAAATATTATCGTTATTTCGACATATTGGCTTTATTTAAATTAATTATTGCAAGTCATGTTAGACATGCAAGATGGTATTTATTTTTTAAGTGAGTTGCTAAATTAGTTGTATTACCGCTGCTTTTATATTTTTCCCGCATAAATTCGATGAAACACTTCTTGTATCAACTTTTTTAAAATACATACCATAAAATGGTAAAAATTATTAAAGAATATATATTTTGGCAATGTACTATTTCTATAAAACTAGATATTGAATGATTTAGTGTGAATGAATTAGCTTTTACCGCTACGATAAGAGAAATGATGATGATAATGAATTTGTAATAAATATCGATATTTCTAAGTAATAATATTGATATATCGATACATCGACATTTTATAGACCTATTCCTATTATGACATGATTATATATTATGAAATTATTCTATTCCTATTTAAAATATAATCAGTTAAATAAGTTAAATAAAGTTCAATTACGATTGTTAAATTCTTGTACTCTGGACTTTTGTAAAACCATAACAGAAAGTCATTAAAATGAAAAGGCTTTTTGAAAGAAATTCATTTGTACCAGTAAAACATTTATTTTAAAATAAACATTAATTATTATTCAATAAAGATCATAATACATATTATCAACTTGGCGCTTATGCTATTTTTAAATTATAAGTACACAATGCTGGTGTGTTAGGTTATTTTCGTTATGGAATTTCTGGATTCGGTCTCCATACTCAAGGCCCGCGATAGAAGCTATGCAATAGCTTAAAAACTTGAATTAACATCAATAAAAAAAAATACTACATAAATAATTATAATTGCAATAGTTGATAAAAATGCTATGCAATAGCTTTACCGCGGCAGACAACAAGTGTCGCACGTTTTTTTTTTTTCATTTAAACTGTCTTATTTGTAAATTGATTCTAAGGGAACAAACTCCAATATGAAATAAATAATAAAGAACTACTAAGCAATTTAACATAATACAAAAAATAATAATGAAAATAATTAATGAAAACCTAAAATATTTATTATTTGTAATGTAAGTAAAGACTTATATTTCCATGTAAGGAACGATACATTTTTAATTTTTATGTTATTAAATTTTTAATATAAGCTAACATGCTAATGATTACTGATAAAAAAATATCAATATTAAAAGATGCCTTAACAACATAGTCAGAACCATAGATATTCATCGTATTAATAAAAGCGAATATGCTCATGAATGTTGATAAAATCAATGAAAACATTAAATGTGTGTATAGAGTAATGTATATGCTGCAAAGCGACTATATCTATATGTTATTGAGCTTGTTTATTTCTATCAGTATCAATTTACTTATGTTGCTGTTTTTGTTATATTTATCAATAATTAACATTGTTATTGTGAAGTTATAATCTTTATCATTATATTTGGCTAAAGTGAAATGCAAGTATTTCGAAATAAACTATGGCAGAAAGGGGTGTAGATAATATTTTATAAGGTATCAATCTTTTTTTATTTTTTTTTTCCGTCTGTTTAGACAATAGGGAACATTCATGTAATTTTTTTCTGACGTAAATTAATCATTTACCTCTATATATCGTAGAAAAAAATATAAATAGGTTTGAAAAGATTCTAGTTTTTCTTCAAATTAAAAATTAAAACTTGTAATAAATTTGAGCCGTTCAAACGCCGTCATTTTGCGCGCGCTTTGCGTGACGTCAAATGACACATCCAGTGAATGTTTACTATGCACTTTTTAGTTACTTCATACATATTTTAAGTTTTAATTGCTTTACAAGTCATGGAAGAAGATAAAAGTCATCTTACAAATATTGTATAGTACCGGAGTGCAAAAATAGTATTAGAAATACACCCGCCAAGTGTTTTTGTATTCCAAGAGATGCGAAAATTCAATAACAATGGTGTATGGTAATTAAAAGGGATAATATATCCTAAATCGTGTTTATATTGTTGTGAAGATCAATTTAACGTAAGTATATTTTATTTATAATAAGTTTAATCTAATAGTTTAAATTTATACTTACGAATTGAACATTAGAAAATTTGAGGTTAAAATTAACCTAACCTAGCCTACAAAAGTTCAGCATAACTTTCTATAAAAACCGTATTATTTTTTTGATTTTACGAAATTTTTATGTTTGTCGATTTATTTCAGGTTAATGAAGATACAGCAAATTGTATTGAATATAATATGTGTAACGAAACCACAAGGAGAAAGATGTAATCTAAGTTTGAAGAAAGGAGTTGTTCCTTATATATTTTTGTGGCAAAAACATCAGCTGATAGAATGAGAATGTGCATAGTCAAAAGGCAAAGATTGACATCGGTTAATGAAGCCTTTTAAGAGATAGCTATCAAAAGTAGTGTTTAAAAAAATTGGTGACCTTTACGAAGAAGTGATATAGGTAGTAAGTCCTAGTACTGCCCATACAAATGTCTGTGATATTAATCAGCCAAGACTCAGTACTTCTCCTATTGAATGTGATGATCATAAGGCAGAGACTTGCTTTTCGCATATTAAAGATAAATTACCAAGTGACTAAGCTGTGCAAGTTAATATTAAACCGAAGTATGGAAGTAAAGGTGTCAATGTAAATATACCTGCTGAAAAACAAAATGTAGCATTGTCACCATTTCCTCATTTTACACGCAACATTGTTACAAAACAGTTTTAAAAGTAAAACTATCTGTTTTAAAAAGAAAATTGTTTACTGAAAACACAGCTGATAATACTTCTATAGCATCTTATATCTTCTATATCTGCTGATTATCAACCAAGTTATTTATCTGAGTCAAGTGAAGTGAAAAATGATTCAGAGGCAGAAACATTTTAATAATGTATTGTGTACCTAGTAGCATGCTAACTGCTATTCAAAAAGAGTTTGTAGGTATTTGTTTTGTTAGAGTTGTTTGAGTATTTAGAAAATGTTTTTAAGATTACCTAAATAATTGTATCATTTAATAAAACTTTAAGCACGAAAATATAGGTTTAAATTATTTATTTTTCTCAGTCACACTGATACCACAGTATGAACTTAACCGCCGATATATTGAATGGTGTGTCAAATGACGTCACATTTCCTTTCGACCAATGGTGGCGCGTTTTGGAATTTTGAATTTCGCTCCCTAAATTTACACTTTTCATAAATTATTTTATGGCCTTAAATGATTAGTAAATTAAAAAAAAATATTTTATTATAATAAGATGATAAAAAGTAATCGAAAAAAAAATATTTGAGACCATTTAAATTTTTTTGCATGTTCCCTATTATACTTAAGGAGTAAACTCCAGTCGTGCGTCGGAGCTGACACACACATTTTTTCTTTGCGTAAATAAACAGTAGAAAAATATAATGTATTATATTGTACTAACATATTATATAATATAAAGATGTGTTTCCTACACATACCGTAGTGTTAACACATTTACCCACATTACGCTAAAAACACATTTACCCACATTATGTTAAAAATCTTTAATTCCAAAATATAAATGATTTCAGTTGGGCAAACATAAACTTAGTATTTTCCTGGTTACCTACCTTTCAATTCCTGACTTAATGAAATATTTTTATATGAGATAAATACTAAAATCCCTTTGACCTTCCGAGAACAAGGTCTGACTGCTAAATCTCATTCACCTTAATGATTCACAACTGAGTGTCTATCATTAGTAAATTTATAATGTATGTTATTAATGAATTATCCAAAAGTTTTCATTATAAATAATGATTCACGCACAACTTAGTATTTCAGTGGAATCGACTGGTGTAAATAATATTTTTCCTACGAGTACTTTTTGTTACGTTAGTCATATAATTACTATTTATCTTATAATAAAATGACTTTTAATTTGTTTTATCCGAAGTCATTTGATGACTAAAGAAGTAAAGTTATAATAATTAATGATGTTTCCAGAACAATGTAAGTTATTTTAAAAACCGGCCAAGTGCGAGTCGGACTCGCGCACGAAGGGTTCCGTACTATTTAATTTGTAAAGTAAATAATATAATATTACCTATACTTACATAACAAAATATTTTGTGGATAATTCAATCGGATACTTGTTGCCGTTATTAATATCGACCAAAAAAAAGTAACGTTTGTTGTATGGGAGCCCCCCTTAATATTTATATTATTTACACTTTTAGTATCAGATTTTATTGCGGCAGCAGAAATACATCATCTGTGAAGATTTCAACTATCTAGCTATAAAAGTTCATGACATATAGACAAACAAAAAAAAATCACGTTTGTTGTATGGGAGCCCCCTTAAATAATTATATTATTCTAGTTTTTAGTATTTGTTGTTATAGCGGCAACAGAAATACATCATCTGTGAAAATTTCAACTCTCTAGCTATAACGGTTCATGAGATACAGCCTCGTGACAGACAGACGGACGGACGGACGGACGGACGGACATCGGAGTCTTAGTAATAGGGTTCCGTTTTTTACCCTTTGGGTACGGAACCCTAAAAAGGGCTTTATCTCGTTAAAGTTTGATTATAAAATTGTTTTAAAGCTTTTTGAAAATTTTTATCAGTTTTTTATTGTAATCAAATGTGTTATTTAAACAAATGATTACTACAACTTAATAAGAAAGTTATCTGCTTAAATAAGATATCTATAGGTTCCATAGTATTTTTAATCTGTGTCTTTGTAAATAAATAGTTGCAGCTCCGTTTATAAACGTTACTTTCAAAATGGTGGACTAATATTCTAATATGTATTTTACTTCTTTAGGGATGGAACACTCAAAATGTGGTGTGATTCATTAAAGATAGAAAGACTAAGACTAAATAGACGGTCAGTCACGACAAGGTTTTTTTACCGAACTGTGTAGCGTAGTAGGTTTTATTATATCTCTATGGAGTTAGAAGAAACAGACTGTTGAGTTAGTGTTTGTAAAGCTAAAAGCGTCACTCTACCAGGGTTTGATAACTTTAACATATAGAAAACCTTTAACCAGTCTATAAATAATGTACTAATGTACCTGGCTAATACATAATGTGAATCAATAATTTAATTACATATATTTACCCGGCTATATGTTCACGTAAATTCATCGGAATTTTGCCCGAATCATGGTTCGAATGGGTTCGAAACTAGTTGGGCAAATTTCCAGGCATGATTCACGAAACTTTAAATAAATAATAATAATAATTTTGTTTTCTTTTAAATATAATTATTGTAGTATATAATTTCATCGTGGGAAGTATAGAAAGCTATACATACTATTTATATAACATGTGATTCTTATTCCGCTCGGTTGGTCGGAGAGTTCAATCTGTCACTCGACGCCAATCATACTTTTTGCTCCGTTACTCTGAA
Organism: Napeogenes inachia; assembly: GCA_959347355.1. Lineage (NCBI taxonomy): Eukaryota > Metazoa > Arthropoda > Insecta > Lepidoptera > Nymphalidae > Napeogenes > Napeogenes inachia. The sequence continues at coordinate 10,804,968 of OY365804.1, read as the reverse complement.
CTTATATATTATATATTATAACATAGACTAATTAAAGCTTTTTAAACTAAATAAATAATTATACCACAAAGAATTGAAGAAAAGTTGGGGTTTTATATAACACCAAAATAAAATGTCCATTAAAATAACAATTCAATTAATTTATTTATGTCTGAATTCAATAAAGCCATCCAAATCAAAAGGTTCAATTAAGAAATATAATTAAATTATATTAAACAAGATGTTTTTTTATAAAAATAATTGGAAAAAATAGGTCATAGGAATTGAACGAATCAAAATTAATTTACGGGTTACGAAGCAAAGAAAATATTAAATATACATTGGACAGAAAATAAGAACGATATGTATTTAACAATAATTAGTATTAACATAAAGGGTAAAATTCTTAATGGAAAAAATATAGAATAATTAGACTTAGTATAATAATGTAAAATAATACATTACGTGTGTTAATTACTCTGTGCTCATTCCGGATGTAAATATTTCTTAAAGATGCCTCGTTGAGTTTTTATCTCGTCCTAAGAGTTTAATGTGTTTAGATATATCTTCAAATCTCTTTTAGCTGATTGTTTGCGTTATTATCTTAAACGTTTTGTATATCTTGATAGTGTAAATAACTGCCTTGTTGTAATTAAATGTTGGCAAAGGAAATTATTATTGTAATTATGACTTCTGTAAGACAATGAGAAAAAAATATTGCGTATTTTTTTATACCTATCTATATTTCTGTGTACGATTGGTTATCTGCTAAATAATGGTTGTAGGTTTCGCTATCGTCTTGTAGGGTTTCAGATAGATAAAGGGACAGGAAGGGGTTGGACTTCCTTTTCTCAGTTACTCAGTTAGGGCATTTCTGTCATATAAAACTACAAATTTTGTGAAATGAGCACGCAATATCGTAACTTCTAGGACAATTCAGATAATTCACCATGTATATTGTAGGAACATAAACTGGACAATATAAAGACATATATACAGACTTGACAAACAAACTTCGTTTACTTAAATAAGTATCTACAATAAGAAGTCATTCGAGTAAAAGGTCGCGTCAAAGTTAAATGAAGTCTATTTGTCACGTTATGGCGCCACTTTTTTGTAAGTCTATTACGAACACTTTAATATTGATAAAAGTATATTTTTTGCGGTGTTTTTGCTTCTTGTTGTAAGACGTTATTTAAATAAAAAATATAATGTTTATAGTATTAGAATTTGTACTTAGAATAAAGACGGCTTATAAGTAGGTACTTTTCGGTTCACAGACTTTTTTGATAAGATATATTTCAGGAACATCAAAAAATTTAAAACATTTAATTTAATTCAAGCTATTTCCCCCTAGTAAAAGATATACTCTCTACATTAAATAATTAGTTTAATCAGTTTGTGCATGTGACGGTGATTAATGGCAGTTATTAGAAAAAAATATAATTGTAATATTTGTATTGCACAATAATTTATGATAGCTGCATTACTTGCAATATATCACGTTAGTGAAGTAGGTATTATTACGAATACCTAAGGCATTCAATAGAGTTACTGAACCTTGGCACTCATATTCTTAGTAAGGGTTATAATTAATATTGAAAATCACAGTGTTGCACACTTATAATTATAGAAAATAGTTAACATTGTATAATACACATTCTTGTACATAAGCTTTTATGGAGATTTCTAGTTATAGTTTGTTGAATAAATATATTTTTTTATATTTATATTTCGTGATTCATTCATTCACTCGAGAGCGAAGCATTACTAATACATCTTTGATAATTTTTGAACTGATTTTAGGCATGCGGATGTAAATTAACACCCAGTTAGTTATTGGAAAACTGACGAATATAAAAATGTACTTGTTGTAAAATCCAACATTATTTATTAACACGTTCACTGCGATATCATAATTAAAAAACTTTCAGCTGGTGCGTTAGGGATCTAAAAGATCTCGAAACTAATTTATCCCCGGGTGCGTTGGGGACCTAATCAGTCCCCTAAAAGTACAATTCTGAAAATAATTTATATCTTCAACAAAAACAATGACATATACTTAAAAATTTCGTGGGTCAAAGATAGTCTACTGTTCTATATTTTGCTAGGTTCGCACGCAGTTATGACATAAGAATAAGCCACAAATACAAATAAAAAATTAGACATCGATTGTATCTCGTTCCGCAACCAGAGATAGACCAATATGCGAAGTGACTAGTGATGGGAATAAAATAAAATGTCTTTTGTCGATAGAAAAAGTTTAATTTACGAAGTACTTATTTATTATAAACTACGGAAAATGTTTGTCATTAAAGCAAGCACATCGCCTTTTCGCATTGTGAGCAAATCGTAATGATTTTTTTTTATTTTATTTTTTATATATGACACACTTAACAGTTTGCGGCCAATATGGTATAAGATATTCTGCACAATAATAAAGATCTAGCTGCTCGCCACAAAATGTTTTTTTAGAAGCTTCTTTTTTTTTCAAAGTAACTCATTGTTTTTAACAACAATTAAAACAATTTAAAATAAGAACACGTCGATATATTTACGCGAGTGCTATTTTTGAAACGTGAGCGCGTCCCCTCACATCGATACTTGAACAACACTAAAACGAGACACGCAGCGCCCGCGCCGCCTACCTACGTATGATTCCACGAGTATTAAAATATCCCCTAACGCAAGTAATATAAAATAATTATAGTACTAGTATAAAAAAAATTATAGTAATGTGCGTTAGGGACCTAATCCATCCCTAATTTTTTTTATTATGTCTATGAACTCACCTTCAAGTAGGATACAAATGTGTATATTTGTCTTGCTCATACATAAAGAACTTTACAAGTTAGAGCCCCCCGCAAGGAGTGAAACAACAGTGAAACATTTCAGTCCACGCACAATACGAAAGTCCCGCAAGAGATCTAATAGACCTCGTAACGCAGCGAACGTGTTAACGTATCAGATTGGTTTATGTCATGATAGAGAGCCAATCAAAACCCTTGTCAGTACTGTCAAATTATTTAGTGATCCAGCCGTGAAAGGTGGTTCCAGTCTTTTCCCACGAAACCCTGGAACTGTAGAGAATATTTTATGGAGGTGCATATTTCGTAATAAAGCTATTATCTATTTCTACTTCGCGCGTCAAAGCATAGACAAAATACATTTTATGACAAATTCCTGAACAATGTTTAATAAACTATTCACGTACAAACAAACTCGCGTTTTTGTTGTTTTTCAACATCCGGTGCGATAGATTACATTATATTAATTTAAACGACATTTCAATGGGTATTGTGGCACTTATGGGTCATAAGTTCGATTCCCTTTTAATTTTCTTTACATTAATTTTTAGAAGTTAATTATTTACTTATTAAAACATTTGTGAATATGAATATTTGTGAATATGAATATGAATATTTGTGAAAACGAAGAATCAGAAAAAAAAATGTATTTAGTGTTTAATATATGATACATTAAAATATATAGTTTGGTTTAATTAAAGCCCGATTTCCCAATGCGTTTAATGTAATCGTTTTGGAAAAAGTGATTTTTAATATGTTATATATATATGTTTGAATATGTTACGTTACTCAACTCTGTCTCTGTGATATTTTCAAAGCTCTTCGTAATATTGTTTCAATTATTTGTTTAAAAAGTGCAAACAATCTTTGTCATTGCTAGTCCAGTGTTACCAGCTTGTTTACTTTTCGTTTATCAGAATCTCTCAATGGTCTGCACTCTGCTACTGAATGACACATTCCAACTATCGGCATTACATTGACTTGTTCGTATAGCGTTGTTAATCTATTACGAAGTTGACGGAGAAATGGTCTGAATACATGGGAAATGAGCAGCGAATTTCGTAGAATACGCATAAAGAGCTGCAGACAGCGCGTCTCGTGTCGCCAGTGGATAATCTTACGCAATTTTGGCCTTTATCATGATTAATTAAGGATTAAAATCAGTTAAAATTGTGTGCTGTAAATAGTTTGTCATGTTGTTTGTTCTTGGCGCTATTTGCTTTGAAGTTCCACGTAAACGCGTGGGGCAGTCCATTAATTACACAATTCAAAGAAAATGGCGATTTGTATCTTACGTGACCGATACGATGTTCCGATATGAATATATGTACCTACTAATATTATAATAATTATGTATTTACCAACTCTGATAAATATGTTAATTATAGCTTATAAAATGGGTAGATTAACGAGTTTTAGTTCATTACTAAATGATGATGGTTTTATATTATTTTGTATATATTTCCGCAGATTTTTCAGCAAGTCTCATATTTTGTTCTAATGTCGTTAGCGTCCCGTTAAGTATAATATAATTATATAATATTATAATGTGTTTCATACGAGTATGTAATAGTAATTACTTCAGTACGTAGATGGTAATTGCTTCAGAGTCATTTTATGTTTCTACTTGTCATAGTGAGTTTCAGTTCTATAAATTAAACAATAAAACACATTAATTAAAACTGTTGATAATAAAATTTAATATATATAAAGCTGAATTTCATTTTAATTGAATTAATTATAATTGAATTTTAGAACAAGTAAAAAACGCTTTATTTAAACGATGTGCTATCTATTACGAAAAGCTCTTAAAGACGATCTTTAACAGCTTATTGGGAATATCATGTCAGATTATTTATTTTAACCACTTTCTTACAAAACTTACGAATATTTTCAAAAAGCAGATAAAATTAACAAATAAATATAATGTAAATGATAATCAGCATCTTCATGTAAACTGTAAATATTCCGGCTATCATTAATATGTCGGCTAACGTGTAATTTTTTATTACTTTTTAAACATGGCTTCAGCGAAGGCGCGCGCGCAGACGATGACGTAAAGCCTTACCGATGTCAAAAAAAATATTAAAAAATCATTTTGACTGATCACCCACATATTCTTAATAATGAATATACGGTTTGTGGTAAATTAAACCTTAATGATAATGGATAAGGTATGTTTTTTAATGTGACCCCCAGCGGGAGGGTCCATAGTAAGACATGGTTTCGTTATTATATAATTCTTTTGCACGTACCCACATCCAACGGTGAGTACCGAGAATATATCAAGTAACTTTTGTTTTATTAAATGACGTATTTGTTATCTGATGTACGAATTATATATGTATATGCTATTGTCTTCGAATTAAAGACAATATAATTAATATTTTTAATCTGAACTTTTTTTTCATGTGTATAGTATTATATTATTATTATGAACGCTGATATAAAAGATAATAATTATTTTGCAAAAACATATTTGTAAAGTTTTTATTTGATATTGGTTTCTTATGAACTAATAATACTAATAAAATACACAAAATAACTATTCTATTACAATAAAATATATGTTCTTGAGATATGTACCATGACATACCTTCAAATTGCCAGCTGACTGCAACCATCCGAACCAAAAGTTTTAAATTTCTTTTTTTATCATTGTCAGGTTTATCTTTTTAATGATAGGATTTTGAAGTTAACATTTTTTCAGTATTCATCATGGTACAATATTTCTTTGTATCTTTAATGAAGATTATTTCAGTCTTTTGGGATACTCCCGATATTTAATTATATAAGATATATCAAAGATATCAAAGATTGGCTAAACTCTGTTACCTGTAGTTTATAGATTTAATGCGATTCATAAAAAAGTATATAATATATTTTGAGAATAGACGTGTTTTAATTGTTTTAAAAAAGGTAATAATTACTTTAATCGGAATTCATTTTGATATCAACATGTACCTACCTAATGCAAAGTAATCAAAATGTTAATCTAATTTTAGATAATTGCAAATCACCGAACACAATCTAGAACAAGACCGAAATTAATATAACTAAGATTTTAGGCTTCCGTTTGATTAAAAATGTGACCCTCAGGCACGTGGTTTTGTGACCTCCCTTCCACGTACTAACCACACCCACATTCCGTAACACTTTTAAAAAGTAATTGAGTTAGCACTAACAGTAAGCTTCCACTAAACTTACATCAGTCAAACGGTGACCTTAAACTGAAAACGCTCTCTTACTTGCGCCCGCGCAGCAATGACGCCGGGAACTGTAACCTTGCATCATACTTTTATCATAGCACTGTTACATCGATTACAAAAAGATTTAATACCAATACACTGTTACGTCATGTGTTGTGTTTTTGTTGGCGATCTATTTTCGTTTATTTGAGTCAATTCGTAATATGTATTGAACATGTTACGAATGTATCTTCATTATTTGAAATAGAATCATGTGTCATTTTGTACAAATTAAATATTCATACATGTATTCTATTTAACATATATGTTATGGTAATGTAACACGTATAATTTTTAAAACATGCAGACGTAGGTATTTATCAGTCGATCTAATTATCTATGGCTTATATTACTTGCTATATAAACTATAATGATGACGTAACTGATTTATAATTATTATTGGTTTGTTTTAAGTTCTCATCCAATTGTTATAAGATTAATTAACTTACATTATTTCTGAACGTTTTGCGATAGTTAACCAAAAGTAAATCAAATAAGGTATGTGATGGGTGGCCGAGTATTATATTAATATATAGTATATTTAATATTGTTTTATTGGTAGAAAAAACAAGAAAAACACAATGATATTAGAGTAGAAATTTACATAAAATTACCAAAATTTTTATTTCTGTCTTAAACGTAGGCGATTTTCTTGAAATTATTAATGACATGTTAAAAACTGAAAATATTTAGAAAATTAAGTACTATTAAAATCTCATAAAAGTCAATAAATCTAAAAACATTTATTGATTAAACATTTTATTATAAGGCGTCATTAAACATCTAAGATGTCATGATACAAAGTAATCGAAATATTAAATATACGCATTACAATATGTCCTCATGAAAAATTAAAGAAGAAGTCAAATACTATATACGAGTTCATTATTAATATTTAATTCCTAGCCTTTCTACGTACTTAGATGTTGTTTTTATAATTATATTTTTAAATAAATAAAAAATTAAAAAAAATGACAAAACGTGCAAGATACGCTACTTATTTCGATGAATTTAGCGTTCTGTATATGAGCGTCTTTTATCCCAATGCAAGCGCCGTCTAGATTATTTGATTATTTGATTAGATTATTGATATCATTCATCTAAATGAGTAGTGACACGGTAGCTCAATTGTCAGAGCGACGGGACGATTTCTCAGAGATCGCAGGTTCGATTCCTGCCGATAGATTTAAATAATATATTTATTAAAAAATTAAATGCTTATATTCATTATCATGGCTAGTCGTGCTTATAGAAAATTTCGAACAACCTCAATATGCATCAAAAAATAATATAATACTTCCTCCACAAGTATACTCCATCATTTTAATTTGGCATAAGTACAACAGGAAAAACAATATTTAACCAAAATCATGTTATAAATAAAATAAAAATACGTCATCACCTCATTTAAAGAGTTATTACTGACGCCAAGTAAATTCTATGGAAGTCTATTAAAGACTTCTCAGTCGCCATGTTAATTAAATCCAACAAGTACTTTAGCAAAATGATTCTTTAGATTTAAACGATAACAAATTATAGAAACACCGAGAATAAGTTATTAAATGAGTCCGTCAGAACTACACAATAGCTTGTTGTATAAAGTTCAATTAATGATTCATTGGAAGTTCCATCTAAATGGACGAAAAAATATAGCATATACTAATTATTAATATAAAGAAAAATGTAACAGAAGTAATTTATTATATTATCGACGTGGCTATAGTTCTGAAATACAGGAAATTGCTTAAATACGTCATCAACCCTCCCCAATCGCGTTTATTTGTTTGCATGTTGCAAGACATTTGGCAAAACTTTTTAGCACGTGTCTGACGTCATAACTTCTGGGGAAGGCGTGTTGGTGGGATTTCCACCACACTTCGAATAGGATGGTATCCATTTGTATTGTTTTTTTGGGGTTTAATGAAAATAACATATTTTATTACTTTTAATAGTGCACCTATTTACCGTTTACCTATTGTCAGTTATTTAAAGAAGCTGTAGAATGTTCACAGAGTAATCAAATGAAGGGTTATAATAATTGTATGTTGCCAGTCGTTATCTCGATAAAAGTCAGCTGATTGCGTGTAAAGATATAAACACACGTAATTTGTAAACATTACTTAGCTATAAGTATGTTTGTTCCTGGACGGTGCAGAAAATTTTGTTGGTTTAGACATTGACTCTTTTATTTACTTATAGGTATAAAAATACTGTTTTAGTTGGTTTTTCTAGGAGCATTTAAATAAAGCTGTTAATATTTTATAATTTATAACAAATAAAATCAATTAATTAAAGTCGCTATATCTGAGGACTTGAAACATTCAATAATAAGTGGAGTTTTAAGAAATATACTATTTTTAAGTTAAGATAGACGTGGGATATTGTGTTGTGGAAAAGACGACAACACCAACTATACCTACATGTCAGTCATAATTTGTATCACAGATATAAATAAAAAAAATGTTTAAAAACTGTTTTTCCCGTATTCTGTTTAAATCAGAAAAAATCTGTCGTAGTTTGCTATCTGCTTCTTCTCGATTTCAAGAACTTTAAACAAAAATTTTAGCTAAGAAACGATGACTAGTTAATATTTTTGGAAGAGAACCGGATGCATAAAAAATATAATTATAAATAGTAAATACTATTTTGATCTTGCGCGTATTTTATACCTAGCGAGACTTGCTATAAATACTGTTACAAGGAAAATTATTTTTTATTGTATTCAACAATAAGTATTACTGTAATTATTAATAGTTTATTTATTAATATAATAACATTATATACGAAGTCGAGGTTAATGTTGTTGCTAAGAGGGTTAACCATCTCATGAAACTTATTTTAATACCAAATGTATTGATCTCTTGACACCTTTTTTTTTTAAATTATTGTTAAACCACTGCTTGATAGATCAAGCATAGATAGATAGGCTGAACAAGCCATCAGGGAGGTCGAATACTGTCCATGTTGTACTCTGTTACTTATTAGGAATCTTCTATACTTACTGTAATAGGGTTTCGGTCATTCAACTTGTCAAAATACTGCTAATTTTTTTTTCTCATCGTTAATAAAAATATTTCCGTGGCCTCTCCTCCCTGTCTTAAGTTCCACTTAAGAAGATGTTATAATCTCAAATATTTTTATATTCATATTTTCTATATTTATTTCCAGAGATAAAATGTCTTAGCGTCAAATAGGATTTCTTCAAATTCTTTCCTTTACTGCTTTAATCGTCTTTTCGGATCTTTTTCTTTAACAAAAGTTAGTTTCATTATATCTATCAATAGCCCAGTACAAAAACATAGACTAATATCAAAATGGAGTTTAAAAAATTGCATTAGACTCCATATCTACTTTGTCTAAAGCTATGACAGCCATTCGGTTATTTTTATCTCTTACCTCAATTTTATTAATCGACAACACTACTCAAACAACTAATTCTTCTCCGATTTGCTCGAAAAAAAAAGAAAGAATATACATATGCATATAAAATTGACAGATTTAAATTGAAATGTAATGTTGTTTTTTTTCATTGTAACAGTATTAATGACCAGACTACGCATTTCTTTCTGTTTGGTTCATCTAATGCTTTTGATGGCTTTGGTTTCATTTTATTTTAATAACTCAAGAATTATTTGGAGAATAAGTAGTAGAGATTCGCTAATTATTCGCTTTTGGTGCCGAATATATTCGGTTCGAGTATTTCTATTTTCTTGGCTGCACGACAAGGTAAAGAACTAAGATCCAAAACTAAGATTTAAGTCATGTTATAAGACAAAAGAATCCTATAAATAATGTGTTGAATAGATCTTAATAATATAAAATAGTAAAGCTTTAAATCAACAATTATTTCGAAAAATTACAGGTCAACACATTTATTTTATTATTCCTAACCTACAATTAGTATTTACTATAGTCAAAATTTTTTTTTGACCTTTAAATCAGCATTTATTTCTAAACCTTAAAAAAAATATTAATCAGTAATTAACGTAGGTACTTATATATCCTGCCAGAAGCAACATGTAGGTAGCACATTTGTTAGAACCTGTTAATGAAAAACAAACAATGAAAGTAAACCGAATAATTCGGTTCGGTAAAAGTTAAACTGAATAGTGTTCGGTGTCGGTTATTTGGTAAAACCACTATTCGGCATTTCTAATAAGTAATATTCATGTATTAAGACTTATCTGTTAGAAAAAAATATTTTGGACAAACCAGGATGGATGAGCTTAGAAGGACCTTCTCCCACCATGGCTACTTTCAAAAACATAAACCATATCCTTTCACCCATAGTAAAAAAAAAAAACCAATAAACAGCTAAATTTGTCAGAACAAAAACAAACTTCTATTATAATATTAAACTAAAATAAAAGGAAGTTGAGTAATGTAATGACAAATTAATTATTGACATGTACTTAAGCTCAACACGTGAGTTTGACGTAAAAGTCATGTGACACTCGTCAGTCGTCTTAAGATGGCCGCCTTATCATAAATGGACAGTTTAATTTGTTTTGGTAAATATTAATTAAGGCTTAGTCTTAAATAGAAGGTATAATGTTCATTTGTTGTTTTTACATAATTTACATAAAAATAGAAAATTAATAACGGTATTGATAAAAGATATTTCGGCTAATTTTCTATTTATAGCTTCGATAGAAATTTAATAAATTTTATATAATATAATATTAAAGGTAAGGAAATAAATAATGCATGATGAATATTTATTATAATTATTATGTATGTTTATTTTTTTTTAGCGTACATAACATTTTTCGGCGTGGGTTCAGGCATTATATGGTTATGTCACACTAATAAAAGTGTCTTAAATACACTAGGTACACAAATATTAGGTATATTCAGTTTTTGATAATGCTGAGATAGTAGAGTTTGTTTGTGTTGATAGTTTGTTTGTAATAAATATTATATATATTATATGTTGAGGTACATTTTCCTCCAGTTGTAAAATTATTTCAAGGAATTTATTTATTTATAAATAAATGTATTAAAAAATGTACCTAGTCTTGGGTAATTATTGACGTCTTACTTACTTGTTCTTGATATTTTTTACCTTTCAGCCAAGTACCTTTTTTATTATTATGTATAATAACTTCTTTGATATAATACATATATATTTCAAATATTCTAATTATATAATATAAATATCATATTTACTCTCTTTTTTTATATTTCTCAATCAGCTAAGTATCCGGGTATTAGATTTAATTTCTTGAAACCGATTTAAACGCCCTTTAAAAAATATCTATTAACTTCATAGGCCAAGAGTTTCCTTAACTCGAGGCACAAATATGCAGTCTTTAATTAAAGGTACGTCTTATAAGATCATAGTGTACCGCCAGTTCTTAAAACAGTTTTCCTCTTATAGGAATAAACCAATTAGTAACGCAATGTCCTACAATAAATCCCGTTTGAATCTAAAGCTGTGACACACCAATAGGCCTCCTGCTATCACACCCACTGAGAAATCAAGACTCTTCAAGAACTCTATATATCATTATTAGAAATATTTATTATTTTTTTTTAATTCATCCTTCTTGAGCGGGATAGGCAAAGGGAATTATTAGAAATAAATGTTGAAGGCTCAGGTTCTAGTCCTATTCATCTTTATTTATTTTCATACTATATTTATTTTTAATTTATGTAAGAGCTGAAAATATTACAATTCCAAATGTTAAAGCGAGATTCGTATATGATTTATTATTTCTATGTTTAGGTATTGTTTCATTGTATAAATGCAATTTTTAATTTCTTTGACATTTCTTCCCAAGTTATGACGTATATTGCGGGTTTTCCCCGTCGTAAAGAAATTCTTAGTTTCAGTATTATTACACTCTTTGTGGTTTGCTTTATTTAGAAACGAATACGAACTCATAACTTAAATTTGGTTCCAATTATTATTTTATCAAAAAACCTTATAACTATGTATTTAAGGTTTCGTTTGACATTATATTTCGAAGTTATTAACATTCAAAATGATTTTACTAGACTGGTAAGTAAAAAAACTCAAAGCTTCTTGCTGTTTTTTTTAAACAAAAAGTTTGTAATGTAATATTTTTAAAGCATTGACCGAGATGGATACAAAAATTGGTTAAAGTTAAACCTCGGCCGCCCTTGACCGCATCACTTTCTTCGTAACGCGGTCAATTTTAAATACCATACTTCATAGATCGGAAAGCAACACCACACGTGCGTTGCGTCAGACAGACACACACACACACACACACACACACACATACATACTCACGCATACACTGCGTTCTACTTTTCGGATATAGATTATATTGGCTATGCAAAATATGTAGATTGCTAAACATTTTTATATCAACCTTTTTGCAACATTAAAAACTTTTTTGACATTTGCAACAATATAAAAATCTTAGATTCTTCTATTATGATAATACTGAAAAAATAGCTCATAAATATAATAAATTCTGTCAAACATATGAGAACATTTGTTTTTTTAACTAATACTATAAATACATATGAAATTAGCGCTGTTGTCTCTACCAGTATACATAATGACTCAGTTCTTACCGAATACACTTACAAATACACATACACAAAAGTGTATGTATGTTTTATTACAAAAATTTCTACTAAATCTTATAAAATGATTTCTATAATTTTATAGTATATAGATTTTATAGTATTTAGTACTTTTAAAAATCTTAGAAAATAATTTATTTAGTATATAGAATTAAAGAAAGTCCTTAAGAATAGGACACTTACTGCGGAAGCTTTTGGAATGAAAAAAAATAAGGTATCGAATGATAAACGCCAGAGTACTTATCATTATAAGTATACGATGTCAATACAAAGCAGATAAGGACAAAATATTTTTATTTGTTTTATCAATCTTTACGTCACATAAATTAGTTATGACGCAGGGAAAAAAACTATTAACTGTTTTCCGTAATATTTTCCATTCGCTTTTATGATTCATATTTTCACCTAATTACTACTACCACTACCACACTACTGGTACTGGTACTACTTGATCTTTTGTAAGTATACGTATTTTAACACGCTTTTATTAGTTTCACGTGTTTACTTGTAAACGACTTTTTCGATTTTTTGTCTCATTTCCTACGGACCGATTTTGTTCAAACTTTGTATGCATAACGAGGAGCGATTGTTAATTAATAATTCGATGAGATTATCTTATTACTGATTAGGATCTCCATGATTAATAATTGTCTTAAACTAATTTGGCGTCTTTTTATTTTTTTTGTAAGTGTATTTATTTCCAATATATTTATTACAATATTGTAGTAAACGTATTCAATCTGTTGAAACCCAAATCCTTTTCGTCATCAAAATGTATAACAAAACCGAAACAATATTTATTTAAATTATTGTCTAACCGCAACCACTTTATGTGAAAGACTGTGATGAATAAAATAAAATTACTAACATATATATATTTTTTTATATACTATATGTAGTGCCCAGGTACGGCATTCATTCATTCAAAAAGTAGTCTTATATTCGTTAGGGAGCCTTCCCTTATCCCTGGAGGTACTACCACTAGCAGTAAGAAGTAGTAGTCTTGTTTGATCTCCACATGTCAGCGAGTTTAAATAAAGTCCGAAAATCATCTATAAAGGATATCCAAAATATTTTTTTAATATTTTTTTAATATTTTTTTTTTACCTAAAGGTAAAAATTGATAAGGTGTAGTATATACTTTTAATATTTGTCTGTTTCATATAATGGAAAGAAAAAATAAAACCTTCTAATTTTCATTTTCAGAAAACTTGAAATTTAACTTTCGAATTCAAAGTACTTTTATAATTTTGATTTAAAAGTGAGAGTTCAGACTTATCTGTAATAAAACATACATACACTTTTGTGTATGTGTATTTGTAAGTGTATTCGGTAAGAACTGAGTCATTATGTATACTGGTAGAGACAACAGCGCTAATTTCATATGTATTTATAGTATTAGTTAAAAAAACAAATGTTCTCATATGTTTGACAGAATTTATTATATTTATGAGCTATTTTTTCAGTATTATCATAATAGAAGAATCTAAGATTTTTATATTGTTGCAAATGTCAAAAAAGTTTTTAAGATAAAAGAGTTAGGGAACACATCTCGGATATCAAACATAGGCACATCGAATTCAGCATGGTGTGAACATACTATAGACAAGCCAAATCATTTTATAAGATTTAATAAACCTAAAATCCTCGCCAAGGAACAACGTTACATTCCAAGAATAAAAAAACATCCTAATTTTAATAGAAAAGATTGTTGGAGACTTCTGGAATTACACGTGAACTAAATCCTTAAAAATAGTTTTATTTTAATGTAGTACTTTTATAGAAATTAGAATAGAATTAAATACTACTAAATCTTATAAAATGATTTGGCTTGTCTATAGTATGTTCACACCATGCTGAATTCGATGTGCCTATGTTTGATATCCGAGATGTGTTCCCTAACTCTTTTACCGATGCTTCTCTTTCTTTGACCTATGTATTAAAAACCACAATTGCAGTCAAGTTAAATTTAATAATATTAATTTAATAATACACAAGTTAAATCCATAAAAATAGTTTTATATCATTAAATAAATGTATATTATTTAGTTCTCCAAGTCTCTTCTTATTAATATATTATGTAGCATGATATGACGATTATCTTACCTACGTCTGTATTAGAAATATATAATAACTATAATTAACTAGGTATCTATGACGTAAAACACCTCGTACTTATGTCTGTATCAAGATTATTACCGTTGATAATACAAAATATGATGATATAATAAATATAAATTATTTGCAATGAAATGGCTATCAAACTTCTTGTTATTCTTAATTTTTCAATACTTCTATTATTCGGTCAATTACGTTTTCTTTACATCACATGCGTCGGTAGTATCATTCGTGATAGAGATCATATAATCTCCTATCTGATTGTACTCGTATGTATCAGATAACAATCGAGATACATTATTCACTTATTTATTCAACATAAATATTTTGACGTTTGTTAGTAACTGACATCTGTCTTGTTTTTTTTTTTAACTTGACAATTTCTAATTAATACTCTGTGTACTAAAGTGAGTCGTTTATTGTAGAGGCAATGGTGTCACGTTTGTAACCTTCCTCTACAAACCTCAAAAGAAGAATTAAAAAAGTAGAACGCACATGGAAGTTGTTTGAAACAGCTTCAACATTACATTGTGCGTAAACTTACAGCGCTTATTGTAATGTGTGCTAATCTTTAAAGTCAGCAATCTGTCAAACAAATGTGTAATTTACTAATCACTTTCAAAAACAGTTAAACTGGCGACGCTAACGGAATTCGAAAGACAAACAGAACTAGACTATCCAACGGTTACTGAAGAGACAAAAAAGTAAGTGTTTTGACTTTTGGTGGATACATATGCGCGGTCGCAACTTTTAACGGAGAAAAAAGTCAGGCTTTTCACTGCGTGACGTAGAGTGAGTCAGACAGGCGCGCCGCCAAGCGACCAATGGCAGCGTTTGTCCTCCCATTTAATACTTCAGCCGAGACCGGTCGCACTCAAAGTTGGAACGCACGCGGTTACGAACGCACATTCGGCTGCATTCTCGCGAGTGACCACACGTATAACATTTGTTCGTTTCGCTCGCTGCGAAAGTGTTTGTGTTCATCATCCTATTGGATATCATAGTGAGTATTTATTTAACGTTCACTTTTTCATAAATTTACTTTTTTTAAGCTTATAAGCTACTTTTGTTTGAATGGTGGTAGATTTGCGTGTGATTCATAGTAATTACCGCTGAATGTTTATGAAGGTTTATTTACCCTTATTGATTATATGATAAGCGTTCAAAACCATGTAGTAGCGTGAATTTGTGAACAGGTTGTAAGTTTAAAGTTTTAGCTTCATATGCCTTCCTTCAACAAACTAAGTAAAAATATATATTTTTTATAAACAAGCCAATAATATAATTATAGCAACAGTGGTCTCATACACTATTAACAGGTATTATAATTACCTCAACATTATATTATCTGTGCGATATCTTATTCATCTCACTCGAGATAACTAAATCGATATAAAAATGTTTTATCTTAATCAGATATTAGACAAACATCATGTAGAACCTCCTTTAATGTATCATCCAATTCTGGATCATAGAATGATATGGTAATGACATGGATAAAAAATTCATTCAATATTAAGTCATACTAGTGATGTCCGTTACAAGTATTATTTTGTTTCAAGTTATTACTTAAGATTTCTAAGTATATAACGTTTGTACAACCCGACCTCAACCTCTTAAGGGAAAACAAGATATATAACTTATCGATAAACATAACTGAATAAATAAAATACTTGAATCTACTTTAAAGAATTCAACAATATACAGTTCCTTGTGTTAAATTAAAATATATAATATGTAATATCTAATACCTAAAACCTCTATAGTAGAGGAAACACTTGTCTGTGTGTAGTCGATAAGCTCTTAAATTAATAATTCTTTTACTATTAGAAAGTCACATTAAATAGTATTAACTCTATTTAATACTTTTCGCTAATCGCCAATAAATGAAATGTTGAAAATACAAATAACTGAAATTTAAACTGTAACACGAATATAAAATTAGTTGTCTGTAATCGAACCCGCGGGCTAAAGGTACATAAGAAATATATTTGGAGTTTTTTGGCGTCTAGTGTTATCTCGACAGCTTCAAATACCTGTCAAAGTAAAAAGATAAGCAGAGATATGCATATACGTAAATAAATAAATTAAGATTAGAACAAAATACATTAAAAAATCGGATTCGAATCTAGGACTTCTAAAATGCAGTTCCACCGCTCTGTCCACTGAGCTTTCGTGACTTGTCAACTTCAACTTGTGTCATTCCTTAATAAAAAAAAACATTACTTGTTTATAATTATGTAATATATTGCATTATATATAATATAATGTTATACATATTTTATTAATAAAATAAGCTTAAAAGTTAGAAAAGTTTCCTCCAAATTGATATTATGTAAGTGTTTATTTAAAACAGATAAGATAAGATAAATTATCGTAACATATAGATAAAGATAAGATAAAAAATATATTTATTGAAATGATTTCGAAGATATAACATTTCTGAGAATTATGTTACCAATAGTTAAGATCTGTAAGATGATCTAATCTGTTATCTGAAGAGACAAATAAATGAATTCAATTATTTATAAAACAAAAACTTCAATTTTTTTTCTCTGACTGTTATTGCTCTCTCTTTCTATTGTTACTTATTGATGGAAATCAACGGAGGGGTTTTGTAAATGAATTGACATATAGATTACTAAAAGAATAACCGAAATGTTTCATTAAATTAGTCGTTTGTGTTATTTCAATTGTTTAAAGCTTTCTTAGATTTAAATTGGAACATGAATTTCCATTATTTTCAATTGTTACATTATAGTAGTAGCTTCTCCTTGCTAATATTTAGAAGTGTCAGGTGATCACCGATTTTTTGTAAAAAGGTTGTAAAATTTCTCAAAAATATTACACATATATTTAAAATGATTGTCAGATTGTATATGAACGTTATCTGACGATGTAAGTTGATGAGAAGATGATGAGTAAGCAATAAAAGAAAATTTTAAGAAAACCAAAAATATATATAAATATACGTGTCTCTTGTAAAAGACTTCAACGCGAGTTGAAACTTCTAAATATATGAAATAATATATTATATAATTATTGATAATTCTTCTTTATCTGACTTTATATTATCAATAGAAAATAATAATAATTTAGATTTATGTATACATTTTAAATAATTGGTTTTTGTAAATATTTTGATTTATAGTTTTTGATTTAATTATTATATTTTATAAATATATTTTTTTTAGTATTACGAAAAAAAATCCTTACATCAAGTACATCAAAACAGAACAAATTATTAAATAAATGTATAATCAATTATATATAAAAAAAGACACGTATTAAAAAAACCGTAAAAGTGCTCAAGGAACACTAAAAACCAATTCAAAACTTGTAACATTTAAATTAACATGAATTAATTATAATAATTAAATGAAACAAAATTAAATAAAGATCATACAAAATTAACAATATTTACAACATTTTAGATCAAATTTGAATACCAAAGAACACCTGCTCATAACATGACACCACAGACTATAAATTGGTCGTAACTCTAAACGATGGTAGACTATTAATTAATGTTAATATTATTTTAAACTACCGCCTCTCGATATTAAATTTATTGATAAGACTGTATAAATTATTATTAATGTTTTGATTGGAATTAATTTTACACACAGACATATAGAATTATATATTGTATATATATTTGTTCTATTCAAAAGTGTGTATACTATACCTTATAGTGAATTGGAAAATGAGGTAAAAGAAGTTAGGTTTAACTTATTAAAGTCCAGGTCTATGCCATACATTATCATGACGTGTTCAGATAATTTGTTCAGTTCCATGATGTTCAATGTAATTGTGATAGTAATGAGTAGAAGTATGTCATGATGTAAACTAACACTACTCCTCTACCTGGAACTGTCACCCGACCTACCTCACTAATATCTATGTGTGCATGTCATTCACATTGCACACATAGATATTAAGTCTCTGTTCCAGTAGTTTAAAAGTGTGAGTCTCGCCGCGGTAGATATAACTGCAGGACCTGGTATTTAGATATTAAATAAATATTCATAAAACCAAACCCACAGTGACCCAGGTCTTACGTTCACTCGCACATTATAACGGTTTGTAACGAGTGACCTTCGTCCTCAGTCCTAGTCGACAATATAAATTACACTCAGAAAAAAGCTTTACAAAACCGAGAAGGTTCTGGAAGTATCTAATTCTGAATAAATTTACGGTAGACTACAGTTTATACCATAGAAATCAAAAGCCAAAGGTTTTAAATTCTGTCAGAAAAACTGTTTAAAAAAATTATGTACGTAATCAACTCATGTCCTCGTAAATAATATCAGGAATACAACAAAAGTAACTAGTATCGTAGTATTACAAATACATTTTGTATTACTATTATTTAATACCTAAATTAAACCTTCATAAACTCTATTTATATTTTAGTTAAATAAAAACACCTTCGTTTAATTGATACATTCTCCTATTTATATTTTAGTTACATAAAAAAAATCGTTTAATTGATATATTCTCATGTAATATATATCTCCATAAATATTCCTGAGCTTTTTAATATCCACACGTAATAAATAAAAAAAAAACTGAAGAGTAAAGAAATTATACTTGTATCATCGGTGACTGGCAACTTTCCTCAGTAGACGTGTTGGTGTGTCACTTATTTAATAAACATTTTGGTTCTTTACTTTTACTTATATACACAAAAATATTATATATTCTATAACTGTTTGTCTGTTAATTTAATCGCTTAACTGGTAGAGAGGGCTTTAGCATTAAGTCCGCCATTTGTATAAAAAAATTCTTTGTACATAAAGATTTAAATATATACGTAACCGTACCAAGCTACACTCATTATAGTACGCATATAATCAAATATTGGTACCATCTGAAGAGAGATCATTGATAAATACTTGTAGAACACTTGCAATAGATTCGTAATAAATAAAATTATAGATAAAATATTCATACGGAACCAAAGTAAAGATTTGGTATTTCCGTAAGTTGCGGAGAGATCGCGGCGAGAAGTGTAGCAAAATTAATTGAACGCGAGGAAACCAGCGTGCCTTAGATTTAATTAAGATACTACCTTTCACTAGTCAGTAGTCACGATACCGAAGTAGTAGTAGTACCTTCTCTTATAAATATCTTGTAACTTATAAAACTGCCCCTTGTTATTGAATTATTGGAGTGATAAGTGCGTACACATTGACTAGCGTTAGACCCTGGCTCCTGCGATTATTTTTGTAATGACTTTACACGCTATTGGTCAGATTCTAGTATAGTTATAAATTTTCTGAGCAAACCTCAATCTGCCAAAAGTTAGAAATAGAAAACTAACCATGTATTTAATAACTGTATTTCAAGAACAAACATATTATTTATATGAGAAAGGCGGAAGAATTGTCTCGTTCATAGAACCTTCTTTTTGTGAATATTATTCCAATGTCAATAATAAAGAGTATAGTATTTTTAAAACGATCTGAGTAAAGCTTTGTCACTGTCAATATAAATGATTAATTATTTTATTACATTATTACTTAAAGTTCAAGGAAACAATTATCCAACAATACCTTCGTTGTTAATGTTCGTTTCTGTTGGATGTGAACAAGACATATTTAAAGACAAACTCGCCGACATCTGCTAGTCAGAGTAATTATAGCCTGTGGTATTTTCCAGGTTCCATCTGTCAATACATCTAGACGGAGAGCAGTCAAAATAGTTTTCACCCACCAATAAACTATATGCTATCTTTGAACATCATGACTATAGTGGTTTTTGTAGTATTTTAATAAATAAATTATTTGCAATATATGTAATATTGCAAATATTTTATTTAAATATTCTTAAAACATATCAAGAGTTAATCCGTATTCATTTTAATCTTCAAAGTAATCAAGTTATGGTACACATGTACGTGTAACAGTTAACCGTACACTCAGGCGTCGTTTTGTCTCCATCTTTGATACACACACATTAACAGCATAAAGAAAAGCTCCGACTATAATGAACTACATTGGTTTGGTACATTATTATATCTATAATATAATAGAAATTTACATTTTTGTACATAAAAACAATTGGAAAAACAACGCTAGCAATGGATAATTGGATAAAACTAGATAATTTCGGTTATCGCAACTAAATAATGTAAAATACCCGCATAATGCACCTGAACAATCTAGTTAAAGCGCCCTAACGAGGCTAGAGTACTAACAGCTATCCGGGACGAAATGAGATTGGATCAGAATTACGTACAATCACTTACATGCCACACATTCTTTCACTATATTATCTTTAATAAGTCCTACATCACCCATACATGAGGACGATTAAAACAATTATTTGAATTAAAAACTAGACGCGGTGTACTATGTAAGAGGTCTTTACACTGTAATAGGACGGTAATGGGCCATTAAATGCTATTAATAAGTAATAAAAACGGTTAAACATTGTTCAATCTAAACGAGCCTTAACGCAGTGCGTTGCCAAGAAGTCTGCCGCGGCACACGCACACACGCGTCGTACATGAAACTCGATACACGCACACAAGCAGCGGGGAAATCAGCCGACCTGCGCGTACGCAAGTCGACTTAATAACGCCATATAGGTTTTATTTCAGATAATGTTGCTGTAGCATTGTTATCTTATTAATAAGTTATAATAAGTAATTTTCAAATTCACTGAAGTCCATGGATATGTAGTACGAATCTGAGTAATATTATGATATTAAAATAATAACTACATTTACTTACAATAGTAAATTTATAATGAATATAACACAGAAACCAGATATTTAGGTCAGTGTAGATTCGACGCAGGACCTCATCTAACACAAAGGGCACGTGATAGATGATTCTGCGTGTGATAAATGATTAGGGTGCGCAGGCGCATTACTCATTGTGATGCAGCGAGAGTAGTACAGATTGAAATTAGATATCACAATGCAAATACTCAGCAATAAAGCCTTGGTAAGTAAAACATTTCAAAGCAAAAGGAGATTAAAAATTGTTTTGTATTATTTTAACTGAGCAAATTAAAAAATTAATATTAAAAAATTGACAATGAATTAACGATGTTATTTGATATAAATAGCTCGTGAAATAAAACACGAAGTAATAAAACATAGCTACGATGTCTTGGACGTACCCCTAGACTCTAGAGGAAAGATATTCGAGATGATCTAAAAATAAGTACATCTGTCCCATATATTACTACCGAACTAGTTCGCACTGGCATTAAAATATCATGAGATAAACCATAACGCTATATTCAATTTAATATATATTTTAAATTAATCTTTTATCATAAAATCTTATCTGTTTTAATAAAACTAAATATATCAAATATCTTCCATTGACTTATAATAAACGATTATTTGATAAAAATCTGACATTTATTAAAATACATATTAAATTTCTCCAAACACCTGTTGCAAAAGAAATACGACAGTACATAAAAGTTTCCACTCAGAAGTATTTTATATTATTATTTAAACTGAAAACCACGAGAGCATCTAACCTTTCAGTAAGTATAGTATACAACTCAAGTTTTTATTATTTCAATAATTACATTAAATTACACGATTCCTTGACGTTTTATTTAAGCAATTTTAAGAGTTTATTTTAAGATTTCTATGATCACGTTCAGCCTCATTATGTATATTTTTACGACGGAGCAGACCACAGTAGCCATTATATAAAATGTTATCACATATGTACCAACCATTTTTATGTACGCGATGATACATTCAAGGCAGTCTTAAAAGTTCGTTGACTCGACCAGGACAATAGAAAACTGCACATCATTCGATTTAAACCGCAATCAAATCTATTTAAATGATGACGTACGTATTATATATTGTAAAATCGATTTCTATCAAAACATCATTCGATTATGATATATCAATGTAATCATGAAGCTTAGTGGTGAAGTGTACTGCGGTCTGTGAGACGTAACCTCGGCGCTGACCGGTGACGAACCCGCCTTGAGGTTCTTATATATATTATAAGTTATTTGTAATAAAAATTACAGGATGTTCTTACCTGTTCCGGTTATAGACTTGACAATAAAAGGTCTTTAAATACAAACTTTTACCGCGAATTTCAATAATAATTATTCTGTGTCCGAAGACACAGATTATTATTGAAAATAGTTGCCAGTCTATGAAACATTATCTTTATTAAACCATAATATTGTGATATTATGACATCAACTAGTAATTTTCGTTTTACTTATTATTTTATTTTATTTACATAATAATTATTATATTAATAGGTAATTCATCGCGAAATTTTATCAAAAACATTGTTTTTAAAATAGCCGAAACAGTTTATCCCGTGTTTCAGGAAAGTAAAGAGGATACATATGTTATTTTTTGACACCTCTAAAGTAAAGTTGGCGCCGGTACAATATTATTATCAATAGCAAATAATAAATAACCTAATAAATTAACTAGTCGTGGCACATAATATTTGCTAACATAATAATATCATCTAAAGCTACGCCTTCAAAATAGTGACCATTAATCATTTTGTTTTTTAAGACGCCATAAAACATGGCGCCACAATATATAACTAAATTATTTATTTTTCCTGCTTCATAATTGATTAGGACAATTTATTGTTACTGTAATTGATTTATATAGCTTTTAGATGTGTTATTAACACAAGTATTATCCTATTATCATAACCTGAGATTCAATGAATATATTAACAATCTAATACAATAAATTAAATAATTAATGTTTTTAGTTACCTGCGGTTTTTTATCAACATATACTTTATGAATGGGTTGCCCACGCAGTAGGCGCGTGAATGAATAATCATTGTGTATTAAAAGTTTTTATATTTGGAGTGTTGCCAGTCGAGATAATCATTCAGGGTTCGTTTGGCGATAAATAAAAAGTTAATGTTAGTGCCCAGACGATGTTGACACGTTTACGTTGCGCCCAGACGCTATATGATAAAACATAAAACAAATCCCCTTGGAGACACTTCTAAATTAATATAAACAAAACGAATACTACGCATCTGAGAGACGTAAATTAGCTTCACCCAAAATTAAATAAGAATATTGCTTACATAATCCATATACAATATATACCTGTAGTTCAATGTACATTGTACGAGAATCTTGAAATTATTAATGTTGATGACCTTACATAACCTCGCTTGCCTTTTGTCTATTTATGGCTTAGTTACGTAATATACAGGATTTGAAAATAACGACCACCTTAGGTCATTAACCCGTCGTTTTTAATAATTCCGATACAACTACTTATACATAAATACGTAAGGACTAAGTTTAGTTAGAACCACTTAAGATAAGAGTGGCGGTGTCTTTTTATTATTTACATTTAAAAGCAAACCGACTTCAAAGCTTTGTACAATATAATTGGTACATAATGTTGGCAGCTACTCACTGACAGTGACACATGTGACACTCAGACTAATGTCATCAAACCTTATTTTGTTTGATGATCATTTCACCGGCTGCTTTAAACGTCTGGACTTTGGATTATTTTTATTTTTCGTATTTATAAAAAAAAAATCGATATAGTTTTTAAAAACGTTACTCTACTTACGATGACATCCAGCGTAGTCCTTAGTTATCTATACTAACATTAATATATTGTTCTATGTAGTTATACTTACAAGAAATAATAATATGTAGGTATGTAGTATTTCCTTTATTACAAAAATAATGATAACATGGTTGTGCTAAAAACATATTAACTCAAAATAGTTATTGGTTTTCATATAAATTGTTAACATTTGAATCATGCTATTTGCCAATAAAATAATTTACGTCAAATGAATGAGTCTATAGCTGTTTTGGTTTGACGGTTTCCTCAATGGCGTGTTGAAATTCATTCATAAATACGTTAGTGGCGAAAGTTGTTATGTAGTTTACAAACCACAGAGAATTGATTTATTTCTTTAATTATTCACAGTCATTCACTAGTTTCTTGACTAAAAGTAAAATGTGGTCGAATGGTCTGACCGACAAAGTATAGATAAAATATATTTTTTTGCTTGATTTTCCGTGTTCAAGTAGGCACAATTATGACACATGCGGAAAGAACTGTTTATTTCTATATATAACAAAGATATTCTAGTAATTAATGTTTTGTTGCAACATGCTATTTACATAACGGGTAAAAGATTTGTTTATTTCCGTTTCCTGTTGTCTATTCCGGTTATCCCACTTTGACAATACATTTGTTAAAATAAAACTATTTCATTCGTTTTATGGAAAAAAAATATTAACAAAAATTTAAGAGTTCAAAATTTATAGTAGGTACTTTAAATTCGTAATACTATAATTTTCATATTATTGTAGATATAATTATATTTTTTTATAGACATATAATTATGACTTTAGTTCGGACTCTCGGTTTCAAGTAATACTACGTCAATCACTATTACGCCTTATTTTTATCTGTACTTATTCCCAAGCCCACCTGTGCGGTTCAACGGCACTAGACCGACCTGTCGGTCTGGTTATTTTAAATGACCAACATATATTTACACCTATCAATAGATATTACACGATTCTAAACCTTAAATTGATAACATATTACTTGTTACGAGAATGTAATGATAAAGTTGCAGCGAAACTTTTTTTTTTTTTTTTCTATCACGTTCTGGACTCCGGATTAATGGACCCGCCAAAGATGCATTGGAGTTTAATACTCTATTTATAAAATCTATCTGCAATTCAAGTATTGAATAAAAAAGGTTCGATGTGTATAAAATTGTATCTTTAATGTCCGTTGTCAAAAAGCTATGCTTGTTTATCTGTAAATAAATGTATAGTCTGTGAACAACTTACTAAAATACAAATATTATTTGATTTCTCAACCGTTAAGGACCTTTTAAATTAAAATTGCGAAAGGCTAGTCGATTAACCGTTGAAGGCTGTCGTAATATGAATGTTACGTTCGTTTTATATAAACGAAAGGTGTTCTAGAAGTTTCCGAGCTTTCCTGTCGTTCGAAGTATTTGCGACGATTTTCCAATGAGTTTGTATGGCCTTTTTAAGTTCTGGTCCTAGCATTTGATTACAACTTTTTTTATAGCAAAACCAATGTAATGAAACCAGTTTATTATAATACGCCATTGAAACCTATAAATTAGACAAAAGTTTAAAAAATATATAAAAACAAATAAAAAATACGTTGTCTATTCTCTTCCTTATTAATATTAATTGTGTATCAAAATGAATCCACAAATACGCATTCCTTAGGAGCCAGTCACTTAGTAATAGCAACACAATGCTACTAGATGCAAATCCATGCAATTTACACTCCTATGCTAATCACGCCTGACAATACAATGTAAGTACTGTGACCCAAACAATACCTTTATATCAAGTATTTAAAGGCAATTATTACTTTAAAACATGTGCGGAACCACAGACAATGGGTCATTTGTCAAATGGTTTTCTCAGTGTACATAATTTATAAAGATTATTGCTTCGGACTTTATAAATGGGATTAAAATCGATAAATATATGTTTAATAGATACATAATTCCATATGTTGTGTTGCTAAAAGAATGTAATATAAAAGCATAGTCGAGGAAAACGGCTGCTATCTATAATTGCGCAAGCGCATGCCCGTGTGCGTACGTGCGTACGTGTGTGCGTGCGGGTCGCAGACTGCAGGGCGCTGTGAGCGATCGCTAGCAAAGTGCCAACTGCATACAGAACCTACATTTAAATATTGTAAATGACACCTGACAGAATGAACTGTAGAGGTGTGCTTGGAGACGAGCCACGCTTCTCATACTACATGTAATAATATTGTTTCCAGAATTTTCCTCACTTAAAACAATATTATTGAACACTTATAAAAACTTTTATTTATATTCGGTTTCTTTGCAACTGAATCAACTATTTCTATAAATGTATTAAGCCAATTAAATGTATTTTTTATCTGATATGATTATTGCGACGTGATACTTACTGAAGCCGCCAAAGCGTTATCGGCTGCTCGCTGCAGCAGAACTAGTTATAGGTAACAACGAACCGGCTTCCTCTATAAAGATCTTCAGAGATGACGTGCTCTGAGCTATAAATATCAAGGTACCATTTCAATGAAGAAGATAAACAGTTTATTT
The DNA here is from genome assembly GCA_959347355.1 of Napeogenes inachia. Lineage (NCBI taxonomy): Eukaryota > Metazoa > Arthropoda > Insecta > Lepidoptera > Nymphalidae > Napeogenes > Napeogenes inachia. The sequence continues at coordinate 10,778,145 of OY365804.1, read as the reverse complement.
TGTACTTACACTACCTACACTGACAATCGGTTTTTAATATTCTTCATGTTTGTACTATTGCTTTTAATTGACGGCCTCTTGTGTTAGTGGTACTGCTGCTGTAATATCGCCGGTTCAATTACCACTTGGGACAGTTTTTTGAGGGCTAGTAAAACGATACAAAAATGCTTTGAAGAAAAATATACAAAAGATTTTTTTTTTAACTTTGTAAGTTTTCACTGGCTATCATATTTAACAGTAAGTTTGTAAGGGAAGCTATAAGAAATAATGTTGGTTATTATTAATCAGCATGCCCACAGCAGCACCGAGGACCAATCATCATCACTGGATCATTTTAATGAGAAAACACGTTTAGCGACATCAATCTGTCTGTCTGTCTGCTCTCAATTAAAATGCAGTCTATATTTATACTCGAGATTATATATACTACACCTTAAATATAAGTAGATTCACTATTGTACCGCCAGTGGGTTCAACGATCAGAGTGGCTTAAAAATTGTTGTATTTAAACTTTCGTGATCGATGATGATTATTAAATACTAGGGTTCCATACAAAATTGATTTTGAAGTTGCCGCCGAGTTCCATACAAAATTGATATTTAAAACCCTTAAGCGTGGAATTTTAAAATCTTTTCATAGTACACCACTACGTAGAAAAACAAATGTATCCTCCAATTTTACTATCTCTACGACCTGCGGTTTAGACTGTATGCTATAACTAAGTCAGTCAGAACCTATTAGATTATATTAAATTTGCAGCATTTTTCATTGCTGCTTAACTTCTATTAGTATTAGTCACAGCGAGATGATATATACCTATAGCCTTCCTCAATAAACGGACTATTCAACACAAAAATAATTTTTCAATTCGGGCCAGTAGTCCCAGAGATTAGTGCGTTCAAACAAACAAACTCTTCAGCTTTATAATATTAGTATAGATATACCGGCTATACATATAATGATATAATTTAATCGGTTAAATTATATGGTTTGAGAATATCTACAATTTGTCGTCCTTATGAAATTTTACGCATACAAAACTTAGCAGCCATAAACCTATCTTTAATGTAACTCCAGCATCCGTTATGAATAATGTAACAAGACACGTGATAATTGAGTGTAAAACAAAGTTGCATCATTGCATCTCTTCTAAGAACTCTTAGTAGATTTTTGAATAATCTTAAACTTGCTAATGGAATTAGAATTAAAGTGTTTATCTCGGGTTTTCTATAGTTTAGCATAATTGTATATTATTTTTTAAATTATATTTTTAATAATTGGTTTTATATACGAGAATAAGTATTTTAATATGTGAGTTAATAAAGTTCTTCAATCTTAAAATATCAGAGTGAAGGTCCGGTATTTTTGTTGGCGTTTTTGAGATACGCCCGCAGTCTTGTGACGAACGAACAGCGGTAAAACAATGATTGCATGAACTCGTAATATGAATGGAATAAAACTGTATCACCGTGAGAGTTCTCAACAAAAAACTAAACATGATAATGCAAGTGACGTACGAACAAAGTATTATCGTAATTATATATACATAAAGACGTATGTTCGTTATCTGAGTAGTTATTTTCGCGACAGTGTGCCACAGCTCTAATTCCTGTGACCTACATACACGCACGTGGCTAATTGACGACCACTGGGCCTCCAATGAACGAAGGCCTCTTAATAGATATTACCAAAGTGTATACAATTTACTCTAAGTTTTGTCAAAATATTTTTTTAATCAAAGTTAATTATGAATTTTTAATATTTTTATCGTAATCAATTTAATCAGAAATCCACTGAAAAATTGTATTTTTTTTAGCTCGATGTTTTGAATGCAATTAAGCGGCAGAAAGTTTAAATTTAATATAGATTTGTAAATGGATAATGTTACTATGGACTAGAAGGACAAAATATTAATTTAATATTTGACTGTCTCATGTCAAAGATCGTGCTAAAAGTTAATTCACAAAATTTTCAAAATTCATATACACGTATGTATGATTGCTTTTCGTTAGGTACTCTAATTGTATTCTTAACTAATCATATATTTTAAAAATAATATGGAAACTCTGCATTTAAAAACCTCAAAGGAATAAAAATATTACAAATAATTTAAACAATAACAATGATATTATTTGAACTATTCATTAAATTAATGTAATTAATAAATCATGACGAGTTCTAATTTTAGGAGAAAGTTAGTTTAGTCATTTTATTTTTTAAATAGGTAGGTATATAATTTCAACATGCGCAATACACAACATTATTGTTCTTTATTCGTTAATAATATCTAGTTATAATTCAATCAAATAATTAAATTATTATATCCTTAATAATGCGTTTTAAGACAAGTAGGTCAGGGCACCATTCTATCTTGAGACATACGTGACATTTGTCGCTCGTACAAATAAACAATAATTTCTCTTTGCACTACAATCAACAAAACTGACAGTTCCATTAACATTAATATGTAAAACAATTTAATTTAAATGTACTTAATATACGTAGGTAATATAAGATGGAAGAGATGGTGCCGGTTAGTCTGTAACTAAAACCACTTAGCGGGAAACTAAGGAACATTTTATTAAGTATTTGCAAGGAAAGGGAGTCCATGTTATAATGGTCGATGGAAATAAGGATTCTCGAGTGTTTTTGTAAATATAATAAATTTGTTATGTTTATTACTATCAGCGGCGAGGGCAGCTGTCGCGACACAACTTCTGGAAATCGCCAAGTGATAAAATCCTAATATTTTCTGTTATTTTAGAAAACTACTCACACAAATTAAGAAATAAAACGTATGATTAGTGACAATAATAATCAATTCTCGTACCATTATTTAAAGGTTTCTTTTATACTTAATAATACTTTCAAAATTGTTATTCCACTAACTAATAATTTAAGATTAATCACAAATTTAATGATAAATATGAAAGAGCAATCAAGTGCAATAATAGTATAATAACAGTAATAAAGACCTAAGGAAATATTTTCTCTGAGGCACACAGTGACACTGATAATACACTTAGAAACATCAAACAAGGTGTCTGGGCGCTTGAGATAAACGCAGCTGGTGCAATTATAGACCACATTCTTAAAAAAAACATGTTTACTTTTTATAAAAAGCTGAAACCATTTCATACATCTTTAGGGTTGCCACTATATCGTATTCTGAAAGTTTTTTTTTAATTTAAAAAGTTTGTTTATGTAATTTCATAAAATAAATTGTTCAAATGTGACTTTTCTTTGAAGCTTTCTTATAGGTATGATAAATGATTTAATGTAAGATATAATGAAAGTCATGTTATTAAAATGAATAAAAGCTGACAACCCTAGAGCTAGCCTGGGTGGCAGCCCAGCAGTCTAGCGTCGAGCACATTTGTATGCATTTCATGATTGCGTGAGACCGACGCACTGTACTTAAATATTCAGCCCTCGGCTATGGCTGTTTGATGCAATACACCAAGGCGGGTAAATTAATAAAACACAAAAAAAAAAAAAGCATTGAAGTAATTGTCATTTTTTAATTCTTATTATTTATTTCGGTTTAAAAGGAAACAAACAATTACATACCATTTATAAATATAACAAATACGTAACACAGAAATCAGTAAAGTTATCAGTAATTGTACTGCAGTAGTTGTACTGTAAAACGATTGCAATCAAAAATCAATAGAAACCTGTGAAGTTATCAATTCGATGTCGTATAATCCGTATACAATTACTTTTAATTCTAAAACTGTTCCAACTTACTGACCAGTACCTTTAGTATGAGACTCAATACTTATTAACTACAGAGACATGTTTTGTTAACGAACACCGTATTCGGTATTCCCATTGTAAGGTTTGTCACCGAGATAGCCGGTTATCAAAAAGACCCGGAAACACTTATAATAGAATAACTATTATTTTGATATTGTAATATAACAATTATATTCTAATAATTATCATAATCAAACACTTAAAGATAAAATAATATAAAAGTTAAAAGTATTTTTTAATTTCAATTTCAAAAGTCAGTAATTAATTCATCTTTATAAAGTCTAGAAGTTTCATCTCAGTTCAATGTTCATGATGGCGGTCTGTTCTCACGAAACAAGATCTTCAGTAATAACTTTATTACACCGCCACATGAATCACATGCCACGGGCGCCGTACAGACACACACATTATAATATATATACATAATATTTAATATTTATATACAGATACATTAACATACTTATTAATAATTGTGTTAAACACAGATAATATTTTTTCTCAATCCTACCTTATAGATAAATACGATTTTGAACATTTGAAAGCAGAGCAGGTAGATTGAAGACTTGTGTGAATGAGTGTACTATAGTTAGACCTGCGCCTGCGCAGAGACGCCGCCGGTTTACGGTTAAACAAACCAACAAAGCATCGATGTAATCCGTCCGTCCGCTCGGAACTGAGAACAGATGTTCCGTACATTTAAATATAACATGTGTTATAAATTTAAATACTTTATTTTATGATATAAAGAACAGTGTTTGATCTACTTTAGCTCATTAATGAAAGCTGACTAAAATAAAAAAAAATACAAAAATCTTGTCTGTAAAAATTAAATTAAATAATCAAAGATATCCGAATATCCGAACTATAGTTTAAAACACTATTTATACATTAAAATTATACCTTAATTACAGTCTATAAAACATATTTTTGAGAACTGTAATATGTATACATAATACCTATCCTTACAAAGGTTTTTAACTATATTCACGGATCTCAAAGAAACAGGTTTTAAAATCAGGAAACCATCCCACACACGTCGGCCATTATTCGCATTGTTTATTGCAAATAGGTGAAACTGTTACATTAGGGGCAGTTAAACCAGATTATATTTTAATTCCTCCAAACCCGGTGGTCTCTGATAATCGTTAGGCTTGTTTACACTTTATGCCTGTCCACTTCTCTTAATGGCCGCCACAGAGTAGCTTGGCTCAGAACTGGTTTTAATATAATCATATTTAATTATGATATTATGTTTATAACGTTATTTACAAATATATTGTAATAAATTTGAATAATTTATTCTATTATCAAATTGTTATTCATTTTTGGAGATAATTATTTATAATAAAAAATGATATGGTCTAAGTAATATGTAATATAGTACAATGTGTTGCGAGAGTCCTGGGTGTCCTATGTTATTTTCCCGGTCGTGATTTTTATTTGATAAATTAAATTTATGTATAATAATATGTTATTTAATTTGACAATGATTTGATTTGGTTATGATACAAATTTATATTCAATACCGCAGTTTATTTCGTGCAAATGAAAACGGTAGTTAATCGATTTCTTTGAATTACAATAAAATCATAATAATAATGTGGTATCAAATAAATTAAATCCACGAGGTTAATACTTATACAGTATACCTTCTATTAACAATACAATGTTAATGATAGTATTGGCAATTGTATTTAAGCTAGTATTTAAAGTATAATCCAACCAATCACGAGATTATACAATAACTTTATTAATTATATTTAAGGGATTTTAACATATCAATAATTGACGGTAATGTTGCCGTATACCTTTCTGTTTTTATAACCTAGAGTGATAGTCGGTTGATCTCATTTCACGATAGAATTTCCTCAAACTTTAAACTCCTTTCACAATTATTATGATCAAATTAATTTAATTCGTCGCAGTTAAAAGTAACGGTTTAAGAGTTTTTATACATTAAATTTATGTCTGCATTTCCAGACGGCAATAAAGAGTTGACCAAATGGTAACATTGACCAAACTTTTTCTTTACTTTTTTTAAACGAAACTCTTTAAATTAGAAACTCGACAAATAGGTGATCAATTGTTTGATTATGACAGTCTTATGGCTTCCGTCTGCCATTATTATTGAAATAGCATTGGTATATCAATAACATATCAAGCCTCTTTAGACTGATAAACTGATTTTATAACATTCAGTATGTTACTTTTTATTTTTTTTTTGCAGATGCATCTAAGCTCAGTGCAATTGTTCGCGTTGTTGACGCTGGCGCTGGCGGCGGCCGCGCCCCCCTCCACCCCGCACCACGTCGCGCGCCGCTCCTTCTTCAACCTGCAGTGCAAGGGCGTGTACGACGCCGCCATCTTTGCCCGCCTCGACCGTATCTGCGACGACTGCTACAACCTCTTTAGGGAACCCACGCTGTTTACTCTGTGCAGGTGTGTACAGATTATACATACACAGACAACTTGTGATGTGTTTCAGCCAGTGACAACTTACATTTTTATCATTTAATCTATACCGTAAATTGTCACTGTCATTATTGTTTTTTTTTTGTTTTAATGTGTATATTAAATGTATTCGTTATTGGGACACAGGAAAGACTGTTTCACAACAGATTACTTCAAGGGCTGCGTGGAAGTACTACAGGAGACCGACCAGTTAGAACTCTTCAAGACGTATATAAAACAATTACACGGGGCGGATCCAGGGATTTAGGTACCCCAAGAGTTTTTTCTTCGGCTTGGGTTCTTCACCTCTCTCAATTTTGGGCGAAACTCGCAGTATTTTCTTATGGAATAAAAAAATTGGCTTTAATATTGTTTTTATGTTTAGACTATGTCTAACTGTCGAAAATATATTCCGGCAATAAGTGCAAATGTACGCAAAGAAATTTCAAGTGGACCTAAAATAAATGCGTGTCAACGGATGTGGCATAATAAAATACTTTTATTAAAACCTTTACCACTTCACATGTAATTCGAAATACATGTAAATAGGTTTCTTCGCCTAAATAGTAACAATATTTTTTTTAAATTTACTGCGATTTTCAAATAACATAAATTCTAAACTGAAACGCTACTCAAAACCGTCACTCAACTACTCAAATGTAAGCAAACTCAGACGCAACTCAATTAATTCGAAGCGACTCTTAGCTAAGTCAATTATTTATATCGGTTTGTTCTCAGTTAATCGTTATATTGTCTTGAAATATGTAATCATAATTCATATACATATCTTTATTTGAATTAATATCTTTAATTCTGATCTGAATAGTCTCTTTCAATTAATATCTCTAATTAAAAACTTTTAGACCGTACAATTAAGTCAAAATACAACAATAATACACTGTTGATTTGCAATAAATTAAAAGTACCATTTGGGTTTATTAATATTATAATCGTAGAAAATAAAACATTGTCGAAGACTCCAGAAATACTCTTTCGGAGAATTAGTGTTCTCGCGTCTCCTTTCTCATTAGTCCTTTATTAGACTGTTTAATAAATTTGACAGTTTATTTGACGAATAAATAACTTAGTTGCGTTCAAGTATGCAAACATTTTACTGAGTGGCGTCGAGAACATCCCAATGTAAGACGCATTTAAATTTAATAAACTTATAATAAAATTTATATAAATATAGAATGAAAAATAAACCGATACGGGCAGGGATTCGAACCCGCAATCTCTGGGAAACCATCCCGTAACGGTTTCCCAGAGGTCGCGGGTTCGAATACCTGCCCGTATCGGTTTATTTTTCATTCTATATTTATATCAATTTAAATAAGCTTAACATGGCTATACATGTTTATAGATATTTTCAAACTTATAATTTAAATTTGAGTACGAATTTTGAAATTAAGATATAAATCAATAAAAAAGTAACTATTTGGGAGTGTTTCAGTTGGCATTGGCCATTATGTTATGTCTTCTGCGACTATTAAATGCTTTGGGTTTTCAACTCCACTACTTTCTAACTCTAAACACGCTTTCCTTCAAGACGTGCACGAATTTCAAAACAAATCAGTAGAGATAAGCTTGGATTACTAACTGCATGCACTATTGCGCATTTTAAGATTTATTGCACTGTATAGCTAAATGGTTTTGTTTTTGTTAAGATGGTTATAAAACGTGTATTTACAAAAAGTAGGTATTATATGTACATTAAGTAAATCTTAGCAATTTTAAATATTTTTTTAATTTAATTTTGTTTTTTCTTTTAATACCTTTGAATGTATTGTGTAATTAAGACGATAATTTAACTGTATAAATCTTAAGACATTACCTACTGGTTAAATGGTTATCAATGCTATATAGGCAGCTATAGCCTATGTAACCTAGTTTATATAGGTAGCTTTAACCTTAGATTCAACTATGTAGGTAGCCCGCTATTGCCTATCAGGTAGTAATTATTAATGGGAACTAAGTGCATGGTTATTTAATTTTAATCTTAATCTGTTTCTTGAGTTTTCTTTAACTGAATTGCATATGTTTCTAGCTTGTATAGTACTTAAATTGGACGCTAACTATTATCTTTATCTATTAATACTTCCATATGTTGACTAACCTAGTAAATATACAAATCCAACAAAACACTAATTACAGTTATATTGCAGGTCGAAATGTTTCACTTCGCCCTACTTCAAGGGATGCATGGAGTCTTTGTACCTCTACGACGAGGAGGAACAGTTAGACCAAATGATTGACTTCATCGGCAAACGCTAACGCACACACAACAACTTTTCGCGCCATCTTGTAACCCAACAGAAACGCCGCCACAGATTAAACGTACAACGTAACGGTAAAAAATAATCCACCGCTTTGCCAACAAAAGCAGAAACAATCGTCAAGTTCCTCCAGATGGACGTCTGCTTTGTATCCTCAACGTATTCTAGTCTTTAACGCGACATATTTATTTATGTCTGCAACTAATTGTAATGTTATCATAATTATTAGATAATGTGTATACAGTGTAGGACATATTATTTTGTGTTAAGTGTTGTAAGCTTCGCGAGGTAAGGGAGTGTAAATTATATTAAAGATTTGTTTTATTGATTATATATCACCTCCTAGATAATAAATCATACAAAAATTGAGACAGATCCTCTCCTGGTCCGATGCTGGTCATCTTATTTCTAATCTGTCTTCTAAAATAATCCGACTGATCGTCTTTTAATTGTATTTTGTGACGCATTCCAAACAGTATTTAATTAAATGACTTACGCTTCTTATCTAAATTTTTCTATCAAAATGGTAGTTATTTGTATTATTTGTCGACGGTATTATATATATTATAGGTTGCCTAACATAAGCCTTTGTAAAATATAGTTTTATAATTTTAGATCCAAAAGTGGCTTTTAACGTATGTATTGATTTATTTTATTAAGTGCTATAGTTTTATTGGACGCAATGTATTTAATGCACATTAACTGTTTTTGGCCAACTTTGACGGTAGAGCAAATAGCATTCATATGGCAACCCTAATATTGTGTATATTTCAAATAGTATAATTGTAAACTTAATCTTTTCTTTGTATTAGACTTGCAGGGTAAATAATTAAAAACCAAGGCTCGGAGCCGCTAGAAACAGAAACGCTCTTCGCTCTATCGTTACAATATAACAGAATGGTTAATCTTACAACTTAGTTGATAGTTATTTATAAAGATATATTTTTTATATACTTCCGAACTATTTATTTGTTACTATTTACGTTTTATTTATTATGAAGGTATTACCAGTGATTATTTATGGGAAGTAGCTACTAGCTGGTATCAGTAGTTTGCAACTTGCGGTTTATACTTATTTGACTCTATGTAAGTATCAATATAACTCTTCTCCATTCGAATCTCAACTTTTATAATTTCTTTTAGCGTTTCTTAAGAGCTTTATAGACGTTTTTTATTTTTTTTTTGCAATTTTACTAAATAATTTACCCCCTGTCCTATATTTAGAGAAATGGTGCCAATAACTGTCCCGATAAAATAGTTATAACGAATTTAGCTAATATTTAAACGAAATATATGAAACGATTTATAGGACCTGTGAAATTATTATAATATTGAATTAGTAAAATATTAATCTATTTGTATACATTTTATATAAAACAGCTAAGAAACGCTACGGGTTCACGAAATATATTTCAATTTGAAAAATGATTTTACCTTTTTTATTTCTACCCTCCAACCCACCAGGCTTTGAACTTGCGATTTCTGGATAACGTCAGATCATTTTTTCTACTAAACATATATGACGCATGTCGTAACTACATTATAGATATTTCTCTATACAAAAAGCTTACACATAAAAAATAAAACATATTTGATAAAATAATAACTTTATTTAATATAATAACAATAATTAGTACAAATGAATTAATGTGAATAAAATTGAACGTATCAATACAACTAACGATGATTATGAAATTTAAAAAACATATATTTGATAAACTAGTCTCTAACTAAAAAACTAAAACATACATCACTATCAAGTATCTACACTAAATAGGAACATCCAGTCTTATGACAATCACACAGCCTCTACCAAACTCCAAAACAAAACTACATGTCCGTCTGTGAAATTATAGCTCCGAAACGGATGGACAAATTTCGATGTTTTTTTGGAAGATTGATTATTTCAGTAAATTTTTGGCGTTCAATCAAAATCTAAACTATTTAATATTGTTGTGGTTTAGTTTAATTATTTTCTACCTACCATAATGATTTGATAAGTATACTTTATTTATGTACAATTATAAATATCCGTTATGTTGTTAAAAAGTAATTAAAGATAATAATAATGATAAATGGAAGGCAATTGCAACTGAATATATTTTGACAATCATAAAATTAAGACTATAGTAAAAAAGAAAGATATATATCTATATATAATAAAAAAGACGAAGACCATAGTAAGTATTTACTATGGTCTTCTTCTTCAAGTTATTGTTTTTAGTTTTATATTAATATATAGATGTCGCTGGTTTTTAAAATAGCGATCATAAAAAAAAAAATAATAATACTATGAAATAATAGGGAAGGGCAATCTCTTAATATTATATGATTTATATGTTGATGGAGTCTTTATATATATAATTATGAACTGTATATCAAACATAAGTGTTTTGGAGGTAACCAATCAGAACTGGTCACGTGAAGACTTTTGAGCCAATCAGAAAGTCGTAATTAATTACCAAAATCTATTAATTGTCATATGATTGGGTAAAAATCAATATTGTATTTATTGATAAGTTAATTCCATACAATCTATAATATTATATAAAACACAAAACATTCACACAATTACTTTTTATAGTATTTCGACTATCTTGAATTGATTATTTGTTTATTTATTTCATTTTTAATATTTTAAATATGTTTAAAATAACCTTTCTAATAATTATAATAGCCTCTGCTGATCCACCGCTGGTCAGCGACCTTTTAATATTTAACACAATACAATTGTATAATATAATCATTTCATGTTAACTAAAATTAAGTGAATGTTTAACACATAAGACTGATTGGTTTTTCTTATATTAAAACATAGTTATATATAAAATGTGCGTCAAATTAATTAAAACTAATATATGTATTAACAAAGGTGTCTAATACGGTTATATATATTTTAATATATGGTTTTATTTCTATACATGAATATAATGTTTTACAAACTACTTTATAAATATCTTTGATAATAATAACATGGAATGGCACTATATTTATGAGATAAAAAACATTTATTTCATGTGGGTATTTAGGTATTTGTAAAATGAATTAATAATAATTAGCGGTCGTTTTAATCACTTACTAACGATAGCAGATAGATAGATATCAGTAGACAGTTTCCATCTACTAATTACACATCAGTATAGCTATTTCATTATTAAATAATGCATCTAATAGATTTAGATAAGATATTAAAAATGGACACCACCATATACACCTAACGCCATCTGTGGGAACTAAAGTGATAAACAAACAAACTGATTCTTTAACACACCCAGATAAATATAACTTTTTATTTTACGATTTTTCAGAACGGGAATCGAACCTCCGACCAATACATCGAAGACCAGTAACAACCGCGGCGCCAGTACGTCGACAATGATAAAAATATGTATATAATAAAATACATTCCTGACGACGTCACATAATATTTTGTTATCAAACTATATCTCCGGTATTGTACCTTTATAATGTTGTAATAATATTATTTTTACCTCAAAACATATTTTAAATTTAAACAAATACAAGACCGAAACATTGCAATAAAAATCTATAATCAAATATTATATTTATTTTTATAATTTCATATCACAATATATAATTTATAGAGAAATTAGGTAACAATACTCGTATACGTACACACAGACTAGGATAATGGCCGTTTAAAATTCGAACCAATCACAGAAAGACAACATACCATCATAATGTATTATCCAATCACAGGCCTTCATTTTAGAAAAGTGTATCCTATTAATGGCGTGACAGATTTTTATCCAATCACAGATTATCATTTAAAAATATTATTTATAATTAGCGAATAGGCTTATTTAGAAGTCATCCAAGCAGTATTCGAAGTGTTCTTCCATAGCGGCGTACTGGTCGCTGGAGAAATTCATGCATTTCGGACAAGTGTAACTCTGGAAATATTAAATACATATTAATATTTTATTTATTTATCTGATAGAGAATAATCCGTATATAACATCACAGAGATTTAAAATATGTATGTACAATTATTTATAAACCTATGTTTTGTAAAATAAATATTTTGATAACATGTAGCCGTTATGAAGTGATATACGGACAGCTCAGGATTGAAATAATATATGTATATTAAAAGAAACGACAAACTTGTGTTAGGTATCAATCTTAAATTACATTTGTTTTCTCTCTCACTCACATGCGGCTAGAGCGGGACACAACACCATCAGTATATTAACTCATCAACATACATTTTATAAAGTTAAAAACATGCTGTTAAAATAACACATATTAAAATTAACATACAAAATTAAATATATATAAACCCATCGAAAAATATCAGTCTTACCTATTATAAATAATGTCATAGAATGTTTGTAAAACATAAAAAGTAATTTTAACAAAAAGTAATTTAAAAACTTTTACTTTCAGTAATTAAAACAATAATTGTAGCATAATTCAGAGTTTAGAGGATATTATGTAACACTGTATTTATTATAAAACAATTACAAAAAATATAAAAACGATTATAAAATATAATTTAACACAGTAATTAATATAATATGTATATTAAAATACAGACAATATTCAAGTACTAGACAAAAAAACAAAACAGTAAATAAATGCATTAATGAGATTTAGTTATTTTTTTGAAAAAATATTTTTAAATAAGTACTCATTTTGGTTTCAAACAATTTTTAAGATATATTTTGGATATTATAATATTAATATTGTTAATTGCATATATAATGAAGATGAAACAGTTCTAAATATGAAAAAAATACTTGGACATTAAGCATTTTACATAAAATGATAAAAAATATACTATACAATACAGTAGATAAAGGAGGGATACAACTAAGAATATTACAATGAAACATTTAAAAGGAAATTATTATGTATTATTTAATTGTATACAACTCAAAGTGTTCATAAATTAACTAACTGTTATAATGTATAAGGGCCGTAATTTATTAAAAATATATACAGGGTTATTTTTAATTAGTTGACCACCTCTTGCAGGCAGCCTCTCTACATCAATTCCAATAAAAAAATTTCTACAACTTACTTACAAATCTTGATGAACAACACAAATAAAACGAAACAAAAAATTTTTACTGCTTCTTTTACTGATTATTCTGTATTTTGTAAGAAGTATTTAAAAGGTCAACACTCGGGCCCCATAATGAGGCTCAGAGTTAATGCTATTTCAGAGACCACAAACAAATTTTGTATCGGAAAATTTTAAATTTTAAAAACTATTAATTTTTAAAAGTCGCAGAACGAATGTTATTAGGATTGATGTAAAGAGGCGGCCTGCAGGTGGTAAGAGGTGGTCAACTAATTACAAATAACCTTGTATACATAATGGTAAGTAGTAATAATTGATATGTTTATTATTTAATATCAGTCAATATTACCATCCACTGTGTTACTGATTGACCAAGAGTAAGGCTCCTAATTAACTTACATAAGATAAAAAATATTAAAATGTGTGGATAAATGCTAAATGAAGTCAAATTGTACAAATAATTGTTTGATGTCATTGAAGTATTCTCTCCTGGCTAGTACTAAACATATTGTAAATGTATCTAAAGCGCTGTAGTGCTGCGCGTATGTGTGCGTCCTACAGTATGCAGTCCTCGACGTGTCCCTGCAGCAGCTGCAGCGTCTTAAAGCGCTTGTCGCAGGCGGGGCAGTCGTACCGCACGGGAGGAGGAGACGACTCGCGAACGTTATTTGTTTCTATCTTCTTCTTTTTGCGACCCTTTTATTTAATTTTATCGATTGAAATACTATTATTACCTTATAAGGAGTGGAAGGTTTCCATTGGGTTAATTTTATTATGGTACAGATTAAAAATAATTTATAACATTTTAGTTAAGTATGAGAATAATAATATAGAAGACCTATCTTCATCTCACAGAGGACAATACTTCTACACTATAAGGTTCAAAGTATTTACACCTCTACTGATAATACTTTAAAACAATAATAATTTTATATTATTATTAAAATGTAATACTTAATTAGTAATTGAGTAGTAATAATATGTATAAATAATATAAAAAAGTAAAAATTCCGTAATTCGAAACTCATGACCCATTTGGAATAAGTTTCAAATACGGCATCTTTGAAATATAATAAAATATATTGTGTGGTATATTTGTTCGATTCTTTTATGCCTGTTTAGGAAAGTCATGGTAAAATAAAGAATTCTTATTATAGTTTTATCATTCATTATATATTGTAACTCACCGCGGTCCCAGTAGTGGCTGCCGGAGCGGTGGTAGGGGTGGTAGGTGTGGTAGGTGAGGTGGTAGGACCGGTGGTAGAGGTCGGGCGGGCAGTTGGTCTCGGCCGCATGGTGGTGACGCTCCTGTGTAGACTGGGACTGAGGACCCGGAGTTCTTCTAACTGTGGAATATTTAGACTTTGATAAATACAATGATGAACATTTCTAAGATGAAACCTCGAACGGGATTCAAATTTGGGACATTAGGAAACCCCTGCCGTCGCACTGACAATGAAGCCATCGCGGTGATATATCTGTTGAAGAATAGAGTACCTGTGTGGTCAGCTCTTGTGTCTTTTTCTGAGCGACCCTGAGGTCGGTGAGGAGATTCTCCTTCTCGCTCGCCATCTTCTCTCGGGACTCCCTCTCCGCCTCGAAATCGCTTCTGCAATTATTTGAACACCAAGTTTATCAACTGTAAATACATAGATGTAACAATGTCTTAATCCTCATCTCTGTGTCCTCACTTGTACAGCTCCACCTGTGCCCTCAGTAGGTCCGTCTCGTCTGTTCGTTCCCTGGCGGCGCTCAGTTCCTCCTGCAGCGCTGTCAGCTGCTGCCCGCGCGCCACTAGTGCTGCCGTCAGCTGCTGCACGCTCGGGGACGACTGCAGGTTAGTACATGAATATGGATGGTGACACCAACGTACAAACAAAAATAAAGTGACGTCATTAAAGAGCCGAGAGCAAAATGATAGCTTGGTTTTGTAAGAAAAATGAATTGTACACAGAAATAGAACCTTATAATAGAAACGTGGATCTTAAAAAGAATTACGAATAAAAAAAACGCACGTAGCATACCGACTCTGTCTAGCGAAGAAAGAGGAGGGACATAATGACTTATCTACATACAGGATGTATATGTACTATATAAAAGGCAGATAAAATTTAATCGAAGAAGTATATTTAAACATTATTACAAATTTCCTTCTTAACTTAACAAATATAATTTATTTAATAAAATGAATATAATTTTCAAGGACATCAATCAAAACAATGCACCTTAAATTCAAACTCAAAATATCTTTACTTAAGTACGCATTCTTAAAATCGGTCAGCGAATTTATAAATATGAAATGATGTTGGACCTATTTAGTTTGCAATTTGATTAGTTTGACTGACTTACTCCTACTATATTAACACCAGTTATGGAGTCATAATTATACTATACAGGATTATTTGTAATTAATTGGCCATCTCTTGCAGGCTGCCTCTCTACATCAATCCCAACAACATTTGTTCTACGACTTATTAGAAATCTTGATAAATAACACAGAAGAAAGGAAATAAAAAAATGTTTGCTCCCTCGGTTATTCATTACTCTGTATTTTGTCTGTATCTTGTATCTTGTTTGTTTTGTAAGTCTAAAGTATCGATTGCGGCAGTCTAGCTCTGCACGACATTTGTAAGATAACACGCACCTAATACTATTATAACTTAATAGTATGCGTCCGCCCTCCCCCCCACCACACCGCGCCCGCACGTGGCCTGGGTACGTATTTCGCCTACGCAGTGTGCGTGGGCCCGTGCTCCAGGTTAGTGCCAGTTCAGAGGCAGTAAATAAATTTTGTATGGGAAAAACTACATTTTTAAAACTATTACTTTTAAAAAGTCGTAACTAAAATGTTGTTGGTATTAATGAAGAGAGGCTGCCTGAAAGAGGTGGTCAACTAATTACAAATAACCCTATATCCTTTAAAACAAAAGTTAGTTTATTTTCAATTTCAAGTATATAAAGTGATATTTACATTTTTTAATTTAACTCGTTTTAATATAAAAAATAATTTATAATATATATGTCGGAGATGGGAGGTATATTCGTGGCTCGTTCGGTCTTGATAACGTCTTCTTGTACAGGATCCGAAGCGTAGGTCTCAGGCAATTAAACCACACAGACACAATATGAAAATTACTTGTATTAAATGTAGGTAATCACAAATTACTTAGTAGGTATACAATTATCAGAGTTTCGTGAACCACCGGTCCCGTTTGGGGGGGTCCGGACTGTAAGGCTCACACTTGACACTAATGAATAATCCTCTCGTCTCGATGCTCTCGGATATTTAAAATGTCTCCGGTGCCGCTCCAAACGATTCCGATCACGTGACTCAATACGTCACGGCGTTCACACCCCACAATGATATCAATTGAGTTACTAATTATCGTTAAATTATCGTGATCTGCGACATATATATATAAATGGTTACCGTTTCCGTCTTGGTGAGTGTCTTCTTCAACAGTTCGTTGTGATCTTTGAAGATGCCTTCAAATATAGACAATGTTCCTCGTATCTGACCTCTACAAAAAAAAATAAAGAGTTGTCTATTAATATTATAACTCGTCTATATACATGTTATATATGTTACGCTTATTTAATTAAATATTTTTTTAAACTGTCGTAACCTTTTATGGTATATTTTCATGTTAACATCTCTTTTCGTCAAAGGATATTAATTAAAAGTGAATCCTTTGTGCACTTTTTTACAATGTTAAATCTTTTGTTGGTTTTATTTTTTTTTGTAAAATAATATTATCATAGTATAATTTTTCGTCTACATGTAGACGAATGGGTCATAAGTCATTCAAATTTTCATCGTACAAAGTGTATATTAATACCTACATGTTAGATACCACAGTAGAGTGCAGTGTCTGTACGTTGTTCTTGAGGTCTCCCAGTGCAGTCCTTAGTGTGTCTGTGTGTCCCGGCTCGTACTTCAGATCGTGGAGACTGGACACTACTGCCAGAGTGTGAGCTAGACTGTCCGATAACCTAGGTTACAAATATTTACTATCAGTATTACCATTATGGGTTATTTATTTTCAATATAAAATATAATAAATATAAAAAATATGACTTCAAGTCTCTTTTTTGAGTCGAAATTGATGATAATTTCGATAATTTTTTAACCATTTCAGTGTAATTGAATACTCGTGTTAATCTATTTATAATAATAAAGCCGGGAATCAAACCCAAACCCCCTTATCTCACCCGTGAGTGAGTCCGTTGAGTAGTTCAGCGAGGTGTTTGAGTGTCCTGTCGTACAACTTTATATTGGACATGTAGCTCCCAAACTCCGACGAGGTATTCTCCGAAGACACGGAGATACGAACCGGCTGGAACACCTGGAAATAATCTACTAATAAAATACCACTACACAGTTTGTTAATTCCCCTGTGTACCCCCAACCCCCCTCTCCCCTTTGACCTACCAGCTGGATTGGAAGACACCTTCTTGCAAATGAAAGTCAGTTTCGTGTGGAAAGTTATAGGGCACTTGTCACTATATTACATTACATTATGACCCTTACCAGTACTGATAAGTAGTAGTTTATTATTTTATTCAAAATTTGCATTATGTGATATGAATGTAGTCATACCGTAGATTGAACTTCTTTGATCCTATTGTTCAGTTCCTGTATCTGTTCCTTGTACATCTTAACAGCCTCTGAGGAGCTTGACTTGTACTGACTGAACTCCAACTACACATACAAACAGGACAATTCAATATTTTAAAGATATTTAGAATTTTTATAATTATGAGAACATCAGGTCAAGGAATTTAGTTTATAAACTGAAAAATGTGTAGATTAGGAATAATAATTGAACTTTGTAATATATATTACATTATTTCGACTTTTCTTATGCTTTTATTTATAACTTATTTATATATACAGGGTTATTTTTAATTAGTTGAGCACCTTTTGCAGGCAGCCTCTCTACATCAATCCCAACAACATTTGTTCTACGACTTTTAAAAAATCTTGATAAATAACTCAGAATAAACGAAACAAAAAAAATTTTGCTCCCTCGATTATTTATTACTCTGTATTTTGTAAGCAGTCTAAAGTATAGGTCGCGGCAGTCTAGCGCTGTACGAAATTTGTAAGCTACCACGCACGTAATACTATTATAACTTATTATTATTTTTTGTTTTATTTCAAACAGTATGTAATAATTACCCAATCGTCGTATTGTGTATTAAATTTGTTAACAATTAATCAAGGTAGAATCAGATTATTTACAATAATACAATGTGTTATTTACAAAAGGATTCAATATTTACAAATTACCTCTTAAATTTATATCTCGTCGATACCGGTGCAAAATAGTCCCCTTCGTATCCAACACAAAGACCACACCTAAAAATCAACTGTTCACCGACTCCTCTTACCACACTTAGCCAGCACTCGCACCATCTTGGTGTGCTCGATATTTGTGTTACGGCATCACAGTACTGTTTTCACTAATCGAAATTCGGTTACCGAGTAACGAGAGCTAGCGGGTCGCGCGGCACACGCATATCTAACTGACAGTGACAAACGACTGGATCAAGTTCAAACGTGCATCGCCGCCGCTGCATCACCCCGCCCCCCGCCACCCCGCGCCCCGCTGCTCGTGTCCTTGGCACGTATTTTGCCTACGCAAGGTGCGTGGCCTCTGTTTGCTCAAGGTTGCGAGGTTGTTAAATGCTCGTTCAGAGGCAGTAAATAAATTTTGTATGGGAAAAACTACATTTTTAAAACTATTAATTTTAAAAAGTCGTAGAAAAAATGTTGTTAGGATTGATGTAGAGGGGCTGCCTGCAAAAGGTGCTCAACTAATTACAAATAACCCTGTATATATTTTTATTATTTTTTGTTACTATGTTTACCTTAACATTCTCCAGAGCATGTATCTTCAGGAGTGCTGTCTTCAGTTCCTGTCGTAGAGTCACCAGCTTCTCCTCCAGCTGCTGTATCAGCTCTCGTTTTGATTCGTCTTCAGCGGACACGTTCTATGAAATATATTTATTTATAATAATGTATTGTTTATATTAATAAACATATAATCGGCCCGTTGGTCGAGTGGTAAGCGTAGACGCCCAACGTATAACGAAGCCAAGAGGTCTCGAGTTCGATTCCCGACAGGGACAGGCTTGTATGTGATGAGCATAGATGTATTTCTGGATTGGTCATCCATTAAATATATTCTCAGTATCTATAATGTGTATTTCTATGTATTGGTATCGTTGTCTAACACCCTTAACACAAGCAAATTACTTGCTTACTTAGGGGTTAGACTAATGTGAGTAATTAGTCCAGTGATATTACTATTATTAAAACAATTGAATACTTACCGAACTTTGCTCTTTTATTTTATTTTGGAGGTCACTTATAATGTTATGTAGTTTTTTACTATCTTCAATGTGATCGGATTCTTTGGTTGATAGTAGCAGCTGAAAATAATATTACAATTTAGAATGTATTACATTAAAAAAAATCTTGATTTCCTAAATATACGCCTTAAAATTTAAATTAATTGATTATGTAAATAGTCATCTATGATAATGGTAAATTATGACATTTTCCAAAATAAACTTTCTTTATGTAATTTCAGAGAATTTAAATTTATGGATATCCAAGACAATTGCCCAATTTATACTACACCCACTGATATAAAATACCCTCTCCTTGTGTGTGTGTATATATATAACCTACTACCCTCTCCTTGTGTGTGTGTATATATATAACCTACTACCCTCTCCTTGTGTGTGTGTATATATATAACCTACTACCCTCTCCTTGTGTGTGTGTATATATATAACCTACTACCCTCTCCTTGTGTGTGTGTATATATATTACCTACTACCCTATCCTTGTGTGTGTGTGTGAGTGTGTGAATATAACCTACTAACCTCAATATTTTGCAGTTTCAGTCTCGCGTCATCTCTCTCCTTAGAGATGGCGTCCACTATGTGTTCCAACGACTCCTTCTGCCAAGTGAGCTTCTCATTGTCTAGTATTACCTGCGATATTATTATTCATTATAAAATATTATATTAAAAAAAAAAAAACAACTCATTAGAGGCAATAATCAGTTTGACTGTAAGATTTTATCATAATTACCTAGAACAACCTGAATTCGATACATCCAGGTCTAGAAGTTCCAGAAGTTATCAAATATCGAAGTGTTACTTAAAGTAACTTCACCATGTAGGTAATAACTAATTAAAACTAACACAACGGCTTAAACTGGACCGACCCAACTTTTTCGTCTACGAGATTAAATAGCTGCTAAAGAGGTGTGAATTTTCAGATCACAATATAAATAATACTTATATAGTATATAAATATTTAAAATATAATTATATCACATGTATAATATGTACAAAAATAAAAAAGCTTTAAGTATTTAAAAATATAAAATTTGTAAAAACAATAAATTCAAATTATCAAAATTGTTTTATTTACACATTATTTCCGCACTATAAATGTATATGTGTGTGTAGTGATGTGATTTGACAACTATCAGTTTTGTAAAGGACTCTACTCATTATGATCTAACATGAACATAAGAAATAATTTTGTAGTTATAAAAGTTTTACAGATTATCAAGTCTTTTATAAATACATGTCATAATAACTCGACCGTCAGTAGTCTTCAACATTTTATTCATAATTAAGAGTTATTTTTTTTAGATAGACCATTTTATATTCTAAAAAAAATATTTAATTAAAAAAATGAACCAACCTGTCGTCTTTGTTTCTCCACAAGTTCTAATTGCAGAGTTAGTTTTTCAAGAGTATCGTCTTCAGGAGAGGTCACAAGTTCGAAGCCAGAGGTCTTTTTATGTTCACTGATATTGGTATGGTCGCCCTCTGCTAGGCGGGAGATATCTAGCTTCAGCTGCTTATTTTCTAGCCTTAGCTGTAATTACATAACGATGATATTCATGATTATTTAGATTTTTTAGGCCAAAGTCCGATTTTTTTTTTCTCTATATTGTTTTTTCTATGTTTGTGTGTTTGTTCTATGTTTGGATGTTTGTTCTATGTTTGTTGTTAACTAAACAAAGTTGAAATCGAATGCACCACAAATATCAAAATGACTTTATTTTATTTTTTAAAATCTAGGGAAAAAAATGAACCTACGTTTTAAGTAATTTATCATTTCACCTACAATGAGGTCGAAAACAAAATTATAATAAATTACAATTATAATCATATTAATTAATACATGTATATGATACTCGACGTAAGTTATAACATTTACGAATTAAATTTGGTATTTTGCGACATTGTTTTCCACATTTTGAAACGGATACGGTAGATTTAAGATATTAAAAGATATAATGGAAAGTTTATCAGTTTTAATTAAGTGTCTAACTATAATTGTTATAATTAAGTGTCTTACTATTTTTTTTTAAATTAAGTGTCTAAGTATAATGGTTTTAATTAAGTGTCTAACTATAAGTATCTACATATTTCATAACTTATATATTTATATTATAACTTTAAAGATACTTGAAGCAAATGAAACAAATATATTTTTTATCTCAATTTACTCAGCCATTAGGTTTCCTGTCTCAATCATAATTACTTCAATTGTTGTTAATAAAATATTGCATGTTTAAGTAACATATTTTCTTTATAGGCATTTAAATTTAGATAAACAAATAAAATAAACTTAGATAAATATAAATAATATATAAATAAGGTGGTTTAGTTAATTTTAATTTATTTTTTATCTAATCTAATAATTATTTCAAGTTGCTTTGACATCCGTTAATAATTAAATTCCATTACTATCTTAAGTAACATTCTAACATTGTAATCTTAAAAGTAGTACAATTGTAATAAATAAATATAATTATTGAATAATAAACGGTTAGTATTGGTAATTAGGTATTTTAATTTTCGTTATCTTCTACTCATTTGGAGTAGAATAGTTCTCAAGACAAAGTACGTCATCTGATTCTTGCTGATAGGTAAATCATGTTGTGATAATTGTTCTAAGTCCATATCATAACAGTCTCATTCAAGGGACTAATTATCCGTTTAAAGGGCCCTGCACCTAGTAAAGCTGTGTACGAACCTATCGTAAGCTATAAGCATATACAGGGTCATTTGTAATTATTTGGCCCCCAATAGCAGGCAGTCTCTCTACATCAATTCTAACAACATTTGTTTTACGACATTTACAGATCTTGATAAACAACACAAAAAAGAACGAAACAAACAAATTTTGTAACTTAATACTTTGTTACTCCCTCTGTTACTAAATACTCTGTATTTTGTAAGAAGCACTTAAAAGGTCAACGCCGGAGCGCCGTACCTACGCTTAGAGCTAATGCCAGTACAGAGACAACGAATAAATATTGTATGGGAAAACTTAAATTCTAAAAAGTCGTAGAAAAAATGTTGTTGGGATCGATATAGAGAGGCCTGCCAGAGGTGGCCAATTAATTACAAATAGCCCTGTATATGAACAACAAAAAGTTAATTATAGGTTCGTCTTTACGTTGCAGAAAAGGTTTATACATAATAGTTTGAGGGGATGTTCTAATATTGTTGAATGGAAACGTTAATATCACCAGTAGGTACAGAGCTTTTTAGTTCTTTCCCGTAGCAACAAAATCCAAAAAGATTTTTGGATTTTGGATGACAATGTTCTTAATCTTCTTAATTCTTTCTTGTTGGTATAGATTAAACGATTGCAATGTGACGTCAACGTATTTAAAACAGGATCATAAGATAAGCATTGTCTTCATCATTGAAATGATCTTCGTAAAGATTAAGATTAGAGATTAGTAGACAATAATAAATACAATAATCACATTTGACCTGCTACGAGTAATTTTATTTTCAAAATAAAATAAGTAGTCTCCAAGATATTGAGCTTTTATTGGCGCTGGTTCATTCGTTCATTTAGTAAATTTTCGTTCGTTTAACTTTATTTGTTCATTTAGTAAATCAGTAACATAATTTTAAAAATTAAACAAAAATAATTTATAAAACCCCTCTAATCATAAAGACATCTAAAATGACTAAAAATAAATTATTATATACTTATTGAAGTCGTTACATCCGGGGACCGCTATGTAAAGCAACAAAAACGAAATTCAAGTAAATTACCAAATAACGAAACAATGATATCAAACCATATAGTTAAGTCCCCATTAATTAGTTATGAAAACTCAGAGAAATAGACACCATCGTCAACGTACGTACAACAATCCCCCGATGCAATGACTCCAATAAGTACATAATAATATTATTTTTATTCTTTTCATGGGAGTTTTTGTATCGGGGGTTTTAAAAATAAATCTTTTTTAGCATCTCATTTTGTTCATACATCTTTTATACATAATTTCTTTATTGCAATGTGAGTAAAAGTTTAATACCTGGGTATTCTAGACGCAACTGGAATATCAGACCCTCGTTATAAAAATGCCTGCTCATTATGCCCCTTCAGATAAAATAAAACTATTCATATTACCAAACTATGGAATGCGCTTAACTACGACAATCTACTTAAAAACCCATTCAACAATACTATCTAGAAGATAACTACCTACATTACTACTCTTTGAAATATATTATCCGTTATATGTTTAAGTGTAGAATTTTCAATTTGATAACGATAACGAAGTTGTCTGTGTCTGTAATTAAATTATATTTTGTGAGACTTTCTATCCAACTGAAACTTATAATCTTAATAACTAGAGACTGATTTAGGTTTAGACATTCGTTTTAGGTCATTTCTTTCGTAATAAGTAATAGAATGATTATTACAAAAGTTAGGTATTTAATTACCGTTATAATATTATTGTGAAGTTGATTTATTATAGTTCTTTTTGTAACACTCATATCTGTAATACATGTCCACGAAGGTCAAACGTTCATTCATGTTTATTTCACGGGATTTCCCATCAATTCGTAAGGATTTACATCAGTAAATAAAATATGAGGCAAGGTAAAATAAAAATAGTAAGTAGTAAAATCTTGAACTTTACTCCATATAGAAGTGGTGAAGAGTGAAGTAAATAAATTACGTGAACAAATGTATCTACCATGGTCAAAATAATTTTCGTTGATATATTTATCAAAAATTATAGTTTTGTAGACTTGAAACTCGTGTCTTTAAATAAACTTGAAGATAAAAATAATTTAAGGGCTAAACACCATCTTTTCCTTAATTTTAAAGACCTATAATATGATAAAATCTAATATCTCTAATATATGTATTGTCTTCTGCATTAGATTACATAATTATTATTATTATTAAAAAAAAAAGATATATATAAAAATATAAAATAAAATTTAAAAAACCCCTGATACAAACAGACCTCTAAAAAAATAATAAAAATATTATTATGTAATTATTGAAGTCGTTGCGTCGGGGGACCGTTGTACGTACGTTGACGATGGTGTCTATTTTAGGAACTTAACCATTGAGGATTTCGATTATTCGATTATCGTAATTTCTTTATTTGCCTTGGTAACTAAATTGCATTTTAATTTCTTTCTTTATTGAGCGGTCCCAATAAAACCACACCAATAAAACCTCAAAATCTTGGAGACGACTGTTTCTATTTCAAACAAACATAGCTAAGAACCATCTCGACAAACATAGCTTTCCATTAAAAAAAAACTGCATAAAAATCCATTCACGCGTTCGGCCGCTACATTGCCACAGACATAGATACACACAGATACACAGGCCGACAGGTCAAACTTATAACTTTATATTTGGAGGTTAAAAAAATCAATACACTATGTGTATAAATAAGATACGGACGTACGAAATTATACAGCTGGTGATACTGGAAATAGCGTTTAATTAAGTTCTTATTTCTGAAATTATTATAATATTTGCAATAAGAAAAAATGAAAAGTTTACTTTAACAGTGTGTATGCCAAGTCATAAAAGGTTACAAAAAATAATGTATCCTTACCCTCTCAACTAGTTCCCTGGTCTCATCAAACTTTTCCTTATGCAGGCGATGAGTCTTCAGCATATCCTCTTGACACGACGCTATCAGCATGAACTGTTCCTTCATGGAGTCGTTATTCTGTTTTAAAGTTTCCTTTAAAACCACATTCTCATCAATAATATCTCCAAATCGTTTTTGCAACTCCTCCGTACTTCTGTCCTCGGTGATTATTGTACTGGCCACCATCATACTGGCCGGGGAAGGCTAGAAACAAAACAATATTATCACTTATGTTATATTTAATAATAATAGTGCTAATATGAATCCTTTTTTATTTAATATGAATCTTTTTTTATTTAGTATGAACCTGATTTAAGTTAGTGAGTCTGTAAAACAATATTTAACAGTTATTTCTTTAGGTTGAAATAATTTTCTGTTAAGGAAAACTTATCTTATAAAGAATAAGTTGACAAATGCAGTTAGCTCGTTCAATTTATGTTTTGTGGACAGATTGATATCTTTTTTAATATTTCTAAATGACATTCAAGTTGCGATTTTATTGCACTGAATTAAGACTCATAATTGAAAATCTCTTAAATGAAGACTTTTAAAGGTAAAATCCCTATTCCAGTGCTGCAGTGACTAATGTTAACCTTTGTCAATAATTACTTTTTTATTATAAACATTATTTATAATGGTTCAAAGTGTCTCTAAACAATATTTATATATTACTGTATTTCATAATTTAATTGAAAAAAGGATCAAACAAGATCAAGATGCTCTACTTTATTATTAAAGAAACAAATTATTTTATATATTATAACAACCTTTTTTTCTATAACACATTCAATAATAATCAAATAAATGCCCATTTTCTCTGTGACTGTATTTTTTTACAAATAATTTTTAAATATTCAAATGTCTGAAAGGAAAAGTTGGGGTTTGAACTTTTTTATTGTTATTACTCTAATTTATCTCATGATTATAAAATATATAGCAATAAACCTTATTAACATGAAAATTGCACAATATCTTGACTGTATTTTTACAGTTCAGTAACTCGAAAGGAAAAACGAAACCCTTATAGGATGACTTTGTTGTCCGTCCGTCCGTCTGTCAAGACCCTTTTACTCATAAACATGTGGAGGTATCAAACTCAAATTTATATCAAATACTCAGATCTACTGTCTTGGAGTTGTGAAGGAATCAAACTTACTTCTAAATCAACGCAAGTAAAAGATACACCCATTTATAGGTAATCAAAATGTACAGGTTCTTCCCGTACACTCGGAATCTTGAAATTGGGAACCAAGCAACGTTTTATAGCACAGATAAATAAAAAAATGCGAAAACCGTAATTTTTTTCTTACATCATATAATAAAAATATTTTTAATAGTTTAAAAGTTTACATAAATATAGAATGACAAATAAACCAACAAGGGCAGCGATACGAACCCGCGACCTCTGGGACACCGCCCCGTCGCTCTAACAATTGGGCTATCGTATCGCTGTCCGTCTCGGAAAATAAAGATTTCTATATGTGATTGTCTTTATCCAGATGGAGGTGATATCTATTAGGCTTCTTTCGAAAATCCTAACCGATGTTTTTAACTTTGCAGTATAGATAAACATTAAAGATGAAAATGCCACTACCAAAATTAATGTTTGACAATATCTATATGTATAGGTATAGACATATAGATATATTTTTAAAATTTAAAAATTACTACTCTTTTCCTAATGAACCAGTACAAGTATTAGATTGAAATTCATATCATATACTTAAGTCTATAATACCTTTAAGTTTAAAAAAATCAAACTTCTATATCAACGCAATAAAAAAAAAACAGCAAAAAACCACATATTTTCAAACTCGCAACTACTTGGAAAGGAACCAAACCTAGAATTGGGAAATTGTACATGAAGCAATGTTTTATAGTACACATGAAGGAAAATCTCCAGGTACCTTAAATTTTTTGTTACATCATATATTTTTTATATGTAATGGTATGAAACTTTTCATGCACAAGTCTGACTCACACTTAGCCAATATTTTTTTAATAAGGAGTCTCCTAGCATTTACCTACTTACCCATTTATTTGTCAAATCCACTCTCTGTATATATTTCTTTCATAATAAAAAATAATAAAGTTTTTTTACTCCCTCTAACTTCAGTTTTAATTTAAGTTAACAAAATTTACAAAGAACAAAAAAATTTAAGTACAAGCAAAGTTTTAGATTCTATATATGTAATATTTATAAACCTGTAAAAAACAAATGTTGATTGTTGACAGACAAAAAAATATCATGCATACAATTCCACAGTCTCTTTACGCTAGAGTTATTATAATGAATCTAAGTAAATATTAGATGTATACATAACTTTCCCTCATTAATGTGTACTTGTATTTATCTCTATTGTTCACTTACACTATCTCCTAAATGAAATTGAGCTTTGAACGCCATATTCGCCTCATTGGACAGTTCCTTCATAGCATCCTCTATTTGTGACTTTTCTAGTTCACCATTAGCAACACCATTACAATTCCTGACATCCATACTCGCTCCCGGGGAAGTTCCAAGGATTATTATTAAAGAATCGTCGTCGTTATCGAGCACGGATGCCATTTTTTATCATAACATCTGTAAGTTGTTTACAAAAGATATAAACAATCGAACTTAAATTACAATAACATTTATGTTTAGGGGTTAAATTGTAAAAAAATATGTTAACATTTTATACGATTATAATATAAAAATGAGCAAAGAATGAGAAATTTTAAAAGAAAAAATAAGTAAAAACAATATTTGGAGCTTACCAATATTATAGAAACACTGTTAATAATAGCTGTTAGCTACTATTTTAATAAAAATGTTGATTCTTACGTCACTACAAATATTGAGGGTAAGCTTCACAAATAGTTAGATAATAATTGAATTTTTACAAATAATTTTGCCAATTTCGCAATCTACTTTGACTGCAGTTTGACAGAGAGATAAAATGAAATATTATTTAGATCGTGCACTATGCAGGTAGACATAAGGAGCGCCAGCTTAGATGTGGAAGAAACTGAAAAAGATGCAACTGTTATGCACTAAAAACAATTCAATAATTCTCTAAAGTGGCGCTAGTATCCTATAAGTTTTCTTAACTTACTAAAAATCCCTTCCAAACGAATAGTAATGTTTAAAATATGATAAAACTATTCTGATGAATATAATTTTTAGCTACTTAATATCTTACGCAAGACACTGGTGATCTATTACTTTGTTATTAATAGCTTTATGTTTTTCACTTTTCCATTTTTTCAACCCATAAGCTAGTTTCCTCATCTCGTCTCATACCTTGTAAATGTAATCTGTATGACTGTGACATCTGACAACTGTTTACGTTAGAACACCAGTGTCAGATAGATGTCACTTGTGTGATATCAGATATGTCAGATAGTCGTAATTCGCTATAGTATTATAATAGTTCTCGTCCAAATTGTTGAACACAATAAAGTGAATATATCGTGTATACATTTTGAGTGTTTTTATTGTCTACTGAACGAAATGTCTAATGAAAACACTTTGAATTTGCAATTTGTACATGAAAGTTTTCAAAAAAGTTTAAAAGAAGACGATGATGTGATAATTGATGGATATATAGACGGTTATAATGAGCTAGTGAAGTAAGATATACATTGCAGTTATTTTAATTTCCATCCATATGGTAACTTTCAAAATAAATATATTATGTATTTTTTTTTTAGGTTTTTGAATCTCATTGGTACAGTTTTCTCATTTGTAAGCAGCGATGTAAAAAGTAAAATTAAAATTATGGAGAAACATCGAGATGGTGAAGATTCACTTTATTATGAATCTTTTAAAAAAATGATGAAGTATGAAAAAGAAACAAGCTTGCATGAAAAGAATGGCTATGTTTCAGGATCGAGAACGATGCTTCGATTACATAGAGGTTTAGGTATGTCACTAAATATAGTATTAGTATTAATTATAAATAGTAAAGACTCAGAAGAGTCTGTACTATTTATAATTACTATTATATTATTTAATTAAAAAATGTCCTGTTCACTTATCTGATTCTTTAAAAAAAAATTATCACTTCTAGATTTTATCCGTCTCTTCCTAAAAAGACTAAGTGAAGCCGAGGAGAACATGAACACATGTACCACTTGCCAGGGTTCCTACAATGAGACTCTAGCTGAGTTTCACCCATGGTATATTAGAAAGGCAGCCACTTTTGCCATGCATGCACTGCCTTCTAGACCAGATTTATTAAAAAAGGTATGACAATGAAATCACTAATCATTTAATTTTAAAGTTCCTGGAATGTTGGACATTACCATTATTATTAGACCTTACTCTTTTTACTCTTGTGTCAAATATAACTTATACAATTACTTAACTCTTATTTATATAATTGTTAGTATTTACCTCTGATATTTCAGTTTCTCTATCATATATGGGTGTATGTACAGTGTGTTGAGACTAACACTGTTATTTTGTAAAGAAAATATTCTTACATCCCTTGATTGCTAGGAATAAAGCACTACACCAGTATTTACTCATTGATATTGTGCTAGTGTAGGTTAAAGATTTTTTTATTTAGAATAGTCATATCCTAATCTGTATTTATAAACTAGATATATAATGCGATGGCCACTGCTTATGGGTTACCCAAGCAGCCTTTTATTGCATGTATAATAATGCAGTAATAAAAAATTTACTTATCTGTAACATCACAATCTATATGAGCACTTATTAACAGATTATGTCACATGATATCACAAAATAAACAAAGTTTTTACATTAAAAATAATAAGTTAGACAATATTACAGCTGATTGTGTTTCATAAAATAAGATCATAAAAGGATAAAAGAATTAATAATTCATATGACATTATTAATAACTTGTTTTGAATTCAAAGTTATAGATTCATGTTATATGTTTTAGAACACATTTTCCTTAAGTTATAGTTTATTGCAAATGGCCATGACTCTGCAGTATGGATGCAACAAAAGTAATGCACTTGTTACCAAAGTAATGTTTTAATTGACAATTTGAAAAGGATGTATTTATATTGTAAGCAGATCACGGTGTTCTGGTTTTAATTTTAAATACTCTTTAATAAATAAAGTAATTTAGTAAGATGGGGCAAAATCACCGAAAAGTCTTGCAACATCTGTGGGGAGGCAATAGGTTGAAACACCTATTAGTAGGGTGTAGGGTACTTCTAGATAAGGGTCAATATTCGCGTCGCCACGACAAGGTATTAGAAATTATACGGCAAGCGGTTAGTCTTTCAGTAGCAAGAGCGCGGAAGGGTATAACAACCACCAAACGATCTGTAGAATTCGTAAAAGAAGGCTCCTCCAAAAAATCAAAAGCGAAGGCTTATTCAATTGATTCGGCTCCGGATTGGATTCTCATGATGGACACGTATGAAAAGCATTACAAAATCCCTGGGGATGTTGGTGTTTCGTCA
The DNA here is from genome assembly GCA_959347355.1 of Napeogenes inachia. Classification (NCBI taxonomy): domain Eukaryota; kingdom Metazoa; phylum Arthropoda; class Insecta; order Lepidoptera; family Nymphalidae; genus Napeogenes; species Napeogenes inachia. Next base: position 10,747,198 of record OY365804.1, on the reverse strand, counting down.
TCCAGACCGGACTTATTCCTGTATTCGAAACATCTGAGGCGCGTGATACTTGTGGAGCTAACTGTTCCTTGGGAAACAAACATCCCAAGGGATCACACATTCAAGCTCAATAAGTATTACGAACTGACCAACGAACTAATCAGGAATAAATTTATAGTTAGTTTGTACGCGGTAGAAGTGGGAGCGAGGGGTATAACAGCAAAATCTCTCTATAGCCTACTTAAAGACCTTGGCCTTTCTAGAACAAGCATCGGTTCATTTCTGGAACGTATTTCAAAGGCGGCATTAGTAGGTTCTTTCCAAATTTGGTTAGGTAGGGAGAGGAGTGTGGAGGGTGAAGGTGAGCGTTTTTGCGCATAATAAAGGGGCCCCTTAAACCTACTCCTGGGTCGCAAGTCCCACCCGCACGGTGAATCCATGGATTGCTAAGAAGGTTCGTCTTCTCTTGATTTTAGTTACACCATAAACATTGAGTAAAGTACTTGAGTATATTAAAAGATACTTAGAACTAAATGTAAAATAATCATAAGATCAATTGAACAAATTAATTTATGAACTTCATGGCGTATAACGTTAACTCACCCAGAGGTACATTCATAGATGAATTTGTTATTGCTTCCGATATTAATTATAAGATATATTTTGTAATTGAATTGAACACATATTCTGTGATTTTGGCGGTCTCTCCAGCTTTTAGTATAAACTGCTCAATGTTACTCCTTCATCATTTTGCTCGACTTTCGGTACTTCGGCTCAGTTGTTTAATACGATTGCGAAATAAATAGAGCTGTCAAACACAGGCAAGGTCACGAGAACAATTACGTTCTTATATTATACCGAAGAGGAAAGAAATAAGACAGAAAATCGAATGTTGAAATGTATGTGTGGTGTAAGGATAATAGATTTCATAGAAAAATAGTATTTAAAAATTAGATGGTGTGAAATTTGTAGCACATGTGATAGAAAAAATAAAAATAAGATGTGAAGTAATCTCATTATGATCACACGCCTAATGCAATTGATGAAAAATATGTATCGAGAAAAGTCTTCAGTATGAATGTTTAAAAGAAGACGACCGCAGAGAACGTGGATTGAGGGCGCGATAAATTAATTGGAGACGAGACAATTTGCAAAGATTTTTGAGATGAATTTTGAATTATGATACAGAGTAGGTAGGAGAGATTGATAATGGTTTACTACACATCGTAACGTAACTCTGTGTAACTCTGTTACATATTTTAACATCAAGTATTAAAAATAGTAGTAAAACACAGTATCAAAACTTATTTAAAACTATTATAAAAATATTGAACTTTTTAGTATCAAATGTATAAAATCAATTGACTATCCTTGAATTTCTTGTAAATTCATATAATTGTTAGTGTTTGGCGCGTTATTTAATAACGAGTATTGATTGGTGTCTATTACGAGTCTGAACAATACTTGTTACTTTTTTCTAATACTAATAAATCTTAATAGATTAATTTCTTTCACAGATATTTGGAACAGAAGATAAACTGACAGAGGCTCTAAGTTTTTTACCGCAAACATTACAATCATGTGATGAAGTTTACAATCGGGTTGAAAAACTGTACACAGATTTCGATTTTCATGGCCTCCCATAAATAAGACAGACGGACTAAATTCTATTTGAAAAAAATATTGATGACGCCTTCATCAGCTTGGTGTATTATTATGATAGGCAAATAAATAGACCATTTTGTGATATTACTTGAAATAACAAATATCAACTGCTAGTGAAAAATATTCCTTCATTTTTATGGGCAGCTTTAATTTCTTGTGTTATCTTTACTATAATTCCATATTGATAATATTTTGCTTTTGCATTCGTTTTCGCTTATGTTAAAATCATCTACTGATATCAATATTATTTAAAGATATCAAATATATAATCAGTTATATCACAGTTAATCTACTTTTGACGTAACGTAAATTATATATAATAATAATTATGTATTATAATAATCATTATGTTAAGAATGTTTTTATACATAATTTGCAATCTGTAAGGATTTACTAGTCAATAAAATAATATTAACTGCTGTAATTAATATATAATATTTAACATATGAAATTGTACAAACATTATTCCGATTTTGATAAGATTTTTTCCTATTTGTATAATTCTTAGGTACATAAGTGATCTCAGGCATGTGGCTAAAAACTTATAAACCAAAAGAGCTTGAGCTATTTAAAAATATTTCATATATGTATGTACACATTCATAAATTATTATAATTATTAGTTTTATTGGTATAGTTTGGTTTGAGGCTTTTGTAATTTGAAGCAGTTGGTTGAAATGTACTTGTGATATTGACTATTACAATATAAAACCCATAGAATTGAGCTCAAGTGTAACTGTTGCTCAGTACTTTATACACTTAGTAAAACTAGAGTTTTTAAGCATTTAAATGTTTATACTGATTTTGATTATCACTTGAATCCAAATAATTAATAGTCACTCCAAACTGATTTCTTGATAAATATTCTAAAATGACTTTCATAGATTCAGAATTATATATTTTTCAATTAATAAGAGGCCTATGTTATAAGTGTTATTAATAACTAAGATAATAAGTTTTATAAAATTTCATACCACATTATTAAATTAAAATGTTCTGTTCTAGTATTTAAGAGTAAACATTCCCATAACATTCAATGATAGGGAAGAAAACAATATTTTATAATTGCAATAAATGTTTTGCTATACACAAAAAGATGTTTTAGTTTTTCCCTTTGGTTTTTCTAGCATTAGATAAAGAATGCACTTAGAATTAAGTCCCCCTTTTGTACCTTTATTTGGCTCAGTAAAGAATAAATAATAATAATATATAGAAGCACGAAAAATTATTGGAAGAACTGTAGGTTCTCTCCGTTGTGGTTCCACTAAGATGCTTTTTTCAAGGAGATGAATTTTCATCTGAGATGAATTTTCATCTGAGGTGAATTTTCATCTGAGATGAATTTTCACTTTTGTGAATATCCAATAAATAATGAATGAGCAACATTAGGTTTCAGACTTTGGTGACTTAAAAATGGCCACTTTAGTACATGTTGCCTCAACTATAAAAATTAAGTAAACTTTTTTGAAATAATTTGTATGGGAGATTTATAATTATTTAAATACATAATAAGAAATGTAAAAGTACAGTTGATATTTCTTGTACATTAAAATGAAGAAATAAGCAATAAAATATAAATTACTTTTTTAATTTTTTGTTTGGGTTTAAAAACATTAATTTTCTCACCAAAACACAAAATCTGATACTGAAGGCGTGTCATATTGGGCGAGGCAGCCGAAGAAAATATTTAAATAAAACGTCAAATTGTACATGGAATAATTTAATGCGATATTAAAACAAAGTAACAGGATAGAGATATCCCGAAAATAAAAAGGGATATTAGTACAACAGCTCATATTATGATGTTTTTTATTTACATAATAAATTAAAAATAAATAATTGTAATAATAAAAATAGTTGTATAATTAAAACATAAACAAGATGAATTTCGAATACCTATTATTTACATATATTCGGCGGATTCGCTGGCAGTTTAAAACAGCAGTGACATACTTACAGATTTTCTATTCAATTACAAATATTTTTTTTGTTAGGAACCGAAACTTAGTTGTTTCCTTTACATTTCTAAAAACATTGTATATTTTCTAACTTCCAAAACCATATTTATGAATGAGCAGATTCTTATAATTATTTTAGTTATTTATCTAAAAAGACCTAGGTATGTAAGTGATAAAAGTTTATATACATATAAAAAATACAGTCTATTACTGTATTCTGACGAAAAGATAAAATTAAGTTTTTTAAATACATATAAGCAAAATCTAGCCATCTCTTTCTTTTTACATTTTGAGAAGTAATATAAGAAATAATTAAATCATTATTCAAACCTTATATGTATAATTCACACAAGAAACTATATCACATGTTCTAATACAATGTATGAGTAGCCAAGGTCTATATAATATTAAAAACAACACTATATTGTACTATCAGTTATTGCATACTTGTTGTACATTTGTGTTTATTAGTGCAATTGCCGAGAAACAATTGATTTCTTTCTAAAGTTATTAGTACTTGTCGACTATGACCTATATTTATATTCTAGACAGATAGATTATATTTTAGATATTAATTTCTATAAGGTAACAAATCTGACATTCAGATTACTTATACACTTTTGATTTGAGTATTGTGCGTATTGTTATCATTTAACAAAATTTTAATCATGACAAAAAAGTGTTTTCATTTACAGACAAAGTATATTTGTATCCAATTTTTGTGTATTTAAAAGTAATTGCGATAGCAGATACTACCGTGTGTTCTCACAGTCAGCACACAGTAACACACATGCATAGTGAAGTACATTGAAGCCACTAATGTAGTTGGTGTCAGGCTTGCGGTGGTTCATCAAGCGGGCTAGCGCGCGGTAGATCGTGAGTGTCGTGCGCGTCGTCCGCGTCGTGTGTGTCGTGCGTGTCGTGCGCTTCCCGTGCGTCGGTCTGTTCCCGCGCCGCGTCGTGTCCGTCCCGTGCGTCGTCGCGGCTAGAGCTGGACCCGCTGCGGCTGGACGACGGCGTGCTCGACGACTCGCACTGCTCGGACGTGCCGGAGTCTCTAATTTAATATTATGTAATATTAATATAATGTAATCCTTTTATAATAACATTTCAGACTAAAACATTAAAATATACTATACTGACGTACATATTTTCCTATTTAATAAAAAAAATATTAGTATAATACTTTGGTTTCTATTTGCAGTTTAAACGATGTCATCGTTATATTTGTAACATCAGTAATACTGACATAAATCTTTTAAGCATGTAGTTATAATCTTCTCTGTTCAATGATAAGATTTAGAAAAATATGTAACCAAGTCTGGTTGGTTTGATAAGATGCCTGGATATCAGATTTGCATTCTAATAATTCTGTAACTGAGATGTCAAGAGAAATAAGTCCAATAATTTGAATAAATGCTGATAATATATTTTTTATTAAATTATACTTAAGCTGTACTTATTAAAGCCAAACCAAAATACAGTTCAATGTAAAATGAAGCTACTTACTTGTGAAAACCATTTGTTTGACATGTGTTGTATCCTCCACAGTGCTGGCATTTCAGACCAACCACATGAAATTTGACCGTTGACAGCTGTAACAATATCAGATCATGTATTATATTAAAATCTTTCACCATATTAACATCTTCCTGAAAATCTACATTATATTTATCCCGATGATGTTTTAGTGTAAAATTGTACTAAAATATTTTGCTGTACTTAGACATAAAGGTATTGATAGTGTATAAAATGTGTTACCTTATGACAATCTTTGCACAGAATGGTCGTCTTGTAGTTCGCATATTCCGGCGGCATCGGCGTCGCTGACACCTCTGAGTCCAAATAGTTCCACAGCTGTAAATAATTAACATGTACAGGTGCTATATTTGTTTATTAAATTATTTAAATACACTTTATAATAGGAAATAAGTTCCTACTTATAAACAGATTTAAAGGCATATTTGTCTAAAAAATATTAACTGTTTGAAGGTTGAAAAATCTTAACTGTTTGAAGGTTAAAATATGTTCAAGGCGAAACCGTAAACTAATTTTCATGATGCAGAAAATATCCTCAGATGTTATTTGCATTTCATGTTTGAAACAAAGGTTAATTGATTTAATTCAATTAGAATTTTAATTTTATTAGTTAAATTAAGAGGAAATCTTCTAACTTACATTGGTCATATCAATCATGCTGGTCTGACAGGTGGGGCAGGCATAGTGTCCTGATCTTAGCATCTGTTCAAAGCAGGGTCGGTGCAGCAAGTGACCACAGTCCGGGATGTGGCATGGAATCCGGGATGTGTGGATATCTTCCAGACACACAGGACAGTTGGCACGGGAAACATTCTCTACACACTATAAATTAAATCATCAGTTAATTATATTATGAATAAATAAATAAATTTTATTTTAAATCTTGCAGTAGTATTCCAAACATACCCTATGACCAACTTGCTTCAATTGCACGGGCAAACACATATTACAGCGCTCACAGTGAAAGAACCTGTCCCGACCTCCCACTCTGCAGATACCACAGCCATCACAGTGGTACTGCTTCTTGTCCTCATCATCAAACAGGTTACAGATAAGACAGGTATACTGAAATTTCAAACATTGATGTTATGAAATTAATACGATTTAAGACCAAGGGATACACTATGTATTTAACTCTTACTCGAGCTTTTAAAAGCTTTACTTTCAGTGTTTGTAAAAAGTTCAAGAATATAATATAAATCTCATAAACAATATGTGTATTGAATAATAAACTTTCATAATATACTACATTAAGATTGTCAACATTGTATTTTGATTGTAGATTGATTCTTTGAACAGTATTAGCTACTAAGTTATTATCTAGTTTAAAGGTTGTGTTTACTTAAAAAAACTTCTATTTGTTACACTCAAGGTATACTATTGTATTAGATAACACTACCTTGCCAAAAGTCACTCCACATTTGATACAATTTGATTGCACTTTCTGCCTCGTGTCACATTCAGTGCAAATGAGCTCTGTTACAGACTTCCTGTTGAAATAGTGCTCCTCTTTCTCATCATGGCAGTAGCGACACATGTATAACTTGTTGCAGCATGGTGTCTGAGAAAATGGTAAGGAACAAAGAAATATCAGTCATATAATGTAATAATAACAAGAAGGAAATATGAATGAATTAATAATTTTTTCTTTCAATATTAATGATTGTAGTAAAGCAATATAATAGTTGCAACAAAGATGCAGGTTCGTTGGCATTTGTTTTCTCAAATTTGCTTATCACAGCGAATCTCGAGGTTTTTGCGTCGATGGATTTATATATAGACACCGAGAGTTTTGAACCCGGTAGCAAATTGTATGCAAAACAAAATATGAATTTTTGTCCTAAAATAGATTCGTTACTCTGATAAATAGTCTACTTACCACGAACTTAGCTCTTCGTTTGTAATGTGCACAGCCCACACGTTTATCACTTATTTGTTCAGTCACTACAGAAGATGCACCATTTTCGTTTTCAGGATTTTCTTTGGACATATTTGCTAATTTACATTAAGAGCACCTTTCGAATTGAGTGTACGTAGTTTACAGGCTCAAAGCTAATAAAACTATGGATGGACGTTTTCAATTAATATATATTAAGTATTGGACGATAACTATTTGTTAAACGTGACAATTTACAATACATTACTTGACGTTTTGAGCTTTGGAGTTTGGCAAATGTACATGTAAACGTTAGGTTTCGATTTTCCTGTTTTAAGTCGACGAATTATAGAAATATTTTTGACACGACAACAAAAAAATCAATTAACATATTATCTAATTAAATATTTTATTGTAAAGAAAGTAACAAATTTGTCGTCAAAATTATATACACAATTAAAAAGGATATGAAACCATTTTGAGAAATTAAAAAGTTAAAGACCTAGGAATATATTTCACAAACTCTTGGCAACACTACCCATTAGACACAATATTATTTGGCACAAAAATTCAAATTGCAATAGTTAGGTTTCTTTATAAATTTTTGTAACCATATCATGTAATAAGATGAAATTAATAACTTTATTGTTATTACTTCTTTACATGTGCAATCACCTACAATGTTTATTGCCCCCAAAATTTCAATGGAAATTTCTAGACTTCGCTTGGGAACCTAATAGACGGGAGGAAGCCATGGCTTCTGGGGATTATATTCCTGAAAATAATATGCCGGCAGGGATAGCTAGATGGAAAAATATTTTTTTCATAACTATACCCAGATGGAAAAAGGGTAGGTGTTTTTAATACTTCATATCCAAAGATATTGAATTGTACTACTTAAGCCATTATAATACAGGAATACCATCTTCGCTAAACTATATATATGTCAACGGGTCTCAATCGCAGCCACTACACCCTTACCCAAATTGGGAGGCAGGATTTTTTTCGGACAGGTCTTATAACATCACTGCCAGGAACACAGTCGTATCAACCTTTCGCGTACACGTCGACAAATGCGATCGGCTGTGGGTAGTGGACAATGGCGTCGCTGATATGTCGAGTAATAAAAATAATATTTACCATATATATTGATATTATTTTATAGTCTATATTAATATGTGATGCACTCTATCTATTCTTTGCAGACGAGTTGCGACAAGTAACGCAGCCGGCCATATTAATTTTCGATTTAAACAGGCACACTTTAATAAATCGGTATATTATTAAAGATGAGGTGCTGAGGGATTCGACTGTGTTAACTAGTATTGTAAGTACTCACAGTATTAGTAATTAAAAAAAAAGTAAAGGTATTAATTATATTAGCTCAGCATTGTTTCAGTTTTACGTTTCTAGATTCTTTTGAACTTAAAAATAACACTACGTAGTACGTACCTACTCTCGTTTATTTAAGGTGGTAGACATTGTGGGCAAGGGTTGTGAGGATTCGTACGCGTACATCCCGGACATGGGCTCCAACGCGCTGCTCGTGTACAGCACGAGGAAACGAGACATATGGAGGATTGAGAACCACTTCTTCCACTTCGACCCTCAGGCGGGCGGGTACAACGTGGGGGGAGTGGAGTTTTATTGGAATGATGGAATATCATCTGCCGTTTTGGTGCCATCGAAGAAGAGTTCTGGGTAGCTTTTTTTTAATCCCCGACTAAAAAGAGGGGTGATAGTTCGTTATTTTATATTTCATAATCATTTTAAATTATTTTAACGTTCCTATAATAACTGTATATGCCAGTAGTATATATAACAAGTATTTTTACAGATATCGCGACCTGTACTTTCATCCGACGTCCAGTACTAAACAGTTCCGGATGTCAACTAAACTGCTGAGGGACAAACGCGTGCCTCCGGAATATATATTCTGTGGAGCAGAAGTATGTATTTTGTACAATTATACCTCTATGTATATTGATTATTTCAAATTGCTTTCAATCAATAACCTTAAGATAAATAAGTTATTTTCGACAAATAAAGTTTTTTTAAATCTGTTTAAAAAGCCTTTAGCAGTTAGTTAATTACACGTAATTCCTATGTCATATACCTTATACATACATACCTTTGTATCTTTATTTGTGCTTGTTAGTACTTGTTTAGCTTTGTTACTGCTATGGCTATGAAAGTATTTTATAGATAGGATCTGTATGTCCTTACATTTTGAATGCAGATACTTGGAGACAGAGGACCAAAATCTCAAGCAACAGCAACGGCCTTTGATGTTAACAACAATGTACTATTCTATACACAGGTATTAAACAGCTCTTATAAATTAAAACAAATATAGAATGAAAAATAAACCGATACGGGCTGGGATTCGAACCCGCGACCTCTTGAAAACAGTCCCGTCGCTCTACCTATAGGTTATTGTCTCGGTCATTTATTATTATATGTATGTATATGATCTTCTTTATTATAATTATTTACTTATTGACGTTTTCGCATGTTGGGAAAAAGTTGTATGTACATAATCTGAATGGTTGTGTCCATTTTACAAATAATAATATCACAGGACAAATTACACACATTATTCTAACCCGTAAGTACCTAAGCAAATTATTTGCTAGTGTTAAGGGTGTTAGACAAATATATAGAAATACACATTATAAATACTGAGAATATATTTATTAAAAGACCAAACCCAGAAATACAGACATCTATGCTCAAAACATACATGGCGGTCCCTGTCGGGAATCGAACCCCAGCCCCATTGCGTCGCAGACAGACAGACGGCCAGACAACGGAGTCTGAGTAATAGGGTCCCGTTTTACCCTTTGGGTACGGAACCCTAAAAAACCTCAATTAAATCTATTTATTTGTTTGGCTGCTACGATGCCACAGATGGACATACAAGCACATATTAATAACACCCCTAGTTGCGTTGGGGAGTGAAAAAAATATTTGAGAGTAGTGTTACAAGTTGGATGATATATAACGCTATCAACCTGTCATAATTCAACTAGATTATAAAAGGATTACATTAGGTTATTAATATTAATCAGTTTCCTAGAAAAAGGGGGATACAATACTTAATTGAGAAATAATTAATAAAACCAATTTAAATCTCCGATTACGTGCTAGAAGATTTTTTGATGTTCATATTTTTTTATAAATATAATTGGCGGCGCCAGTTTACACAAATTTATATATCTTTGACATGCTCTCAGGGTAGCATTAAAAACGTAAATATGTGACTCACAAAGGAAATTAGAAAAATAGAGACACCATGCGTGCACCAACCTGAGAATCCAAGGCAGTTCCAGCAAGATACTCCAAGAAGGTTGAAGGCGCGTAACGGAAACTCTTTTAAACACACAGGTCAATTACACTGATGTCCAATAACAATCGTGAATCGCGATCAAATTTCGATACCACTTCGAGCTTAATAGCGGGAGACTATTACAATGTCACTTCACGATCCCAAAGTGCAGTACTCAAGGATCGGGCGGGATGCTGGAGGTGAAGACGGAGATGTAGGGCTGCGCCTTCGCTGATTGACTGGGTGCGTGGCAACACGGAAGGCGCTGGTGCACGGAGTCAAGGAAGAGTGAAAGAACTAGATGGCGGAGTCACAGATACACTCATTCACTATTAATTAAGGAAAGCCACAAGGTGGTACCAATAAGATGAATGTGTGATAAAGTTCTAGCAGATTTTTGATGTTGATATTTTTCATAAATATAATAGTAGGCAAACCTTATACTGATCTTTTATTCATTTTTTTGGTTAGCTTAGTTATTTCGTCTATTTTTTTATTTCTGACTAGTTTTACACGTCCACTGATATTTTAAATGAACGGCAGCAAGTTCGATTATTAAACAGTCACTAAATACTAATAATAAACTTATATTATCCTTTTTAGCACAATTGTAAGCGTAATATAAATTTTACTTCACAGTTAAGTAAGAACGGCGTGAGTTGTTGGAACACGGCGAGGCCTCTGACTCCTGAGAACATTCCTCTCATCATCAGCGACTGCACCGTGCTGGAGTTCCCCAATGATATTAAGGTTTATTTATTGCTGTGTTTAATTCTTCACTTAATAACTTCACACACATAGAACATATATAATGCTTAATTCACCGAGACGGACAGCGATATCGTAGCTCAGTTGGCAGAGCGACGGGACGGTTTCCCAGTAGTCGCGGATTCGAATCCCTGCCCGTATCGGTTTATCTTTCATTCTATATTTATATAAACTTAATAACTTACCAAAGTTAACCTGGTTCATTAATCTAAAGAATATTATATATTAAGTTATTTTAACCATTCATTGTTTTAATTAGGTGGATAAGGAAGGCAATCTCTGGATACTTAGCAATAGACAATCCCGGTTCCTCTACGAGTCTATGAATTTCAATGATATAAACTTCCGAGTGCTGACGGCGCCAGTGACCGCGGTCATACGAGACACGCCCTGCGAGAAACTAACCACTATAGAGAAAGCGTTGAGCTTCATAAAGAAAGATAAGACAAGAACATAAGCAATCAAACAAATAATAATAATTTATATTTTATTTAAATATACAACATTAGCTCTAGCTATTATATCTATGTGATTGGATATCGTGTCACACGTCTTTTTTTGTTCGCATGTCAGTCTTTTTGCACGTATCTCGCGAACCATCACGTTAAATTTAATTGAGAACAGTGATCTACTTAGAGGCAGTGTATGATTGCCCACCGAAGTTAACGATTTAAAAATAAACATTTATACAATAAATTATTGATTTTTATCTTCAAAATTAATTTTATATATTGATATAGATTTTTTAATTTCTGCTGCTAGTTTCTCTAAAGGCATATGTACAATTTCTACGCGTATAAACATCTTAATTACAAACTAAAGACAAGCTATGACAGAGTAAGGCTTAGTTCATACTAGCAGAGTTCACATGTAAGGAATATTACACACTATAGGTAAAATGTTTACCGATAGCAAAAAAATATTCGTTTGTGATATTTTTTAATAAGCACCACAATCAATTTAAATTCGTTAAAAAATAACTTATTTTTAAGAATTCATTGACGGAAACAGACCTGGCCTTAAATAAATACTATTAAATAATAGGATTAGGTTCAACTTGAGGATTTTTGAAAAGTAATTTGAATGTGTAAATTCAATTATAAATATAATAATAATTTGCGAACTTATAAAACTTTCCTTAAAGCACAGTCGGTTTCCGTTTTGTCAAAATTTCTAAGCGAAGAGGAATCTATATTTACAATTATTGCTCGTTATGTATAGGCCATATTGATTTATTCGATTTGAAGAATAGATTATTGTTTAGACGACACGACACCGAGACGATAACTTCTAAATTAATTAACTATGATTGTAATCGTGTCGTCTCCGGTGTTGTGTCGTCAAGTATAAACAATATTTTTAATTTTTAATCTAAAAGCTATCACTCTCTTCTGCAATTATCATAAGAACTCTTTAACAATAGCGATATTTTAAAAGTAATAATTATATTTTTAATAAATATTACACTTCATATCTACACCAGAGGTTGCGATACAAATAAATATTAATAAAACATTTCTGTAAAGTATTGTCGAAAATGTGAAATAATTTTAAACATATCTATAAAAAATGTTAATAATCCATCTATTTAAACTGTGGTTCCAATAATCAAAAAATAATTGGTCCGTGACATCTAACTCCGTCTCCGACTGTGAGACACGCGTCTCTTCAGACTCGCATATAAACGAAATATTACTAACATAATAATAATAATAATTATCAATATCTCACAGTCATATATGGAAAATGCATAATTCACGTCGTACTAACTAATAGTGCGTTTACCCGCTGCAATGTGTACCTTATGTGGTAGTTATAAAGTCCATTATCTAGTGTCGGTATCTGATTTCTTGCTGGGTGACTTGGGTGTCTCCAGTCGTTTGCTGAGTGGTGTGATGTACTCCCAGCCCTCCTCGCCCTTGGACCTGAACAACTGGAAGAACAAGGCACCGGTTTAGTTATTTAATTCAAATATGAACGATACAAATACATTTTTCAACATATGTAAGAAAACTTTTATTCTAACTCGAATAAGTTAGAATAAGCTTTTCAGACGTGTCGAGATACAGACTTTAGTTCATATTTATATAAATATAGAATGAAAACAAGAAAATAAACCGATAAGGACAAGGATTACAACCCGCGACTACTGGGAAACCGTCCCATCAACTCTCTAACAACTGAGTTACCGTATCAACATCGCTATACATGTTTATAGATACGATCAAACGACTTTAGTAAATGAAATGATTTTTTTTTATTATATATATAGTATCATCAGCAAAAAGTACAATGTCACATAGGCCTTTCACGAAAAGGGGTAAGTCAGTGATATGAAGTCAAAATAAAAAGGGGCCTAGAATAGATCCTTGTGAAACACCCATTTTTAGGTGAGAACAAGCCGATTGAAAATTATATACATCAACCGTCTCGACTCTTTGATTGAGGTAAGAGGCAATGAGATCAAGCGTAGCACTACTCACACCATAGTGATAAAGTTTGCATAGTAATGTTTGATGGTCCACGCAATCAAAGGCTTTAGATAAATCACAAAACGCAACAATTGCATTCTGTCACTTCTTTTATAATAAATAAAAATTAACTTGTTCTGAGGAGAAAGTAGTCCATCTGCTAGCTGTGAGTGCTGTTTTATGTTTTTAGATGTTGGCCCAGTTTAAAAAAGGAATTATTAACAATCACTAAAAGCAGACGCAGCTTGCTTGACGTAACTTAGTGACTTTCTTACTCAGTTCCTACTTTCAAAATGGCTTTTTAACACAATCCATTATATCATGCATTCAATCTAATCTAGATCATCCATGGTAAGAAGAGCCTGGTGTTACATTATCTAACTCAACTTAGCTGCTTAAGCTTAACGACACCTCAATATGAATGTCTACTCCGGCCCGTAGTCCCTGTTAGTACCTGCGTGTTCCATTGCTCTTGTGCGTCGCTCCTCCTCTTGGCTGCGTCGCGCTGTGCCTGCTCGAGGCGCCTCTTGGCGGCGGTGGCTTGGTCTGTGTCGGCTGCTCTGAGCGCGGCGGTGACGTGTCTCCAGACGCGCCGGGACTCCCCCGCCGCCTGCCGAGACACCGGCGCCACGCGCTTGCGCTTCGGCTTCATGTTGCACACGTCGAACAACACCTCACTCCGCTGAGGAGTACGAGCCATTAATTACAAAAGTGACGAGATCATGAACAGACCGTACTGTTGATTTATACAGGGCTATTTGTAATTAATTGGCCACCTCTTGCAGGAAGCTTCAATCAATTCCAACAACTTTTTAAAATTAATAGTTTTTAAAATTTAAGTTTTCTCATACAAAATTGATTTGTTGTCTCTGAACTGGTATTGACTCCCAGCGTAGATACGGCGTCCGGTGTACTTGTGTGCACCTTTTAAGTACTTTTTACAAATACAAAGTAATAAGTAAAAGAGTAAACAAAAAATTTTTGTTTCGATTTTTTTATGTTGGTTATCAATAATTCTAAAAAGTCGTAGAAAAAAATGTTGTTGAGATTGATTTAGAGAGGCTGCCTGCTAGAGGTGGCCAAACAACCCTGTAGATACCAAAATCAACAATTAATTAACGTGTGTGCGCAAGATGACTATTATAACGTGTTCAGATATATCGTGTACGTCCCAATATCATCGGTACAGAATGTTGTTATAATTCTAATCTGGACGAGCTATACCGTTTCTCTTTGATATTATTAACTAATTAAAACAATGGATTTTCTAAATCACACATATTTTTAGTATAATATATAAGGGAACTTACTCCAGTCTCCGTCCATCTCCCCTCCATCCTGGTGTTCCACTCCCCCTGCGCGGTGTAGAACGGCTTCTTCTCTGTTCCAGCGAACACTTCGCACGTTACTCTGTGCTTTTTGCCGCCATAGAACGGCTTGGTGAGGAACTCAATGTTGGCTTTCTGACCCGTCTGTATGCACTCTATAACTACTGACCCTCCTAGTTCTATCCAGGGGACTGTTAGTATTGACCTAGAAAATAAAACAAAATGTAATTATTAAATCAATAATGTATATCTAAAAAAAAAATAAAGCTTGTGGATCATAGAAAGCTGTAGATTACGTAGCTGTAAATTTTGAAATATTGGTTATTATGTTCGAGCATCATGTAAAATCTGACTGGTGGAGATAGGTAGGAGATAGACAATTGATATGACAAATTGGTACAAAACACTGCTCACCTGCCATATCCATTAGGAAATGTGAGTGTATACTCCTCTCCGAGGTCTAGTAGCGTCACAAGTCCTCGACCGATATTGTGTACTCCGATGGAGAGGCCGAGGAACTTGCTCTTAGTCCAGACCCAGGCGTCGAACTGTATCCGTTTGTTGACGTGCTCCGAGTAGAAGGCGGAGATGGGCGGATGATGGGAGACCTGTTCCGCCACGAATGAGAGCTGGTCGGGAGAGCACCATGGAACTGGACCGTCGCCTACTTCTTGCTAAGTATGAAAATATTATGGTTAGAATGCTACCAGTAAAAGGGAAATATAATACTAGTAATACGGAAACTACATTTTGTAAACCAATAATAAATATTTTCTAAAATCAAAAAGCTTTGAAGTGTGACTTATTCTATCCATAAAATATTTAAAGCTCCCTATATATTGGAAAACAAAAAACCTTATATGAAGGAAGAAAGGTTTGGTTAGGAAAAATCCTATTCAAATTATTTAAGTTTACCAAATTCTATTTTTAATTTCCGACCCTAAAAAAGAGGTGTTATAAGTTTGACCTGTGTATCGAGTGTCGGGTTGGTGCAACGTAGCGGCCAAACGCGTTGACGGATATGGATGGGGTTTTTTTTAATCGAAAGCTTAGTTTGTCGAGATGCTTAGCTATGTTTGGTCGAAATAGAAGCAGTCGTTTCCAAAACATGGAGCTTTTATTGGTTCTAGTGAAAGGTTTTTACACAATATTGATAGTAATAACCTAAACAAAACCTGAAATTATTGTGTTCGTAGGTTCATTTAGTATAACATAGAAATAAATATATATTTTTTTAAAAGCATAAAAAAAAAATTAAATAGCCCCCGATACAAAATGCCTTAAAAGGATAAACTTAATATCCCCGGACGCAAGGCCTTCAATAAGTACATAATAATATTATTAAAGGATAAACTTAATATCCCCGGACGCAAGGCCTTCAATAAGTACATAATAATATTATTTTTATCCTTTTTAGACATCTTTTTGTATCGGGGATTTTTTGACGTGACAACGTCTTAAATTAGGTTAAGCTGGGAGTCACTTATGAAAAAGTGTAACGCCCGGTAACGTTACGATGAGTCACCGAACGAGAGAGAGGCCCGCCGAATGCCTTGCGTCAGATAGTAAAAAGTGGCAGATATAAGAAAACTTGATTTAAAATGTGTTGAGCAAGAATTTTAACATCTAATTTAAGTAAATGTTTTAATTTTCAACTTCATTATTTACTATTACAAATTTTAATTAATTTCAAATTTATTTAGCAAAAATTTGAACCTTCGATCTGAATAAGTGTTTTGATTTTCAAATTAATTCTTTAAAATTAAAAATATTAAAATATATGAAATCAGAAGTGACGTCAAATAACATTATCTGTACTTATTATTATTTAATATGTAGGCCAGTACATGTGACCATACTTGGTAGACACAATTGGAAATAGTATTTTTTTATAACTGAAAAAAATAAATATATAAAATACTGGTAGCAAACAATAACTTCAATGATCGATATCTCCGCAACTAATTGATGTATCGAAAAAGTCTGTAAAAAAATTTTGTAAAAAATAATAACATCAATAATATAATATAAAATAAATAATATATAAAATGATTTTACGTGACAACGTCTTCATCGTCCTATCCTCAACAAAATCACTCAAATTATTAAAATATTGTGCAATTTAATAATATTAATATCAATAAATATTCTACCGAGAAAAAGACGTGGTCACGTAAATCTTCGCCCGTAAAACCGACTTTACAGGCAACCATATTTTTTTTTAATAATTTACTTTTCGAAAGCTTTTAATCAAGTTAATCATAAATGATTATTACAGAAAATGTTGTTTTCATATATAATGTTTTTAATAATATTACGTTTTGTAAGCGGCACCCAGTGGGTGACCCACTATTTTTCGATATCTTTGGCTGTATTTGGTGTTTCACAAAGGATCATATTTGGGTCCTTTGTCCTTTTTATTATATATTATGATTAAATTCACATTTTACAATAAACAGTTTTACATTTACATAAAGATATATTACAGAAGTGGTTTTTCATTTTAAAAAGACTGAAAAACAAAAATAAGACAAAACATTACATATTTTTAAAAAGGATCTTTTACGTTTTTAGCAATTAAGCTTACTTATTTTTTTAATAATATAGAATGTAAATTAATCAATAGCATCAGGATTCAAACTCGCGACCTCTGGGAAAACGTGCCGTCGCTCTACCAATGGAGCCACCGATTTTATATACATTTATATTTCGAAAGGTTTGTTTAATTAACAAACAGGATAAGCAAATTAATATTGATAGAACCAACATTTCAATAGTTTATTTGTTACTATGTCGATAAAATATAATAATAATTAACTAATGTTTCTATTTTGATAATGTCGTTTCAAGTACACATTTTAAATCTCCAATTAATAATTAAAGATAAAGTAAATGTAGTTAACGTTATGTAAACCGTTTATAATACAATATATGTGACTTAGTACAATTACTACTGTCATTGTAAGACTTCTGAGTGTTCAGAAATTGAGTTTTAAAATGGCAACATCATCTTAACTTTCTAGAGAATCGTTTGAAAATAATATACACATATATAGCTATGTTAAGCTTATTTAAATATTAAATAAATATTGAATTGTCGTATCACGGTATGATAGCTCATTTGCTAAAGCGAAGGGACGGTTTCCCAGAGTTCGCAAGTTCGATTTCTAGCTTGTATCGGTTTATTTTTCATTCTATATTTAATTAATATTCTAGAGTATTGCAACATAAAAAATAAATGTCTTTAAAATATCTATAAAATTAAATTTGTTACATAAAATAAATAAAAATGTATTCTGCAAAATTGTTCGAGAACAAAATAAAATAAAATAAAATAAGAAGTGTAAAAAATGTATGAATCCAAGCATACCTTGCCATTAGTCCCCTCCGTCTCCCCGTCGATGTCCCAGTAGCAGCGGAACACCTCCCCCAGTATGGGGTTGTAGGGCTTCTTGGCGACCTGCGACTTGCGGCCGGCGTGGTACGAGCTGAGGTACCACCGCACCACCTGCACCAGCCGCTCCCTTGGAGACGGCTGCTCCGCTATCCTGGGCGAGAGGATACATACATACATACATACAGACGTCAGATAAGAACGATTATTTGGATCGCATATTTACAGTCTGATTGGCATTTCCTATCTAAAGAGATATTATACGATTATGTACTAAGTGCAGGGATTTAAAGGAATATTGTGTTTCAAGTTACTTATTTAAAATATGATAGCATTTATTCTCTATCATTAATTCAGTAACGTACTTCACAAACTGGTCCGGATGAGCGAAGGAGTCTGCGTACATCTCCAGAAGAGATCGCCTCTCCAGGATGAACGTGGGCAGTACTACCTACGATGACACACGATTATATATTGTAGATAATTTCAGTTACTGCAGGTAATGTAGTACTTTGAAACAAAGTTAGTAATTAAAATTATTGTTGGTCTCTCAAATTTCGATTAAAGTGGATCAGAAACTTTAGCCAAATTCAGAATACAACATGGAATGTTTTACAAAATATTATTTTTTATGATATTATTAATAAACATATAATATACCTTAGTGAGGTCCATCCCTATCTTGACTTGTGACAGCAGGTGTGTGACCACGGAGCCGTGGTTCTCCATGGATCCCAGGTCACTGTCGGAGTCGTCCTCGTATAGTGCTGCAATAAAATACTACAAGTTATTATAAACATCTTTAATATTTAGGTAAAACCGCCTCGCTGGTCGAGTGGTTAGCGCAGAGACCACGACGCAATGGGGCTCGGGTTCGACTCCCGACAGAGACAGTCTGTATGTGATGAGCATAGATGTCTGTATTTTTGGGTTTGGTGATAAGTTATTCGAAGGATTTATAATGTATACAGGGTTATTTTTAATTAGTTGAGCACCTTTTGCAGGCAGCCTCTCTACATCAATCCCAACAACATTTGTTCTACGACTTTTAAAAAATCTTGATAAATAACTCAGAATAAACGAACAAAAAAAATTTTTGCTCCCTCGATTATTTATTACTCTGTATTTTGTAAGCAGTCTAAAGTATAGGTCGCGGCAGGCTAGCGAAAGTCAGAAACTGTTAAATGCGCGCGCCAGCTTTTTTCGTATAGCTTCATCTCTTTTACACCATGTTGCTATGGAAATACTAAATAATCAAAATGACAAGTATGTGGATTACAAAACACAATTTACATTAACCAAAAATAAAATTATCGGATTAGAGTTTTATAATTAAATAATGAATTGTAATTACATACTGGACAATACGATTTTATGGACTTGCTATTAAAACTAATAAATAAATTCAATATTATAACATGAAGAAGAAATTATGAAATGTAATTTATAATATTTTTAAAATACATTGATTGTCTGAAATAGAAGAAGTAAGAATGAAAAGAAATACGAGTTTTGGCTGAGAAATGGAGCATTGGGGTCCTGATCTTTACAACCGCGTCTGTTTTGCTATACCTAGAACGAACAACAACTCGAAACAGCAGAAACCATGATGACGAATAATTTTATTTGTGATCGAGGCAGTGAAAATAACAATCGTATAAACTTACTGACAACCATTTTTAAGTGTGGGTAAACCGTGACCAGGGTACCTAATGATGATGTTGACGTGGCCCTGAACTGCACCAATCATGGTGGCAGATGGCATATTGTTCATATGTCTAAATAGTGACGATCCAACATGTTAAGAAGCCTAAAGTTATTATTTTTAAAGTGCATTGTGTACATTTGTCTGTTTTTATGGTACTTATGTGTTTCTTCTATGAGAATATTATACGTCAGAAACAGTCGATTCACTTCTTACGTTTTAATTAATTAATATTAATGAAAATTATGACGTTTTTCTGTTACGCGCCATCTTAAAGAAATTCGTAAGTAACTTATTGTTTTATTGTCATGATATAAATATTAACTAACGAGATAATATGATATGTATAAAGTAAGTTAAGGAGAAGTTATTGTTTTGTAAAAATAATATTTATTTGGTTTCGTTACAGTGCCCTTATTTCATAAACCAAATAAAAATATTGAGACATTCAACTTGTGGACAACTTCTATTGGAGATTTTGTTTTTTCATTAGATTCTTAAACAGTTAGACAATATGTGTTTCGGCTATTGTAGAAAATATTTTAATAAATAAAAGTGGAAAACGATGCTATTTTTTATTACACCTTAGAAAATGATCAAGTTCTAACTTGCATAGCCGCCGCAGCGTCACCCCGCCGCCCCGCGCCCCGATGCACGTGGCCTTGGCACATATTTTGACAAGTTGCGTGGCCTCTCTTTGCTCAAGTTTAATGCACGTTTAGAGGCAGTAAATAAATTTTGTATGGGAAAAACTAAATTTTTAAAACTATTAATTTTAAAAAGTCGTAGAACAAATGTTGTTAGGATTGATGTAGAGAGGTTGCCTGCAAAAGGCGCTCAACTAATTACAAATAACCCTGTATATGTCTATGTAGGTATTTGTATCGTTGTCTCACACCGTTAACACAAGTAAATAATTTGCTTAATTAGGAGTTAGATCAATGTGAGTAATTTATTATTATTACTATAAAACTATTACTGGACAGATGAAGGTATAGATGATGTTAAAATATGTGTTTAAATGAAAAGGAAAACAAATTATATCGCAAATTTCAATTCGTGCGGGGAAGTTTACATACATAAAAATAACGAACCTAAAGGATACCAAAACAATAATATTTGGATCACACAAACAACTGTCTCGAATGGGAAGCGAACCCAAGACCTTTGGCTCAGCAGCAGGGCCAGTAACCACTGAACCAGAAGGCGTTCGAAATATCCTAAACTTATTCTTGTATCGCAGAGTTACTGCGGCAATCGTTTATTCCCGTCACATGTTTCTA
Source organism: Napeogenes inachia (assembly GCA_959347355.1). Taxonomy (NCBI): domain Eukaryota; kingdom Metazoa; phylum Arthropoda; class Insecta; order Lepidoptera; family Nymphalidae; genus Napeogenes; species Napeogenes inachia. The sequence continues at coordinate 10,725,905 of OY365804.1, read as the reverse complement.
TAGTATGCGCGTGAGTCACAATTACTACGAAAAGATCGTCCACAATAAATAACAATATTCTTTATATGTATGCGATGACACAGCGCTTAGATACTTGTTACTCGTCGTCTCGTTTTTTTACACCTTTTAAGGTTCTTATTGAACCGTTAAAATTGTTGTCACGTCTATTCTTAGTCATAGCAAGTATTACTTCAATAAAAGTCTAAACTAACTCTCTCAAATTTGTTTTCTTTAACATAAATGGTTCAACATCAGGTTACATATTCAGACTCTAACATAATCAGTACCTACTAGGATTTTTCTTAGGAATTCTGCATTAGATTAATTCAAGCAATGAAGCATTCGATATAAATCTATACAAACAAAATATTTACAACAATATATAAGAGGTAGTATTTAGTTATGATATCAATACCATTTAAAATTAGTATTATATCAGATAAATGGGTAACTCATTATTTCAATATTCTTGATATTATCTGGTTATAATATGAACTGACAATCTTTGAGAATAAAGTAATATTATTGAGCTTTTTAATAATTTTGTCTCTGTCTTTCACTGCGTGTAAGAGAGTAAGGTAATATATCTAGTTAAAGTCCTTCGTGAGAGAATACTGCCCATAGTCAGCTCTTAACAATTGACCATATAAAAAGGCTTTACAATCTTTAAAGCAGTAGTAGCAGCTTAACCGTGCAAGTAAAGTCTGACATTTCATAATTGCAATCTATGTTAATGCCTGTCTCCGCCGGGAATCGAACCCGAGCCCCATTGCGTCGTGACACGTTAGGCGTCTGCGCTAACCACTCGACCATTGAAATTTTTAACTTAAAAAATGTAGTGTATGTATAAGAAAGTTATAAATATTTAAATTACCGTCATAGTCGATTTCTCCGTCTCTCGTCCGGGGCAAGTCAACGGCAGCAGGTGGTCCAGCTTCCTGTTCCGGGATACCTTCAGCACCGCAGGTGCGACTTGCGCTGAAGGAAGAAACATTTGTTAATAATAAAAAAATATGTGTGTGTGTATTAGTGTACACATGTAAGAAGTGAAACTTCTTTATGACATAATTTTTTGAAAAATGATTCACTAATTACAACTTTACAGGAATGGCTAATTAAACTAAATAAGATAAAGTTTAAGCAAAAATAAAGATGGCGCGTAACAGAAAAACGTTACAATTTTTTGACATTTTATCCCATCTGTCGATAAAGAAGTTTCACTTCAAAAAGATGGCGCGTAGCGGAAAAATGTGACGCGTAACGAAAAAATGTTACACTAAATTTTTTTCCAACCCCGATAAAGAAGTTTCACTTCAATAAGTATTGATAATTGATTAACATATGTAAAAATATTTTCGCAACGACGATCTCGGTAAGTTAATTTCTTCACGTATTTCGTGCAAGCAGTAATTTAGTAGACACAGTCGGTATGTTAATTAAAATTAACTAGACCTTAACGTCCACGGCGCTAATTACACGAGCGCTAGATCTAGACTTGGCGAGGCTACATTTTTAATAGGAATATATTTTTATTTTATTCCCGTGTGGCCGAAATTATGATAAGTTTCTATTATTTATCTTTTGAGGTATATATATATATATATATATATATATATATACATAACTGTATATAACTGACTCTGCGTAATGAAATCTTCGAAATTTAAGAGATATTATTTAATTATATACACGGACAGAACTTAAGTGAATTATTATAATTGATGAAGAAAATATACCTATATACCTATTGATATATATAGGTATATATGGCGTTCTTGAGTCTAAATCCCAACCTAATGTTTCTATTTATGATTTAAGATATCACTTATTTTTATCTTTATACTTATTTTATTATATCGTTAAATATATTAAGGGCCGCGTTCACCAAAATGGAGTGAATCTTACTTGAGCGTAAACTACAGTTATCTCGAGAAAAAAGACCTAACCTGTTTAACTCGGCTTCGTTTTTTTTTATTTAAATCTGTTTTATTTAAGAATTTAAAATTCTTTTGATCTAAATGTCGCTCTAATAATTAACTTTGAAATATTGGTAGCACTTGACATTTGACATTAGCGGTTAGACTACTTGAACTTTTTAAATAAAATCCTACTGAAATTAACAAATACAAAGTACCCTAAGAGGTTTGGTAATTTTATTTTGGCGGTTTCAACGTTCATTTTAATGTTTTTTTAATTTCCTTTTAATTTAATGAAACATTAATTTATTTTAGAATTTGAAAGTTAAGTAAAATCCGTTATATAATTGACAAATACTTTTTCTTTTCATTGACAGAATTAGTAAAAACCTAGAATATAAAACATATCTGCATATAAAAAAAACATGTTTTTATATAAATATATTTAGGTACTTATAATAAATTAATTTATTATATACTAATAATAATGCAGTACATATATGTACAATAGCAATACTTCAAAGGAAGGTGCCCAATAAGTTTGACAATGGTAGTAGAAGCCGACACGTGTTGGCCGGCCGAGTAGGGTTGCCATCTTCTAAAATAAAAAATCCTGACTCTGCGCTGAATGCAGTCTATACGGCCAGACATTTTGTCCTATAAGCAGGACGCACGTACGTAATTTTTAAATTATCAATTATCTTATAGACGTTTTCACTTACTTTATACAAAAAGTATTTTTTTTTAAACCAGTAATTTACAAAATTTTTGAAATGTTATTTTAAATTACATAATATGTACATCATCTTAGCAATTGTTTACAGGCCGGAAATACAAATATTTAGCCGAATACAAGCTGAAAATGTCAAAATTTTTCGGCTAAATTCGGACCGACGCAATGGCAACCCTACTTCCGAGTGCCATTAAGGTCGGGACTCGAGAGGCCAATGTCAGGGCTAAGTACAGATCGATGACTGTAGGTCAAACCTTTGTCTTGAGGATGTAAGGAACACACACCCACTTGGAATTTATTACTCTTACGTATGATGTTTTTCGTTTGACCTTTTTGAATACATTATGAGAGGCTTCAGGAATATATTGATATATAAAAAAAAATACATTAATTTTTGTAATAGAATACAGTTATATTTTGTGTTATATTAGGAGATAATTGAGTTTTGGAGGGAATAGACCTACTTATAAGTAATGTACGTATGTATATGTAGTGAATGTGTGTATAAGTAATGTGTTTGTGTATGTGTAATGTAATATGAGCTATTAAAGCTCATATTGTTGTGTGTTTGTTTCTTTTTGAGTTTAGTTAAAAGTTTAATATAATGCTAGTGTTGATTGTGAATAGATTGTTATATTTCTAATCTTAATGTAAATAATTAGTCCATGGCGTCAAGGACATCGGCAGGGCCAGGGTCAGTCAGGTACGTTATTGATTATCTGACCTATAATAAATTATCACTAAACCTTGAATACTTTTAAATAATGACTAGTATAAGCGAGGTCATAATATTTAGTAATTAGCAAAGTTTAACAAAACATAATTAATCCGGATACTCCATAGAATTCTCTGTTCAATTCCTTCATAATAGTCACCTGCTATTGTCTGGGAACAGACAGACTATATTGTAGACAGATAAAAGACTGATGAGTCTAATTTAAGATTTCTACATTAAAGCTCTGAACAGAAATAAAGAAATTAAAACCTGGCTAATATTATAAAGGAGAATGTCAATTTGTTGGTTACGTATTACGTCTTAATTACCGAATATCATGAAACTTCGCAAATGACATAGTGTTTCTAAAATCCCGAAAAACACTGTTCCTGAGAGATAAAAAATAAAGTTTGGCCTACCGACATAACAAAACGGGTACTTTTAGGGGCAGACAAACTGGCAAAGCTAATAGCTAATTAATAATTATATATTCAGTAAAATCATTTCAGATGATTGGAAATTGAGATGTTTAAAATACCGTATACCTAATTCATTCAATCTATGAAATAAAAATTATAAATTAGCTTTTGAAATTTTGACCCTAGTTCGATTAATAAGGAAAAGTATATGTATACTTTTCTGTTGGGAACAAATCTCTGTTCAATAATATTATTGTACAGAGCTTAACCTCGCTATGTAACTATTAGTTAACAAAGTATATTAAACAATTATGTTCTATATCATAATACTTTTCACGGAATATACTCGAATAATAAGCAATGTTACAAAAAAATGTTATTCCGCCAATGACCCTCGACTCAATGAAGCCAATCATTGGCACCGCTACAGCCAGTCGTATTATTTTATTATCATGTTCCGTTATTTCAATCATCGGATAAAATTGAACCAACGAATAATAGGTAATAGAATATCCATCAAAATGTGATAGTTATATATCTAAAGAGATTTTTTTTATTATAATAATACAGGACAAATTACACACATTGATCTAACCCTTAAGTAAGCAAATTGTTTGTTTGTGTTAAAAATGTTAGACAACAATACAAATACATAGAAATACACATTATAAATACTTAGAATATATTTAATAAACGACTAAACCAGACATCTATGCTCATGACATACATGCCTGTCCATTTCAGGAATCGAACCCTAGCCTCATTGCGTCTTTATATGTTAGGCGTCTACGTCAACGCTGCGCTATATATTTCCTTGCCAAATATGCAATTAATGTAATTCAGCTAACATCAATCGAAAAACAGTTGTTAAAATAACATCAACAATTGTTAAAATAGGTAAGTACCGCCTAATAGAATACTGATATAATAAATATCTACACCCTCTGATAACTTTAGAATACTCCAAATGTCGTTAGATTAAAGTAAATACGATTTGAATCTCAATTTATATTTAGAAACAGCAGTCTTTGTTTTCGTGTCTTCAAAACATCTACAGATGATTGTTTAAAGACAAACAAATTACTAATACAAATAAACAATTATATATAGTTATTTTTTTCCACTTAATATACAAGAATACTTCTTACTGAATAAATTAGTAACATGATAAAAGGAATAGATAAAAATAAGGGCAGTCTATAACTTTTTTTAAAGATTAATAATAGGAGTAGGTACATAAGTTATTTTCAGTCTAAATTTATTTATAATTTGCTTTTCAATATTTCTGTACTGTAAGCGCAATAATGTACTAGAATTCAATATCGTCAAGTATCGAAAAACAATCAAAGTAAATATACCATAAAAACAAAGTTATTTAGTGCGTGATTTAAATTATATCGTAAATAGTGAGGTACGTGTTATTTCAGCTATAAACCACTGAATACTTGTCAATTCATATCAGCTAATAGAAATAAATTATTTCAATACTAATCTGTATAATTTTACGACTATATTCAATATTGTAAAATAACTTTGTCCTGACTGATATGTTAAAACTTAACTCCATCGCTTTTGATATAAACTTGAAATGTTCATTGTTCCTATTATATATAAGATTTTTTGTAATTAAATTTTCGTGAACCATGGTGATTATTAAATATATATTTACCCGGCTATGTTGACGTTAACTAAGGAAATCGGGTAAAATTCCGATTAGTTAACGTGAATATAGATAAATATACATTTAAAAATGAAGTAGATTTGATATTTCATCGTAAAATAAATGAAAGTTGTACAAAAAGCCTGTTCATTTAAAAACATACATACATGTAAAATAAAAACATGTACCTACTAATCAAAAGCTAGTAAATGTATATAAAGATAATACATGGCAATCATCATAATAATGAAAGAAAGGGACACTAATATCTCGCGTGTCACTCAGGTCGTAAAAAAGCTTGAGACATAGCTTTTCCATTTCTGGTATAAAATGTCCATTTCTTATGTTTATTTAATAGAAAGGTCTTTAATTTATCTTCAAGTCCTTTAAGTTCGTATTATATAATAGGTACTGCTTTAACCCTTCATATAACTTACACCTTCACCCTCAAGTTCAATGCCCTTGGCCCTCAAGGTTCTCAAGATAACTCTAGTAATATCTAGAAGCCATATGTTAGGTATTTAATTTCAGTCTAGTTATCTAGAAAGCTGAATACATATAATACAATAATTTGTAACTAATAATACAAACTTGAGATGTTTCAATTACAGAGAAAAACATTTACTTAAATAATTTATTAAACATTTTAATGATATAATATATATATGTATTAATGTAGAATAATAACATTAAAGAAACACTGACAGAACATTAATCTGTGACCTCTAAGACGGCTTCACAGCGGTTAAAGAGGTCTCATTGTATATTTATTTAATAAATAAAATAAGCCAAACATGTTCAAAGACAATTTCAAAATAACATAAGTATATAAAACCGAAACCCACATAAGTAGGGATCAGAGAAGCGACTTGCTAAGAGTTTGAGGTTTTATATTTATAATAAAACGAAATGTCAAATTAAAAATAATCAACCCACGAGTCTTTTATAAAGGTCGAAGATTCTTTTGAACCTCAGAGTAAAAGGTACTATTATTTATCATATAATATTTTTATAAAACATTTATAAGTAGCGATAGCTACTTTATAAAAACGCCAGGGATATCTGTCCGTCTTTATCATCCATAACTCCTGAAGGCTAAAGAGTTAAGAATCCAAATTTAACACACTTAGCCCATAGTCTAACTAAGATGTGATTTTTTTTTATTTTACCTCCAGTCGAAGTTATACGTTTAAATGTCTAAATACACATAAATGCATATAATAATTTCGGTATTCTATTGTATGTATATCTAATCTTAAATCAATTCGTGAGCTGCATTTTTTTTCAATAGCATTCACTACAATTCTCAAAACTAAGTTTATTTATAATAATGATTACAAAAGTGAGACAGTAATAATATATAAGTGAAGTTTCAAGTAAATAGAGTTAGCTAATTACAGTAATTACGAGTTGATGTTTAATTATTTACAGAGCGCTTTGATCTTATTTGAGATGTAGGTTTAAAACTGTCACCAGTACTAAATGTTAGGTTGCTACGAGCAAAATGAGGATTAATATAATTTTTAATCCTAGTGATCTTTTTTATTCGAGTTACTATAACCGCCAGATGTATGTAAGTTTGTTCTACAAAATCTATTTTAAATTTATGTAAATATAGAATGAAAAATAAACCGATACGGGCAGGAATTCGAACCCGCGACTACTGGGAAACCGCGAATCCAGTAGTCGCGGGTTCCAATCCTGGCCCGTATCAATATATTTTTCATTCTATATTCATATAAATTTAAATAAGCTTAACATGGCTATATATGTTTAAAAATATTTTTTAACAAAAATCTATTTTTTAATACATTGGTATGAGAAGGAAAAAAAATCCTTACCTCTCGCTCTCTCTCCTCAGCGACCACCGCCGAGACGTCAACGCCCTGATCATTGTTCACTGACCACTCACTACCACCACCACTGACCACCAGATACACTCTCCATACACCTTACATACCATAGACACTGTTTATATTACAACATATTAAAAATATTTAAAGTCACTATTTTTGTTATCTTCGCGAAAAATATTTTCAGCTGAAATATATATTATACTTTTATGTTTTTGAATTTGTATGTCACATTTCGTTAGGTATTTAGAATATTATTAAATAATATATATGATGTAATGAATAATATAAACCGTATAATCATTATTTAATATAATGAATAATAATAACAATAATTGTGTAAGTACTATTACTTTAGAGATGAGTATTTGTTTGCGAGTTGAACGTAACTTGGATGTGACGTCATTGCGGTAAGATTTTATAATATTATCTAATGTGGCTTTGGTAAAAGAGAATATTAAAAATTAACTTTAAAAATAAATATAATATCAACGAGTATAAACTATATATATAAATTTTATATAACAAATCTAAGACTTAGATTCAGAGTGGTTTCTGCTTTAGGTAATAAAATGTACCTACATTCAGGCGTACGTTACTTTAAGAACAACAACATACATACGGATATTAGTGTAAAACATGACATTTATATAGACCAAATCTTTTACCTACACCTTTTCCTTATATATTGTGTTGGAAAACCCCACACAAAAAGTTATTATTAACTTTTAGAGAACGTACCGAATGATTTATCCAGCAAATATTACATTTTATATTACTCGTAATAATATATATTATATAAAATAAAACAAGAACCCACTGGGATACATATTACATTAGTAATAGTGTGGAATAGATATATAGTTATTAGAAAAAATAAGGGCGTGTTCTATGACTCATTATCTAAAAATAAACTTTAGGCCAAATGATTCTCATAAATCAATATGAACTTTATATTATCTACCCTTTTCTAGAAATAGTCCAACTGCAGACCAGATAAATTTATCATATAAGTGGAAAATCAGAATGATATAAAAATAAATATCCGGCGATAGCGATACGAGGATATAAATGTGAATATCATGTTTTATATAAATAAATATGTTGTATATTATTTAATAATAATAACTGTCTTAAATGTTAACATTCGGAGTCTTTACGTTTGTAACAAATAAATAAATATTTCAATATTGATTTATCTTTGACCAAAATTAGATTGGTTTTTATGTTGACGTCCTCCTAAATAATTTTCAATTGACTACAAAATTTCAGAAACGAGTAATTGTTTATTATATAATAAGCCAACGTTTTTTATTCTACACATACATAATTCGCACTTATCAGTTATACGCTACCAAATGGTAGGTAGGAGAAGAAATTGCAAGTAACTACATATATAAATACTTTTTAAATTTATTTATTAATAAAAAAAAAATTCAGTAACACAAGCATGATATGTAAAAACAAAATTGGAACACAAGTAGAACATGGTAAAATGAATAATAAAATATATTGTCTCCTTTCTTTGTAAATAAAAGCCTCCGGTTAATGAACAAAACGTAAATCGTTAAAAAAGTGATTATCTCTCAATGTAACATAAGCCAGTGGTCCATACAGCTTCCTGAATCATTGAACAGCCCCACGAGCTAACTGAACCAGCCCTCGTGTACTAATAACACTCAATGTACAAATAACACATGAAAAGTATTAGGTTGCGTTCTGTAATTATTAAATTTGAGGCAGTTTTTTTCATGAATTTGGAAAATTAATATATGATACGAATATGAAACAATGTAACTTAAATATTTTTTGTGTGTATCGCTTTATGTATTTATATACATCAAAAAATATATATTATATACAGGGTTATTTGTAATTAGTTGAGCACCTTTTGCAGGCAGCCCCTCTACATCAATCCTAACAACATTTGTTCTACGACTTTTTAAAATTAATAGTTTTAACAATTTAGTTTTTCCCATACAAAATTTATTTATTGCCTCTAAACGTGCATTAAACTTGAGCTAAGAGAGGCCACGCAACTTGTCAAAATAAGTGCCAAGGCCACGTGCATCGGGGCGCGGGGTGGCGGGGTGACGCAGCGGCGGCTATGCACGTTAGAACTTGAACATCTTCTAAGGTGTAATAAAAAATAGCATCGTTTTCCACTTTTATTTATTAAAATATTTTCTACAATAGTCGAAACACAAATATGTGTATATTGTCTAACTGTTTAGGAATCAAATGAAAAAACAAAATCTCCAATAGAAGTTGTCCACAAGTTGAATGTCTCAATAATTTTATTTGGTTTATGAAATAAGGGCACTGTAACGAAACCAAATAAATATTATTTTTACAAAACAATAACTTCACTTTAACTTACTTTATACATATCATATTATCTCGTTTGTTAATATTTATATCATGACAATAAAACAATAAGTTACTTACGAATTTCTTGAAGATGGCGCGTAACAGAAAAACGTCATAATTTTCATTAATAATATTTAATTAAAACGTAAGAAGTGAATCGACTGTTTCTGACGTATAATATTCTCATAGAAGAAACACATAAGTACCATAAAAACAGGCAAATGTACACAATCCACTTTAAAATAATAACTTTAGGCTTCTTAACATGTTGGATCGTCACTATATCACAAATAAAATTATTCTTCATCATGGTTTCTGCTGTTTCGAGTTGTTGTTCGTTCTAGGTATAGCAAAACAGACCTTGTAAAGATCAGGACCCCAATGCTCCATTTCTCAGCCAAAACTCGTATTTCTTTCATTCTTACTTCTTCTATTTCAGACAATCAATGTATTTTAAAAATATTATAAACTACATTTCATAATTTCTTCTTCTTGTTATATCTTGAACTTATTTATTAGTTTTAATAGCAAGTCCATAAAATCGTATTGTCCAGTATGTAATTATATTTCATTATTTAATTATAAAACTCTAATCCGATAATTTTATTTTTGGTTAATGTAAATTGTGTTTTGTAATCCACATACTTGTCATTTTGATTATTTAGTATTTCCATAGCAACATGGTGTAAAAGAGATGAAGCTATACGAAAAAAGCTGGCGCGCGCATTTAACAGTTTCTGACTTTCGCTAGCCTGCCGCGACCTATACTTTAGACTGCTTACAAAATACAGAGTAATAAATAATCGAGGGAGCAAAAATTTTTTTTGTTCGTTTATTCTGAGTTATTTATCAAGATTTTGTAAAAGTCGTAGAACAAATGTTGTTGGGATAGATGTAGAGAGGCTGCCTGCAAAAGGTGCTCAACTAATTAAAAATAACCCTGTATATAAAATCGAATGTTTCAAATTGTAATTATAGTTAGTGTATGAAACAAAATCTTAACTTATTTAAGGATTTTTTTACATTATTAAATCGTTACAAATATCATATTGCAATAAAATATAAGTGAAAACAAATACAAATCTAATAAATATAAAATAGCAAAGAAATTATTGTAATAAAAGAAAAAACTTTTTTTTAACTAGAAATGGTAATGAATCATTTATTTCAAATATTATTACAAGAAAAATAAAGAATATTTATGATTGTAAAAATAATAATATAATTACAAGATTACTGAATTTAGTCGCATTACAAAATTCAGTCGTACATTCTGAAAATTACAGCGCACGAGCAAATATAACTCTTAGGGTAATTACGAAAAGTTCAAATTGTAATAACGATGCCTTCAATGCGGTAAACACGAATTACAAAATATATATTAAAAGTAATGTAATGTAAAAATCGGTCTAGTGTATATATTACTATGTATATAAGTACTATATAAGTAATATATAAGTGTGTATATAAGTACTGTATACATTTTCTACTGCATTGTAACATGTAGAGTTGAACTTTAGTTTTAAAATCAAATCCAAGAAGAATAGAAATGGTCCCATATGGACAGAAACATTCATTCAAATGAACCGTACAAATACATAGATAATGGCTAGATTCTAAATATATATTTTTTTTACATTGCAACTAATAGCAGTTCAATGACCTCGTAATTGAATTTAAAAATAATTTCACTTCAAACCTAAATGCGATATAATATTTCAATCTCGCTATAAATCAAACGGTCTATTAAAACTTAAACAATGCAATTACGTGTTCATAGCACTGGGGTTTAGTGATGTAAATATTATTACATTTACTAATAAATAAATATATAACCAAAAATAAATCACGTAAACATTTGAGAACAAATAATCCTGACTTCGGGCATTGCGACAAACAAAAACAAATAGGACTGCGGCGTGCGATCCGAATTTAAAAAATTACGTACACTATACGTAACTAGACGTAACTTTACGTAACCGACACTAATTACACGTAATTTCGTCCTTGGTAAGTGTTATGATGGTCAAAATGTCTCCATCCGTATTGATCGCTCGCAGTAGCGCCGCATGTGCGTCCCGCCGCGAGTACAGTCGCGTACTGAAGTACTTTGAGACTTGCGAGATGAATGTAGTACAGACGGTACATACATTTAATAATAATTTAATTATATTTAAATTATTTGTACATTTAAATTAACTTGTGTTGACATGGTACTTTATGAATTAATTTTTAACAATATTTTTTTTGTTAAAATTATATATTTTCTCTTAATAAAATATCAATAAAATAAGATATGGGATATATCAAAACATTTTATTAAGAGACGTATATAACATACGTCTGTATATATTAGATGATCCTCCTACATCACCTATATAGGTCAGGTCGCATCTGATAGTAGCTAGTCTATGCGCAACGCGTCGGTTGGCGCACCGTTGCTGCGCTTGGACGCTGGAGCGCTGCGATGTTTATAAATAAACCCATCACATGGATGATAATTTAAATCTTCCGGATCATCCATATTGTGCTTTTATTACGTACAATATTTTAGATCATCCAACTAATAGATGTATTATTATTTAATAACATGTCAGAGACTAAACTAGATCAAAGTTTGATTGCTGTGATATGATATTGTATTGTTAGTTCCTTCTATTCTAGGTTGTGGATGGATTAGAAATTATTAAGAGGAGAGAGTGGAGATGTTTTCTTCATTATTGCTGTTATTAAATAGATCGTGTATTGACTATAATAACAATGTTAATGTCTATAATAACAATGTTAATGTCTATAATTACAATGTTACGGATGATGGAGTCACTCATTTTCCTGAAGGAAATAGAGTCCGTAGTTTTTTTTATTATTAACAGATGAATGATTTGGTCTTTTTAGTAATAATATTTGTTCAAGTTAGTTTGATGTTATCTACGGTGATAGTAGCTATGCATTTATTGATAATATATACAGTTTCGAAGTGTTAAAAAATCTTATAATTATTAGTTTACTAGGTGAAAAAAAATATCAATCGGTATATGTATGACTTAAAGGTCAAACTTTTGTTTAAAATAGAATTAAAAATTCAAAACCTTAACACTCTTTACCCTTAAGTTTTCATTTATGTAGTTCAACTCTACGTTACCTAAAAAAAAGTTACGACCGGGAATCGAAACTTGGACGTTAATTAAATTTATCTTATTTGTAACATACAAAATAATTATAAACAAATTTAACTCGAAGACTTAAAAAACACCTTTTTGATATAAATTTCAGTTATCCCTTCTGATTGGTTGTTAGAAACGACCCTTCAGAAACAAGCCCTTAGAATCTAAAACCAGTGTTACACACAAAGTATAATAAATGACTTTCAGCGAAGGCCGTCAAAAGGTGTTTCAGTTCAAATGTAGTTTATTGAGCTGGTGCCCTTGAACCCGCAAGTTACTATAATAAATTGTAATCAAACCTACCAAAGGTCAGAGCGTACATTTGCATATTTTATATAATACTCTATATTATTAGTTTTGTAGGGTCCATTATAATTAACGAATATGATTGTAATCCGGCCTTTAGAATAGTTATCGTAGCTTGCATACTGTAAGGGTTGGATTACATGGCGTTAATAAAGTTAATTAAAACTAATCTCGTTGCTATATTATTATTAACTAGCTGTACCTGCGACTTCTTACGCGTAGATTTTAATTTTGATAAAATGTAGCCTTTGTACCTAACAATGTAAGTAATAACTATAAACCTTCAAAGTTGTAAGCATCAATGGTATATGGAATCCCATGACAATATATTCCTGAAAACTGCATTCAAATCAATTTATCCGTTTCTGAGATTAGCGTGCACAAACATACAGACGTACAGACAAACAAATAAACTGAAAAACCATTGTTTTATAAGAGCAAGAGAATCCTTTTTTTAAATATTTTCCATGTACAGAAATGGATCAGTGACAATTTTATTATAAGTATAGATATTGACGTGTAAATTTAAATTGTCTGACCTCACTCGCTAAAAATATTTAAACCGAATTTATATACAATAGTTAGTAAATATATCTACAACTGCTTTATTTAAGCTTGCACTGTTTCTATTATATGTAATATAAAATAGGCATAAACCAAAATATTATGTTTTACAGTTTGCAGAAATTTTTGAAACGACTGATATGTTTTACAGGAGACATTTCAGAAATGTATCCATAATCATCACGCGTCAAAATTACAATTATCATTATTTTTTTTGGTTTGGATGTTACTAGAGATGCACCGAATAGTGGTTTTACCGAATACTCTTGGGTTTGAATTTTACCGAACCGAATATTAGGCCGAATTATTCGACTTACCATTTCACTGTTTGTTTTTCATAAACAGGTTCTAACAAGTATGTTATATGTAACTTCTGGCTAAACAAATATATATATGTTAATGTTAAAAAAATATAGGTTTAAAAATAAATTCTGGTTGTATGTTGATGTATGTTGATTATACTAAAAATACTAATTGTAGGTTAGATATAATAAAATAAATATGTTGACCTCATATTATTTTTAATGTTTATTTAAAGCCTAATTAATTGCTTTATATTATTAAGCTTTATTCAACACATTATTCCTTGATTTATAATATGATATAAATCTTAGTTTTGTCTTTTAGTTCTTTACCATGTCGTGTAGCCAAGAAAATAGAAATAGTCGAACCGAATATATTCGGCACCAAAACCAAATAATTAAGCCGAATACGAATAGTGAAATAATGCCGAATAATTACCGAATATTCGGCCCATCTCTAGATATTACATTATAATAAGTGTTTACGATCGTTTCAAAGATTTATAATGTTAATATTTTGATATTTCTATTTAACCACAAAGTTAAATACTTTTTCGATATAGCTTATTATAAGAAGCGAATACCTACATAACTTTTATAATAGATATTTCGATATAAATCTCTTCAGAGTTTATTTAAAATGAAATAAAAATAAAAAATTGTATTACAAAAACTAATAAAGAAAAACAACATATAAAAAATATAATAAAACCCGTGAGTGCTTCTAACCGGAAACCAACCACTAAATTGTGAAAGGTCAAATTTTAACAGAACAATAAACAAAAGCGTCGGCAAATAGAACTGAAAATAGTATTTGAAAGGAAAAGCATTCACATAATTTAAGTACACTTGGAGATTTCAATTAAAATACTTTACAATACAGCAGTAAACTTACACATATTATAATTATATAAATAAATAATATCACCGGACGAATTATACAAACTCCTAGGTGAGCAAATTATTTGCTTGAGTTAAGTGTTAGACAATGATACATACTTGTAGAAATACACATTATAAATAATTGGAATATATTTAATAAACGACCAAACCTAGAAACACAGACTATGCTTATCACATACATGCCTATCCCCGTCGGAAATCGAACCCGAGCCTCTTTGCGCCGCGATACGCTAGGCGTCTGCGCCAACTACTCGACATACAGATAAATACATATAAATATTCGACTGCTGGGTTAAGGCAACTCAATCACTAAAATGGTGAGGAGTCCTAGTGACATATTAATTAACATAATTAATATGTCACTAGGACTCCTAACATTTATTGGCTAGTATCATAAGGTATATAGTAGGTAGGTAGGATGTTGTATCTTTCGTAAGCAGGTCGAGTGTATAGAACAGAAATAGGACTCATCGATTCGTTATTAGCCTTGATACAGATGTGATAACAACTACCGAAATTATAGGGTTCAATGTACTTATTATATCAGTTTAAGATTTCACAAACATTTTATTATTTTTAAAATAAAGACATTTTTACATAAGAGAGTTTTTAAAGTCAATTTAATTAGAGGGTAGTTAGACAACTAGCTATTTATAACCGTTACACTGAAAGATGTTTGACAACAAGAGTCCTGATTGGCTTTAAATAATGCTAACAGCCAATCAAAAACAAGGGATTTTGAATAAAAATAGAATTCTCTTAATCAACCATTCAGAAACCAGATCTTAATAAAATATGCTAGTAACAAAATGTAATTTGTGTAGTATCTCACACACACACATGTCATCAGCTGGAATATTTTATTGGAAACAGGAAAACCCCTACAAATCCACCCAAATGTCGCTTCGCCCTACAATAACATTTTACTGTCAGTCGTTGACCTCGTACCCGACGATATTAAAATAAACCTCATATTTTTTTTTGTTAATGTATCCATTTGTTGTCCTTATCTTTTTATATTAGATTATTATTTAAATGTAAAATAAATAAAATCCATTAAGTATAAACTTAACCTTTAATAGAAATATAAAATACAGTTACACATAAGTTGTGTAACTTCTTAGTTATTGGGATTTTAGATTAAGTAGAAATATAGTGTTTTCACGAGTACTACACATTGAAATAAAACTATTTTTACGGGTTTAACTCACGTATATTGAATTAAATTTTAAATAAAATTCAAAAATTTTAAATTTAATTTAAATAGTTTTATTTCAAGTAGAAATATGTTATATCTGGTAGAATTTTACCACATGTTATTTTTGGCATTGCATTAAGCAAGGCATTTTTGAAGACAATAAATCATACAAAGCGCTTCTCGAGTTTCATTTCGGATTCTTTTACAAAACTACATCGTTATAATCTCCCTGACCTTATCAGAATTTGAGGGTAGTATGTTCTTCCCTTTACTTTAGTTTCTCCATATATACCAACTATATCAAGGAGGAGATATAAATACAAATACCCAATAAATGCAAACCACTCCATTTACATTTCATAAAAAAACCATTTTTATAGTATTCATCTGAATTATATTAAATTTTGTACTGACAACAATAGTAAATTCAACCTTATTTCCATCAAAATAGAGTTGAAGTTCCAAGTCATGATTAAATAAAACGCTAATTTGCATAGTTTGTAAATGGACAATGCTATTGTATATTTATGAAAACAAAAATAAAGAAATGGATATGGTCAGTGTCACAGTTGTTAATATTAATACAAATAATAAATATTAAATACAATAAATTAATCATGCAATACTCAAATAACATAGGTTTAGTAAAGACGAAGTTTTTGATCTGACAAACTGAACATCACATTTTTAATGATTTCCATACTAGCAACAATACTAATTCTAGGCTTTAGGGATATCTGACTAACACATTCAGCGGAATGGGTTCCATTCTCGATGATCAATTATTTCTATATAAAATATTATCACCCGTTTTAAACTTTTAGTGGCTGCATTCCTGAAAAGCTTTACAAAACCATCTTTCGTTACTATCGGAAAGCTATTTAATTTTTTTCTTAATTATTAAAAAAAGGTTTTCATATAACATTTCGCTCCTATTTTTTTCCATTAATTTTTACAGAAAATTCGTTCCGATTAACAATGAAAATTTGTACTAAAAAACCGTAATAACTTTAAATCCTACTACTATTATAAAGGCGAAAGTTTGTAAGTATGGATGTATGGATGTTTGTTACTCTTTCACGTAAAAACTACTGAATGGATTTGAATGAAACTTTACCACAATATAGCTTATACATCAGAATAACACATAGGCTATAGCTTATACATCAGAATAACACATAGGCTACAATTTTTGAGGTTTTTAATGTGAGGTCGTAAAAAAAACACTGACTGAATCCTACAAGATAGATCAAAAAAATTTACTACAGTATTGTACAACTTAAAAAGGTCTACAAAAAAGTCCGTGATGGTATATGTTTATCTCTTAGGAATAACCCACAATAACCATTTTTTATCCTTTACTTTGTACGAGAAATAATGGCTTATTTACGAAGCGATTTTAAGCAATACAGTATTAATCCTTATCCAATTAAGTATCTTAAATACATTGTGCATTTAATAAAGATCACGTGTTTCCAAAGCGAAGAATCTGCATGTTTATGCTGAAGGAAAAAGATCGTTAAATGTAGTTTATAGGAGCATACTGCAGTAGCTACCTATAGGCCTATGATTAGGGCTCTGCAGTGCTTAGTTACCGTATTTCTTACTTATTACTAGACTAGACGGGACGAACCTGAAGTCTACGCGAACGAAGTCGCGGGCAAAAGCTAGTACTTTAATAATTTTTCTGACAATAAAAAAACATGCACAAAATATATACGAATCAATCAATTTCTCCTTTAGTCAAGGAGAGGTGGAGAATTTGAGGTTTTTTCAAAAAATTCAAAATTCAAAATATCTTTATTCAAGTAGGCATTTACACGCACTTTTGAATCGTCAATTACATTAAATTGGTCAGTATAGTCAGTCTGTGAGTAAGCTACCACCAGCTCGGAATGCTGTTCTGCTGAGAAGAGCTGGCCAGAAACTCAACAGTTGCTCTTTTTAAATAAAATTTAACAATGTTTGACTTATAAATTATAACATCAACCCTGCAAATGAGTCAATTTTATTTATTTTATAAACTTAAATGCAATTTTGGAACAACTAGAACCGTCGCAATCAATCGGAAAAGAAGCCCAATGATTTCAGGCAACGAAAATTAAATAATAATAACAGTAAATATATATATAAATCTTCGGCCTGCCACACAACCAGTCACCGCAAGCATACTAGTTTTGTTGACTAGACTAGTATAATACCATGGCAATATTGGTATACAAACGTACCAAAAATATATAAAAATCCAGAAGGCCAGATTTTCTAAAATATTTTATTTTTTATTGGTAAAACAAACAGCATGCATTTACAAAAATATAACAACAAAAATGAAAATATCACGGACATGCCAGTGAAGTATCCACTTAAGATATTTACACATAGAAGTAAAAAATAAAGTAAAATTAAAAAGTAAACATAATTTTATCACACAATCAATAGTATTGGAAAAACTACCTTCATCCTAAATATTCGTAAATATCGTTGAAACGACGCCATGTTATCTGGCCATTGAAGTATTAGATAAAATAGTTGTATGTGTATTGTGAAAATAATACTTAGACAATCAATATGTATTCTATAGTTTGTTCGTAGTTAGCTAGTACTGAGTTAAGTTCACATTGTAAGTCTATCAATAGCCTTATCAAAAAGCAAAATTTTTGTTAATGTCATAAAATCAATTGTTTTTTGGTCAATAGGCTAGACATACATACTAAAAACATATCTACGAGTAGACTCTTTTTTTTGTAATTAAACTTTCGTGAATCGTGATGATTATTCAATAAAGGTATACCCGGCTATGTTCACGTAAATTAATTGGAATTTTGTCCGAATAGTTTCGAACCCATTTGGGGTTCCTATTCATGATCTCGAAGCATGGCGGTCTCGCGGCGTGAACTTCACGCCGATTAATTTACGTAAACATAGTGTGTAAATATAGGATATTGAATACACAGTATACATTACGTAGTATGAAGAATGTTAATATTTTTTAGGCGCCTCGCGCACATATAATTTATATGTCTATTGTAAATTGTTTTTGAAGAAAGACGAAACAATTGTTTTTTTGTCATTTATTCTGAAATCTTTTCAATTATTTCGCCAATACTTTTTTTCAACCCTATTCAACTTTAAAAATGATACAATTACCAATCCAAGTTGTTAGCTTTTCTATAATTGGAGGGTAGTTTTTGATAAAAAATAAAGATATCATTGTTGGTTTCACTAAAACATGTAATGTTTGTATAGAGGTTTAATTGACTACTTAAATAATTGTAATATTGTTAACACGCATGTAGCTGCTGAATTGATTAATATAATAATTTTGATACTTAGATTTCATTGTTGTTCCTAAATTTATTTTTTATGTATTAATATTTTTAAGTGTGAGAATGTAAATAAAAAAATCTTTACTTGTCTACTATGTAGGTACATATTACAGATAAGAATTCATTATAAATTGTATCATTGATTTGAGAGACTGATTTAACGACCCGGTTGTAAATCAAAAAAAAAATATCAGCGATGAAATTTCATCTTACATAGTTATTGGTTATTATCGAGGAAATCCAATATCAAAAACCAAAATACATATAAGGTTATTTTGTCAAATCAAAATGAGTTCATAATAATTTCTTGTCGCAAACGTAACATAATTAATATTTTTTTTGCAATTCTGGTATCCTTAATCATACAAACGAAATTTGATAGTAAATACTAAGCCTTTTTATTATTAAACAATAACAACAACTCATGTGTATAGCTACTGAGTGTCTAGTGCGAGTTTTTTTACCACTTCGATTTGTATGAAAAATGAGCAATGCCATCTAGCGCAAATATGAGCAACTTCACTCTTATTTCATACAACATACATTTCGAGGTTTATTTCAGTGTAGCCAACTTAGGGGTTTTCTCCCTAAATTTAGGAGGAAATTCAGCGCTCCGAGGCATTTTAGGGGGACAGAATGTTTAGGAGTTTTGTTTAGAGGTTTTTAAATTTCGTTAAATATTTGTATAACTTCAAACAAGGTTGTAACTGCTGACCCGTGTTTTGTTTATTAACATTTGACTGGTAACAATAAATTAATATTAAATTTTCAAAGACATCATGTTAATTTCAAGAAGAATGTTATAAGTTAAGGTTAATATGTCAAATTTAAATGATAATAAAGAATCCATATATTTTGTTTGTTAAATTTGTAGTTTAGGGTTTTTCGAGATTACTATTAGGGGAAAAAAAAATGGTGTTGGCAATACTGTTTAACACGATCGAACTGCTAAAAAACTATCACCAGGCACTCTGTTCGTCTGTACGTACCTGGGTCCCGGCGAGTCGTCGGGAGGTCCATCATCAGCGTCGTAGAAGTCGTCCTCTCCCTCCGACGAGGAGTAGGACGTGTCCGGCACCAACAGGGACATCGCCTGCCCTACTGGGTTATTCATTTCTGTCAAATTTACGGACTATATATGTCCCAATTTTCAGTCTATTTTTGTCCTAGTTAAGTATTTCGTTAGGTCTCACTGGTTTTAAATAAACATTTAATTAGGACAGATCATAAACGACAAAGAAAATACAATATCCGATAGACACTGTAGTAATTAATGATAAATTAATATCAGGGATGTCAACTTAAATTTTAATCGAATCAATAATATGGTTCGTTTAATTATTAAATACAACCGTCATTTTATTAGAGTGGCAAAGATGTATTTTAATATAAACCTACTTTACACTAACGATCATAATGACGTCACCCTATTTGGGATACGAATCAGGAGTAGTTTGTTGGAACTGCCCCTGATTCAAGGAGCCGTCCTTATACAAGGAGAAAGGGGCATTAATTGTTTATATAAATGAATATAAATACACATGTATACAAAGCTATCGTCAGACTTGCGATTTAAAACCGGTTATAACAAAGAGATGGGGTATTAAGGGTAATTTCTTAAATTACACTTTTAAAAATAAATAAGAATAAAATACTACCAAATAAATATAAATAAAATACTACCAAATAAATATAAATAAAATACTACCAAATAAATATAAATAAAATACTACCAAATAAATATAAACAAAAATATTACCTAACTTGTGATTCTATACCGGGGCAGTTACAACGAGGCATAAGGGGCATTAGGGGTCAGACCGTTCATAATATATGAATGAACCATTAGGCCCCCAGGGGCAGAAAGGACCACATCGGTGCCTAACACTATAATATATAATGTAGTGTATAGTGTAGTTACGTGGTGCGTCCATGTGGTCGAGCGGGAGGGGTCGCGCCGGCGCCACCACCTCGCGGCACTCGGCACCCAGCTCCACCGCCGCCGCCGGGGCTGGCTCACACAGACACACACATACACCATACACATATGATACATCTAACCTACACAGCGGAGTGCTGTCAGAATACCGTACCGTATTAAATAAACTGACACACAGACGTTTTATTTTATTTTATTATGTTTTTCATATAACACGAACAACGCCAGGGATCGCGATGTGGACTTTTAATTGTGATTTGCTAGTACTTTCAAAATATTGCATCACGTACTGATATAAATATAATAAATATAGAATTAAACAGAACATTTATATGATAGTTACCTTCTTTGTTGAGTGTCTGTGAGAGGTTCGTTGGTCCTTGATACACGCCGTTGACGGGATTTACTGTGTTCTGTGTAAAATTAATAATCATTAGTTCAATATTTATAAACCTTACAAAAATCTTTTAATAATTACAAAATGTATAAGGTCGTTTAAATTTAGTATAAGTAGAAAAATTAGGGTATAGTCAGTTTTTTATTTAATAATGTTTCTGTCATACCTTGGCTATCTGGAGGAGAACTATGGAATGTTTTATGTTATCCAACATTGCCTGCAAATACAAACAATAATATTACATATAGTAAATAATCAACTCTGTGGAAAATTTTAATTTTCAACTTCATTTAATTATTATAATATTAAAAATAAATTTTCTTCGTTAATGGCACTTAAATACCAATATGCCCATTTCAAATCGAGTCCATAATATACTGTATTTTAAAGTCCATATTGAATATAATAGATAATCATTAAACTTTTTAGTATAAATAAATTAGAGGGTAGATATTTAACTTTTAGAGTAGAAGTTAAAATAAAATAATCTAATAAATATTTATAAAACTACAATACTTTTCATTATTAGAATACTTAGCATCGTATCTTTTTAGATTTGCACAACGACATACCTACTATACATTGAAATAAAAAAAAACGGATTTAAGTCGCGTATAATTAATTACTCGACGTTTAAAATGCTTTGCAGCAATCGTGTTCACGGTAAGACGAGATGGAGGTGTCTGTCAGTAAGTCAGTTAATTAGTCATCTACCTCCAACGGTTTCTAAGCTTCCTGGCGTACAGTTCAGGTTTTATACAGAACACATTAACAATATCATATCTACAGTATTATTATATACTATCACAGTGCGGTCACAGACATGGGGTTTATTATTTTTCAAGACTGGGTCCCACCTTCAAACATCTTCTCTATTTATTTTTTGATTTTATTTATACCGATACCCTCACGAACCTTTTGTCGAAAAGTCGAAATTTATACGTTAATTTAATCCGAAAAAATAGATTAATTTCAATAGTTACTTTCTCATAATAAAAATAAAATTCTATTTTACTTACGTTGGACTGGTCTAATATCACTTGGCCTTTCATTTTTTCTTGAGGTTCGGCGAGTTCTGACACTCTTGTGTTCATTTTCTATGAAAAAAAAACAATAATTATTTAACTTATAACATATTTTTAATTATGTTACAAAAAAAAATACTAATTTAAATTTTTGAGTATTTCATGTTTAAATAAATAAATAAATAAATAAATAAATTGTATAACAAAAGACTTTATAGAAATCAGAGATAGAGAGAGATTATAAAAAAAATAAAGAGAGAAAAAAGGAAATATTCTGTTTAAGGCGGTCCAAGCTTTTTCGTGAGAATAATTTCACCTCGAGCGAGGCTATCAATATTAGGGTAGACGAGTATAGAGGTTACTCGGTGGTCAATGAACGAACAGCACGAACAGTGCACCATAGAATTAAAAAGCATTGGCAGTGTTAGAGTGAGATGCTGCTTCAGTGCTGCAATGAGCTACAGCTGGAGTGGGGCGTACCGTGACAAGTTCGATCATGATCTGCAGGTAGGCGTCCGCCTCCGCGACCCGGCGCTCGAGGTCCCCGTGTCGGTGCGCAGGCGCAGGCACGCAGCGTGACCAGCGCTCGCGCCGCCCGTGACGAGCGATCGTGTCCTCCAGCGAGCGGACCCATCGCTCGCGTTCGAGTCCGTCGCGCGCCTACAATAATTAACATAACAGTTCAATGTTTGAAAATATCTATAATCATGTGTAGCCATGTTAAGGAACAGTTGTGACTAATAGACTTCTTTCGAAATTCCTAAATCTATTAGATGTCATCACCGTCCTGATAAAGACGATCATATATAGAATGCTCAATTCACCTAGACGGACAGCGATAGGGTAGCTGAATTGGTAGAGCGACGTTTCCCAGAAGTCGCGGATTCGAATCCCTGTCCATATCGGTTTATTTTTCATTCTATATATATAAATATAACAATGCACTTGTGGAATGTGAGACTAATTGCACTGTTCCAAAGGGTAGGTACATGGAGAGAGCGTTGTAACATACCAAGATAAGAAAAACAAATCAAATATATATATAGAGATAGTGCCTTATCTCCGAACTAAGTTCACCAATAGACAGAACCTTGGACATAGTGAGTGAAGCAACCCGTGCAGAAATTATTACCAGGTGTACCTACCATTAACATAGTCCTTAGTTTTATAAGCTTTGTATTATATAAAACATTGTTTAATTGAAAACCCATTGTGGCACATATTTGATGTTATTAAAGTTGGCCCATCACCTTTACAAACATTTGGTCAAATATAACTGTATACTAGACGAAATGTTGTGTGATATGTAGGTACTTATATCGATTTTTCCGCAAAGTTGCGGCTAAAAATATTTGCCATTGAAATATTCTCGCCCATTGTAAGAGTCCATTAGTAGGATTAGAACATTCTATATGGTTTACATTTATATTTTATTTAAATATTTTATGTAAAAAGAACATAGTTTTCAGCAATTACTTAAAAATATATATTTTGCTAGTTTTATTATTGCTGTATAATTCGAGTATACCAACTTGACATATTTATTTCAGCATATTTTGAAAGAATTTCGTACTTATATAAAATAAAATTTAATCACTTAACTTTCATCTTTAACATAATAAACAATTAGTAATTATGTGGGGAATCGTCTCCGTGCTTTTAAGAGTCCCAAGTTCAAATTCTGCCCATGTTGAACATTAATTTCTATATAAAACGATCTAAATAATATCAGTTATTTATTTATTTTCCTTTCTATGCTACATTTATTGTTTTGATACTGGTGTGGAATAAAGTGTGTAAATAAATATAAATAAATCGTTCGAAGCACGTAAAATACAAATCAAGTTGATCGTCTCAAAATTAGTATTCTGATCATGAATTGGAAATGTTTTTGTGAACGGAAATACGAGAGAAAGGCAGGATTCTGGGTGAATCATCCTGAAAGTGAGCCGAGGTCATCAGATTTAGTTCCGTGAGTTCGGCATTCCACACGTCTGACTTGTCGGTTGCGCACATCTTCAAATCCGAAATTTTAATCCGAAGTACCCGTTTTCATAGTTATTATATAAGCGCTGAGGTCTGAGACACAGCATCTACGTTTTCTCGAAAATCGATCATTTTTTCAATCTTTATTCGGTTTAATTGGGTTCGGTTCGTCAGATTCAGTTTTTATCATTAAATATATAATTGTACGTACTTCATTAGTATAAATCATCAATAATCACATCTTGCTGAGTGCAGTCATAAAACTACTTTTAATGTTAGATTACTTTCCGACTTTATTTTTTAATTAGGTTATTTTTTTTATCAATAAAACTTTTTTCTGACGTTTGTATTTACCGCTCTTTTCGGCATCAAAGCACTTAACAAGAAACACTTCTAAGGGAACCTTTGAATTAAGTTTTAAGATAATGTTCAAGAGTTTTGGATTCTTAAGTCGAACAATTTGACTGTTACATTAAAATATCTATCAATTATTTCAAAGTCATAATTCAACAATATACTTGAAACATTTCATTTTCTAAGAAGTCTTTTTATTCTAACAAATTGCTAGAGAATCTATCGATATTTCTTTAAAGTAATTATATATAAGATGTTGCCCGTGACTTCGTACACGTAGACTGTAAAAACAATATTTTGATGGCTAGGAACAAAAGCCATAAAAAATTATATTCGATTATTTTTGGCGTATCTAATACCTCAATACCTCATACGTCAAAATCCTTTAATCAGTTGAGACTGTTGCAGGGAACATAAAAAAAGATAATTGGCTATATTTCTATTAACATACGTATATTTGAATAACATAACACTCTTTCTAAAGTCGTCGGGTAATAAGAAGGATTTTTACAAATAATTATGTAAAATTCAGCACTTATACAGGGTTATTTGTAATTAATTGGTCACCTTTTTTTTTTTTTTTTTTTTTTTATACGATCTAGGGCAATGCTTGACTACATTCCACCTGATGGTAAGTGGAATGTAGTCTTAGATGGTAAGGCGCATTGCCGGAAATACCGACGCAGGCAAATTGTTCCAGTCCTTCGCTGTACGCACTAAAAATGAGGAAGCAAAGCGCTTCGTTCGGACAAAAAACCTCTTGCAGGCACCTCTTGCAGGCAGCCTCTCTACATAAATCCCTTCAACATTTGTTCTACGACTTTTTATTACTTTCCAGATTATGACATTATGTAATTGCATAACTATAAAGCAGAGACCGAATTAATAATTCATCAACATGAGCAGGACTCGCACCTGGAACCTTTTGAGGGATCGTTACCGACGATCAACTTTATGAACTATCGTGTCAGAACTAGTTTTGATGTATCTGGCATTCTTTATAAAAATGTCTTTGTCAGAACATAGTTTCGTCATTTTGATGGCTGACTTTTATACTAAATGGTGCCAATTTACCATATATTACCTGGAAGTGGAAGGTCTTGTGGTCGACGGTGATGGTGAAGGTGGAGTCATCTTCATCATCGATCCCAATGACAGCTGCTCGAAGTCGAACGCAGCCTCGACGAACTCCTCGAGTCATTTTTTCTTTAGACTGCAATATTTTACAGATGGATTTAAATTTATATATCAAAAATACGTTTGTGTACATGTACTGTGTGTCTTTAATTGCGTACAAATAATTAATTACAATAAAATAATAATAGTACTGGAAAAGGTTAGCCAACAAAGTAAATAATTTTTAACTCAAGCATACTCAAAATAGTCTATACCGAAAATAGTCTATACTAGTTATTGTTTTTTTTTTAATTAAACTTAGCTTAGCTCGTATTTCCAGAGGTCTGATCATTAGTCGCTATATAGGTTTAATACACAAGTTAGGTCTAACAAGTGCTCAAGTGACCTGGGCTGGGCATTGAACGACCTTTAGGATAATGGCTATGAAACGAATATATAAACAACTTTATTAAAATAACAATCTATATCAAGTATCATTTTTAATATTTTGTTTCCAAAGTTTCTTTTTATTTTCTTTTCTGTTTTTTGATTTATCTTTATTCTTATAAATTTATTGTATCTTTTTATTTAATCAAAAAATTTAAAAATATTATATATTATTTTTTTGCCTAGTTCTTTATAATGAATCTTCTACATAATGAATACATATATATAAATTTAAAAAAAACAATTAAAAACCTTAAAAAAAAACATCCTGTATAACAATAATCAATGCAACTAAACTTATTGTATAGATGCATTTTCATTTTCAAGTCAGAGGTGACATAATGGACAGTGTAGTGAGAGCTTACGAAACTGTGTTTTATGAGAGAGCAGGTAATTAAATTATCACTGGATATTACGTAAATATCAGCGGAAAGGTGCTACTCAGATTTTTATCACAATATTATATTGCCTTTTTAGGACAAAGTCTAGAAATTTTGGTAAATTAAAAATAAAGATAACAATTATTAGACCACTATATTTTTTTAAGCATATTTATGTTAATATTTGTAACATACACTGTATAAATCTGTTACTTCACCGGGTATTTCTTAAGTTCAAGTAATATATATTACAAGTAAAAGGTCAGACAAGTGTTAAACAGTGAAGGATATTGCAAATTCAGTAAAAGTTGCATTGTTTATTTTACAGTTATATATAAACTACATGCTTCATGGCCTATTTCGTGATTGTTGAATCTATAAAACTAAAACATTTAAAATTTAAGACCATCTTTACAGGAAGCTTAATCGTCAATCGATGACTAAATCTAGATCAGTGCATACAGTTCATGAACTATTAGGGTTGCCAATCTTATACACTAAAGAAATTACCACAATTTGGGGTAATTTTAAGTATCACAATTTTTTTTTATATTTATCTAAAATTAATTGGTATTGGTAAAGGAAAAGTTGGTAACCCTAATCACGAGTTGAAAGCACGATGTGAAAACCATTACATACCGATCGTGATAAAACGAGATTGCAATCTGATGTACCCACAACGATGATTGCCTTACCGAATAAACGGTTCGTTTGTCAATAATTAGATCGTTGACCATTTCAGGTATTTTTAATATAAATAAACTTTCATACGTAACAATACATAAAACAATATCTCATAGATTGCGATATACGACAATGATAAAAGTCGTGAGGTTAAAAAAATTCTCTCTTAATTTCGAAACTTAGTAATTTATAAAGTTTAATTGTATTACCTTATCAATGTAATCCACATTTCATTTCGTCAGATAAACATCTTGCAAGTCATAATGAAACATCAGATTAGTTGCAGTGTATCGGATAACCGAGGGCTAGTTAGCCAGGCTTGATTGGATTGGATGATGTAAAACGGAAAATTTAACAACTCAACTAAACAATATAAAGAAATTTAAGAAAGAAATTCGATTATAATAAAGGAGTAACATATACGACATTTGAAGATATTTCTTTTATTCCAGATCCCCGAGTAAGTAATTGGCTGCTTATGACGTCACCATGGGCACTGGTGACTATTATTATTACATACCTAGTAGCCATCAAACTTGTACTACCAGCCTTCATGAAAGATAGAAAGCCTTTGGAATTACGATCCGTCATAAAATGGTACAATATCCTACAGATCGTATTAAACGCTGTCGTAACTTGGGGGGTAAGTTCTTTTGATCTCAATGTTTCTGAAATCTTACTTTGATCATTTATACAATAGCGTGGCTACTTGAAAAGATAAACACAACCATAATACACGTAGTTACATTATTGTTATGAAACTGATGCTTCACAGGAATATCAAGTAACTTTCTTCTATTTGGAATTATTGATATATTGAATTTGTTGTACATACGGATGCGTTTGGGGAAACCGTGTTTTCTATTGTGATACCAGGATCAACGAATAGCAAATCAGAAGCCAACAGCATGTGACCCTCACGATGTTGACCCAATTGCGTGCAGATTCAGTCACTCAAGTGCCAAAGTTTTGGACGCATAAGATATGCTGATAGCCAATAGGTTACATTGTGTTTCATAATCTTTTAACATTTACTGACCTACGTTCTGTATCTAATAACGATAATTGTATTGTGTATAGATAACACTATTGAGACACTCAGAACCTAATTATAGTTTTATTATGAGTACATACTGGTGAAGCGATAAATATTCTACTAGCTGTTGCCAGCGACTCCATCTGCTGTGAATTTTTCAGGGTAGAAGAGATCTTATTTGTTGCATCCTGGGTCTGTAACCTTACCTCTTCATATAAATCCTCATAGAAATCCGTGAACTTGTTTTCCTTGAATGCGAAAAGGCAAACGGAAAACATAAAATGACAATCAATTTCAAAACGATTGTTTTACGTTCGGTATTATGGACTGAAGACGTAGCCATTGTTTTTTTAAATAAAGAATGTTTAGATTTTGCCTCGTTATTATTTTATTATATTATAGACTATAAATGTTATCTTTAATATCACTAACTAAAATATTTTAGATAATGACATCAGGTTGGACCACCACCTACCACTTTGGGTGCATGTTGCCGGACTATTCCATGAACCCAGAAGCACTAAGAATGCTTCGCTTTCTTTGGTGGACTATTATTCTAAAACTGTTGGAACTTTTCGAGACAGTGTTTTTCTTATTAAGAAAGAAAGAACGCCAGGCGTCATTTCTGCATGTTTACCATCATGTCAGCACTTTGGTGATTATTTGGTCGGCAGTCAAATATGTTGGAGGTAAGTTGGTTTGTGGTTGGAAGGTATTTATGTTATGTCTGATGATAGGAATCTGAGGATAATAAGTGTTAAGCGTCGACACATTTTTCGGTGTTGTTAATTTTTTATAAAAAAATTATCGTTTAAAAAACATTGTTACAAAACACCTTAACGGAAAACTAAAAACAAATAAAGGTGTCGTTATTCGTGAATCGCGTGCGGAGTCATATTAGTTTCGAAGGCAAATTTTCGTCTACACGATTTCTTGCCTGCATAGAAATAACCTTATTTGAGATCTTCAAATACAAATTTTGAGTGACTGTTACCTAAGCAGTTAAATAAAACTTAATTCATTTGACAAGCAGTATATCGAAGATATGATAAGCCTTTCTACATGAATATAGGACATGTCTGTCTACCCGGTCACGTCTTGAATATTCTCCAAAGACCTAACCTGATCAGTGATCAATCAGCAATAGTGTTGCTATAACATTGTTACATCATTTCAATTCTGATCTAATGAAATAGAAGACTATTTCGTAATCAAAATTAATTTAATAATTCAATTCGTGCAGTTGAACGGAAAATTTCGTAAGTATAGATTTTGGTTACAAACGTTGGCTAATATATTTTATTTTCGAACTTTTAACCAAAAATTGGATAAGGATATAGGTATCACTATCTTTTCATCTTTAATTGTTTAACATTTTCTTGTCCAGTACTTCCAATGTTTGTGTCTGCAACGTGACCCTGACTGAGCGAAGTATTTGTTTACAATCATCAAACTGACACAACATAAGAAAGCTAAGTTTGTTTAGATTAAACATATATACATGATTGTGTAAAACAATGAGTTATTGTGAGTAAAAGAGTAAATGATCTGAAAATTTCATGAAACGTATGCAGTATAATTTACTAACGCCTATAAAACTGCACACGGTAGTTATTTTATTACCTATAAAAAGTTTCAGTTTCATTGTACGTCTATAACATTACTTCCTATTCTCATTAATCGTAAAAATATATCAAATATATATAGTTTTCATAAACAATCTAATAATAAATCTGTACTATCAATTATATGATTTTACTTTGTAAGTAATTTTTTTTTTGGCACGGTAAAGAACTAAAAGACAAAACTAAAATTTAGGTCATATTCAAGAAATTTTATAATTAATGTGTTAAATAAAGCTCAATAATATAAAGCGATTTAGCTTCAAATCAATATTTATTTCGAAACATATCGTGTCAACATATTATTTTATTAGTGTTAACCTATAATTAGTGTTTAGTATTAAGTTCGGTAAAAGTTTAACCGAATAGTATTCGGTAATCAGTTATTCGGTGAAACCACTGTTCGGCGCATCTCTAATAATACATTTTTGCTGAAAAAATAATTGAATGATCATTAAAAAATGTACTACCATCTTATTATATATTATTCGTTATCCAGTTCTTTCATTAAGGTTAGCTCAAGGTAAAGTCAGTTTTATATTTAGCACTAAAATTAAAACTAACTGCTGTTGTACACAAAGAAAACGCTAACCTGTATACAGAAACATTTTGCATTTACTTTTAAAAGTAACGTTTCATAAACATTTAATAACGAGCTGTCTTTGAAGATGTGCATTTGAAAAATAAATTAAAAATTATAAATGACTGTTTATACACTTATTAATTCAATACGTATTACTCTTAATAATATGCCATTATAAGCCATTTAATCTTTTAAGATCTTAAAAGAGAAAGCATGTTTTAATCTAATATTAAACTATTACTTACTATTAAACGCAGCCTTGCTAGCATTACTGCTTTGGACATTAAATAAAGTAGAGATAAAAAATACTTTTCTGCTAATGACATTTGTATATATGTATATATATATATATATATATATATATATATATATATATTTATATATCTGTCTCGAAAGTAGAATCACATACATGAAAGACGTATTTTATAAAAGTAGAATTAGATTATTACTTCTACTTTTGTAAATGACATAAAAATAAGCAAAACATAGTTGAGTTTGATATATTTTTTTTTAACCCAATCCTAAGAAAACATTACGTAATAGCTGAATAAGAAATTGGGTACCAATTTATAAGAATACCCAAGACATTAAGAAAAAGAAAATGGTGAAATTGATTTTAATATTTACATGAAAAATCCTGTTCTTTGAGATATAAAAGGCTTATGTGAATTCTAAGGATTATTGTAGAATAAAAAAAATATATGGGAATTATGATTCACGTATTTTGTGACGGTTTATGAGATTTGTTACGTTTATTTTGTTTTTATAAATTAATAATAAATACAACATTTTTGATAAGTAGATTATAAATTATACATATTGATGTACGAACTAGGCAGTTTTTGTGTTTTTTATAACAAGAAAGATTTCATACATTAACCAAATTTCACCAATTTATTCCGTTAAACTCAAACAACGTCTGTTGTTTGAGTTAATAAAATATTATATATAAAAACACGCAATATGTTGTTATAATGAGGTCATATAAATGAAATGACATATTTTAATACAATATTGACAGTTGCGTGTCTGACCCTCGTCATGTTATTTACTGGCGCGAATAACATGTGAGGAAGGAATTACTTCCTCTCTATTAAACTTTTAGATTTATTATCGATACACAGTATGTATAGTATATTTAATTTATTATAAGAGCAGGAACCCCTGGGAGTCTCTTCCCCTCTGCCCACTGATGTATCATGTTGTTTCCATCTTGATGATTATAGCATTCTATATATAACCTTCTTTATCGGGACTAAAGGGGTCTGTTTATTTTTATACATCAATCTATAAATTGTCTTCTATCAGTCTAGATTCTAGAAAATTCTTTAAATACTGTATCATATCTGAATGAAGTCAGATAGTTAGTCAGCCAGTAAGTTAGTTTGCTAGTCAGTCAGTAAATTAGTCGGAATTGTATTAAATAAATGTATTTCTCAGGCGGCATCACTTCATTCTCTCCGATGATAAACAACTCAGTACATGTGATCATGTATAGCTATTACCTATTATCTTCTGAAGGAAGCCCTACCGTTAAATCCACTCTTATTAAATATAAAAAATGGCTGACCATTATGCAAATGGTGAGTATGTGTTAAGCAAATATCATACTATTATTTATTTATTTATTTATTTATTTTTTTTTAATATTTACTTAAGTTGTCAATGGATATATTATAAAATATAATAAAAAGTTTGTCCGCTTTTTTGTGCTTAATTGTGTCAAACATGTTGACATGTCTTTGTCTCTACAATACAGAAGATGTATAGAATGTGTATTTCAAATTATTTATTAAAGATCAAATATTTTGGTGCACCTTAAAATCCTGATAGCATATCTTAATTTTCTTACTATTAGTTTTATATTTAGCACCCATAGTCATTCTTATTTTTTGGAATATATTTTTTTTAAATAAACTTTAGAATTTTTAATAATAATTTTATTCACATTTTTAGATTTTATAATTAAAAAAACACTTATTATTCATGTTAGAACTAAAGCTTTTTGCAAAACTTCTTGTCAATGTATTTATACCATATTAAAATCTTAGATAAATAAGAAAATACTTTATAAATATTAATTTCAGGTTCAATTCACATTGATGATCACCTACAGTGTTCAAGTGTTCTTCCCAAGCTGCCCGGCACCACTCGGCATCACTATATTATACTTCCCCAATGTTATATTTGTTTACTACATGTTTTATGAGTTCTTTAAACAAAACTATGACAGTAGACTTAATTTTATGTGCAATAATGTGCAAAGTGAAACAAAAGTATCATAATATATATTACTCAAAATACTATTAAACTTCATTAATTTATACTTCTTCATTAATCACTTAATTTATTTATATATTATTTGGATAAAAATTAAATATATTTTTGAAATATTTTTATTATTTACCTCTGGTTTTTAGACTAATTTATATTATATTTATTATTGATAAAAATAAATTGATATAAAGTTAACCTATTATAGATTATCATGTGTGATTATTTACAATTGATATTGAAGCATAAATCTCATTCTTAAATAAAAGTATTTAGACAATATATATTTTTTTAACCTAAGTAATTTTCTATTCGATTCTTATTGTAAAACCGATCGTTATTATTGTAAAATCACCACTTTAGGCTTTACATTAAGTTTATTTATAAAATGTATGGATAATGTGAGCCTTCTGCTTCCTGATATATTTTAATGACAATTATCTCGTAAACTAAATTAATAGTGTTTGATGTTAAGACCTGTTTTTAAATCCAGTTTATTTATTTTTAAATTAATGCGTGAAATCTAAGATTTTTATTTACATTATATTTAATAAAAAAAAATATATGATGATCCGAAATAATATTTTTGGGAGCTATAAGACTATTCTTATAAGTTAATCTTATATTTGTTAATTAGGTATTTACGTGTAAGCAAATAAAATATTCGTAATACACAGTATTAAACGTCACTCACCGTGTAATAGGACAGCAGGCCAGCATTTTCGTCCAGCACAAACCAACGGTACTGCCAACCTTTCATTACATTAGTCCATTTACTTAGTGAGCCTTCCATCATGATTAAACTTGAAAACAACTAAACCTCATGTAAAACAGACGGAGAATTTTACACTGCGACAGGCCGCAATACTTACTTAAACCTCAACAATAATCCATATGTTTGACATAAGACATATTTGTATTGCCAGTGTTTTGGCATGAAAATAAATACTGTATTGCCATAAAATATTTATTTTGCATCATTTCATTTAGATTTTGATTTGCACATAACATAGACTAATAAGTAATTAAGGGATATATATATAGGCATAGACTAATAAGTAATAAGTAATTAAGGGCTTGTGTTGATAATTTCAACTATTTTAATTACAACATCTTGATTGAATAATACTTATATTTCAACTGGGGGTTAGGATTAAAAATGCAATATTTTTTATAATAAGTCTTTATATTTTTACAACCTGATTATGGCTCTCGCAATAATAAGGACTATTTTACATTCAACACCAAGTTGGATTTAATTTAGTAATACTATAACTATACTATTTACAAAGTTAACCGCCTTCTAGCGATTTGTACATTAATGTCTCTTTATAGCTCTGCCTTTTTTTGTTTTACTATAACCCGACGAAATCAACACTTTGTTACTACTTTTATCATTCAATTTGGCTCCAGATAAATCTACAAATAATGGCACATTTTCAGATCCTTCTGCTAAAGCTCCTTCGTCACTTTCCCGGTTGAAACTTTCTGGAGTGCCCTCTCCTTCAATAGCTAAATTTTCGATGTCTTTACTCAAGGAATTGTTTTCAGCTGCTTCTACAAAGGCATTTGACAGGTCGCCGCTTAATTTGTTCACATTACCTGAAGTGATGTCGTACATGAAAATTTCACGATCCTCAGATGGCTGCTCGTTCCTGTAAAGAAAGTTATTTTAAATGCAACCTCTATCACTTTCATAGGCAATATACTTTTTGGTGACAAAAAAAAACAGACATATTCCTACGGGGGTTACAATACTTTAAAATAATTTCGATTATATATATTCAATGTTATCAGTTAGAACATAGCAGTTTATAGCAATTAATATGGTTGACATATTTCTTATTTGAATAATGCAACTTACAAAAAATAATAATAATCCCACAGTCGTTTTAATTGCTATTATGATCTTTAAGAAAAAATATTAGAAGGTTAATTCTACTTTATTTCTATTATTCATGATATACGAATCTTATACTGTAATTGTATATATATTGATTCAAAATTACTTACCCTGTTACAAGAAGAATGACAGACTGTTGATCCGTGGCAGTTTTATTTTCCGTTTCGAGCCATTTCTTGAAATTGTCTTCTGTTGGTTTTCTTAATAAATTTTGTAGACTTTCACCAGCAACAAATTTTATTCCTCTTAAATTTTCTGTAGCTGAACGTTCAGATCTAAGGTGTTCGTTGCCTAATGTCTCAGTTTCGACAGGGGCTAATACAACAACAGAAGTAATTTTTCGCCCTTTCAATACATCTGGCAGTGGAAATTTGTTTCCACTTACTTTTAATGGTAAATATCTGTTGTATTTTTTATCATTGAGTGCGACAGGGTCAACTTGAGTAGCGTCTTCCTTAACAAGCTCACTAGCAACTTTTTGACCTTCCGGAGTTTTAGGATCAAAATGTACAACTTTCATCTCTACGGCTTGCTTTTGCGTAGGTGAGATATAACTTGGCACATTTTCAGAGGCTGCAATTTCTTGGTCATCGTCAATGCTTTCATCCATTCTGGATTCAAATCTATCTCCATTCGGCTTAACAACGATAGGTCTAAGTTCGCTAGAAGCAATTTGCTGCCCGCCGCCTGCACCAAAAAAGTTTGCTAGTTGATCGGGAGGCAACGATTCTAAAGGTGTTTCACCTACTTTATCGTAATCAAGGACACTAATGTCAGCATTATCTAAAATTCCAGAGGAAAGCAATTGCTGTCGTAAATCATCTGGAACTTCGTCTGGTAATTCTATTGCTGGTCTTTTCTTATTTTCAATTTTTTGTGGTGCTGGTGTGCTACTTACAGAATTTTCAGTAGAAGAAACATGCTTTTGAGTTGGCTTAATTTCAACAGTTCTAGAAGTGGACTGATAATATAGAGGAGACGTAGAACTTGTTACATAATTGGGTTGCGATCTCGATCTCTCTTCTATGTATTGCGGGTTTGCTGTACTCTGCTGGAATTGTTGTTGATTATATTGATTGTAATTTTGTTGGAGTTGCTGTTGTTGATACTGCAATTGTTGCTGCTGCTGAAGCTGTTGTTGTTGCTGTTGCTGTTGTTGTTGCTGTTGTTGCTGCTGCGTTTGGTGTTGTTGATGTTGTTGTTGATGTTGCTGTTGAGCATACTGTAATTGGGATTGCAGCCGTTGAATTTCTTCTTGTTGTTTTCGAACATTGTGGGCCAATTGTGCTCTAACTTGTTCTTGTTCAACATCATATTGCGACTGTCCTTGTTTTTGCTGATTATCTGCCTGACTAACTGTTGGTGTTGGCTGATTAGAATTAATCAGACCATTAAAATTTGATTGCCCATTAGCTTCATTAACGGTGTAATGCTGTTCATACTTAGGTATAGCTGCAACTAGTTCGCTACCTTTTGGAGCAAATTGGTTAATATTTTGTTGATGTTCAAAAGATGTCGGCTGGAAATTATTAAATTGATTTGGTCTTTCAGATGCTACAGATTGTTGATTAATATTGTGGAATTGATTTTGATTTAAAGATTGTTGCTGAGGAAAGTCAAATATGGGAGTTGGAGATGGTTGTGGAAGGAATTGATTTTGAGGAACCAAAGCAGGTGTAGGAGAAGGAGATATAGCACTTGAAAACGAATTTGGAGTATAACTGTTTTCTTGATGGCTTATTTGGACTGTCGGCCTTGGCTGAGATTGGGGACTTTGATGATAGTTAACTTGTTGTTGAGATAAATGAGGAGATGGCTGTCGCTGGAAGGGTGTGCGATTCTCTTCAATATAAGGCGGTGATGGCTTTAAGTTAAAGAAGGGAGATCGGCTTGGAGTGCTTCCAAAAGAGGCTTTATTCTTATTTAAATCAAAAACTTGAGGTGGCCGTTGCTGCGGTAATTGTTGATTATAAGGAATGAGTTGCTGGGGTCTATTAAGATGATCAGGGAAATAAACTAAAGGTGGGTTTGATGTTGGCTTAAGATTTGAGTTAATATTTTGTGTCTGCCGGTTTGGCTGTGGCTGCGATTTTTGTGCGTCTATTTGATCAGTCGTTATTGTGTGATAATTTTCTTGCAAATACTTTGCTTCATCAAAAAAGGTCTGCTGTTGTTGTTGGTGAAAAGGTCTCTGAGGTCCTGAGTGGAAACTAGCTCTTGGTGGACCATTAGTATGCTGTCTTGTTCCAAAAGGTGGAAGATTGTTTGGTCGGCCGTGGAATTGAGGTTGATTACTCGGCCTTACAAATGGAATAACTGGTCCAGGTACTGTTGGGGCGACGTTTATAAAATGATTACTAGGGCTTGGTGAACCACTTGCAAAAGAAGGTCGTGGACTCAATGATGGAGAGGGGCCGAACGGATTTTGACGAGGTATTTGAGCTCTAAAAGGAACGGATGAGGGCCCTTGTCTTGGTAATTGGGGTTCATGGTTAATATAGGGTTGTTGGAATTGTATGCGGCTCTGTGCATGCTGACCAGATAAGTAATTTTGTTGACCAGGTTGATTAATTTGTTTAGCTTCATGTTCATAATGGGGTCTTGGTGATGCAGAACGTTCTAATGAAATCCCATTTTGTTGTTGATTAGGCAATGCGATTGCTGGCCTCGGAGCAGTTTCCTCACGATCCTCCCCTTGTGGGTTTTCCGCTCTTCTGTTACCATGATGGTGATGCTCATTGCCAAAAGTTATCTTCACATTGCTGTTACTATGATATAATTCAGATTCTGGTTTTATGATAGCTCTAAGAGTAGTTGTTTGTACAGGAATGTAAAGAGGCTCGGGGGTAACCGTAACGTAGTCTTGATGATGATCGTCTTCGTCATTAGACGATGGCGTTATAGCAGGAATTGGCTGCTCGTATATCACTTTATCTTTAGAATGAGGATCCTTGCTATATTTGACGTAAAACACTTGTACTGGCTCTTTTTTCTTTTTCTGTATAGGAGGAGGTGGTTGGGGGGGTAATGTTTCATTCGATTCCTTAATGATAATTTCTATTATAGGTTCCGGTCCATCATAGTAATTTGGTTGGTAGTCCTCGCTGTATAGAGGAGCAGTAGGCAGTGCACCATAAGGAGAACCAAATGAACCTTCAGGTTCCTGATCATGGACATTAAGAATCTTTGGCTGGGCGAATATTTCATTTTTATTTATTCCGCCATTTTCTGAACGACCGTGAGTCGGATCATATAACGGATCTTTTTGTGAATATTGTACAAGTGGTTCCATTTGCACTGCGTAAGGAGGAAGTTTTCCTGTTCGTGGAGAAACATTTGAGATGCGTCGATTGTTAGGTAATGCTCGGAAATGGGCGACTCTCGAATGTGGGAGAACCAAGGAGTATTGAAGGTTTTGAGGCGTTCTTATATTTTCTAATTGTCGTTTCGGTTTCGTTTTTGCTGTCGAGTTCTTGGCGCATGTTATGTTGAGCACAGCAAGTGCTGTGACCTGAAACAAATCAATTATTTACATTAATTATGAGTCATAATTTATATTTGATCTTAATTTATTATTATACTTTGGTCAAGTCATTATAAGTAGGTAGGTACCAAGTTATGTTAGCGACGCCTTTACTAACTGATTATGATTACGATTTTTTGTTATTTTAACTTTTTAATACGTTTTTACATTATAAATATTTATGTTAAACATAACTGTGAAAGTAGCATAGAAGTCGAATATCATAACTATGGTTACGTTATATCTTAAAATTGAAACCGGTTGATCTGCATTCCAAGAAGAATAAAAGTAAATCTTTCTTCGTGACCGCAGGATGAGATCGGTCACAGTATTAGACTGTGATTTAGATTTAAATAATAAAAAAAATCATTTAGTTCAAATACACCAACATTCCTCAAATCAAAATTGTATAAAATATATTATTATTAAAATATATATTTGTTAAATGTCGTTCATCACTTAACTACTTAACCAATCATTGTAAAATTTTGGACACACGGTGGCAACAAATGCGGACTTAAGGTATCATTTTATTTCTAAAAAGTATTATTCCTGAAATATAGCAAATTATAGTTAAGACGACCACGGTCATAGTACGACTGTTTTATTTACTTTATATAGAATAGAGCGGAGACTAAAAATAGCAAGTATATAACACCATTAAAATAATATATAAGAAGAATTAAGAATGTTCTTCTACTACCTTATATAAGAGAATATCGGTATACAATTTATTTATTTTTTGTTTTTGTATCTAATTTATATTTAGATTGAGTATTATTTGAAGTCTTCATATTATACTTATTATATTATACTTGGTATATCCAAAATTTTTATAACTAAAAAAAAGTATTTAGTCTGAATTAATATTTATAATATTGTACTTATTAAAGTATATTGGCTGACGTTAATCGCTGAGGTTGTTAAATTTTATATTATGATTGTAAAATATTTCATCTCAAATATTTCACATTACAACTTATCGTGTTTTGTAATACAATAAAATTGGCGAAAGTAAAAGTAAGAATAAACCTTGACCAAAATGCAAAATAGATGACCCGGAAACGATTATTTGTCTGAAATAATATTCCTATTTAGAAATATGAATACAACTTATAACTTTAGCTACACCAAGCAGTTTAGAGTATAGAAAAACACTATAAATTTTAATAAGGCGCTTCAGATACTACTTTTATGTCAAAACAATAATTTCTCTCATTGTTTAAACAAGTTACTAAGTCTCACAGCATTTTTGCATACAAGATACAATATGAAATAATTACAAATTAATAGTTCACGCTAAATTACGTCATGCTACGTCCACATAAACGCTACATTTACTTGCATGGGTATAATATATTAGTGTTTACAACACTACATGTAGAACTGTAATTTAAGGAATATTAGTCTTTCCCCTCATAAGAATAGAAACGAAAATTCAATGCATATATGTAAATTTAAAAAATGTACTGTGGATTAATTGTGGCTTTGTCTTCTCACGATGTAAGATAACGAATAGTTACGATTGTTGTGAATTTGATAATGTAAATGTATTCACTTCACTCTCACTGTTATTATCTCAGTAACGGGTGCATTGTGCAACTTTTATCGTTATATTTGTTAATATTAGACATGTCTACAAGCAAGTGACCTGTGACTTTATGAATTCCGTTTCATTGGTCTACTTTTAAAGTCATTGTTTTAATTTCGAATAAAACATATTTAACCTAGAATTATATTTGCCCTGAACAAGATAATTTAAATCAAAAATCAAAATAAAAAATCGTTATTGTAAATTAGTTTTATATAAAATTTTTTTTTCATTGTTAAACCAGCCACCAAATACCACCAGGTGTCAAATACCACCAGGTCGGAAAAATAATTTCCACAAACCTGAAATAGCTGGCAACAGACATTTAGCGGGATCAAATCAGTCACAGATTAAATATCAAACCGTGTAGGAAAATTAATAATCCACCCTGATCCAATTTTTATTACCAAAGTAGCTTTGCAGGTATATAGAAAGCGATTAAT
Organism: Napeogenes inachia; assembly: GCA_959347355.1. Taxonomy (NCBI): domain Eukaryota; kingdom Metazoa; phylum Arthropoda; class Insecta; order Lepidoptera; family Nymphalidae; genus Napeogenes; species Napeogenes inachia. Next base: position 10,685,173 of record OY365804.1, on the reverse strand, counting down.
TAATGATAATTAAAATGTCAATATCAGATTGCAGACCAGCAAGATAGATACAGAGTTATGGCACGCTATCTTACTTTATCCGGTCACATTGACAAGTGGTCTAATCTAAGTTCATAAGAAATTTATATGACGTTATTTAGAAATGTATGTACGTCATTATATTGCAATTTATTCTCCCTAATAACAGTTTACGTAGTAATTTGAATCCAGTAACAATTTAACCAAGAGCTGTGTAAGGCAGCTCGCTCATTATAAACTAGGCCTGTGGAATGCGCTCTACAATTTTCACAGTTTCTTCGCGGTCTTTCCCACGTTGTATGATGTACAATTTACCTATTAACTGCTACCACTATTACAGTATTTGAATGAATATTAAACTGTTGTAGTTGGTAACTTCATTGTTTGTTAGTTAAGAAAGGGCTCATAGTACTGAGTAGACTCAACGTTTTGTTATAAAATAAAAGCTTCTATTTGACTGTATAATTGTCTAGTTGTGACATAGCGTTGTAGAATGAAAACATTGTTTATTTCCCGGCATTTATTAAAGCATATTTTATATATTCTTTTATTGGATAATGTATAAGTATGTTTTCTATTTAGCACCATCACTCTTACTATATCTTATAGAGGTCTTATATAATAATAGCTTCTATTAGCATTTTATTCAAATAAAATTAAACCAAAATTATAATCATCTAACATGCAGTATAATTTAAACTTAAGTTAGTCTGGAGGAGACCATTGGTGAATAAATCGTCTAAGAATTAATAAGCAACAAATACGAGATTGAATTAAATATCTAGACAAAATTTATTTACTCAAAATAAACGTGACCCCTTGACATTAACTGTCAACTATCTATTGACATTAGTTTAAAAAAAAAATCATTTCATTGAAAGACATAATGTAACGAGGTTAAGTAGCAATGCTTCGTATGTTAGAAATCACTAAATAAGTAAAGAAACAAAAAAATATATTATAAGAAGAATCATTTTCGTCACTATTGTGTAATATGGACTGTTAGATACTAGAATGTTGGGATGAACAGCCACAGTTGAGTTACAACAGATGTCCGTTCTCTTGTAAGACGCCTTTCGCCTGTATGTATATATTTAAGCTGTGGGTGTATTATTACACTATACTCATAAAATTACATACCTGTCAACATCTGTGTGAAAGTATCAAGACCGTTTAATAAATATTTTTGACCGAGGTCAAATTCTAAATTTTTATCGTGGAGTTATAATTCAGGATTAATGTTATATAATTATATATCTTTGTATGACATTTATTTTAGGTTACCTTTATTCTTAATATATGCATATGAAAAAAATCTCCACCTTTGACATTATAATCTTATGTAAATAATTATCTCAGTTAAGATTTAAACCTACGTATGTAAGCATTTCGTTGCAACTATAGACAATGTTGTTTTTCTTTTGTAATACCGAATTTTACAAATAAGGCTCTTGAAAGTAGGTTGGAAGTGTCGTATTTTGGGTGTAATTGCGTAAAATAGCGATGTCTTTTGATATTTATCTTAGTGGACGTAATAGATGTCCATTATGTAAATGTAGGTCATTTCTAAGAGGAAGATTATTTTTCTGTTTCCGTTCACATTATGTAAGTGACATGAGAACTCTGTATATTATTACATCGCAATACAATTATATTAATATATCATGTAATAAGTATATTTGATCTCTTTGCAATATTAGAATGTAAAGCCATAGTACTCATCGCTTTTAAAACTCGGTTCACTGACCTGACACCACGTATAAACTGACTAGAAAACTTTTCTAATCCTGTCAATCATTATATCGAGTGTATGTTTATTAGAAACTAGCAATACAATAGAAAACATTGAATAATGATACTCTTGTCTGACATAATAAGTTCAATATCCAACGTTCAATTATTAACAATTAAACTGTCAATCCGTCCATCATCCCTACAGGCCACGAATGAAACCTTCGACAAAGTGAAGCTGTTATAACTTATTATGTAATCCAAGCTAATGTAATAATGATTTATATTTACAAGCTGACCTGACGGACATTGTCCTGTCTTGAAATGAATATTCAATTGAACTGGAATATATAATAATATGGAACATAAAACAGTGTTTATGTGCTCTTTGATACATAACATTGTTAGTTTTGTTTCTGGCGCGTATTTTTTGTGACAACGATATCTTGTAATATTTTGTATTAAAAAATGTTTTTGAACGTTTTGCCGGAGTAATTTTTTAATTTTTTTCTTCCTATCTTTTTCAAATAAAAGAAAATGGCTTTTAAAACAAATATGGTAATGACGTTTATTCATTTTTATAGATTTACAAAATAATAACAATTTATATTTTTGAGATTTTAGGCTTATTACCCCTGTGCATGACTAGTTCTATTTGAACGTTACATTTAATGATTGATCTAAAAATATTTTGTCTTAAATATATTAATTTGCTGCCAGACCTTGTTAGTTAATTAATGAATAATTAAACCGTTACTAAATTACTTTAAAAATTTATTAGCTCGCTAAAATATCAAGGTGTAATCAGTATTTAAAAGATAATTACGATCTTAAAATGGTATTGGGATTTACATTGACACCACTTTATTTAAATCTTAATTAATATAAATATAAAAACGAAAGTTAGATTAACACAATTTCCCAAAATAATTTAAAAATAATAATAGGATCAAATAAAACAATACATTAGTAACAAAATTAACTAGAACAGTAGCTGTCCCTGTCCCTGTCAGAAACTATTACTAATATCAAAATAGTTCACAAATAAATCAGGATGAAGATAAAATGAAAGTTTTGAGGATTACAAGTCAAAGCCCCTACCAAGTATCGCAATCAAGATATTACAGTCAGCCACGCTTACGGTTTACGAGTTAAGGTAATGACACTCACACACGCAGCTGACAGATTGCATGGAACTTACAATGATTGATGTAATATTTTATGTAACTTACACAAATATACCACCGTTTGACCGTATCTAAATATTTGTATGATACTTATATTTGGATCTCCAGAAGATGTGGTTTGTGACAGAAATAATAATCCAAAAAGGAACATCATTTCTTTAGCGGGGAATTCTATGATAAATGGAAAGTAAAGCGTAAAAATGCATTAGTGATTATCTTTTTAATGTTTTTTTATAAATACTGTTAGGCAAAAATTTTAATCTTTAAACAGTTCTTTCAGTCATTATGTAATACATTTTATAACCGTACAACTAAAGTCAGTGTTATAAGTGTAATATATGCCTATTAAAAAAAAAACTTTGACTTTGACATTGACGGTGCTTGTGCGTTTTATTTTTAACTTTATCTATATTTTATTGTCGGTGTCTATTTACTTTGTTGTGTTCTTTTACTTTAATTTTGATATAAGTTAAGTTATTAGTAGCAATGAATAATATGAAAAAATGGGCTTATATTAGTTTTAGTTATATAATATACCTATTAAAGAGTTATATAAAATACCTATCAAAGAATTTCTTCTAAGACGTGACCTTTCTTAATGATGTATTTTATTACCGACTGAATATAAATATTTGAATACGAATTTAATTATGTTAATACTTTTTCCGTTCACCAATACAAGTATAGAACCATTTTCAAGCATATTTTTTTTTAATAATATAATAAACAATAATTTTAATTGTTAAACAATATTAAACCGTTGCTAACACCTGAAAGGTACATTTTCTTCGTAATTTACGTCGCGGAACTCCTAAATGCCGCAGTGATTGATGTAATTAGAGGGAAGACATAATGCTAATAATAAGTCACGTCTTTGTTAGGTTGGCTACATTATGTATATATAATGGAAAGTTTATATATATTTCATTTAAATACGACGCTCACCCTTAATGTTAATTATTAGTGTCCCTACAAGTCACATAAAAATAATTTTCGAGAACATTCCCATTATTGAAGAATTTGGTATGTTACGTCTGAAATGTTGGTACTATAAAACTGTTTCATAGATAGATAGATAAGATAGCTTCCACAAAACAAACTATGGCCATAAGTCAGAGACTAAATCAGACAAACAGAAATTTATTAGGTAAATTATAAAAAAAAAGTATAAATGTATAAATTTATGATTAACTAATTGTGAATGCTGATTCGAAATCTATGCTTTCTCCTAATCTATCGACGATTTAGTAAATATTTTACATTATAATAATATCCGCATTTTTTACTATTAAATATTTTCACACGATCATTTATTTTCTTGTTTCGTATTGTTTTCATATCACAGTCGTTTATATTAATGGCATTCACTTCTTATTTTGATTAAAAATGTTTAATTATATTTTTTACTCCAAACAGCGAAAGTGCAGATGTTTGATAGGTTGAGGGCAATTTACGTGAATTGTATACATATTTTATAATTAAACTAATATACATACATTATATATACTATTATTACAAATTATTACCATTTCCTGATCTACTTTTTATACAGTCGTGAACCCTGGGGAGGAAATGCAAACTGTTGGTTCATATATTTTATTATATTCAACATTTTTTCTGTAAGATACTAAAATCCTATAAAAAGTACACCTGAAAAAAAATATTCCTCCTTCGAACAAACCCTGCATCCCCTTGCTTTGATAAAATAATGTTAAATAAACTATTTACAACAATAAACATCATAAGGCATAATATGTATAATATACAAATAACATAATATACAAGGGTATAATATAATAATATACATGTATAATGTAAGCTCAAGTTCGTCGACACGACACTTTCACCACACAATGGCTCAATACATAATAATTAGCTTCTATATATTCTACCGGCTGCCGACATCACCATTTTGTGACACCATAGAGAAACCATAGACACTACCAATACATTATTTGCTTTTTTAATTTGCAAAGAGGTCGAATACGCTAAAAATCTTTTACTTGCTAATGTTAACCTACTTTTAACTTATTATAATAGAAATTTCAGTGCTAAATATAATGTACACTTACATACATGGCTTTAAAAATTAAAGTTTATACTTGAGATATAGTACTTTTTATTTATTTATATTTGAAAGGAAAGTTTTGATTAATGCAAATATAAAATGAATTTTGTTGAGGAAAAAGAAATTTAAAGTTAATCAAATATAAGACGTTTAATATGAAAAATGTCTATAATGTTTTGTAAACATGTATAGCCATGTTAAGCTTATTTAAATTTATACAAATATAGAATAAAATATATACCGATTCGAACCTCTGGGAAAGCGTCCCAGACGGACGAAGAATGTTTAAAAGTTTATAAATTTACAATAATAATTAAAAATTAATAAGTATATTTAATTCAAATACCTCTACCGTGACAATAAAAAAATAGCAGAGTTAAAAAAAAAAACGCAACATAAAAGAAAAATATAATATAATCATAATAATATGACATACACTGAATTACAAATAATATTTACCCAATAAATAACAAACAAAATGTTATGGCTCTACATTTGTATTGAATAGTCGTTTTGTAAAATATTATAAAAGTATTTAAATTGATAAGATTAATTTAATTAAGATTAAGATAATTTTGTGAATGTAACAAAAGGTCAAAATATATTTAAATACCTTTGACCTTCATTAATTTGTCGTGACCACCAAGGTGATATAAACTTATCTCGGTATAATTTTATCAATAGACATTTACTTTTAAAAATAATTGGGATTGGTACCTCAAGGTGATCTCTGCTAGATTTAACTTTACTTAAGTACCTATATATTATACTTCAGATTGACAGCTGTCAACATACTATAGGTCACAATATACTATAATTAGTGATTACAAAAGTAAATTATTGGGTCTAATAAGAAGCGTAATTTCTCCATTGAATGAAGTTATTTTAAAAACAGTGATGTGTCCCGCCTCTTCATTTCGATTCGAGCTTTCTACGACATTCCGGGCTGACCAGTTCGTCGTCGGCGTCCATTTTGGAGTGAGAGTGAAACGGCGGATTACGCACAGGTTCGTTACAGATTCAAAAACAATTTATTTTTAATACATATTGCCTTATTTTTTTTAATATCCGGTTACGTTACTTATTTTGTAACTCGCCAAATATTTCGTTACAGCAGTCGAAAATTGCAAGGAATTTCTGCAATATTTAAAATTGTAATTTATATATTTTTATTACTCGTATATCTGTTACAGCTAACCCTTAGGTCGTAAAAGGAAATTAATGAGGAAACAGAATAAGATACCTATTTAATTTACTCTATATAGAGAAATGTTGACATATATATACGTATTATATACAATATAATAGGTATATATATGTCAACATAAACAGGATTGCACAATACAAAGAATCATTAATAATACAGAATACCTAAAGTTAATGATCTTTGTTTCATTTGTATCATGGATACTTTTGACTAAAACTGTTAAAGTTACAAAACATCATGAGACTTTGAAAAGAATCTATTACTGAAAATGTTACGAAATAATTATGTATTAATTAGGGGTTATGGAGGTTTTGTATGAGCTTACAAAGGTTAAACAGATATTTCGTAAAGATTATGTTTATGGAGAAGAAAAGAAATATTGTAAAAATGCCAATCACCAACAAAATAAAAAAAGAATCAATATGTTAAACCGGTACAGATAGACATAACGTCGACGTAGGCCGCCACAGTGAATATAATTTGTTCAGTACAAGCAGAAAAAGGTGTGTTTAGTGTAACGGTATCTTTAACAGCCTTATTAACCTTGATTAGTTGAAGAAAAGCAAGCCATGAACGTGATTCCATCAACATGTTATTTGCATGTGTTCCCATGCTCTTGGTCAGTACAGTGAAGAAAGTTTACGAATGATTCCTTGAGAACTGCATATTTCCAACCAGTTGTATCTGTTATTTGAATTAAATAATAACTATTATTATTATTTAGTTTTTTTTGTTTGTCTTTATGTGGTTCGAATACTTGAAACATGCTCATAGAGTTATAATACTTAGAATAAAGAACCATAAGCAGTCCTATGAGAGTGTAATAAATAATAAAAGAGGGAACATCACCCATACTTATCTTTGTCTAATCACAGATGCAAGAAGAGAGACAGACGGGTAGCCTTATTTGTTTTCTTTTTTTGTTATGAACACATTTAGGCTCCGACTCTACAGTATGTACATTAACTATATGATTTTGCCTGAACAGAATGTGAAGAAAAAATGTTGCAATATTTTATATATTATATGTATAATTTGTTGCTATAGTTATATTAGTAAGTATATAAGAATGTACTTTTAACTATTTCGTCTACAACTTTCACATTTTATATTTTTTTTTCAAGACATCCGTAACATCGATATTTATAATACAAAATATTATTTTTAGATAAGAAAGAAAAAGATATTTAGTTATACTCATAAAAGATTTTCATATGTATTTATTTTTAAATATAAATGTGGGAGGATATGATGACGCTGCTGAGATGACGGCTGATAGGGAAGAATGGAAGAGAAGAACATGTTCCGACTCCAAATGAAGTGGGAAAGGGACAGGGAGATGATGATATGTATTTTTTTTATTATTGTATACAAGACTAAAGAATATATCAAATCTTTCACGGCGGAATTATCTCCACTATAATCGATTCGATATCATTTTTATCTAAATATAGAAATTTAAATTTCTTGTATGCATATAAACAATGCATGGTAGATCAATAATTACGTGTGGTCGTAAGAGAGATCTGTCAAAACCAAGTGTCACAACCAGTTTTATTGTCTACATCCTATCGCTTCCGGTCATAAAAAGTAACCACATCTTAAATTACACACGTAACTATTATAAAATACAACCTTCACTGATGTTCAACCTCTAAGAAAGCGATTCTGTTTGCGATAGCACTTAGTAAAAAAAGTAAAAGTACGCCATACTAGTAACACCTATTACGAGTGCGATAAGGTGTTAAATCGAATGTTTTCATTAATTTCCAATTATGTGTTGATATGAATGAACTTTCTTGGTTATTAAAGTTAGATAATACCGTGTAGATATTGATAATAATTGTATAGTTTTATGCTATTGTTCAGAATTACGATTGAACTTTGTTACTAATAAACTTTGTTACTAATAAATTATTATTTAATATTTATTGCAAAAAAATAAATATATAAAAGACGTACGTAATGCTTAAAACATTCACTGGCAGTTATGCCAAAAAGACAGTAAAAAAAATATTATTATAAACTCATCTAACAAATAAAGTTTGTTTTAAATTTAAATAACACCGAGAGCGAGTTTGAATGGTAATTTGATAATTTACATAAGTATGGCTAAACTTTTCTTTCCATATTTACATTTGTCTTGTCTCTTCTAGAATACGTAATGAGAGCCATTTCGTATTCTATTAAATTTGATATCCGTGTCAAAGCCTACCAGGAATGGAACCTTCGTGGAACAGAACTAATAATAGTTATTAATCTATAATTTTTATAGCTAAACGTAAAATTTTAATCTATACCTACAGGGCCAAAGGTTATAAAGATATATAAGATTATTTATATTACTAAATCACATAAAAAATATAATATTTTATTCATACAACTGGTTACAGTACCAATGCTAGCCAAGTTCCGAGTTGATGAATACCTATTTTCGATTCAGATATCCTAGGAGATAAGAATTTATGTTTAACCTGTAAAGCATTAGTGTGTCTAATGTCATGGGTGAAGCACAAAACTCGTGATATATTTACAACATTCATTATTCAAAATGACTTCACCGGACCTGTGACCCAGGAGTTAAACATAAAATTAATTGGATTGTTTTTATTGTTTATCACGATAGAGTAGAACTGACCCATAAATCCCCGAGAACTTTAAGGTAGGCACCATCCTATAACACTTAGGGCGGAAATCCTACCAACATCCCCAAGGAAGGTGGACGTCAAAAGGAGGATCGTAAAACTTTTGTCAAAAAGCAAGAAATTTGCTGCCCAAATAATAAACAGACAGATACGAATATAATATATTAAATTGTGTCAATTACTGTTTGATAATCGTTTATTGAATGCCAGTAGGTCATCTACAGTACAGTTAAATAGACGGTACGTGTCGCAGAGTACAAGTATCTACTGTAGTGTACTAGTTCAGTGTCCATTCACGTTAAGAGACGATTAGACTTGTTATTGTTAAACAGTTGTAATAAATATTTTATAAATATATCGACTTTTCTGTTTATTAGTAGGTACTGTAGCCTACTGAAGACTTAACACAAAATTCAAAAAGTTCAAGGGATTTATTGACAGACTTAAGAATACCTGTATTTTATGAATTTTTACTTCCGAAATATTTATGGTTCAAATCAAACGAAGTCGTGAGCCACAGCCATAAATAAATAAAATGTATACCACAATTAGAAATAATCATAATGATAAGCAGAAACCGCAACTAGTTTAAGCGACAAGGTTTCTTTGTAACCACTCCGCCGCACGCACCTGTCGCCACAGCCACAAAAAACAGATGCGTCTCACCTGTCACTAGCCACACCGCCACAAAAAATAGACATGGGATTGACAGGAAGTTTGTTCTACGCGTATTATAACAGCTATTTGAAGAACCATATAGAGTGATCTTACATTCTCGCCTGTCACAAGCCACAGAAAATAGATCAACGGAAAGTTTATTGTACTTATGTTATAATAAGTTGGTGTTTTTAACAATTTAATTTAATTATTCGACGTAAAGAATTTAAAAAGTTCTAAGCTCGAAGTTCGTGGATCGCTCCATGATTCTTGTGATGACATAACATACAATTATAGTTTTATTATATCATTGTAATTAGCTATCAAATCTTAATTACACGTATACATCAAATATGTAAATACATTCAAAGTAAAAGTGTTTTCTTTTTTTTACATTAAATTAACATCAACCTCAAACATTAACAACTGCACTTATGATTAATAAAATTGAAATGATGTTCATTTTATTACCATTTCGTTATTTATAAACTTACGGTAACGTTTTTTTGATTATGTTAGAAAGTACTTACATTAAATAAATATTACAGGGTGTGTCATTTTTGATGGAACAAATAATATAAGTTTATTTATTAATCCTTGTTTTTGATAAGTAGAAAATATTTCTATTGAGAAACTTATTTTTATATGCACACGACGAGCAAACAAGAGAAAACTGATCTCTGTCTTCGCTCAGCAGGTTGTGTTAAAGATGTCGGTCCACGAGCAGATATCAAGTGCTATAGTTAACTTTCTTCAACCAAAATCAGTAAGATAATTATTTTTTATTCGAAATTCATCCTTATAATTTTTTACATTATTGTCTTTTATATGAATTTACTTAATCTATATAAAACAGATCTATAACCATAGGATATCGTATAAAAACTCAATAAATAATAATTGATTATAGTTTGAAGTTTTCTTACAATATATATCGCTTCGTTTCTCAATATCTTGTTACTGGAAAACAATCCGAAATATTAAGTTCCGTTCGCGAATTCCACTCGCTGTCTGACACACTTCCTGAACTTTAAGGCTTTTACGCAACGTAGAAAGGATGTCCAAGTTGAGTAACATTCAACAATAATTATTTGATAAATATTATCCAGTTTTTTATATAATATATATTTTTTTTGTCTACATTTTTTTTAATTATATTTATTTTTTTTGTAATTATATGTGCTGATATTAAAAGTTGTTTAAGTTTGGGATATTATAATTAAAAAGTTATCGATTTTTTATTTATACATTATTATTATATAAAATGATATTTTCAAAAATATTAAAAAGCAAAATAAAGTTATAAAAAAACGTACCCAAAAAATGAGCCTCATGGTATCCGAAAACCAAAAATTTAAAAAGGGCAAACTGTCAACTGTCAACTGTCACCACACCGGCGCGTGCGTACGCGCGTTCTTCACAACTGCAGCAAAGGCACAGTGAATACAGCCTCCCCCCCAAAGAAAGCCAACCTTCACATTCTGATTATGTAAATGGAGAGGCAAGTGTGAGTCTAATGAGTGAGAATGTCCATCGAGAGGGAAATTAGGATAAGGTCGTCTGTGTGAGATTTAAAAAAATACTATTTCCATTAATTTTGTGAATTTGATAATTTATTTTAGCTAAAATATTTTTTTTATTAATAGCCCAAAAAAAATTGAAATGTTTATAATTTGTAATATTTATATAAAAAATTGAAAAATTGAATGATGAGAAGCTCATAATAAATCTTTTAAATGATCATATTTTTAAATAAATCATAATTATTTTCATTAATTGAATATTATATTACATTCAAATCACGTTAAGAAAAATTCATCTCTTCATATACAAAAGACTTCAACGCACTAGATGTTACTACTTAAAACTGTACTGGAACATTACTTGTTTAGTAACTAAGTATAAAACGAGATTTCTTTATTGTGTATACATACAATAAAAATAATATAATATTTAAATGCAATTTATTATGAATAACATTGTGAATCTTATTACATCACAGAGAGACTGATGTAGGAATATTATTTTGAATTGTGTCTAAAAGTAATTTGCTAAATAAAATAAAATAAAATTTAATAAATAAATAAATAAATAAATATATTTAAAATCAATCAATGTACTACGACACAAAAATTAAAGAATATATATTTTATAAAATTGCTTTCGCGACTTATAACCACATTTATTATAAATGTCATTTTTCTAAGTTTGTTCATCAAAAACTTCTTAGGATGGTTTAAAGTTTTATTGTATGAAGTTCGTTGAACCTTTTACTCAGAACTAATGTCTCATTTCATGGAACAGATTAAAATCTGGATTAATCCGACTACATCTAGTTATAAGAAATGATTGGCCAGTAATAAATATGTTAAAAACTTTATAACAACAAAACCAAAAGGGTATACGAGAACTATGACAATATTGTTATAAACCTTATGATATTTAAATTATAGTATTAATATTTAGTATTAATATTAATATTATAATTTTAGATAGTTGTATATGTTGTTGATGTTTTATTATCTCATATTCTGACCGCAGGAACGTAACAAATTAGTTCTTTCTCAATTTAAGCACTAATGTACTCCGTTCTAATTTCAGGTTACGTGAGATTATAATAATGTTATGTATTAGATTGTTTTTAAGTAAGCTTTCTGTTTTGATACTAAGATAATTTAATGTTGTAGATGTGTAATGATAAGTAGCAAATTAATTTACGCTTACCGACTTACTGATTACACCATCTCACAATAGATAGTCGTCAATTATTTAAAATTTAAATAAATATAGTCTGAAATATTAATAAATTGATTGAGCGACAGCACGGTTTTCTAAAGGTCACGAGTTCGAAACCGTATTGATATATTTATTTCAATCTCGAAAAAAAAAAAATTCATGAATCGTTTCGTGAAAATACTTTTATCATATAAGAGAACTGGCACATCATGAAATAATTTGTTTTAACTTTTAAGTTCAAAAAGTTAGCTTGCGTTTATAAAATATAGATTAATATTTAATATCATAGGAAGATGTAAAGGTATTATTCTAGATTATTATTAGCCAACAGTACAAACGGACAGTGAAGACGATTATATTGAGTGCATCATTTATATAACATTGCATTTACAAATAAATTGAGAAATATCGAGGTCAGAGAACGTACGAGAACTAATAACTACGATTTTAAGGAACACATAATTAATTTTGGAAACCTTCGATATAATATTATATTGCGATGATTAGAATGTTATATGTAATTGAATATTTTGAGATATTTTGTAACAATCGGATTCGGAATCGACTTTCAAAATATACGAAACTGATATAAGTACGTTCTAAGAAATATGAAGATGCGATTATTATATATTATCATTTGCAAATAGTTAATATGAGTTTAATATTTAAGTTTTCAGGAGTATTGATTTAAAATAAATTGATCTTATAAAAGTCGCGTGTGTGCAGCACACACACAGGCAAACGTGTTGTCACGACACTTCGTCCTCAAAACGCTTTTGAATGCTTTAAATTTTCTAGTGCACTTAGATATTTAACTCTACTTGCCAGATGTCACTGACCTGTCAAAGTAACTGACTAAGACCCTACTTTCAATCCTCGGATAACTGTTAACCACACTTTTTATAATTTTTCAGATATTGTATACAAAATTGACAAAACATCATTTTTTTATATGGATAGATCTTATCTCTGGAATGAGAAATCAGTTTTAAAGTCATGTTCACGAAAACTATTGCAGAAAAAAATAAATAAAAGGCGAATCATTTAAATTTTAAATTCTTATAAAATAAATTAATATCCAAAATCAATAATTAATAGTTTTTGAACTTAGATATATGTATTTATTTTAGCTTGCCTAGCTTACAAAAAGAGCCAAACTTATTTTGAAAAAGACAGAGACACCAATAGCTTACACAAAAAGCCAAACTTATTTTAAAAAAAGACAGCGATACCAAAATTACCAACTCACAAAAAGATAAGTATATTTATATCCTACTAAGACAAGATAAAGAAACAATTAGTAGTTTAAGTAATCATCATTTACGTCTTAGGAAAATCGATGTCAAAGTGATTTGACCTCTCAGTGGATCACTTCATGGAAGGGTCTAGATATTTCGTATAAGTAATAGTATTCAGTATATATTTACTCGGCTGCATATACGGTTTTTGATTAGTTTCGAACACATCCAGGGTTCCTATTCATGACCTCGCAACATGGCGGATTTGTGGCGCGAACTTGAGTTACAGATGCTGTATATATTTAATAGTCATCATAATTCAAAAAAGTTTAAATACAAAAATAGTGTAAGTGGTAGTATTCTCTATTTTGTTTATTTTATTCTTGTTAGCTTTTCTACAAGGATATGTCAACTACATAGTAAATTATAACTCAAATTGTCGCTAAGTCATAGATTAATAGTTTCATTGTTAACAGAATATCAATAAAAACCATTATAATATGTTAACGAAGTAATTAAATAGATTAAAATAGAAACTTTAGAAATTAACAAAGTTATACTTCGATTGTTTTGGAAGATGGATACCTACTTCCTTGCGTTTTTGTCAAACTCTCGTCAATGCAGATTTTGATTATTTATTCTTGTTCCGGAGCTATATTGTGAACAAGGTATACTGTATTTATTTATCAATGCCCTTTGTAAATATTAAGGAGATACATTTTAAATTAATTAAACATTAAGGTAAGTAAGTTTAATTCGTTAATTGTATACTTGAGAGTTAATTATTTTTAATGTTAAGTGTGTAGAAGTTTATAGTTTACATTCACTGTTCGATCATTTGAGATGAGCCGCAGCCGCAGGGCCGTCGACCTACCTCTGTGCAATCTAAGAGACTGTTAAACCTTGAAGATGGATTGGATCATCTATTTTTCGTTACCATTCAATAACATTTAAGTGCTCCTCATTAAATCTCGCCAGGGATTTGTCTGAATGATTTTTTTAAATATATATAAATTTCTATGTTGTCTATAATTTTAGTGATAATCGGTTTATAAAACATGCTTATTATCTGAAACATAATTTTAATATAAAATAATAGAGAATATAAACATACTAACTTGAATACAGAACCGCAAATATATTATAGTTTTTATCGTTACATCTAGGATCTAGCTTCGATTCTCGGTCGAGTCAATTTGAGTTTCAATAATTAACTTCTATTAAAAATGATTCTGTCTCGTCATGTCACTCGTTCTATTCTAATTGGAATAGTTAATTATATATTAGTAATATCAGTACAATAATAATTTGATGTACAAATTTTTGGCAGACAATTAAAATATATTATTCATAGATATGAGCGTATTGTTAATATTACGTAAAAAAGTATATACTTCTGAGATAACCGGTTGAGTTAGGTAACATAACTTTTACCGTCTGGATAGAGTTCAAAGGCCGATTACGCGGTTATGGCTGTTATTAAAATCTTCTTCTGTGAATGTTAATTAACATTCAAAAATCAACATGCAAGTTAAAAATCATAGAGCAAACAAACAGGCAACAATAGATGCAGATGTCTTGCCAGATTGACGAACTAGAAGTTGAATTGAAAAAGAATATGACAGTAAGTTAGTAAGTAAGGGGAGGAATTGATATTTTGATTTTCCTACTCACTGTAATGAACATAAATATGACCGCTTTCTATGGAGCTGGTATTAAAGGGTGGTATCACCCTGGTCAAGCCCGCAGCCATTAGCCCATTAACTAAAGCTCGACCAGGATTCATGACGATGGGTTCGTAAATGTATAATATTTATATGTTATTACGAATGACGATTTATAGTAAAAATCTTAATAAATATGTAATGGAAAATAAACGGACTTTATAAGGGATAAGGGATTCGAATCCGCAACCTCTTGGAAACTGTACGGAATTTATTTAAATTGTAGTAAGTTCACTCTTTTGTAGATTAGATTACTGTAATATTATAACTATTCTTAATGAAGATAATGTGAATAAAGAATTCTTGATATAAATTTAAATAATATATCATGATTTCATAACCTGCTATAGCGTCACAATTCTATCAGTAGCAATTAATTCCTGCTATACTTAAATATATAATTTAAAACTTGCTTTTTTTAAACTCCGACTCCGCCGACTCAAAAAGAGGGGTGTTATACGTTTGACCTGTCGATCTGTGTATCTGTGTGGCTGTCTGTGGCAATGTAGCAGCCAAACACGTGGAAGGATTTGATTGTGGTTTTTTTTAATCAAAAGTTTGGTTCGTCGAGATGGTTCTTAGATAGGTTTGGTCGAAATAGAAACAGTTGTCTCCAAGATATTGAGGTTTTATTGGTGCGGATGAAAGGTATACAATATTGATAGTAATACTTAAGTTACAAGTGAAAAATTGTGTTCGTAGGTTCATTTAGTACAATAATGAAATCAGTGTTATAACTTTAAAAAGTAGAAAAAAATAATAATTGAAAAACCCCCGATACTAAAGACGTCTAAAAATAATAAAAATAATATTATTATGTACTTATTGAAGTCGGTGCGGGGGACCACTTAATAAAGAAAGAAATTAAAATGCAAGTAAGTTACCAAGGCAAAAAAGAAATTACGATAGCGAATCGTATAGTCTTAACCCTTGTAACTTCGTCTTCGTAAATGGACACCATCGTCAACTTACGTACAACGGTCGCAACTACTTCTATAAGTACATAATAATATTATTTTTATATTTTTTAGAGGACTTTTTGTATCGGGGGTTTTTTTAATTTTTAATTAAATTTTTAGGTACATAACGTTTGTATCCAGTCATCAACGTCCAAGAAAAACTTACTGGACAGTTACAGATTTATAAATCTCAGTTATTTATATTTGTATTTTTTTATACTATCTAGGTCAGTTTAATAAATAAAAATATTATAAGATTGGGAACTTTTGTATACTTAATATGTGATATTCTTAAACACTTTTTTTACAGCAACAAAAGTGTTATTTGTAGATAATAATCTCACCGAAGTATCATGGCTTAAGGACTTAACACATAAATTGGAATTAACGTGACTATCATGGACATGCGGACAATTTTTTGAATGGATTAACATATTGAACTAGTTTTTGAATATAGGTGACAAATCATTTTTATAAAAAACGCTTTGTATCTAAATTTTAAGTTGAAAGTTAGTTAATATTAATTATTTGAACGACCAAAACGTATTACTTAATAGTTATTTTAAATAACATGAATGTAATGTATAATGAATGAATGTAATGTATAAATGTAACGTCATTGTGATCCTTCCTACCTTTAGTCCCAACTTCAGGTGTATGAACCAGACAGTCTACAAATGTCTGGACTTATAAAGGTATATTGTACGCCTGTGATGTGCTACAAATAGAAAGGCGGTGAAAGTAACTGTCCTTGTAATAAACGACGCTTCCTGGTGACTTAAGGTACGTTGAAGTGATTCAGAAATAGATTTGGGGTATTTTACCTTATCCTAGGTAACTAATTTATTACTTCTTCATTATTTACCTGGTATAAACAAGCCAATCTATCTCTATTTTGGTTTTATGTGGGCGTTTTTTTCACATAGATATTTAGTATAATATTTTAAGTAGAATATTATAGCTTTTTCCCGCGGCTTCGCACGCCTTAAATTCCTAGTAAAATAATTCCCCTTTCCCTTTTTTTGTATTGGCTTCTATATGACTTATTTTAAGTGATACAATCAGTGATAAATCGGCAGACATCACTCACTGTCAAAAATCTATTTAAAGTTTTTAATAAGGATTTAATATTAGATACTGTATTTTTTTTACACCTCTCTTGTTTTTACTTAAACGTTAATACTTTTTAAGCAGTTAGGTAGTAGGTACTTAATAATCGTTCTAACCATATATCACAGTTATAGATGTTTATTGAAGATAAGCAAAATATGACCATATATACTTGAAGAATTCTGAGCTACACAATCGACGTTACTTTGACCATCAACTTGCAGGTCTAGTTTTATTAAAATAAAAAAATCAATTTTGAATATTATGTAGTAGATATTCAGTTAGCTATATGCATTAACAACATTTTGAATACTGAACATTCATAAAAGCCATTTTTGAGACGCTTTTCACGGTTCCGCCGCAAACACGATGACCCTATATTTTAAATCTGTAATATCTTCAAAAATATTTCTGTAAATTACATGCTGTAAGGGGCTATATTGTTTAATATTAAATGTAAAATGTATTTAAATTACTTAATTAGATAAGGATTAAAAGCTGTATTGCTCAGAATTGCTTCGTAAATAAGCCATTATTTCTCGTAAAAAATAAAGGATAAAAATTGGCTACTGTGGTACCACAGAGAAATAAAAGTATATCATCGCGGACATACTTGTAGAACTTTTTAAAGTTTCCAATACTTAGTCCATTATTTTGATCTATCGCGTAGAGTTCAGCCAGCGTTTGCAATGTAAGGGTAAATCAATGTGTTTGAAATCTAGAAATCTTGAAATTATCAGTAGTTCTCTAATATATTAAGCATGTTATTATACATATAAACCTTTCTCTTGCATCACTCTACCCATTAAAAAAAACTGCATCAAAATCAGTTATGTAGTTTTAAAGATCTAAGCATACATACAGACATAGGGACAGACGCGGAAAGCGACTTTGCTTTATACTATGTAATGATTTGTTACTCTGGGGAGCAATGATGTTATCACACCTAAAGCCAGACATAAGTTAAACTACTTTTTTTTTTTTTAATTTCTACTTTTATCCACGGACACGTCACCCGTGCACTTTTCGCATTTGGTTTGTATTTTGCATATTAATTGTTGAAATTTTAAGATAACATACTCAAAAAGGAGTCTATTACTACAGGTACCTTAAAAACTATATTATTAAGGTAAGTCCTTTGCACAACAATTACACATACTTATATAAATATAAATATTATATATATATACATATATTTTTTTTAATTTTTATTTATTTATTTTTTTTTTTTTTATTGTACAATGTTATAATGTGAAGTATAGTATAAATATTTGATGTATAAAAAAGAAAAATATTATTAAAGTTAAATTTCTTACATTTTCTCATTAATGCCTTCCTACGAAAACACTATTGTGGTGACCTACTGTTATTTTTATTTTTTTTCACTCATTACGAGCAAGGTTTCCACGATAGCGAAGTTTCTGTCTTTTATAGCCATCTTGGTATTATATTCTATGATGTTATATCTTGTCGCCTTCATCGCTCTCCTGATGAATCTGCCCGTCGCGTCGTCCTCGCTGTCGGTAAAATACACACAGCTCTCGGTATGACGCGACACTGCTACAACCGCGTGGGGAACGCTGTCGTGCAGTTGCATCTTACTCCTGGTGTTGATTATAAAAACGGAACCGAAAGTGAGTCCTTGTGCTTCG
Organism: Napeogenes inachia; assembly: GCA_959347355.1. Taxonomy (NCBI): domain Eukaryota; kingdom Metazoa; phylum Arthropoda; class Insecta; order Lepidoptera; family Nymphalidae; genus Napeogenes; species Napeogenes inachia. The sequence continues at coordinate 10,666,241 of OY365804.1, read as the reverse complement.
TGTATGGTTAAGATACGCGACCCTTCGCCTGATCCATAACCCTCGTTAGACAATGCTATCTTCTCTTCCTGGGTGTGTACTAAGTACAGGGTATTAGGTTGGGATCTGGGTATTTTCGATCCTGTGTAATTGAGCATTGTTAAGGACTGCACTAGTTTCCTGCTGGAGTAGATGCCGGAGTAGACCTCTTCTAAGGCATACGCGACATCTAAGGGATTCCGATGTGTGCACAGTAATTCTTGGCTGATGGACGTTATCAGGGTGGGACGACAGTACCTCATCTCGAATAGATTATCTCTATCGATGTAAGGTAACTGGTTCACGTCACCGACGAGGAGAATTTCGGCAGCGCCGGACAACCGCGTAGCCATTGCTATGGATCCGAAATGGTTCATAAGAGCCGACGAGGCTCCACCACCAAACGTTGATAGATTTCTGACTCTTTGAATCCATTTACTAATACAGAGGCCATCGTACGCACTCGATTCTTTGATTCGTCACCTATACGCTGAGAGATCTTCTCTCTTAGATCTTTAGCCGCCTCAGTTGTGGTTGTAACGATGACGTCCTTCTCCGCGTCGAAGTGCGATATTATCCACGTGGTTTTGCCACATCCTGGAACCCCGTTGACCCAGTTTAGTATTGGAACGGTCCAAGCTTCGAAGTTCGTTAATGTGCTAGCTTTGTCTAGGATCATATCCTCTAGCATGATCTTGGTGCATTGAGCCGTGACAACAATTGGGTCGTTAGATGGCGTCGTATATCTGCCTTTGCCTGTTCGCTTCGTCTCTTCCCTATTCAACATAACGAAACCACTGGTCGCATTGTATGCTGCCATATGCTCTCCTGCCATTGTGCCGTGAATTATCTTTGCAGTTTGGTTGTTGTATATGGCTGCATCTGCCTCCTTGAGTTACAGCTCCAAGAACTTCCGATTACCGATTTTAAAGGCCTGAAGAATTTCTTCTAGAGGTATTGATTTAGCCTGTTTAGTCGCTTTTGTTAAAGCTTGAAACTCAAGGAAAGCATTTATGAAGTGATCAAGTGGTCCCTCCGCCAGACGAATACAAGGCGAATTGACTATTCCCATCTTTGCCTTTGTTTTTTTTGAGGTTTTACAGATTCAGAGCTGGTTTTATTTTTCATCTTTATGAGGTTAATTACCGCCGTTGCCATGGAGCTGGTGGGCTTTAGTGTACGACGTGAACTAGTGTGTTGGAGATTTTCCTCCTGGTTATCGTACACCACTTTCTTACCTGGTGAGGTTCTTGATGCTTTTACCATGGACCCTACGGCGGTTGTGATTGCCTTCATGAAAGATTTTGATGTCAGGCTAGGTTTTGACGTGGAGGCTTCTGTTTGTTGTTGTGCTTTTGCCTTCTCCTGTAGTCGTTCCGAACCACTCTTTGATGCTGGTTCTGTATCTCCTCCGTTGCCCGGGGGCTTGGTTGGTCCCAAAACATGATGTGGCCTGAGGTATTCAAGGTTTTCTCCTCGGTCTTCATAGACAACTATCTCGTGGTGTATGGAGGCCTTTAAAATACCAATCCTTTGTGATACTTCAGCCTTCTCATACACCAGTACCATAGCATCAACACTGATTGTTCGGGGAGTGATGTTTTCCCCTCCTAACGGCTCTCCGAATTTCGACAGCAGACAACTAGCCTGAGCGTAAGGTGGCTCCACGTCTTTCCGCTCGATTAATACGATAGTTTTATTTACTTTTCGTAATAACCGGCATTCGATGCCTGCCACCTTTGTTACGGGCAATGCTTCGTAAACTTTGCGCTTCATGTTCTGTCTCGACGTGCTCCCATTTATTAATGCCGCTAGTCCCGGGGAAATCGCCACTCCACTGCGACTACTAGGAACGCAAAAACTTATACTTAGATTTTCCTGATTAGAATTCATGAATAGGGCCACCCCTCGAATTCTTATGGACGGATTACTTTTTTCACCACAAGATAAAAGTTGGTGAATTGTTATCGCGTTTGGCTCGGAGTTTATGGGTAACACAGGATGTCTTCGGGCAATCACTTCGCGTGTTTGTATGGGTTGATGAATAGATGGATTAGCGAAAGTACTATTCCTTCTAGCTGCGTTGCGGAAGACTTTTTCGGCAAAAGTAAGGAATGCAGGCCTGATCTCCGAATCTGCCAATATTTTAGGCAGTTCAGACTTGGCCAGATTTCTGTACATTTGGGTCTCCAGGTTATATCTAGCCGCGGCATAGCGGGGACATTCCAGAAGGACGTGCCAAATTGTCTCGCTTATGTTTGGGTCGCATTCGCAGCCGGGACTATCTTTGATATGGAATCTGTATAAGTATTCCGCTATTCCACCGTGTCCCGTGAAGACTTGGGTGAGAGTGGGGTTTGTTTTTATTTTTCTGAGGATGTGGTATGACTCTTTTATATCTGGCCAGAATATTTTAGTAATGGCTCCTGTGGTGGAAGTTTGGTAACGGTCCTGCCATTTGCGGACCGTTTCTTTCCTGATGGTTTCTTTGACCGTACACAGAGGTATTTTATCGTATTCTGGATCACTGTTAGTTAGAGCTCCCTTCTTCGCAAGTTCGTCTGCTCTCTCATTGCCAACAGTGCCCACGTGAGCCCTTATCCAAAAGAGTCTGATTTCTCTACCGTCTGCTTTGGTACTTTCAATGTTTTGTTTTATGGCATTTGCTAAGGGGTGGGTTGTTTGAAATTTTCTTAGCAGATCCAGCGTAGATTTTGAGTCGCTGAGGATGTTAACAACTTCTTTTCTGCTGGATTTAGCCAAAAGTGTTGCCTTATATAGCGCATATAGTTCTGATTGGAAGACCGTACATGAACTGTCCAGGCTGAATGTACCGTATTCCTTCTCTTTACCATCCTCCCACCACGTCAGGGCTGCTCCTACTCTGCCTGATATTTTGCTTCCATCTATGAATATTAAGGGGCCTGTATTTTGTATGGTTTGGATGACGTCGGGTTGTGGTTGATCCAATTTGGTGTATTCTATATCTAATATTGTGGATGGGTGTGGCTTGTCTAAGTGATTGATGGCCATTTCCAGCTCTCTGTTTGGAGGAAGGTAATCTTTTGATATTCCCTTTTTAGTCCAGAAAAGGTGGACTGACTCCTGGATTCTCAGGTCGAGAGGTAGGAGACCTGAGAGTGTTAACCCTGACGTCAGTGAGACCGTTCTGTATGCCTTGCAGATCTTTTATGCTAAACCTCTTTGGAGGGCATTTAGCTGTTTTTGTATCCTTTGCAGCTCAGATGTTTGCGACCACACACTTGAGGCATACATCATAATAGGTTCCACTACGGCAACGTAGATGGTTCTCGTGATTTCACCGTTCAATCCCCAAGTGACCTCGCGGCGCGCTCTAGTTGTTTATATACTATACTTTGACCGCCCCGTTGGTCGAGTGGTTAGCGCAGACGCCTGTCACGGCGCAATGGGGCTCGGGTTCGATTCCCGGCGGGGACAGGCATTTATGTGATGAGCATAGATGTCTGTGTTTCTGGGTTTGGTCGTTTATTAAATATATTCTCAGTATTTATATGTGTATTTCTATGTATTTGTATCGTTGTCTAACACCCTTAACACAAGCAAATAATTTCCTTACTTAGGGGTTAGATTAATGTGTGTAATTTGTCCTGATATATTATATTATATTATTATATTTCCGCAGCTTTTTTACACGATGCGGACACATGAGAGGTGAAGGTGAGCTTCCTATCTATCACGAGTCCAAGGAGTTTTATTTCTTTTACAAGTTGTATTGGGGTTCCAGTCATGTAAATGTTTGGTTCATCGTACTTCAGTTTCTTCGTTAAGAGCATGGCGCCGGTCTTGTGAGGCGCGAAGTTGAGCTTATTACGATTTCCCCATTCCACCACCGTTTTCAAGACTGTGTTTGACTTCTCCTCTAGAATTGTTGTTGAGCTCTCCGAAATTATGAGTGTCACATCGTCTGCAAACGCCTGGCAGTATACGTTATCTGCTTCTAGCTTGTGCAGCAACGAGTCCAAGATTATATTCCAAAAAGTTGGTCCACCTATAGATCCTTGGACACAACCCTTGTTTGTTTGTTTTTCGTATGTTGACCGGGCGTAATTCACCGTGATCTTCCTGTCGGTAAGATACGACCCTACCAGTTCGTACAGATTTTTGGGACATCTCTTTTTTTGTAGTTGGAGTTTTAGAATTGGCCACCACGCATTATCGAATGCGCCCTCTATGTCTAGTGAGATGACGAGTACCAGCTTTTTGTTGGTTATTTCTCGTCGGATATGTGTCACCAGATTATAGAGAGCGTCCTCTGTGCCATGTTGAGGCATGAAACCATATTGATTTTTGTTAAGTGTGGGTAAAATGTGCCATTGTAGTCTGCCGATAAAGAGTTTTTCGATGTTTTTTCCAAGAACTGAGAGGAGACCGATCGGTCTGTAGGACTTTGGATGAGTATAGTCCTCTTTGCCTGGTTTTCTTAAGATGATCACGTGTGCCTGTTTCCATTGGGAGGGGAAGTGTTTCAGTGACAAACATTTATTTGCGATTGTCATGAAAACATCCTTTTCCATTTGGATGGCTGCAATACAGATATCCGCAGTAAGCCCGTCAGGTCCGGGAGCTTTCTTTGGATTTAGGGCTTGCAGAACAAGTTCTAGTTCTGCAGATGTAAATGGTGGATCATCTTCCTTCAGGTCCGATGGTATTTTCTCGTTCGTCAGTTCCCGGATTTCTGTGTGACACAGTTGGTCTGTATTGATCGTGTCATCGGGATAGAAGGTCTTGGCTAGAAGCTCTGCCGACATTTCTGGGGTTAAAGTAGAAACTGTATTATCTCTTAAGAGTTGGTCCTCTTGTCTTTTGGTTGTGTTCCTAAATACTCTATAGATCTTGTCCCACATTCTTTCTTTTTCTTGTGTCGTACAAAACTCCTTCCAACTATCCGTACTAGCTTTATCTGCTTTTTTCTTATACTCCAGTACAGCATCGATATAGCAATCAATAACGAGTTGTCTTTTATATGCCGCTGCATTCCTTATTCTGCGTTTTTTTTCTTTTGACCTCTTTTTTAAGTTCCTCGAGCTCCGCAGTCCACCAGGGTGGTGTTGTTTTCCCTTTCCGTTGTCCTGCCTTTGGAATGGTGTTTTCACAGGCCTTGTGAATCGCGTCCGTGTATTTTCCTACTACGGAGTCGAGTTCCTCTGGAGTTTTTATATTGTTAATTTTGTGTTCGGTGATGCCCTCCTTCGTCAGGGCGATTTTGAGGAGTGTTTGAAAATCCGACCACATTGCATTTCTTGTATTGTAAATGCGCGTTGTGGTTGGTTTTAGGGGCTCTAAACGTTTCCCTACGCATAGTTCGAAGGTTATTGCGTTATGGTCTGATGTTACTAGATTTTCATTCAACCTCCATTTTTCGATGGCATTTAGGAGCTGCAGGCTGCATGCTGTGACGTCCACGATGCTTGTGCAAATTCTGCTGTTCCTGTATGTCTCGAAGGTTGGATATTTTCTTATTTAATTGTGTACTTATTGTAAGTCCATGCTCTTTAAATATCTATTTCATATTCTTTGTAATTGCACAAATATGTATTTTCTAAACTTTAATATATTTTTGTTCGGTACGTATGTCTCACTCTCTTTTCGTTCTCTTTGATTGGTTGAGTACCTACTTGCCAGACCCTTGGCCACGTTGTCAAAGGGCCAGCATTAGATATTACTTTAAAATTAAAATATACATAATATTCCAATGACGAAAAAAGGTTGCCTCTACTTCATTAATATTTAATTGATATGGAAATTTGAAAAGAAAGTGTACTTCGTTTTTTATATAACATATTAAACTATTAAAAAAACCAGTTTAAGTAAACGTAATATTTAATAGAAAGTATTAATTTATGGTCATTGGAGTTAGGTTAAGCTTGTTTATGGCTTTAAAAGATTAGCTGTATCTTGGGCTTTTCATTACTCTTGTAAGCTTTGTAAAAAAAATATTTTAAATATAAAAATAAAAAATGTGATATTCTCTAACATCACCAACTTACATAATAAGGTAAACTCTATCTAAAAAGAAGGATTATTTAAGTAATCACTTTTTTAATTTAACTTAAGTACTATCATGAAATATTATTATTCCATCTTAAATTATTTTTTGCGGAAATACCTTAATAGCAAGGTTTAGAACATTTATTATGATGCAACGAAACCATAATAACGCTTGAATCGTTATTTCCAACTTAGTCATACACTCTCGACGGAACCGTGAAATCCTTTTAGACCGTTGCCAAATGAGTCGTTATGTTCACGAAATTTAATTTATATCCTATTGTTGGTAAATTAGTTAATAGGTAGATTAATGTATTGTGAAACCATATCAGATCTTTTAATTTTAATGAAGTTATACGAAGCAAAGAAGAGTTCTATCTAAGTATGAATACAATAAATTAGCCTCGCTCTTATGTTATAGGATGTAGACGGAGACTGACTGTTTTTTCAAGATGATTTCCTGATGATCATAAATCATCGTGTCTGAGTCTAACACATTTTTTTTCGCTTTTAAAAATACATTTGAAAAGCCATAAATTACGAAATTTATTTATTGTTTTACAAGAATTTTAGATACCGGAATAGGTAGGTAGGTATGTGTGGATAAATTATAAAAGTTTATGGTTAAAAAATGAAAAATGTTAAAGGACAAATTCAACATTCACTTCGAAATAACAGAGCAAACCTCCTCGGTGACATTCTTCTTGAAAGGTAGGCATAGAAAGCAGGTCTTTATGATCATTGCTGAGAAATACTACAATTAAAATAAATAAATAAAAAAAAAGCTGACTAGTTCTAAAGGTAAGTCAATTATATTTAAAGTGATATATATTTAAATTATTATTCCTGATTTACAATTGCCTACCATAACAGAAAACACCAACATAAACAATGATTGTCCGATTAATCTTACATATTACCGCCAACTAATTTACTTATTTTGACTTTTATTTTATTCTTGTAGACAGTACTTTCATCTGGTTATTTTTTTTTTAAATACACATGTTTTCTATTACCGCTGTGGTACGAGGTTTTTAATCATGTACTTTTCTTGTCGTAATGTTATTGTTTTGTGTTGCTTTGATTTTGGCAATTTTATAAAGATAAGTTATTTAAAAACAATTATGGCTTGAGTAATCTATTGTAGGTTCACGTAATGTATGAGAGTAGATCATTTATCTAGATTATTATTGACACGCAACAAAGTATATTTCTTATCATAGGTAGGTTAATTACTAATAACGTAATTCGAAATGTAGGAGAAGAAATCGTGAGGAAAAAAATACTGAATATTTTCGAGATGTGTCAGTTAGAGTGGAAGTCACTTGCCGGGCATCTCTTTGTATCTTTTTTGTTTATTAAGAGTCGGTGTTTCTTGTTATTTTTAGGTTATCTGACTCTGTGTCATTCTCACAGTAAATATATATATATTTTTTATATTTAAAAAATGATTCTTTGCATTCAAGTATTAAGTAACGCAATTTGAAGGGCGGGGAATTTTGTAAAAAGTTACGATGTATTAAAAAGGCGGGAGGGGTTTGTTTTTATTTATTAAAAAAATAGGAAATATAAATCTCCTTAGTCAAAGTGGCAACCTTTTTCATTGGTCTTAGGATATTCCTTTTATTTGACGTCATTTTAATTTTGTTCTCTCAAGATGGCAAACATTTTCGTTTATGTTTTACAGCGAATCCTGCGTTTGTATTTGTGCTTCTTATTTGGGGCTTTTAGGTAAAAATGGGTATTTGGGTGTTATGTAACGATAAGGGGAGGAGGGGAGGGGCAAGGTAAAATATCTTCAGAAATTGTGTTAGATAATACTACTTGAATGCTCTCACAAATAATAAATCATCAATCATCACATTAAAATGCTAAAATTTTATCAACATTTCTGGTTTTGTTGCATTTAAGCATTATTTCCAGAAGAATTTCTAATAAGATAGATGTTTTACAGAATTCTCAAACATGACTCAGCAAATTTTAACTAATATACCAAATATATTAAAAATACACACAGGTGTTTTATACATGACGAGCAAGAAACAAATTGCCTCGTTACCATTATATTATTAGTGTGTGTATTGAAAGAAATCTCATGAGAATGGAATGGTAGTTAAATAAATTCCTTCTCTATGGAGCTTAATATTAAGAAACGAACGTTATATATCTATGTCCGTTATGACAATGAAACAAGACAATAAAAATAATATGCGCTTGCGCAATGTATTGTGGCATATTCACAGAATATTTCAGAGATCATTTATCTAGTCTTCAACTTGCATGAAAATTAAGCAACGGAGATTAACGGTCATGTGAATAAAAAATAAAACGTTTAATTAGCTTCCCATAAGAAATAGAGTTTCGAGTTTAAAAAAAAAATATCAGTCGGCTTCATCTCGAATTACATAACTGTTAGAAGGTATAGCTTATTAATTCTTACAAATGAACGCCATCTTGGAACAATAATATAGTGTTGCTATATTATAATAAACCTTAATATTATAATGAATGTTATAGTTTCGTTTTATTTATTGAATAAGACGTGTAGGCCTTCCTTTCTACTTACAAGGAAGCAAAAATAACGATGTTATACAAATACAGTTACACAACGGTCGACAGTCACCATTGTTTCGTACTTCCGGGCTACATTATTAATTGGATGGTCAAATTGTTCTGAATTTGGTGATACATAATACATAAGCTTTTGTTTTCGTCCGGAACTCACTTAATTAATATCGCGATGCTCAGATATACCCCCGATGACGCTGTAATAGCCAACAGGGCTAACAGCATAGAGAGACACAAAAAAAAAAAAAAACAAAAAAAAACCTTAGATACACGCTCCTACCCAGGTTAAAGAGGGGTCAGTTATGTGTTACTCCCACCTAAGAAGATGTTCAACCCCATTCTGGATAATCAGCAATTTGCCAGGCGAAATGTTATATACGCAGTTGTCAGTAGGCTCCCAGGAACACCCACTGGGTGTTGCGTCACCATCACCGCAACTTACTGGCGGTCATGTCACCTAAGCACTGGAAAAAGAATCCGGTTTATCTCCACATAATATATATATATTTTTTTACCTGGTGACGCTGTAATAGCCAACAGGGCTAACACTTAACAGTATAGACAAACAAAAAAAAAAATTTTTTTTACTAGCAATAATCGGCACTCTTTACTAGGAATAATATCCTTGGTCCCACAATAGTAAGAGCGTATTCCTTTTTAAAAGGCCGGTGACACGTTTGTAACTCCCGAGTTGCAGACGTCCATGGGCGACGGATGTTGCTTACAAGCAGGTGACCCGTTTGCTCGTTTGTCTCCTATCACATAAAAAAAAAAATACATATATGTATCCAATATTGTCTCTGCGCAAAGTTAAATACTAAGCTAAGATAATTCTTACAAAAGTATTTATGGTATGCACAAAATTATATATATAAAATAAAAGGACATATTTTTTGTACTAGTATTTATGTTCTTGTATTTTGTAGATACTTTCTTAGCCAGGAGTAGTTACTCGTTTTTTTGAAATGTAACCTTTTTGTCGGTTTTTCGTCTATATGATGTACCTCTTTTCTTAAAGTAGAAAATAGTATTATTTTTAAGAAGTTTACAGAAACTAATAACTGCAATAGGAGGTGTTTTATGACGATAAAATACTAGAAACGGTTAGATTTCATAACATACGGTAGTATCTACGTTATGAAACGGTTGGTACGGCTTATGGACATCGGGTCAACATTATACAGCCTCCATATGATACAAGCTTAGCCTGAGAAAGCACAGTGACCGACTTACTTGAGAATTTTATCGTTATTATATTATTTATGTACTAAAATTAACATGTTTTTAAACATAGGTAAATATGTAAAGTGAATGGAAACGTACTGATATGTTACGATGAAGATAAGATAGCAATCGCAACCGTCTCTTTAAATACGAGTAATAAAACTTTACGGCTTACGTAGTTATAATAGATTAAATTTTTAATTTAACCAGACGTTAATTATCTTATTGCTCTTTTAAGAGATAAGTCATCCTATGTATTAATTATTTCATAAATACATTGTCATTTATATTTATCTTAGTACATAAATAAATAATGAAGTTTGTAATGAATGATGCGACGATTGTAGGTATGTATGGATGGATGAATTTAACCCACACATAAACTTTTGTACGGATTTAAATGCAACTGTATAATGTATTGTACTATAGCTTCTAGATTACACCAGATGCGTACATATGCTATATTTCTTAAAATAATGGTACTTTGTTAAATATACTGGTAAAGATTAAGTGTGAAGTAAAAAAGTCCTAGCAAGCTACGAGTATCCACATATCTACGCCTGCGCTGCTTACCTACACCGCGCTGTTAGAGTTATATAAAGATAAGTATTGATTAGTTAGAACTAAAGGAGATGAAGGTATATGAAGGCTATAATAGGTTTATATTTATATAACTTATTTGAGGAATATTCCATTTCGTCTGAATAATTGCAGTTTTTTTTTGTACAATGCTTGCATGATTTCATCGCAAAAAAGTATGTCATTATTAAGGATAAGAGATTCTGCTTGTGGTCGACAACTTTGTTATATTCAACGAAGTTCCAGGTGCTACAAGTCAACGAAATAGTTTCGAGATAAAGATGATACAGACCTGCCGGTTTCTTCTGATATTAGCAGATGTTTTTTTGTAAATCAAACACAAACATGATATTGGCAATGATTGAAACTACTTACTTTCTAAAGTTGCTAGTGTAAGAACTAAGTACATACACTTGAGCTCAATCTATCGAGTGTTATTTGAATTGAAGTACATATATCTAAATATTTATGTTTTTTAGGTGCTCTCGATATTTGCATGTTGGCAACACGTAGTCATGTTGATGGTAAATTAGTATAATTATTTGGAGATATACATGACGAGGTGAAGGACTGATACAGATGTCTAATATCTTCCTCTCACACCATTCAATTCAAAATTGGAATGAGTCCTGAAATTCGACTTGTCGATTCAATGTTACCATCTAAAGCAGTTTTAAATTAAGGTCATTGTGGTCAAGTATCAATGTAATACAGCGTGGGCAGAATTTAAAAAATCAAGGTTTACACAATAAGGTACTTTGGATGTAGTAAGTGCTAACTCCCAGTCTCCCACATAGTCAAATATTTCAGTTCTAACTACGTAGAATTAAGGTGTCCATATTATTTATTGTATGAGCTATTGACTATTGAGAAATAATTTCTTGACCATTTTATCAGTCTGAATTTTCAAAGGCTGAATATAAAATATATTGATAATTCTCTAAGAATCTTTGTGGAAATAATTATAATACAATACCGTATATAGAGCAGAAGAGAATTCAAAAGAGATAAAGGTTCTCGAATGGTTTCTCTCATTTACCGTTTCAGTTGGAGGTCAATAATACCTAGTCGAGAAATATGGTGCCTAGAAGCGTTAACATATAATAAATATATACAAATTTGTCTTTATATAGGTTATATTGTCTGTATGTAGTTACAAGGCTACTCTTTCCAATTTTAGGTTATGCTGACGCCTGCTATTTTGATTTAAGAGAGGATCAGTTAAATAAAATTGAACATCTTCAAATCCTCTGTATAAGGTTCATATTTGGTCTTCGCAAATATTTCCATTTTTCTCACTTTTGTATAAACTTAAATAGCTTCCGACTCGTATTCGCAGGAATATTCATATGCTTAGCCTTCTATACTATCTAGGGGAAACCCGGGCAAAGCGAATATTGCAAATAACTCCCAAAGGTGTGTATTTACAGAGATAAGTGTTTCGCTTATCACTATAATACTATTTGTAACATGTTCCTTGTCATAAGTAAGAATTTATGCATGATTATTTTCCTTTCAACTATTCGTAGATGACGAGTTTAGATAATCTGATTTTTTAGTAATTTGGGGCTCCCTCAATGTTCATGAAGGGCAAATCGGATTGGGAAAACTGGATACCGTATTTACTTTGTTCTTATTATAGCAGATTTGTTTTTAATGTTTCTATCATTCTGGATGTTTTTTTTATTTTAATTTCTTTGTTTATTATAAAAATAACTGCAATACTTAGTATTGTTGCAGCATCGATTTTTATATGTTCCTTTAATTTTCGATTTTTATTTCATTTTTAAGTTCCCTTTTTTGTTTTTTAATAACTACAATAATTAGCATTGTAGCCAAAAATATATCTTTTATTGCATCTGTTCCTTTAATTTTCGAAGGTTACTTTATTTCTAATGTTTAGTTCTATTACAAATAATGTTGTTGTTCGCTTTGCCTTAGTACCGTATCCAGTTTACCAAGGGTCCTGGGCAAAATGGATATTCGTGCCATTGTTGAAAACTGGTCTTAAATCGTAAAGTTTAATGAATATTAAAGATAATTGTTATTGCATTACGTAAGTTTATTAAATGAAGAATGATTATAAAATATTTGTTTCAATTTCCTCCCTTATAATTAAACGACAATAATCAAGTAAAGGTACCTATTCACGTTGCCGGGGTTTTCCCTATTGTTCAACTCGTCCTGTTTGAAAGAACGTATTCAGCTTTTGAGTAGCTCACATAACCGTTCTCTCCGTTCATATCAAAACATTATTCTTAAAGTTCCTTCCCATTCATCTTCTTTTTACTCCGATTCCTTCACTGTGCAGTTCATAAGACTGAAATGACTCTTAACATTAAACGTGCACAATCATAAGATTCATTTAAGCGCTGCCTTAAAGTTCACTTTTTAAATTTATAGTGTTTGTCGTCTGTATTGTTATGTGGATATATAGGAATGTCTATTTATAAACGTATCTACGTATATTTTTATATGTGACAATGTATTTATTATTATGTATGAGTATAAACACGTAAAAATGTGTATCTGTATATCTATTCCTCCAACTAATTGGTTGCCTTGAAGAGATTGCTCTTTAGCTATAAGGCCGCCAAATTTGTACATTTTTTTATTTCTTTTTGTTATTGTTTTATCTGGGTGTACAATAAAGAATATTTATTATTATTACATATTTTATTTATCAGAATAAATCAGTTAAGTTTTTTGATAGAGTCAGACTCAGTCCAGAGTCAGACTCAGTCCAGAGTCAGACTCAGACCAGAGTCAGGCTCAGACCAGAGTCAGACTCAGACCAGAGTCAGACTCAGACTCAGACCAGAGTCAGACTCAGACCAGAGTCAGACTCAGACTCAGACCAGAGTCAGACTCAGACTCAGACCAGAGTCAGACTCAGACTCAGACCAGAGTCAGACTCAGACCAGAGTCAGACTCAGACTCAGACCAGAGTCAGACTCAGACCAGAGTCAGACTCAGTCCAGAGTCAGACTCTGTCCAGAGTCAGGTCAGAGAACTTTAAGTTTTTAAATTCTACAAATTCTACCATAAATTGGAGGATATAATAGCCATTCAATTAATTTTAATTTATCACTCAATGAAATCTCTTAGTTTTGTATCAACTTCAACCAAATGTTACCTAAAAGTTGTGAGCTTTAAGATGTTTATTGAAATATTATTTTAGATAGCCTCGTCTGCAAAGGTCTTCAGTAAGAAACTGTGACTCACTGAGGTTACGAGTAAGAAACCGTCACATGAGATCTTGATGTGAAAAATTACTCTCTCTAAAAGAAATTCCTACACTGACGTTCATAGAATTCAAGAAGAAAAAACGTTTTTATTTTTTTCTTAAGTATCCCATTTTCGTATTATTCTGGTTTGATTGTTACTTAATTCAACTTCTAAAATACATTTAAATTATTTGCGAATAAAAAATTACTTACATTAAAGAATTTGATTCATACAATTGTCCTAGTAGTAGAAATTTGTATTTCACCAAGTAGCTTATTTATTCGATGTAAGCAGTCTGTAGTCTTTAAACAGAAAAAGGTTAGCCCAGCTCGTAATGAACAAATATATTCATTAAAAAAAAACTTTATTTGTGAATTTAGTTCTATACTTTAGCTACCCATAAAAGGGTATTTATTTTCTTTATTTTAATGGCAACATTATCATCATTCTTGTCTCACAAGCGGCCAGGCCAGCCTCTGGCATTGTCTATGTACCCTTCCATATATGCAATAGGGTTTGTATTTAGGAATTGTAAACATATTTATTAACTGTGTGTATCTGTCATCTGATTCCACATAAAAAAAGTGAATACAGCCATTTTAAAATAAAAAAAGAAAAAATAGAATTCCAATGATGATGATTATTACTTCAGTATTATTAAATATTAAATTATTTTCGATAGTTTTATTTTCAAGAGATGAAACATATTAAATAATTGTGAAAAAGAATAACAATTTTCAATAAGGTTAAAAAAAAGATTTGATTTCTAATTTCAATTAACTCTATAAATAAAAAACACAGAAAAAAAAATGATATCACATTAAAAAATTTATTATCTATATAACATAACATCGGACTGTAACAGCAAATCAACCGACAGTATATTACAAAATAAATGTATAGAGTACATGAGAGACCTGTACAAGACAGTTGTTTTAATTAAAACCAGTATAAACCAGTTATGTCTAGAAGAATCCAGTTAAAGTGGAAGTTATTCGTATTTACAAAAATTCCTCTGGAAGAAATCAGTTATTAAATATAACGTGCTACTTTCTTAAACAAAATGCGTGAAAAATAAAAAGCATATTTTAGTGATCAGTACAGACCTGGTGTTTCATGAATTTTTAAATATTTGTTATATATATGTAGGAATAAACAAAAACCAACGTAAAAACAAGGGGACTTATTTACAATATTTCCGAGTAAAATCCATTCTAGATAGATTTCAATCGTGTGCATGTGGTATACATTTTACATAAAATCGTCATAATCGTCGTCGAAGGTTCCGTAAGCTTCGTATTGATTCAGATGTGCCTGAAATAAAAAAAAAAAAATTCTTACAATCAAAATCTATGTCACAAATTTTTAAAAAGATATTTTTGACAGTTCAGTGATTAAATTGCTATCTAAAATGACATTGACATAATGTGTTGTTTGAATAATTTAAGAAAGTATAAAAATCGGACATAATCAAGTAAATACTTTGATTTTATTGTTCGTTAAATCCCTAATTTGTAAAATATTCTCATCACACTTACACTCTCTCCCTCCACTTTTAACTTAGCTTTCCCCTTGCCCTTGGTAGGCTTCTTACTCTTTTCGTTTTTCTCTGCTTTTTGTTTTTCAATATAAAGGTTGTCTACTGTCAACTTTATCCTTTTGATGTCGGCAGATGGCACTGAAAAAATATATCATTACCCAATTTGAATCACATAATTGGGGTACTTGATTAAAAATATTTATAAGTTACATAAACAAAGTAGTTGTTTAGTATAAAACTAGGAAAATTTTCGAAAATTACAGAATAAAATGAATAAATATTAATTACTATTTTTGTAATATGAGTTTAAAAACTAAATAAAATATTTAACTAGCATACAACAAAGAACATATTAGTATTAATTAAATATCAATCCTTACTTTGTACTATAATATTCTTGACTAATTCGTCAACAAATGCTGGAAATTCTTCTTTTGCTTTGTAAAAGTTAATTTTTTTACACAGCAAGTCTGCAAAATCATTAAATTCTTGCTTATTTGTTGGATGAAAGCTATCTAGTTTCCCGGCACCCTCTGTCACACCTGCAATTAAAACATGGTACAAATTGAATTAACATTTAGTTTTTAAATATTACTAAGTAAATTATCTGTATTTATTTAACTAGCTAACTGAAACATTAAGTATATTTCAAAATGTCTTGACATGCATTATAAAATATCCCCAAAAATATATTAATGGTAGTGAAACAAATAAAAGTCATATATACCAAATGTCTCTAAGGCTAGTAAAAGATCTGACTCCTCTTGTAACTTCTGTTGACGTAATTTCTCGGCAATCTTCTCTTCTGGAGTCAATTCTTCTGCTTCTGCTGCTAACTTCATAGCCTTTTCACGTTCTATGCGCTGTAAACAAGTACAGACTTTTTTAAGTATTGAATATCTATATTATATACATATGTATTTTATAACATAACAAATTATTAGCCTGAATTTTGATACAAACACTGTCACAATGAGAATAACAGACTGTTGTTTAAAAAAGTTAAAATATTGATAAGGATTTGTACCAAAATTTGCTTTTATTACTATTATATTTTTATGAATTATTTGCTTATATCCTAAATTTATCTTAACTATAAGATTGCTATAAATAAACAGTTTAAGGGTACAATATTATGATGATGTATTATTCATCACTTAGCAACACAATATTTATCAAACCTAATGAAAGCTATTAAAAATAAACAATTTTCAAGTGGCTAATGATAGTTATTTTGAAATAACTAAGATTAATCACTAGTTCTAATATTTATAATTAAGAAGCCATTTAGACATTATCTTGTTAAGTGATTACGGAAACAGATTATGCATTCTTGTAAGTAAATGAGGACAAAGATCACAAAAAATTAAACAATAACATTGATCTAACCCCAAAGTAAATTATTTGCTTGTGTCCAATGGTGTAAGGCTACAATACAAATAAATAGAAATAAACATTATAAATACTGAAAATATATTTAATAAATGACCAAACCCAGAAATACAGACATCTATGCTCATCACATACATGCCTGTCCCTATGGGGAATCTAAATATTACATTATATTATATAATTAATCTTAATGCATCTTAGTGTTACACAAAAATTGTTAATACATACTGATATGAGTTGTAAAAACAAATTTAAACACTATCCAATCAAACTTTAAATGTTTTGCCTCATATTGAAAATTATTAACATACTGTATTATATGATATATAAATAAATATATATCAGTTGTTTACAAAAGACCAAGTTTCTAATTTATTATACACAAGGATAAGAATACAAAGAAAGGCAATTATTAGATAAAGTTCTTGGAACTTGTTTGAGGATGTTCTTATATAAAATCTATTAGTTATACTAATGTTTCGAGATAACATTCTTCTGTCTTTCACAAATTATGGAAAAATATTATAAATATGTTATGTGGAAATATATTTGTCATATATATGTGTATATACATTTATGTAAATATTAATGTCGAAATTTTTTTTTTCCTCAACAATCTCACGAACTTTGATAAGTTACATGAGTCGTGACATTGACATTTTATATAGAAATATTAATTTACAAACCTCCTTTTCAGCAATTTTATCATAAATTTTCTTTTTAGGTTTAGGTTGAGGAGCCACTGCTTCTTTTTTCTCCTCGTCCCTTTTTTCCTCTTCCTCATCCTCCCAGCTGTCCTGTAAAAGAGCTGACGTCAACACTCACATATTGGAGGTTATGACATATTAGGTCACTATCGACGATAAAAATCGGGTATATCTCAGCATGTATAGTATAACTTGGCAGCTGCACTCGTTACCTTGACGGTATCATCCTCGTCCTCGCCTTCCCATTTGTTAGAAGTCAACGTGGTCGGAAGTTTTGGTTCGAAGTTATCCGCATCTGCAAATATATATTGAAAGGGTAACAAAAACTTACAATCCATATAATTTATAAAATTAAATACATTAAAAATGTAACACACCCCACGACACATCCATGATTGCGGATGTTAAGCACAGACCAGATTTAGCGGACTTTTCACGTGAAAGACAAAATCGGACAAGCACAACAACTTGGTAACTTTTTCAACACAAGATGTCTCCCGAATCGACTATTTATCTAACAACAACAAATTTTCAGACAAATTTCGTCAAACGATAGAGAATTTTCTGCATTGACCACGAACGGATTGAGAAAACATGAACAAATGACATAATTTCAATAAACTTTCAACGGAGCTACAATCGGAATTTATTACGTAAAAATATGACTCCATCGCAAACGATAATTCTCGAATCACTAAAAATTTCAATATGGCGGATTGACATTTCTAATTTTGTTACAATACACAAAAAAATATTGGAATATTAATTTAAAATCTAAGTAGGTATTATTTCATATTTAAATTTTAATACTTGAATTAATTCCACAAGGAATTATGAGAAAATATTTTCTTTATAATCTTATGTTTTTTTCCTAAATTACCTTTTTTAATTTTATGATTTTACCCGACTTTAAGTTTCGAAATTCAAATACTAAAATTAGATTCAAATATTAATGTTTATGGACGGAAATATAAAGTGTTTTTGCTTGTTTAGTATGTAATACTGAAATGTATAATGGATCTTATGCGGATAAAATGTATACCAGCGCCATCTACATGCCATTTGGATAAACTAACATTACTCATAGAAGCGACAGTACCTTGTCAATTACTTTAAATTGTTGAAATAGATGTCACTAATATCAATTTTCACTTTGCAAACTATTTTAATCGATTTCATTTAAGTTTCATATCTACTTAGCTGCCTTTATATCTCGTTATCTATATAATATATTTTTGACAATGTAGGCTGATCTTTAAAAATCATAAATGCTAGTGTACATCTTATATGGATAACTACCTATTATGTAATAAATTTGAATTTAATAAATATCCATAATTATGTAGGTATGTAGTTTAGTTTATCTTTTCAAATTTATATCTCCTAGGTATAATTGTTAAACACAGCTAGTAGGTATTTAATATTCTTAGGAGATATTTAATTTACATTTTTTTTATATGAATTATAATTTGAAAATGTGTTTTTGTTTAAATTAACGATCCCGAAACTGTCCCTGTTTTTGTTTTAAATTCTAAGCATATTATTCGAATCATTTGTCCAACATCAAAATAAAAGGTTTTTAATTAGTATACAATTAGGTTGAGGTCTCATTACTACCGAAATGGCAAATGTTTTTGGAATTTCTGTTTTCTAGTAATCTAACCTCCGTTAAAATACTTGATCCTTACCATCTTCCTTAATTCAAAGTTAAGTATATGCAGATTAAATAGACAAAAGATGTAGAACAGTCTGTATTTTAAGTGTATAAAAGGTTTGATATCTATGTGCTGTACATTTAATATAATTTATTATGATTCCCTGTAAATTGTTAATACATTCGACTTTTTTGTCGTGTTTTTTTTAGTCTTCGTATTTTTGAGGCATAGCCAATGTGATTAGTTTATCCAATGAAATATATATTGTAGCAATGGCTAAAAGGAAATTAGATTTATTTATTCATATTTATAACGAAAAGGAATTTGAAAATATAATTGCAATTAATTCAAGCACATTAATTTGTAAGTACATAAGTTATTAGAAGAGGGTGAAGTATGTTTTGATATTTATTTTTGTGTCTGTAGGTGCAGACTTATATAATTCCTACGCTGGACCCTGTGTGGTTCTTGACCACCTCTTTGTGAAGATCAAGTTGGACTGGAGTGATAACAGGATTGTTCTGCTGAGGGTATAATAATTTATTTTATTTATTTATTTATTTAAAATCTTTATTGCACACAAAAAAACGTACAAATGGCGGACTAAATGCTAAAGCATTCTCTACCAGTCAACCGACATAGTAACCGAAATCTAAAAATGATGAATAATATCAATAGCTTTCAAATAAGTTTGGTCCACAATATGTTTTAAATGTGGATAAAACCTTATCATTTCAATATTTTAGGGGCCGTCCATTAATCACGTGAGGCTCGAAAGGGGGGGAGGGGTTTCGGAGAAAATCACAAAATATCAAAAGGGGGTAGGGGGTGCAGTAATATATCATGTATATTTATTTTTTCGTCAAAAGCGCGATTTTTCGTCAAAAACATCCTGCAACCTTTGTGTCTAGAGATTTGTATCATGGTTCTATTTTTTCTAGAATAATTAGATTTATTAATACCTATATTTGAAAAATATTCAAAACAATTAAGATTCTTTGTAGGTCCTAAAAATATACGTGATTTTGGGTATGGGGAAGGGGGGGGGGGTAGTCTTAAACCTCACCACGTGTCACCAAGGGGAAGGGGGGTGAAAAAATACTAAAGAAAACATCACGTCATTAATGGACGGTCCCTTACATATCCGATGAATACTTCAACTTTTTCTTCAATATTATGATTATATAAAATAATAAAATAAGATTTTTGTCTTATATAAAATTAAATAATAATTATAAAACATGCGAGAGCTCACCGCAGTACGTGTTTTTAATACATTTAATATAAAGAGTTTTATATTACACATTGAAATAAAACTATTTTTACGGGTTTAGCTCGGGTATAATTAATTAAATTTTAAATTTACATTTTAAATCTAACCCGACGTTTCGAATGCTTTGCAGCAATCGTGTTCACAGTAAAACGAGATGAAGGTTTAAAATGTATGTAAAATGTTAAATCCGTAAAAATAGTTTTATTTCAACATTTCATATAATTTTAATAATATACGACACAATATTGTATTTTAGGTTCTCGTGGATGATATACCGGCCTTACAACGATTTAAAAACCACTGTGAACCTGTCTTTATATTTATTCTTGTAAGTATTTTTTTTGTTATTCAACAAACAGACATAAAATTAACTGTCGCAATAAATAATTTTTGACGTTCACAAGAGAACAATTTGAAAACTTTGTTGTAAAGCATTTTGTTTAATACGTATTATTCTTAATAAAACGCTATATTTAGGAATGCTTATATATTTTTTATTCATTACAGAATAAACGAATAACAAAAATATTTCGTGGTTTGGACAATATGGGATTTGCAGATGTAGCAAAAAAAGAAATTGAATATTTTAAAAGAGAACTTGACGGTCTGATGGAAGTCAGACAAACTTATGAACTTGATGAAGCATCGCCAGAAGAACAGGTAACTCAATTCTGATATTCTGGTACTTAAATCAAAGTACAGCATGTAATTAATGAACGTTTCAAAGGAATGGCTAAACAAGTTTATATTAGAGAAGAAGCAAGCGGAAGCCATGGTCACGAACCAAAGAACACTAAGGCAGGCAGCCCGAAAACGTCACAGAGCTGAACTGATGGTGCCTCATCTCCAGCACCTGAACTTCGTGTTGTACTGGCCTCATGCAGTTCACGCTCATCCTGAGCTTTACGAGCGATGGGATATGAATAGTTGAGGGCTTCTTCTTATGTTATTTTATGATACAGCAAGCTCATGTACATGTGTGATATCTTACCTCCGTACTTAAGTAGATAGATAGATAAAAACTTTATTGCACACAAAATACAAAAATAAACAAAAATAGGTTAAAAAAACAAAATAAGCTATAAAAGGTTGCAAAGGCGGTTTTATTGCTAAAGCAATATCTTACAGACAAGGAATATTTAGATTATTCCCTATTTATTTTAAATTAAAGTGTTGGTACCAAGGGTAACTTATATGAAATATTTCAAAAACGAATTAATAAAATTGGGTTTGTCCTATACATGATAGTATGTATAACTACTTGATGATACGTAGTAGTTGAGTAGGCTGTTGACCCTCTTGGATTATATATATGTATTTTTTAATTATCAAATACTGTAATAATTCATTAATTTCATGGCTTAATATATAAAACGCAAAATTATAAACTATTCAAATTTATAAAAATAATTTTATTGTAGACATCATAATGGTTGGTCGTGAAGAGATCCAGCTGACCAAGGAAATGGCAGACGATGTTCTATACGCTGGAGACGCTCCCATCAACGAGGCATCCTTACACATACTGCTGTCAGGACCAGCTCTTGCTATATGCTTCAGGCTTCTTGATACAGACAAACATTTCGTTTGTTAGCATTGAAATTATTTAATTAATTGAATACATTTTAGCATAATTTAAATCAATGCCTTCTAATTATACTTCTAGTTATATTTGTTTCAGCTGTGAAATTATATTAAAAATATAAACCTCATATGTTTGAAGTTTGTTTTAGCTCTTGTTCGTCAAATACTCTATGAAGATGTTACGCCGTTGGATGAAAGTAAGCCACTGGAAGGTCAACTGCCTCTGAAGACAGCTTTTGATTTATATAGAACTTATAGTCCATCGAAAGAACAGATATTGAATAAACGACGTGAAGAGAAATTAAAGAGAAAGGTATTTGATACACAATTTAATAATATAATAAAAAAACCTAAATGTTAAGCTTACAATCCCGTTGGTCGAGTGGTTTGTGCCCAACGTATTGCGGCGTAAAGGGGCTCGGGTTCGATTCTCGACTAGAACAGGCATGTTTGTGATGAGCATAGATGTTTGTATTTCTGGGTTTGATCGTTTATTAAATATATTCTAAGTATTTATAATGGATATTTCTATGCATTTGTATCGTTGTCTGACACCCTTAACATAAGCTAATAATTTGATTTCTTAGGGGTTAGACCAATTTGTGTAATTTTTCCTAATATTATCATTTATTATAATATTATTAAACAACATTGAAATGGTATATAAACATATTCACTATGTTACTTTTTATAAATATATAATTAAATATTTATCAACACGGGCGGGACTTGAACCTGTGATATCAGTTTGATAGATTGGTCGACCCCCTGGCCATGTTTTTTGAAATTTGAATATCTTAATAAATGATATAAAAAAAAAAGAAAAGAAAAGAAAGAAAAAATAAATGATTAAGCTTTTCTATCAAATAATTTATAATTCGTTAGGCCTTCTCATATTATTTATTACTATGTTTCTAGTTGGTCGAAAATTGCTTACTAAATAGTAAAGTTGGGAAACAGTGATCATAATAAAGACAGAATTTATCACTGTTATTCAAAGTGTATAAGTACCAAAACAAATTATATTTTAACTATGTTATTTTGGCTACAAATATTTAGATTTTAGTAAATATGAAAAGCCTGATAAGTTTCAATCGCCAGCTTTTTTCAGGTTTGTTGCAATAATCTTTGAAAATATCTATAAACATATGGCTATAAATTTTACATTTACAGATTATTGAAATTTATTTAAATATAGAATGAAAAATAAACCGATACGGGCAGGGATTCAAACCCGTTACCTCTGGGAAACCGCCCCGTGCAATAATTTGCAATAATTATTCAAGCTTTTTGTAGCTTTCACAATGAAAAAATTTGTGGTATAAGATTGACTTTTAACAAAAAAAGGTTTTTTTTTATTCCTGTATATGTCTGTATATTAATTATATATTTATGTATTTATAAGTATATCACAATATATGAAAGTAGTTATAAGATATTATGCTCAAGATTTAGTTTCAAATAATTGTTTTAATAAACATCAGTCAGTGTCCATCCAAATTAATATGTAGATACGAAAAAAAATCATTAAAATCATTTGCATATATTTTTTATTTAGGTTTATTGATAACTTGATCTTAATTCATATTAAGATGGTGGTTAATAAACTTTTCATTTATTTGGAAAACAAACTATGTGAAAGTGTAAATTAATAACATTCGGAAATAAATATGAAAATTCAAAATTTCCAGTAACTAGCAATGCACGTAAATCATTAACAATATTCCATAAAATGTAAACAGGAGACAATATAATAAAGAAATATGTTAAATATTAGTTTCAGAATGTTTGTTATACCGAATTTTACAAGGTTATTGTCACTTATTGAGGACATGAAGAAGAACCAACAAGAAACTGGATAAATACTGTTATAATTATTTAGTTATTGTGAATAATATTTTATTAGGAAGATGCCTTAGAAAAGAGAGCAAGAAGACTGTCAGAGATGCAGCGGCTAGCAAGAGAAGCGATCGAAGACGCCATCTTAGCCAAAAGAGCCGAAAAGGAAAAACGAAAATTAGAACTGCTTAAAGCCGGGGCCAGTTAATTATTAATTGATTTATATTTAATAATATTTTTAAATTTACTATTTTTAAAATATAAACAGTTTTTTTTTTAGAATTTATCAGCATTAGAAGCTTTGAAAAATGAGACTACTGACGAGGAAGTGGATATCGAAATACCCGAGGTCTGACATCAATTAATTTTATAGTTGTTTTGATTTTTCCCTAACCTAAATTTATTACCATAATATTCAATGGATTCATAGGAGCTTCCTGAGGCATATGTAGAAAGTTCAGAAGAAGAAGATGAAAATGAATACTTTCCCCCACCTGGTCTTCTCATACCAGGATTTTATTCTCCACCAAATGATATATCTAAAGTGAATGGTCTGGCTGTACTGTTTCCAAAAGTATGATAAATATTGTTTATTTAAAATAATACTTTAAATCTCTGCACTCTACTTTTGCACTAACTAATAATGAATAAAATATGTTTTTTATTGTTAAAAGCATGTTCGAAAAAAAAAAAGTTTTTTAATCATTCCGGATATTTAAGAAAACGATTTATAACATTGATCTTTGCTCTAGGTATATATATTTTTTTATTATGGTTTTTTATAATAATGAATTATCCACACGACACGACAAACTTGCTACCTTTGCGGCTCTGCTAACGTCGCTCTGACAACTGAGCAATCGTGTCGGTGCTTGCCTTAAAGAATTGAATTTATGTAAACTAAAACGGATGTATGTTTATGTTAAAAAATACTACAACATGATCAGGATCCAACGAAGTTCAGATCAAAGTTTTTCATATCTAAGTGCTTTTTTTTATAGACGTAAAGAGTTAGGTAGATACCAAGTGTTTCTAGTATTTCAATAACATTTTGTAGTAGTTTCTACCACTTTATTTGCAGAAGAGGGTGTTGAGAGAGTTTTACTTTTAATAATGTATTTATTTGGTATTTACCAGAAATATAAATAAAAATAGAGTTGCTTAACATCCCAAAAGTTCATACTATGAACGATCATTGTTCGATATTTTTTAATTTTTGCGCAAATTTATTTATTTATTTTATTTAAAATCTTTATTGCACACAAAAAAACGTAAAAATGGCGGACTTAATGCTAAAGCATTCTCTACCAGTCAACCGACATAGTAACCGAAATCTAAAAATCAAATAAAAATATAACTTAATTATAAAATTAAATTAGCTAATAAATTTAAATAACTATTAAAAATGTAATATACATATTTAATAATTTTAATTTACCATCCGAATAAAGACGATCACATATAGAATGCTTAATTCACTGAGGCGGACAGCGATACGATAGCTCAGTTGGTAGAGCGACGGGACGGTTTCCCAGTAGTCGAGAATTCGAATCCCTGCCCGTATCTGTTTTTTTCATTCTATATTTATATAAATTTTAATGTATTTTTTAGTATGTTCTGGAAACCGTTACCCCTGAGTTGGAGTTTCTTCCTCCTCACGTGTTAGTTATGCTTGATGTTACGAAACGTTATAAGGCCATCGAAGCCATATATAAATATAAACAAGAAATAATTCACGTAAGTACCTACTCATTATTTAAACTAGCTTTTGTCAGCGACTTCATCTGATAGGTCTAATCATCGTTACTTGAAATATATATTTATTGTGTATTGTGTTAATAGTAAAATAAATAAATCCCTTTAAGTTAGTTAGAATATTTATTCACATTTTTTTTAAATAAACCTAGTTTTGGATAACACGAACAAACATATATACATATAAATATTTCAAAAAATATTATTTAGGGTTGTGTTAAAATATTGCCTTTACTGTTTTCAAATATTAAATATACAGTAATTACTCGTAACTATCTGTTTATTTGTTCTGATAAAATAATTCTAAGACTCATTACTGGTCATCAACTCAGTCCACAATAATATTATTTTACTCGGAAGATAGTATATCAAAAGCTTGTATGAAGAATATATTATTTACGTTGTGTTATGTTCATGAAATGTTGCTGATACGAAATACAACACACACACATACATGACTCCTGTAATATCATAGTTAAGGATGTTTTGCAACAATGTTATAATCCAAATAAGTATAGATAGGTGTATGTATGTATTAGGTATCTACTATCAAACAATGTATCATAATTCGTGGGCGTAAAATGAAGTAATTTGCTTTTTGACCTACTGTTTTGCAACAAACACATTATCAAAGTTAATAATATTTATAAATTACTTAATTTAAATATATTAGATAATATACTATTTTTTAGATGGGGATTTTTAAAGCTACCAACCCCTATGACGGAATTCATGTCGCTTTCAGTGTAAAACAATTTGACAAAATGATCCCAAAATATGAAGTGTAAGCGTATATGATTACATTATTATTATAGATATAGATTATGCATAATATTATAACTTATAATATTCTTAATTTCAATACGTATATATTAGTTTGGACCAGTGTTAAAAGATTAAACTAAGCTTTTCACATCCAAATTATTAATACTTTTTCAGGGGTGATCTAAGATTGGTATTCGTCGTTTCAACTAAAAGTGACTTAGCACTTCTAAGTCTGGTTGAGCTGGGCCCTTGCCACGTCAGCGCAGACGAGGTATCCGGCGAGAATGAGACCGCGGCCATGTTTGAAGTAGACTACGCGGACACTTATAACGAATTTGAAGATTTCCATTCTTAATTACTTTAATAACATACGCCTACATATTAAAGAGTTGGATTGAAATGAATGAATGTTGTTTTAATCAATTTAATTCCAAGTAATGATAGTGTTATACGTCAGTCTTAAATTTGATCAGCAAAAATAAATTCTTGGAGTGTCAGTTGTCAATACACTATATCGTTTTACAAATATATTTAAAGCCGACATCAAATTAACTAATGTTTAAATATTTTTTAATTAAACTTAGTATTGCATAAAGTGAATAAAAAAAAAGAAAATGAAATAGCACTACAGGTCTTATCAATTTAAATATAAAAACTTTTGAATGTGACTTAAATATGACAATAATATATCTATTTAATGTTAACGAATAGTTTGGATGTTAAAGTATTTTTAATTATTTAGTAAAAAGTATCAATAAAAGTCATATAAGAAAAATATCCGATTTATTAACTACATTTAAAAAGTACATGACATTACATAACATACATTTTCAAAAAATAATGGAATTAATAAAAGCTCTTTGTAATAAGAAAAAAAAGTTTATATTATTTTAATATTAGATTGGTATCATTCGATGCTGCCCGTTTTTCTCCATCTAAAAGTATTGAACGCCAAACATATTTTTTGATGTATGAAGTCTGATTCTGTATTTCTTCTAAGATCTTTTGAGTGATTTTTAAAAGTCTTTCATCCATAATGTTCTTTGGGGCCAGTATCAAGTTCTGCACTTCCTGTTTACATGGGATTCCTTCGATAGAATGATCTCCAACAACTGGTACCAGTACCGCCGGGTATACCTTAGAGTAACCATTGTTGTGGTTATTCAAAACCTTCGCCAACCAATCGCATGAGAGGTTGTTACCATCCAAGTATAATATTAAATCTTCCTCATGATGTATCCAGCTCTCATCTACCAGTATATTCATATCATTATAGCGCAAAGAAAGTACCCTCAAATACTTGAGATCCATAAAAAGCTTTGAGTCTAATTGACCGATTTGATTGAACGATAGATCTAAATTTATAAGAGTAGTTAAACCATCGAAGCAACCATAATCCAAAGCTTGGAGGCGGTTGTGAGACAACCTCAAAGTGTGTAAATGGGGCACGCGATGAAATGAAGACGGTCCAATTCTTTGAATGTCATTAAATGTTAGATCTAAATAAGTCAATTGTTTTGGTAATTGTAAAGATAACTTGTCCAATTCAAGTATAAAGTTATTGCTCATAGACAGTCTGGTCAAGTTAGGAGCGTCCTTCAGTTGTATCAAGTATGCGTCACTTATGTTATTTGATTTTAATATCAGTTCAGTCAAACCAACCGCTTCGTTACTAGGAATGTTTAAAACCGATAAGCTGTTATTGGAAAGATCCAGTACACCACCAGCTGGATGGAACGTTATGCGCAGGTTGTGCAGTTGTACGATGTCGTTTTGAGTTACATTGACGTATTTCAGTTCATGATTGTTTATTAGAGATTCATCTGGGAAATAATCTAATATGTTGTGCGACAAATCTAGATTTTCCAAACTGTGCATCAATGAAAAGCTTTTGTACTCCAATGTTTTTAAATAGTTATAGCTAACATTTAAATATTTTACACTAATCAAATGATTAGGGTTCACGTAAAAAGTCGACAGCTTATTCTCCGACAAATCCAGCGACGTAAGGTGTTCGATAGATTTGAATGCATCGTATCCAATATCCGTTATAAAGTTGTTGGATAAGTCAAGTTCCGTTGATATTCGTACCTTCAAAAATGATTTATGGAATACATCTTCTGTCATATCATTTGGTATTTGAGATAACTGATTTTTTGAAAGGATAATTTTGCAAACAAATTGTTCATTGAAATGCTCCCAGTGTCGGAAAAACAATATTGGATTTAAATAATCGAGTTCGTTCATAGATACATCAAAGGTCTCCAAATGATTAATAGTTTTTAAAGATTCTAGATCTATATTTTGTATCTGATTGTGTGTTAGGTATAAATGTTTCAAATTAAATAAATTGTTCATAGCTCCATTTAAATATTGAATTTTATTATTGTTTAATTTAAGTACTTCCAAGTTTGTCAAATTGTTGAACGGTCTGTCATTGAGATTCGAAAGTAAGTTATGGGATAGATCTAGTTCAATCAAACTTTGTAAATCTTCAAAAGTGAATCCCGGGACTTCTTCAATTTCATTGTATGCCAGTGAAATTTTGCGCAATTTAAATGGACTCTTTTGAAAAGCAAATATATCTCCAATATCTTTCAATTTGTTATGAGAAAAATTAATACTTTCAAGATTGAAGAGGTTACTTAGCGGACTATCTTCAATTGTTTGTAAATTACTGTAAACGACATTTAAATTTCTCAAACGATACATGTTTTCCAAAAATGGAAGTTTTGTTCGAGGAAAGTTCCCATATACCTTTAGCGTAGTGATAGTTTGTAAAAAGTTGATGTCCGTGTCTGTGTGAAACGACTCAGAAGCATTTAGAAGCGTCACATCAATGATAACGTTGTAATTGCTGGATACCTGGCATTCGTTTTCCATTTTGATAGGCTTTATAAAGTTCGAACATAGTATGCGGTATGCACAGTGACCTAACGCAGGAATCTTCTTAACTGTGCAGCCGGTAATGATGGTTGAGGCCGTTAAAATTAGAAATGTAATTACAACTGAAAAGAAAAAAAATACTGAAAATTTGTATGTAAAATATAGCTTTTATGAAGAAATATCAAATAAATATTATTAAAAATATTTTTAGACCAGTGGCTAATAACGATAAAACAAGTAAATACCTTTTTTCATTTTCACTTCTTGTGGTCGGTTGGATTTCAGACCTGAAATATATTTGTAAATATTAAATAAATTTATTTCATATCATAATTCCATACAATAGTTGACGTTCAGTCATCATTTAAGCACAAAATTGACATAATATGAAATAAAAAATAACTGACTATTATAGAGATAAACAAAAATAAAAAAAATGATAACAAAATGTGTGTGTGTGTGTGTGTGCGTGCGTGCGTGCGTGCGTGCGTGTGTGTGTGTGTGTGCGTGCGTGCGTGCGTGTGTGTGTGTGTGTACGTGCGTGCGTGTGTGTGTGTGTGTGTGCGTGCGTGCGTGCGTGTGTGCATGCGTGCGTGTGTGTGTGTGTATGTGTCTGTGTGTGTGCGTGCGCGTGCGTATGCGTGTGCTTATGAGTGTTAGCATTATACAATATGAAAACCTAAAATCAAAGAGTACAAACAATAGCGAATTATGATAAGCTTTGCAAATATGATTCTCTTTCTGAATAATTAAAGATTAGTAGCATGTCTTAACCATTTTTTTAGTCTCGTTATATTATATATTTATAATTTTTTAATTAAAATTATTGTATAAATCTACTGGACGGTTTTTATTTTGTTTGCAGGCGAATTTTGTTTTAGTTTTTTGAATGTATAGCATAATAAGCACAATATTTATACATCCATACAACGATAATGATGAAGGCAATTTCCCTAACTGGAAGCATTTTAGGCACTATTTCTACTTAGTTTAACATACTAATTATATAATTTGAATGATAAATGTAGACCTCCCATAGTTTTGATGAGTTATACTACAGTTATATTATTGATATTTACGCCAGAATTGTAACCGCCATTAACCGTAAATATAAAATTTTGGTTTCTTTTGAGATGTATAAATATACCGCCCCGTTGGTCGTGTGGTTAGCGCAGACGCCTAACGTGTCACGGCCCAATGGGGCTCGGGTTCGATTCCCGGCGGAGACAGGCATTTATGTGATGAGCAAAGATGTGTGTATTTCTGGGTTTGGTCGTTTATTAAATATATTTTCGGTATTTATATGTGTATTTTCTATGTATTTGTATCGTTGTCTAACACCCTTAACACAAGCAAATAATGTAATTTGTTCTGATATTATTATATTATTATTATTATTACCTTGGTTAGAAAAAAATTCATATTCTGGCTCAATAATTATTAAGGGAAGAAATATTATTATTAAATAAACTTAAAAACTTACCCAAGAAATAATGGACCGTGTTCACTTGCTGGTCACCGAACTATAAACTACAAAGTCCACACCATATTCAACTTTCATAATTCGACACAATTGCTGACTCTGAAAATAAAAGTTAAGGTATGTTGCCACAGATTAAATTAATTAAAATTAAAACAGAACATCCTTTGTCCTTACTTTATATATAACTTTTCGATATACTTGAGTTCGTAATTTGATACGTAAATGTCTTTGTAACGATGTTGGTATTTTTATATTTTTTTAGCTTTATTCGAGTTTAATAGTCTGCACCGTTAATTAAATAACCATTTTATGGAATAATTATATAATTAATTGTCTTTTTTAGATTCTGACTCAAAGTAGTATAATCCCAAAACTTTTTTCTGACCCAGCATTTTTTATTCAATAATTACAATTTTATTACAAGTACATGTTAAGTAAGGTATTTTGAGATCTAAAGTAAGTCAAAATAAATGACAAAATAGAATCCCTTACAATAAAATCTTATTTTAATCTATTTTAGGAGAAATAGTTTTCATTTAAATTATCGTATAAACGGAAATTCGAGTAAGTAAACTTTAAAAGTCCTTTTTATTTTGGGTCTTAAATAGATTAAAAATCTTTGGTAGCTTTATAAAAAAATAACCTGAAAAGGATATTCAGTAATATTATAAAGAAAATTGGAATTTTTCTTTGAGTGTCACTTCTTTCATATAACATTCATTGTTATACATATCTCTCTGTAGGTACTATGTTTATTATGTTAGGATTTATTAAGACTTAGCAGTTAATATGAGCTTCTAGTAATATTGTGTTTACATTTCTTGTGAATTGTTTATTCATATAACTAGGGGTCGCTCGCGACTTCGTCCGCGTGGTTTTTAGTGTTGCCGCCGAGTTCCATACAAAATTGATATTTAAAACCCTTAAGGGTGGAATTTAAAAATCTTTTCATAGTACACCACTACGTAGAAAAACAAATGTATCCTCCAATTTTACTATCTCTACGACCTGCGGTTTAGACTGTATGCTATAACTAAGTCAGTCAGAACCTATTAGATTATATTAAATTTGCAGCATTTTTCATTGCTGCTTAACTTCTATTAGTCACAGCGAGATGACATATACCCTATAGCCTTCCTCAATAAACGGACTATTCAACACAAAAAGATTTTTTCAATTCGGGCCAGTAGCACCAGAGATTAGTGCGTTCAAACAAACAAACTCTTCAGCTTTATAATATTTCATATAATAAAAGATAGGTGGTGGGTTTGCTTAATTAGTTTATGCTACATTATATATAATATTTAGTATATTTATTATAAATGATATTATTTTATATGTTTTATAAATTATTTATGTATTTTATATTACAATCATAAGATGGACAGAACAGCACAGAACAAGATTTAAATAAAAAAATAATAATTAAATAAGTATATATATTTTTTATCCCATAACAATATTATCATTAGAAGAGAATTAATTGTTACTTTTTTCTCTCTTTACATCAAATGGTTAGAAAAATAAAATTAAAAAACTACTTACTTTGATATTGCTCCTAATCGTAAATTTTAGTTCTAGTTTATAGTTTTTTTAATAATACAATTTAGTACTTTGTGAATATTACATAAGAGTTATAATAATATTATTATTTCTTTATTATGGCGTTATATATTTGACAAAGCGTACTGTCAGCGCTTATGATAATAAAGACAAGATAAAATATATTTTAACAAATTGGTTCTTCATAGATTATTCATTAGCAATTTTTAGAGTGAATCAGTATTTGAAAAGACTAAATAGACTATGATAGCAGGGGAGATAAATAGGAAGGATGAAGTAAGTTTTTTTGTTTTTTGCATTAAAATCTTCTTTCTGCTGATCTGTGAGGAGGCGATCGAAGTCCAAGTCAGCTGGTTCCTTATCTGTTAATGTAACAAGTTATATTTATCTCTAAACAAATTATTAAATATTAATAATCTAAAACCATTACTTTCTGTATGTACACCTAGGTATTTTTCACATTAAGTGATAAGCATTTGGTTATTGAACCCTAATATAAATACATAATTATAAAATTACAATTTGTATTTAACATGTCGTAATAATTTAGAATACTTGGATCTGTCACTCTTGTATAATGTATGTGTACACTCGTATATTACGAATATAATTAAATCAATTTAAGAGTTTCTCTTTGTATTGCAAGAGGATTCACATTGTAGTAAGTATTCTAGTTTTTAAATTTATACATACAATAATTAGATAAACTGCCGCTAAAGTTTTGAGATAATATATTTTTAGTGTCCAAATGTGTGTCTTGATAAAAAGTGTCGATTTGACTCGTACAAATAATTTCTAAACAGTCAATAGCAATTTAATATAAGTATTTCGTTTATTTTGTTTACAGAAGAACGCTAAAATGAAAAAAGGAATTTTTGCATTGCGTAAGTTTAGAAAAATTATAATGAAATTTATTTGGTAGTGAATTTCATAAACATATCATGAATAAACTTTATAAATTTCATTTAAAGCGATGATGTTAAAATTATTCAGCATCAAGAAACTTAAAATACTTATCAATAAAACATGTTATAAACTTGCCATATATTTTAATTTAACTTTTTAATTTTTATTATAAATTCCAGACACTGCCTCTCATTTGCTGCTTTATTTTGGAGGTTGCGTGAGCTATCATGAAGCAACAGAAAATGACAGTGAATGTGTAAGAAATATCACCTGCTTATATATTGATTCGTGTATCCATTATTTTCAAAATATAGACAATCATCCCATAAACGGAAAAAGTTGTCCAGAAGGTATTTATTATAATGGTAATTATTATGTACAAGTCCATTTAATTTACAAATTGAAAGATAATTCTGAATTGGATCAAGTGATACAAAATTACGATATTGTTAGAGAAATAGTAACGATTATAGATTTTAGCTATAATGAATTATTCTATCAACCTAACATTAATAGGGATATGTCAGCATTAGAGAATATTAATTTATCTCACAATAATTTGTCAACAGCTTATTTTTACAATTCTGATTATGAACTAAACTCTCTAAAAGAAATAGATTTTTCTTATAATTCTATAACCACTTTGAATGCAGATGAAAATAAATATGTATTTAATAAACTGATCAAAATAAATTTATCTTATAATGATTTACTTAAACTACCTGATCTGAATTTTAAAAGTTTTAATGATTTGCAATACTTGGATTTGTCTAATAATCAAATATCTGAAATCATGTCAAATACTTTTGAAGGCATTTCGAGCTTAAAATATTTAAATCTCTCTTATAATAACATAATAGATATCAACACGTCTCTGTTCAGGTTTAATAATCTTAAGGAACTTAACCTTTGCAATAACAAAATCTCAAAAATTGAGAGAAACAATTTTGATAACTTACACGAGCTTCAGTTTTTGGATCTAAGTAATAATTTTATTACTACTGTAGATAATGGTATTTTCAATGATTTGTCTGTTTTAGTAAATATCGATTTAAGTGGTAATAAATTACAAAGGCTTAACAATAATCTGTTCACTGCAACAGATCTGTTAGACAACATTAATTTATCTAATAACAATATCACTCACATACCTAAGAATATGTTTGTTAGGAAAAATATATCAATGTTTTCTATAAAGGGTAACAACATAACGGGGTCCTTAGAGCGAGGTGTCTTCGAAGGTCTAGATTCTATAACCGATCTCAATATAGGTTATCAAAGTGTAACATCGATTGGAAATTATACGTTTTTTGGTTTAATTAGAATCACGAAATTGTTATTAAATAACAATTTTATAAATTTTTTATCATCTCAGTCATTTGCAACTCTTAAAAAATTAAAACATCTAGATTTGTCTTATAATCAAATTACTAATATAGATTTTCAAAAAACTGATCTTTCAAATCTTAAATCTCTGTATTTTTCGAACAACTTAGTTGAGGAAATAAAAGTGGACCAATTGTTTTATTTACATCGTTTGCAATATTTCGATTTTTCTCACAATAACATTACTCGACTTCAACCGAAGTCATTTCAATCT
The DNA here is from genome assembly GCA_959347355.1 of Napeogenes inachia. Lineage (NCBI taxonomy): Eukaryota > Metazoa > Arthropoda > Insecta > Lepidoptera > Nymphalidae > Napeogenes > Napeogenes inachia. The sequence continues at coordinate 10,631,646 of OY365804.1, read as the reverse complement.
CTAACTTCGCTGGATAACGTTCTTCTACCCAAAAATCCTTTAAGCGGTTCCTTGGAAGAGAATACATTCGATGGCCTTTTTGCTATTCCTCGTTTAGACTTGTCTCGTAGTTCATTGAATTTAATCGCAAACGGTTCATTTAATGGCATGATACTTTTGTATGACCTCAACATTTCGCACAGTAAGGTTGCTGAAGTACAATACAATTCGTTTTTAAATACTGATAACATTGAAACTATCGATTTATCATATAACCGACTTGAGAATTTTGCTGTTAATACAAGTCATTTAAAAACCCTTAAGAATTTGAGACTTGACAATAATATTATAAAAACACTTTCTCAAAGCTTTCTTAAAGGAGTGTTACTTTTAAATAAAATATCCTTATCTCATAATAAACTACTAACGTTACATAGTGATACATTTCAGGATCAAGAATTATTAAATTATCTGGATTTGTCATTTAATGTTAATTTAAATTTAGATTTTTCATTATTAAAGTATACAAATAAATGGGATACTTTAATACTCTCGGGTACTTTAAGCAATATCACTTTTGAACAAATGAAAGAAATGCCGATTACTCAATTAGATATTTCACATTCTAATATACACAATATCAGTTTCTTATGTTTACAAAAAGTTAAAAATATTCAAATATTATTGTTGAGTAATAATAATATTACAGAGATTGAGTTTGGAGCTTTTTTAAATCTTAGTTCTATTAAAGAAATCGATGTTAGTTACAATAGTATAAAGTCTATTGAACCAGGGGTATTTAGGGATTGTCACCAATTACGTGCACTCAATATTTCTCATAATAATTTATCAGTAATAAGATATGGAATATTTAAGGGTTTGGTGCATTTGAATGTGTTGGATTTATCATACAATAATATTGTCAGTTTAGAAACAGCACGTTTCTATGACCTGCAAGAATTGATCGAGCTTGTAATTGATCACAATAGAATTAATGAAGTATCTGTAGATGATATAACTAGAACAGGAATAAAAGTATTAAGTATCGGTGACAATCCATTGCCTTGCGAATCTTTAATAGAATTAATACAATATGGTTTACCAAATTTACGCGTTTCCTCTATACGACATATTGAGTCAATGGATGATAATCACAATGGTATAGGGTGTAACTACACCAAACATATCCCCTATCAAAGAATAGATCGAATTAAATCAAAAAATAACAAAAACAATGAGACTATTAGCGAAAATTTACTAATTGATATACGTGAAATTTTATTTAATATAAGTTCAAAAAACAATCAAAATAATGATAAAAGTATAATAAATAACAGATATGATTCATCCCTGACGGATAACGTAATACAATTAAATAATATTTCTCTTAAAATAGAGAGAGAAAATAAAAATACGAATCAATATTTGGAGAGACTTTTAAAATTAGTCTCAGCAATGAACTCATTTAGACCAGAGGTGGATAGATTTCAAGGGAATTCAAAAAACAACAGTAACAAAAATGACATTGATAAACTAAAAATTCAATTTGATAATAACATTGTCATAGAGAAGGAAAAAATTTTGGCTGAAGTTAGTGATAAGTTGAGTGTTATTAATCAGCGCATTGATTCTTTAATACATTCCACTACATCATCTCCTGTGAGTGAACATCGAACCCTTTCGAAAGAAAAGTCATCTATTTTTATAGAAATTTGTGTGGTTTTGATCCTAATTATTCTAGTTTGTTTCGTTTTATATAAAGTCTATAAGTCTAGATGCTATATAGTAAGTCGCTGGTCAGCCAGCACCCGGCATATATCTGAAATGGAAAATTCTAATTTGTAAACTACAAAATTTGTATGTAATATAAGCTGAATGTTGCCAAAATATTTATAGTGAATTGTAAACCACTGTTTTTTATTATTAATAATATAAATGTATTATCATGTAAATCAAGTTGTGTACCTACTATAATAAAATAAGTATACGTATCAAGGGTTGTGTTTTATTACTTGATTTAAAAATAAAATTGATAATTTTATACTGTCATTGCATTTTACTTGCTTCTATACTAAAGAAAAAAAAATTGAGAGTTAAATAAAAAAATAAAAGACTTGTAATACCATAGCTCGAAAGAATTTTGTTAAGTTTTATTTTATGTGTTATTTTTATAGGAACTGGTTATGAGTATTTATATATGTTTGAATACGAGTAAAATTGGTATTTTTTTTTATCTATTATATAAGCATCAGAAAATTATAAAAAATGTTGTAGTTATTTTATTTTTTTAAAACATCTTGGGATTGTTAACGATTAAGGCTCTAAAAATTTGAGAAAAAAATAAAAAGAAAACTCTTTAATGGAAATAACAATTGGGAATTTAAAGAAATGGTAGATGGTTTATAATTTAAGTGAATGGTGAGAGGAGAGAGGAGGCAGCCAAAGTCACTAGCTACAGCTAGTTTGAAAATATATTTTTTTAACTCCCGACTCGAAAAGAGGGGTGTTATAAGTTTGATCTGTCGATCTGTGTGTATGTCTATGGCAATGTAGCGGCCAAACGCGTCGAAGGATTTGATGGTTTCTTTTAATCCAAAGCCTGGTTTGTCGAGATGGTTCTTAGCTATGTTTTGTCGAAATAAAAACAGTCGTCTCCAAGATATTGAAGTTTCATTGGTGCGGTTGAAGGTTCTTATGCAATATTGATAGAAATACTAAAGCAAGTGGAAATTTGTGTATCCGTAGGTTAATTTAGTACAATAATGAAACAAGTAACATAACTTTAAAAAGCAGAAAAAAAAATTGCAAAAACCCCGGTACAAAAAGATCTAATAAAAATAAAAACAATATTATTATGTCCTTATTGAAGTCGTTGCATCGGGGGACCGCTTAATAAAGGAATAACTTAAAATGCAAGTAAGTTAACAAAGCAAATAAAAAAATTACGGTATGGAATCGTATAGTCTAAGCCCTCGTAACTTCGTAAAATAGACACCATCGTCAACGTACGTACAACGTTCCCCCGACGCAACGACTTTAATTAAGTACATAATATATTTTTTTTTATTATTTTTAGAGATCTTTTTGTATGGGGTTTTTTAAAATTTTTAATTAAAAATAAACGAAACTGGTTGAGTGTCTTCAGAGTAAGAGTTTTGTAAAATAAAAAAAATATATATTTATTTGCATTAATTTTTAACCAGGAAAAGTTGCAGGAGAATGAGATAAAGGAGTATAGCGGATCTTTCATCTTATTTTTCATAATACTATACTCGAATGTCTGCGAGAAAGTGACTACTCCGTTTGTGCCCGCCATTACTACTTAAGTCCTATTTCTACAGACACAATCTCTATAAAATACATTCTATAAATAATAAAATTACAATATTTCAAAAAAAAAAAACATTATTTAGGGAATAGTTGGACTTTAATTACATAACTTCGTAAGGAGTGTAAATAAATTATTATAATAACTGTGAGGCATGTTGCTATAAAAGCATGATCATCAATTTAGGTTCCAGCGTTCCTTGTATTTTTATACAACTTAGGTACTTAGATCTATTTATAGTAATATGGCAGCGATCGTTTCATGTCCACGAAAATAAAAAAAATATAATATTGGTAAATTATTTACTTCCTCAACGTTCATTTAAATATATTTTTTACTGTAGTATTGACTTGTTTGAAGTATAATAAAACAAACATCTAAAAAGTATCAAATTTCAAAAACAACATTAAACACTACATCTTACTTAAAAACGTTATGACTAACGTATATATGTATATCACAGAAACACAGGTCTATAACAAATTTTCCGTATAAAAGTTGCGTTTTTAAAAGTTTTAAACCAATAAACTTTATCACTAACTCTTTTACTACTATTTTTACATAATCTTTGTAAAAGAAATTGTTATAAAATTTTAAAAAATGTTAAAAAAAAAAACATCAAAGTAAACAAACATAAGTAACTTTTTTAATAACTTCCCTAAATAGAGATATATTACAATACTATAAATAAGAATTTGCATACAACAATGTATTAAAATATTATAATAATTAAAATAGCCTTGTTTACTGATAAAATGATTACAATAACAATTATTCCTGTGTAATATGAACATCCGCTGATAAAGCATTACATACTTGTAGACCGACAAACAATGAAAATGAATGAATTTGGAATTCGGTAATTCCCCATTCATTCATTAGAGTATTGCTAGAACAACTTATAACAGTAAAATCAAAAGGGTTGCCAGTTTAATAAAAATGTTATTAAAGATTTTGTTTACTGTTATTAATGCGGTATTTATACATAGTCTAAATACCGCACGAAGTAACTTTTGAGTTAACTGTGAGCGTAGGTATGGCCCTCGGGCGTTGCAAGTGGCTTTATTTTTTTAGTTGATTTCTAGTACTTTCTCTCTCTTCGTAGTATGAATCTTACGAAGGCTATAAATTAGAAAGGTTGTATCTTCTCAGGAATTTCGTAGTGTCCTTTGTTGAGGTCCGGAAGGTAGGTAATGAAAAAAATACCTCGAGGCACTAAAAAAATTTAATATAAGTACCGAAAAAAAGACGAGTATAATCTGTCACGCAATTATTACTTCTATAACGCTGTCATATCTATAAAGACTTCAACAATCTAACCTTATCTTAAATTTTAAAACATTAAAAACAATAGTGATATTTATAAAATCCTATTTTTAAACGGTTTTATTTAGTTCACCCCGTTTGTTTGTAAGGGTCAAATTTAGTAATTGTAATTTAACCCTCTTCCCGTTAACTGATTGATCTGAAATTTGGTATACGCCTTTGATTCTGGTGACAATACAATTATCCCCCATAATTTTATTTTTGTTTAATCAATGCATATATTTAAAACTAGCTGACCCGGCAAACTTTGTTCCGCCTTAATGACAATAAATAAGCAGATTTATTTTCTAATTGGAAAAAATACAAAAAAAAATAAATACCTACATTAATCATCCATAATTATTTCTGTATTTTAGTACTTAGGTTGCTCTTCATTTAAGTACCTTGTGATAAACGACATTTTTTGTTTTATTATCAGGCGCAAAAACAAACAACGCAGATGGTCTTCCGACCCGTGAACATGCCATGTATAATTGACCATGGGAAAAACATGAATGTTCTAGATTTAATCCACAAACTTTCAAGGATTGGCCTTGTGATTTTTTGATGGTCATGGCAAATGCACGACGTATCGGAAATTGAAGTCTTTTAAATTCAAACGGCATATCGGTTAGGATCATCGGTATCCTCGGAATGAGAACTTCCTCACCTTTGGATTTTCCTATCGTAGCGTAAATTACATTGTTCATCATTTTTCTAACCACCAAACGCGTACCGTTGCACAGTTTTGGTTCGTTTATGTTTCGAAGCATGATTACTTTAGGCGTAAATTGTGCGGTGCTAAGCCAGGCACGTCCAAAGAGTTTAAAAATTCAATTGGATAGTTGGTGGCTTCATCTTCATTTGTGACGCAGTCAATAGATTTGAATAAATGCATTGTTCCAATGATCTTATTTTGAATTATGTAGTTTAGGTCATCTACATATTTATTCTTAGCCGCTAAAATTGCTCGCTTACTCAATCATTCATTATTTTTGTACTTAGAAATAATTTCTGGAAATACATTGTTGATAAGTTCGTCTTTTGATGAGACGAAATTACAGAAATTATTTGGAAATGATATTAATCCGCTCGATTCATCGACAGGTACTTGACCATTACCGATAGTCAGCAATTGCTCCGAGAAATATTCTGCAGATGTATCATTAACCAATGTAACTCTCATGTTTGTTGTCAGTTGCAGTTTCTTCACATAGCGCCATAGATTTGACGATTTGAGGCAAGCGTTTATTTCGTTGGCAGCCGTAGATCTTGGAATTACTGGAAGTATTTGGCAGAAATCGCCAGACAGTAAAATCATTGCTCCTCCAAAACATCTTGAGTCATTGCGTAAATCTTTTAATGTTCGGTTAAGTGCTTCTAATGCACGTTTATGCGCCATTGTGCATTCGTCCCAGATGATGATTTTCGATACCGCTAAAACTGAGGTGGCCATTGCTGAGTTTTTTGCTATATTACACGTTGGTTCTTCAATAGTTTGAAGATTTAACGCATATACTATACTGGCACTATCATTACATTGTAATTGTTAATTATTAATTTAATAGAAATAGTTTTATAATTGATTTCTTACAAATATCTAATTGTCATCCATACTTCATTACATAGCTGTCATTATACGTCACTTACATAGCTGTGATTTGCGTTTTGTTATTCCAAGTCTGATTCTTTTTGTTTTTATACCACGTTTTATAGTGACTGACGTTTCATGTCAAGTCACACGGGAATGCTGTCAAACGGGATAAAAAGTATCCTATGTCCTTCTCCTGGCTCTAAACTACCTCCCTGCCAATTTTCAGCTAAATCGGTTCAGCCGTTCTTGAGTTATAAGTGGTGTAACTAACACGACTTTCTTTTATATATATAGATTTGTATATTTCAAAAATGACATCTTTTGTCATAGGTGTTTACATAAATGTATATTGCATTTTTAGGAATTTATGTGACCATAGATATTTTCACAAAGTGAGTAGGTTATGAGTTACTTTATTTTGAAAATATAACAATGTATACATATTGGTATCCATGAAATTATTTTTCAGCTTTTAGTACATTTATCTGCAATATAAAACCGTTTATCTTATTTTCTTTTTACTTTTTTTTTACCAAGAATGCCAAAGACAACAACCTAGACTCTAGAGCTAATTATGTTAAGCCAGTTCGGAATTATCAACAAGTTGGAAATTTATCAAACTTCCCAATCCTTATTACATATCCTTATAATATAATAAGCTTTAGATATTAGTAAGCGTTTAATTTAAATTTCTATTTCTGTCCCTGATCCCCAGAGAAGACACCTTAAGGCGTAATACATTGAAAGTATGCAGAGTATGCGTTAGCATTGCCTAAACTTAATTAAACGCATATACGGAACCTAAGAGTTTAACTATTAACTTTTTACGATCATACCATTGTAAAGTTGAATCTAAAGGTATACCTAAATATACCGTTTCATTAATAGTCTCAAGACTGAAATCTTGTGACACAGATAAATTATTACAAAAAGTATTTCATTATATCTGTAAAACGAAAAAAAAAATCCAGTTATTTTATTATATAAAGCTTAGTACACAATGATTATAATAGGTAATAAGTAAAAGTGAGTTTTAAATAATCTGAAATTAATAATTTTAATTTATCTTAACACTTAATGAGGCTGACCCCAAATATTGAAATAAGTTACAGGGCTATTTCAATTCTCACTGCTCGTTAGTTATCATTAAATGATTCAAATATTTTAACAACAAGCGCAAACTTAACAAAAATAAAACTATATTTAAATGTTTATATTTTAATGTACATAAGAAATGCATATTTATATGTTATTGTCATTAAATTATCATTATCCATTAAACGAGTGTATTTTTTTAAATCAATTAATCATTCAACCTTGTTATAAAATTAAATATAACGTATATAAAAAAGTATATTAGTATCAAATATTAGTAACTTTTGTATAACTAATAGATTATATAAATAATTAATTATATATCTATTTGTTATAAAAAGTGATACTAATATTTTTAAATTGTAAGGTTTGTGAAATTTGCGTGTATTTCTACATATTTTGAATTAAATTATTACTATTAAATGTTCTTTAGTCTGCGTTGTTTTGAGTGTTTTCATTTTACCGATAAATAGAGTTATCATTATCACATTGTAACTCATATTTAACAGTCGTCCTTATATTTATATCATTAGCAAAAATATATTTTTTGTTGTGTTTATTGTGCAGTGAAGGACATGTTAACATCGAGGCAAGTTTAATACTAGTAAGTATTTTTATCTAGATCTATATTTATATAAATATACTGATGTATTTGTAGCAATATATTACTTTAATATATTAATTGAATGCTACAAAAATAAAGGAAAAAGTTTGATAAGGTGTAAAATTAAAAATATGGTTATTGTTTTCCAGAAACAATGATTTGGGGCCTTTTAACAATAGTAGTTGCGGCCGTATCGAGTATTAAAGGTGAATGTGATTTAACAAATTTACCCAAACTGGCACTATGTCGGGCTTCAATCAAATGTACAGAATCATTCCCGGACCAATCATTGTCATTAAAATCTTGGGATTGCATACGACACAGAAGTCAATATGATTATTATAGACGTTATGAATATAACAACGAATACACTTACGATTCTAATTACGAATTATTCATCGAGTTGCAAAATATTGATATAAATAAATTAGAGAATCCACTAATTGGAATAAATAATATACAGGTTAACAACATCAAGAACTTAAGTTTGTTGAAAGGTAACTTGGTATCAGTATTACCTAAAATTTACGAATTAAGTGGTTTAACGCAGCTTGTTATTGTAAACAATATGATTGAAAAAATTGACCTCACAAAATTGTCTTATATGTCTTCACTTGAGATAGTAAACGCATCACGAAATGAAATTTCTAGTATCCAAAACCCCAAAGGACCAAAAGAAGGCAGCTGCAAAGTTCACACAATCGATCTGAGTTACAATGACCTAGAGCTGATACCTCATAATGCTTTCACTAGATTGACACATTTATTGTATTTGGACTTGTCTCACAACTTGTTGAATAAAATTGATATACGTACATTTGAAGGGATCGGACAACTTGAAACGCTTTTACTTTCTCAAAATCATTTGGCAGAAATAGGTTTCAATTTCGTAAGATTCACAGATTTAAAAATAATGAGTTTAAATCACAATGAACTTGAAGCATTATACGAATTAAATTTCAAAACGTTGGTGAATTTAGAACATTTGGATGTTAGCTTCAATCAGATAAAAACAATCGAACAAAATACATTTGGAACATTGACAAAATTGCAAGAATTAAATCTGGAAAACAATAATATTTATACGATAAGTAAATCACTTTTAAAAAATAATGGAAATTTACGTAAATTTTATATTTCCCACAATTACATAGAAAACTTAGAACCAGATGTTTTTGAAGGTAAGAACATATCGGAGTTTTCCATTAAAGGAAACCGTCTGTCTTGTGCTATAGAGTACAAAACATTTGTTGGAGTACATGTTGATGAATTAGACTTATCCGGTGGAAAAATAATAACTATCGGTGATGAATCATTTCGCGATATGGGAACTGAGTTGCGTTTTTTAAATTTGAGTCAAAATAATATTGCAAATATATCCAGACTATCTTTTAACAATTTAACGGTACTTAAAAAACTAGATTTGTCTAACAATAATTTAGTTGAAATAGAATTAGAAAGTAAAGATTTAAAAGAATTAACGGAATTCTATTTACAGAATAATAGAATTAAAAAGATTAGTAAGAATATACTTAAAAATTTGAAATCATTATTTATTTTAGACGTTTCACAAAATGCTCTCAATGATTTGGAAATGAATTCCTTTGCAGAACTGGATAAATTGGAAACCCTCCTTCTAAACAATAATGATTTAAATTCATTAAGCTCAAATATTTTTCAGGGCTTGCAAAAACTTAAAAAACTAGAAATGATTGGAACAAAAGTTATGTCTTTACAAAATGATTTTTTTGACGGTTTAAATTCTTTGGAAACGTTAAACATATCAAGAGCTCAGTTAGAAAGTATTGAATATGACTCTTTCAAGGGTACCGGTAAAATTAAAATACTCGATATTTCTTTTAACAAGTTAGTAAAATTTTCTGTTAATACTTCAAGTTTTTCACTATTAAAAACATTTTACCTGAACCATAACAAAATAGAAAATATAACAGAATTCACTTTTCACAAAATGTCCGCTCTAGAATATTTAAATCTATCAGAAAATAATATATTATATTTTCATCCGAAGGCTTTACAAACATTGAATCGTTTAAATTTCCTCTACCTCTCTTCAAATACACATTTAAGAATTGAAGGCGATACGTTTAATAATCTGCAACTCTCAGAAGTATCTTTAGAGAATAATTACAGTCCATTTAATTTTACTAGCTCTAAAAATGCGTCCATTACGACTTTAATACTGTCCAATTGCAATATTTCAAATATAGATTTAGTGTCTGTTTATAATATTGAAAATTTATCCAAATTAACTCTACGTTCAAATCAGTTAACATCAATCGATAAGGAGTCTTTTAAAAGAATGCCTCTTCTAAATTCACTCGACTTGAGTCAAAATATGATATCATTTATACAACCAGGAACATTTCTTTTCACTGATATGATTAACACCTTGAACTTAAATGAAAACAAACTGAAAACATTGCAATTTGGTTCACTTGATGGTTTAAAAAACGTACGTATTCTGAATTTATCAAATAATGATATTAGCGAATTTAATCCCAACCTTTTACATGGAACACCACGTTTATCAAACATGTATCTTGATAATAACAATATTGTTAAAATCAATTTCAAAGAATTCGCCGAAACGAGTGTAAGAACACTATACGTTGGACAAAACCCGATAGCATGTGAACAACTCACCAGCTTGAAAAAAAATAATTTTGGAAAAATAAATATCACGGCTAATCATTTGGATTTTAATATTGAGAATGTCGCTGGAATTCCCTGCATAACTTATTTTGCTTCCATGGAAGATAATGCTTTAGATAATCATAAGAATTCAACAAGCGAACTGAGTGATCTCAAAATCACCTTTGATGATCTTAAGGAAATATTGATTGAAAGTATAAATGAAACTACTCTTATTTCAAAAACTGTAAGAGATATAATAAATAATTTGTCAACATATCAAAATCAGTTTATTAAAGAATTAGACAAATCTCAAAATTCTATTACAAAATATTTCAACGATCTACTTAATAAACATGATATTTTACGAGCAGACTTGATAAATTCAAGTAATAATATTACAAATGCGATTAAGAACCTTGTGATTTCACTGGAATTAAATAATAACTTATCTTACACTAGCAATAATCTCTTTAAATTACAAAATGGGATGATTAAAAGGTTGTGTGATAACGATAAACCCGTTTTATCCTCACAGCAATATGTAGGACTCCAACAAGGTAAAACTGTTACTGATCTGGATGATATTAAACTACTCCTAATAATTATAGCTTTATGTCTAGCAATTCAGTGTCTACTTCTTCTTTCATTTATGATTTATAAATGTTTTATAAAAAATAAAATGAAAAATCTAACTAACAAGGATTTACATGTAAGTAATGAACCATTAAATGTCATGGAAATGGAATAATATATTATAATAATAATCGTCATATGCCAAATATTGTAATATATGTTTTTAATAATAATGTCTAATATTGGAAATAAATTTCTCTACAATTGAAACTGTTTATTTATTTATTAGTTCTCTTCTTACAAATAAAAAATTACGTACACTGGAAGAACCTATTTTCAATTACTTATAATTATTGAAGACTCTCAAAAACTAGAAAAGGTTTAACAAACTTATATTAAACAATCCATTCTAATATTATAAATGTGAAAGTCTTCTCTCTGTCTGTCTCTCTGTTACGCTTTCACGGCTAAACCACCATACCGATTTGGATAGATTTCGGAATGAAAATAGCTATAGACAGAATTAAATATACTTTTTTTTTTTAAATCAAGCCTTGCAGGGTTGAAATAGGGGTTGAAAGTTTACCGGGGTCGGCCGCGGCATCGCTTCTGGTACTTCTCTGATAGCAGAGACATTGACTGTGGAGTGGTCCCGTCGCTGTATGGGGGGAGGGGGGGGGGGATGTGTATACAGCGCGGGAGGTTGGGAAGGAGAAGGGTTCAGCCCATTCCTTGCACAGGCCTGACTAGATCCCACGATGTATTTGAAAAAAGAAAAAAAAAAATAAAAAAAAACCACTGCGGTATCATCTGCATATGAAAAAATATAAGCATTTCTTATTTTTATGTAGCCATTAGGTCATTAAGGTAAAACAGGAAACCCAAGACACTACCCTGTGGTACCTAATAGTCAATAGTCCCATAATAACTCACAACATCACAAACTTTAACTATTGTAATTCTAATTACATATCACTCTAATTAATATTACAATTCTAAATTAATATACCATAAAAAACAGTTCGGTTTCAAACTTTTTTGGTTGTTTTGTGGTTTTGAGGTTGCTCTACAATATTTGCAAGTGTTGAGTTATTGCTCAATATTTTTAAGGCCTGGGAAGAATCACAAGACTAACTTGACATTTTCAATGATTTATCGAAGGTGACTGCATATTACAAAAAGCTGTAAAACTTATGAATTCATACCTTACTTCACCATATCACAAGACTTTAGAACATTGTTTTTCATTTATTTAAATTATTTACATTATTTTGTGAGGAAAAACCACGGGATAGTATAATAAAACACACAGCAATCAGTCATTGACGAAGTAAACAATGCTCTTTTTGACCCTCGACCCAAAAAGAGGGGTGTAATAAGTTTGACGTGTGTATCTTTGTATATTTAAGATTTTAAAATGGTTGTGTACTATTAAATAGTTATATATAGTATAAGAAATTTAATGATGTTTAAAGTTGTGAATATGACCGATCTCCAGTAGGTACTGTTGGCGCTTCTATCGTTTTAATTTTGTTACAAATATAGCTTCCAGCCACTATTCAAAGCTAATCTATATCGGACAGCTGGCAAGATAAGTGATTTTAATACTAACATTGTTTACAACATATGTATTTAATGTTATAATCTTTTGTGGGTATTTTATCATAATGGGTTAATTGTAATTGTGTCTAAACAAATAACCAGTATTCTAGTTATGACTGTTAGTTATTATATTCATGTACCGGGAGTCATTTTGCATAATAAATAATATATTTATTTAGTTTTTTCTTTTCTTGAAACTTCACCCGATAATGATAAGTAGCTTGATTAAATACATGATACTAAATTATTTGTGTTCTTTAATCTCTCGATCTTTTCGAAAGATGATGTAACCATTAATATAAAGTAAGATTGTGAGTTAAACCACGTCTCACAAATTAATCCGACAACTGGAACAGGTCGTCCTTGCGCGCCATCAAATAGCAGAAGCCGATACTGTGGCAATCCTGAAGAGAGATCGGGAACAGTACTTCATATGTCGGACCTATACCATATAAAGTGCCAGTTTTTGGTTTCGCATGAAGAACTGCCCCACTGAAATAAAATTAAAGACGCATAAATGTGATGCATTCACTTGGCGATCTATAGTAAATAAGTATTATACGCTACTAGGCTCTATATTTAATGTAATATAATTGTATCTTGATTATTATAATATCCTTTAACTATTGTTATTATTGAATCTAATGTTATACATTCACCTGGTATTATCGGAATAATCTATTACTTTCCACATTTATGTTTGATCGCGTGGCTGTTTGTTTATAGAACCTATAGAAAGTAAAAGTTAAAATTATACACATTAAGATAGTTTCGCAACACGTGTACCAAACTATATACCATCCGGATATAATCCGATATTCTTAAATATTTATTCTCTCTATGTATCGAGAATGTCTATACTATATCGAATTTTTTACATTATTTCATTAGACATAAGAAAATTTTTCGTTGTAATAAATTAAAAATATCTTTTTTCAATGAGGCAATTACACGCACTTTTGAATCGTCAATGATTACATTAAAATGGTCAGTGCAGTCAGACCTTAAGTAAGATACCGCCAGCTCGGAATGTTTCTCTGCTTATAAGAACAGACCAGAAACTCAACAGTTACTCTTTTTAAATGAAATTTAATTTTAGATAATTAAATATTTTTTCTTTAATTAAATTAAATTAAATTAAATTAAATTAAATTAAATTAAATTAAATTAAATTAAATTAAATTAAATTAAATTAAATTAAATTAAATTAAATTAAATTAAATTAAATTAAATTAAATTAAATTAAATTAAATTAAATTAAATTAAATTAAATTAAATTAAATTAAATTAAATTAAATTAAATTAAATTAAATTAAATTAAATTAAATTAAATTAAATTAAATTAAATTAAATTAAATTAAATTAAATTAAATTAAATTAAATTAAATTAAATTAAATTAAATTAAATTAAATTAAATTAAATTAAATTAAATTAAATTAAATTAAATTAAATTAAATTAAATTAAATTAAATTAAATTAAATTAAATTAAATTAAATTAAATTAAATTAAATTAAATTAAATTAAATTAAATTAAATTAAATTAAATTAAATTAAATTAAATTAAATTAAATTAAATTAAATTAAATTAAATTAAATTAAATTAAATTAAATTAAATTAAATTAAATTAAATTAAATTAAATTAAATTAAATTAAATTAAATTAAATTAAATTAAATTAAATTAAATTAAATTAAATTAAATTAAATTAAATTAAATTAAATTAAATTAAATTAAATTAAATTAAATTAAATTAAATTAAATTAAATTAAATTAAATTAAATTAAATTAAATTAAATTAAATTAAATTAAATTAAATTAAATTAAATTAAATTAAATTAAATTAAATTAAATTAAATTAAATTAAATTAAATTAAATTAAATTAAATTAAATTAAATTAAATTAAATTAAATTAAATTAAATTAAATTAAATTAAATTAAATTAAATTAAATTAAATTAAATCAAATTAAAATCAAATCAAATTTAATTAAATTAAATTAAAGAAAAAATATTTAATTATCTAAAATTAAATTTCATTTAAAAAGAGTAACTGTTGAGTTCGACGATTCAAAAGTGCGTGTAAATGCCTACTTGAATAAAGATATGTTGAATTTTATTGAGTTGTAAATATTTTTGAAATTATTTTGTGATAGTTTTTTTTATTTATAACTGGTTAAATCATGTATCACATGACATTGATTTTATTAAATCTATTTACATAATAATAACTTTTATTAACAGAATTTCTAGTTGCTCCAAACACTACAGTTACTCTCTTCAACTAATGTAAAGCAATAATGTTAAAGCAAGTCTTTATTTCGGAAATGTTAACAAAGAAGTAGAGATATTAAAATAAATAAATAAATAGATGTAATAATAATAATGATATTAAACCAAGAAACTAATTTTAGTGTGATGTACTCAAAAAGTTTAATACACGTTGTTTAATGATACACACTTGCATACCAACACTTTAGAGGTAAAGCGCGGTGAAAAAAAAACTAAATATTTTTTAATAAAATAAAACCAATCTTTTACCGAATTTTATATAAGGTAGTCTGTAAATTATAATATAAATAATAGTTATAGCAGCTGGCGACAGCTACTCAGTTAACTCAGTATATTATAAAATATAAATATATATTAAGATAGCCATAGATACTCATATA
Source organism: Napeogenes inachia (assembly GCA_959347355.1). NCBI lineage: Eukaryota > Metazoa > Arthropoda > Insecta > Lepidoptera > Nymphalidae > Napeogenes > Napeogenes inachia. The sequence continues at coordinate 10,616,241 of OY365804.1, read as the reverse complement.
TTTTAATACTTACGAATAAAATATTTAGGAAATATCTATGAATTGCAAGTAACACTCATTTTAGTAATAAAATAGCAGTGGAACTTATTACATTATTGGATTTAGCCTCGGTAGATGGTTGTTTTTGTCTATTTCATGTTTTTTATCCTACTTTAACTCACTAACTATTGCCAACTGTTTCTACTCGTTAGTTATCTTCTAATGATTCAGATATTTTAACACTACAAACTATACACAAAGGCATAGTTTTTTGTATGAAAAACCAATGTATACAATATTTAGATAATAAATAATATGCTATATCTAAAAGATATATATTATTATATATAAATATATTCAATAAGTACAATTTATTATTTATAATATAATAAATAATTCATCATTCAATCTTGTTAAATATAACTGATATTTAAAAAAAATACATATATTATATATTTTTCTCCACAAAACTTATAAGAATATCATATATAGTTCTTTAAAGAAATTGCAAGGTTTGCAGAAATTAATAGATATTAATTTTTTTTGTTACTATGAAGTTGTCTTTATTTTGCGTTGAGCGTTTTATTTTACTGATAAATAGATGCCATATTGTCATTTACTCATAAATATATTATTATCATATTGTCCCTCCTATTTAAGAGTCGTCCTTATATTTGTGAATCGTTAACAATAAATATATCATTTTGTTGTAAGATTAAAGTGTTTCTTGCAAAGTGAAGATTTGTATATCTTTAAAAGTTTAATCAAAGTAAGTATTCATGTATTATTTTAAGTGGTACATATACTTGTAACGAGCTAAAAAACATGTAAAAAACTATTGAACGCAAGAAAGTGCAGAGCCAAACTAAAAATTGTTAAATGTCAAAAATAAAGAGTATTTTTAAATTAAATATTCAGACACACTTCATGTTTTTCAGAAACAATGATTTTGAGACTTTTATCAATAATAGTTACCTTTTTACCGAGTATTAAAGGTGATTGTGAACTACTGAGTTTACCCAAACTGGAAGTTTGTCGAGCTACGATTAAATGTACAGAGTCATTCACGGATCCGTCATCGTTGTTAAATGGGGACACTTGGGAGTGCATACGACACGAAAGATCGGATGATTATGATTATAATGGAAATGATATTGACATATACGCAGATGATTTTATTTATGAGATACAAATTGAGTTGCAAAATGTTGATATAAATAAATGTGAGGATCCACTAACTGGAATTAATAATATATTGCCTGAAAACATTAAGAATCTAATGGTGATGGAAGGTAACTTGGTTTCAGTTTTACCAAAAATTTACGAATTAAATAGTTTAAAGCAACTTGTAATCGTCAAAAATATGATTGAAAAATTAAACCTAACACAATTGTCTTACATGCCTTCACTTGAGATAGTAAATGCATCACGAAATGCAATTTCAATTATCGAAGACCCCGAAGGACCAAAAGAAGGCAGCTGCAAGGTTCATACAATCGACCTGAGTTACAATGAACTAGAGCTAATACCCGATAATGCTTTCACTAGATTTACATACTTATTGTATTTGGACTTGTCTCACAACTTGTTGAATAAAATTGATATACGTATATTTGAAGGGAACGATCAAACTAAATCGATACTACTTTCTCTAAATTTATATCAAGAAATTGGTTTCAATTTAGAAAAATTTACGCCTTTAAAGAAACTGAATTTAAATCACAATAAACTCGAAGCTTTATACGAATTAAATTTCAAAACGTTGGTGAATTTAGAATATTTGGATGTTAGCTTCAATCAGATAAAAACAATCAAAGAAAATACATTTTGGACATTGACAAAATTGCAAGAATTAAATCTTGAAAACAATAATATTTATACAATAAGTAAATCATATTTAAAAAATAATGGAAATTTACGTAAATTTTATATTTCCCACAATTACATAGAAAACATAGAACCAGGTGTTTTTGAAGGTAAGAACATATCCGAGTTTTCCATAAAAGGAAACTGTCTGTCTTGTGCTATAGAGTACAAAACATTTGTTGGTGTACATGTTGACGAATTAGACTTATCCGGTGGAAAAATAATAACAATCGGTGATGAATCATTTCGCGATATGGGAACTGAGTTGCGTTTTTTAAATTTGAGTCAAAATAATATTGCAAATATATCCAGACTATCTTTTAACAATTTAACAGTACTTAAAAAACTAGATTTGTCTAACAATAATTTAGTTGAAATAGAATTAGAAAGTAAAGATTTAAAAGAATTAACGGAATTCTATTTACAGAATAATAGGATTAAAAAGATTAGTAAGTATATGCTTCAAAATTTGAAATCATTATTTATTTTAGACGTTTCACAAAATGCTCTTAATGATTTGGAAGTGAATTCATTTGCGGAACTGGATAAATTGGAAACCCTCCTTCTAAATAATAATGATTTAAATTCATTAGACTCAAATATTTTTAAGGGCTTGGAAAAACTTAAAAAACTAGAAATGATTGGAACAAAAGTTACGTCTTTACAAAATGATTTTTTTGACGGTTTAAATTCTTTGGAAACGTTAAACATATCAAGAGCTCAGTTAGAAAGTATTGAATATGACTCATTCAAGGGTACCGGTAAAATTAAAATACTCGATATTTCTTTTAACAAGTTAGGTAAATTTTCTGTTAATACTTCATGTTTTTCACAATTAAAAACATTTTACCTGAACCATAACAAAATAGAAAATATAACAGAATTCACTTTTCACAAAATGTCCGCTCTAGAATATTTAAATTTATCAGAAAATAATATATTATATTTTCATCCGAAGGCTTTACAAACATTGAATCGTTTAAATTTCCTCTACCTCTCTTCAAATACACATTTAAGACTTGAAGGCGATACGTTTAATAATCTGCAACTCTCAGAAGTATCTTTAGAAAATAATAGGGAACATGCAAAAAAATTTAAATGGTCTCAAATATTTTTTTTTCGATTACTTTTTATCATCTTATTATAATAGAATCAATTTTTTTTAATTTACTAATCATTTAAAACCATAAAATAATTAATGAAAAGTGTAACTTTAGGGAGCGAAATTCAAAATTCCAAAACGCGCCACCATTGGTCGAAAGGAAATGTGACGTCATTTGACACACCATTCAATATATCGGCGTTTAAGTTCATACTGTGGTATCAGTGTGACTGAGAAAAATAAATAATTTAAACCTATATTTTCGTGCTTAAAGATTTTATTAAATGATACAATTGTTTAGGTAATCTTAAAAACATTTTCTAAATACTCAAACAACTCTAACAAAACAAATACCTACAAACTCTTTTTGAATAGCAGTTAGCATGCTACTACACAATACATTTTTAAAATGTTTCTACCTCTGAATCATTTTTCACTTCACTTGACTCAGATAAATAACTTGGTTGATAATCAGCAGATATAGAAGATATAAGATGCTATAGAAGTATTATCAGCTGTGTTTTCAGTAAACAATTTTCTTTTTAAAACAGATAGTTTTACTTTTAAAACTGTTGTGTAACAATGTTGTGTGTTAAATGAGGAAATGGTGACAATGCTACATTTTGTTTTTCAGCAGGTATATTTACATTGACACCTTTACTTCCATACTTCGGTTTAATATTAACTTGCACAGCTTAGTCACTTGGTAATTTATCTTTAATATGCGAAAAGCAAGTCTCTGCCTTATGATCATCACATTCAATAGGAGAAGTACTGAGTCTTGGCTGATTAATATCACAGACATTTGTATGGGCAGTACTAGGACTTACTACCTATATCACTTCTTCGTAAAGGTCACCAATTTTTTTAAACACTACTTTTGATAGCTAACTCTTAAAAGGCTTCATTAACCGATGTCCATCTTTGCCTTTTGACTATGCACATTCTCATTCTATCAGCTGGTGTTTTTGCCACAAAAATATATAAGGAACAACTCCTTTCTTCAAACTTAGATTACATCTTTCTCCTTGTTGTTTCGTTACACATATTATATTCAATACAATTTGCTGTATCTTCATTAACCTGAAATAAATCCACAAACATAAAAATTTCGTAAAATCAAAAAAATAATACGGTTTTTATAGAAAGTTACACTGAACTTTTGTAGGCTAGGTTAGGTTAATTTTAAACTCAAATTTTCTAATGTTCAATTCGTAAGTATAAATTTAAACTATTAGATTAAACTTATTATAAATAAAATATGCTTACGTTAAATTGATCTTCACAACAATATAAGCACGATTTAGGACATATATTATCCCTTTTAATTACCATACACCGTTGTTATTGTATTTTCGCATCTCTTGGAATACAAAAAACACTTTGTCGGGTGTTTTTCTAATACTATTTTTGCACTCCGGTACTATACAATATTTGTAAGATGACTTTTATCTTCTTCCATGACTTGTAAAGCAATTAAAACTTAAAATATGTATGAAGTAACTAAAAAGTGCATAGTAAACATTCACTGGATGTGTCATTTGACGTCACGCAAAGCGCGCGCAAAATGACGGCGTTTGAACGGCTCAAATTTATTACAAGTTTTAATTTTTAATTTGAAGAAAAACTAGAATCTTTTCAAACCTATTTATATTTTTTTCTACGATATATAGAGGTAAATGATTAATTTACGTCAAAAAAAAATTACATGAATGTTCCCTATTACAGTCCATTTAATTTTACTAGCTCTAAAAATGCGTCCATTACGACTTTAATACTGTCAAATTGCAATATTTCAAATATAGATTTAGTGTCTGTTTATAATATTGAAAATTTATCCAAATTAACTCTACGTTCAAATCAGTTAACATCAATCGATAAGGAGTCTTTTAAAAGAATGCCTCTTCTAAATTCACTCGACTTGAGTCAAAATATGATATCATTTATACAACCGGGAACATTTCTTTTCACGGATATGATTAACACCTTGAACTTAAATGAAAACAAACTGAAGACATTGCCATTTGGATCGCTTGATGGTTTAAAAAACGTTCGCGTTCTTAATTTATCAAGTAATGATATTAGCGAATTTAATCCCAACCTTTTACATGGAACACCACGTTTATCAAACATGTATCTTGATAATAACAATATTGTTAAAATCAATTTCAAAGAATTCGCCGAAACGAGTGTAACGATACTATACATTGGACACAACCCGATAGCATGTGAACAGCTCACCAGTTTAAAAAAAATAATTTTGGAAAAATAAATATCACGGTTAATCATTTGGATTTTAATATTGAGAATGTCGCTGGAATTCCCTGCATAACTTATTTTGCTTCCATGGGAGATAATGCTTTAGATAATCATAAGAATTCAACAAGCGAACTGAGTGATCTCAAAATCACCTTTGATGATCTTAAGGAAATATTGATTGAAAGTATAAATGAAACAACCCTTATTTCAAAAACTGTAAGAGATATAATAAATAATTTGTCAACGTATCAAAATCAGTTTATTAAAAAATTAGACAAATCTCAAAATTCTATTACAAAATATTTCAACGATCTACTTAATAAACATGATATTTTACGAGCAGACTTGATAAATTCAAATAATAATATTACAAATGCGATTAAGGACCTTGTGATTTCACTGGAATTAAATAATAACTTATCTTACACTAGCAATAATCTCTTTAAATTACAAAATGGGATGATTAAAAGGTTGTGTGATAACGATAAACCCGTTTTAGCCTCACAGCAATATGTAGGACTCCAACAAGGTAAAACTGTTACTGATCTGGATGACATTAAACTACTCTTAATAATTATAGCTTTATGTCTAGCAATTCAGTGTCTACTTCTTTTTTCATTTATGATTTATAAATGTTTTATAAAAAATAAAATTAAAAATCTAACTAACAAGGATTTACATATAAGTAATGAACCATTAAATGTCATGGAAATGGAATAATATATTATAATAATAATCGTCATATGCCAAATATTGTAATATATGTTTTTAATAATAATGTCTAGCATTGGAAATAAATTTCTCTACAATTGAAACTGTTTATTTATTTATTATTTCTCTTCTTACAAATAAAAAATTACGTACACTGGTAGAACCTATTTTCAATTACTTATAATTATTGAAGACTCTCAAAAACTAGAAAAGGTTTAACAAACTTATATTAATAAATCCATTCTAATATTCTAAATGTGAAAGTCTTCTCTCTGTCTGTCTCTCTGTTACGCTTTCACGGCTAAACCACCACACCGATTTGGATAGATTTCGGAATGAAAATAGCTATAGACAGAATTAAATATACTTTTTTTTTTTAATCACAGCCTTGCAGGGTTGAAATAGGGCTTGAAAGTTTACCGGGGTCGGCCGCGGGATCGCTTCTGGTACTTCTCTGATAGCAGAGACATTGACTGTGGAGTGGTCCCGTCGCTGTATGGGGGGGGGGGGTGCGTATACAGCGCGGGAGGTTGGGAAGGAGAAGGGTTCAGCCCATTCCTTGCACAGGCCTGACTAGATCCCACGATGTATTTGAAAAAAGAAAAAAAAAATAATAAAAAAAAAGAAATAAAAAAAAACCACTGCGGTATCATCTGCATATGAAAAAATTTAAGCATTTCTTATTTTTATGTAGCCATTAGGTCATTAAGGTAAAACAGGAAACCCAAGACACTACCCTGTGGTACCTAATAGTCATAGTCCCATATTAACTCACAACATCACAAACTTTAACTATTGTAATTCTAATTAAATATCACTCTAATTAATATTACAATTCTGAATTAATATAACATAAAAAACAGTTCGGTTTCAAACTTTTTTGATACTTTTGTGGGTTTGAGGTTGCTCTACAATAATATATGCAAGTGTTGAGTCATTGCTCAATATTTTTAAGGCCTGGGAAGAATCACAAGACTAACTTGATATTTTCTATGATTTATCGAAGGTGACTGCATGTAAAAAATATTAAAACTATTTTAAAGAAATATTTTTTAGAAATACAAAAAAATACTTAAAATTGTTGGTTACTTACTTTGAAGTTTTTGTCCAACTAGCACAGAGGCGGTTTGTTTGTCGTGCAACATACACTAAGTCCCTAAGAGCAGTATTGCATTGCTGTCTTAGTGTTCACTCCCAACAATTCGCACTTTTAATTGACATCACATAACATCTTTTTACAACTAACTCATGAGCTATATATATATATACAAACTTACACTGATAATTAGTTTTACGATTAATGATTAAAAGCCTCAATAAATCTTGTATAATAAATCTTTCGTTTATTTAAGTTTGTTTCTCCTGTTTTTTAGGTTAAGACTTGATTATTTGTTATGGCTTGGTTAAGACTTTTATGCCTAGTCTTTATATGTCCTCATGTTAAATTGTGCCTTTTTTTATTTTATTATTATTATTATTATTTTTTTGTCTGTTGTTTATAATGTTAATATTTAGTGCAATCTCTGATAGGTTATGTTTGTATAAAATGTGTGACTGCTGACACTGTCGCGTGCTCAATTATAGATTATAAAGTATAAAGGCTCAACTGAAAATCAGTGTTGCGATCTTATAACAAAAAACTATAAAACTTATGAACTGTATTATTTCATCTATATATATAAAAATGAAACCCGTTTTCCTTGGTCACGGCATCACCCGTGAATGGCTGGACCGATTTCACTAATTCTTTTTTTGTTGTATTTGTTATTATTAGGAGAAGGTTCTTACGGAAAAAAATATTAAGAAAATCTCTCAGAAGTATTGAAAAATGTACATTTAATTTTGCATATTTTAAAAAACGCGAGTAACAAATGTCAATGTCATTCACAGTCATAGATTATATTGATGAAAGAGCATCGTATTAAGCTTAGTGTTTAAATAAAAATGCAAAGTTGTTCAATAGCGATTTGTAAAATATTAGTGAAATTATTGAATCCTAAGAAATAAACACTATTATGAAAATATATATTTTGTTTTTTATTTTATTAAAAATTAGTAAAGTCATTTTCAGGAATAGCGAGACCAGGGAATTATGGATTCATTTTTATATGGAGGATTTAGTTCAAATTGAATAAGTACTCATACCTAAGATAGGTCAGCTATTCAAAATAAAGTAGTGCATCATTGCAACGCTAAGGCGGTACGAAGTTCGCCGAGGCAGCTAGTACCTTAATAAAAGAAAAAACAAAAGTTGACGTGAATGGAAAGCACCCCCTGGTTCATTTGTCGAAATGGGTATACCACCATATCACAAGACTTTAGAACATTATTTTTCATTTATTTAAATTATTTACATTATTTTGTGAGGAAAAACCACGGGATAGTATAATAGTAGGCCGATAATACTTCCCTTATTTTCTAAATTAAATAAAACACACAGCAATCAGTCATTCACGATGTAAACAATGCTCTTTTTTACCCTCGACCTAAAAAGAGGGGCTTAATAAGTTTGACGTGTGTATCTTTGTATATTTAAGATTTTAAAATGGTTGTGTACTATTAAATAGTTAGTATAAGAAATTTAATGATGTTTAAAGTTGTGAATATGACCGATCTCCAGTAGGTACTGTTGGCGCTTCTATCGTTTTAATTTTGTTACAAATATAGCTTCCAGCCACTATTCAAAGCTAATCTATATCGGACAGCTGGCAAGATAAGTGATTTTAATACTAACATTGTTTACAACATATGTATTTAATGTTATAATCTTTTGTGGACATTTTATTATAATGGGTTAATTGTAATTGTGTCTAAACAAATAACCAGTATTCTAGTTATGACTGTTATATTCATGTACCGGGAGTCATTTTGTCATAATAAATAATATATTGATTTAGTTCTTTCTTTTCTTTAAACTTATCCAGATAATACAATTATATATATTAATATTGTGTAATGTAAAGTAGCTTGAATAAATACATGATACTATATTATTTGTGTTCTTTAATCTCTCGATCTTTTCGAAAGATGATGTAACCATTAATATAAAAGTAAGATTGTGTGTCAAACCATGTCTCACAAATTAATCCGACAACTGGAACAGGTCGTCCTTGCGCGCCATCAAATAGCAGAAGCCGATACTGTGGCAATCCTGAGGAAAGATCGGGAACAGTACTTCATATGTCGGACCTATACCATATAAAGTGCCAGTTTTTGGTTTCGCATGAAGAAAGAAATAAAATTAAAGACGCATAAATGTGATGCATTCACAGAAGTGTATCATCACGGTCAAATGTCGGCCACTTGGCGATCTATAGTAAATACGTACATTTTTTACATTATTTCATTAGACATAAGAAAATTTTTCGTTGTAATAAATTAAAAATATCTTTATTCAATGAGGCAATTACACGCACTTTTGAATCGTCAATGATTACATTAAAATGGTCAGTGCTGTTAGACCTTAAGTAAGAAACCGCCAGCTCGGAATGTTCCTCCGCTTATAAGAACAGACCAGAAACTCAACAGTTACTCTTTTAAATGATTTTTTTTAAATTTAATTTAATTCAATTCAATTCAATTCAATTCAATTCAATTCAACTCAACTCAACTCAACTCAACTCAACTCAACTCAACTCAACTCAACTCAACTCAACTCAACTCAACTCAATTCAATTCAATTAATTATTACATCTTTACATGAAGAATTCAATTCAATAATGTAATGTAATGTAATGTAATGTAATGTAATGTAATTTAATTTAATTTAGTTTAGTTTAGTTTAGTTTAGTTTAGTTTAGTTTAGTTTAGTTTAGTTTAGTTTAGTTTAGTTTAGTTTAGTTTAGTTTAGTTTAGTTTAGTTTAGTTTAGTTTAGTTTAGTTTAGTTTAGTTTAGTTTAGTTTAGTTTAGTTTAGTTTAGTTTAGTTTAGTTTAGTTTAGTTTAGTTTAGTTTAGTTTAGTTTAGTTTAGTTTAGTTTAGTTTAGTTTAGTTTAGTTTAGTTTAGTTTAGTTTAGTTTAGTTTAGTTTAGTTTAGTTTAGTTTCGTTTAGTTTAGTTTAGTTTAGTTTAGTTTAGTTTAGTTTAGTTTAGTTTAGTTTAGTTTAGTTTAGTTTAGTTTAGTTTAGTTTAGTTTAGTTTAGTTTAGTTTAGTTTAGTTTAGTTTAGTTTAGTTTAGTTTAGTTTAGTTTAGTTTAGTTTAGTTTAGTTTAGTTTAGTTTAGTTTAGTTTAGTTTAGTTTAGTTTAGTTTAGTTTAGTTTAGTTTAGTTTAGTTTAGTTTAGTTTAGTTTAGTTTAGTTTAGTTTAGTTTAGTTTAGTTTAGTTTAGTTTAGTTTAGTTTAGTTTAGTTTAGTTTAGTTTAGTTTAGTTTAGTTTAGTTTAGTTTAGTTTAGTTTAGTTTAGTTTAGTTTAGTTTAGTTTAATTTAATTTAATTTAATTTAATTTAATTTAATTTAATTTAATTTAATTTAATTTAATTTAATTCAAAATTGCGTGTAAATGCCTACTTGAATAAAGATATTTTGAATTTTATTCAGTTGTAAATATTTTTGAAATTATTTTGTGATAGTTTTTTAAATTTTTAACTGGTTAAATCATGTAGCACATGACATTGATCTCAAAACACTAAAGTTACTCTCTTCAACTAATGTAAAGCAATAATGTTAAAGCAAGTCTTTATTTCGGAAATGTTAACAAAGAAGTAGAGATATTAAAATAAATAAATAAAGAGATGTTATAATATTAATAATATTAAAACAAGAAACTAATCTTAGTGTGATGTCCTCAAAAAGTTTAATACACGTTGTTTAATGATACACACTTGCATACCAACACCTTAGAGGTAAAGCGAGGTGAAAAAAAAACTAAATATTTTTTAATAAAATAAAACCAATCTTTTACCGAATCTTGTATAAGGTAGTCTGTAAATTATAATATAAATAATAGTTACAGCTGGCGACAGCTATTCAGTTAACTCAGTATATTATAAAATATAAATATATATTAAGATAGCCATAGATACTCATATATTTTAATACTTACGAATAAAATATTTAGGAAATATCTATGAATTGCAAGTAACACTCATTTTAGTAATAAAATAGCAGTGGAACTTATTACATTATTGGATTTAGCCTCGGTAGATGGTTGTTTTTGTCTATTTCATGTTTTTTATCCTACTTTAACTCACTAACTATTGCCAACTGTTTCTACTCGTTAGTTATCATCCAATGATTCAGATATTTTAACAGTACAAACTATACACAAAGGCGTAGTTTTTTCTATGAAAAACCTACGTTACAATATTTAGATAAGAAATAATATGCTATATCGAAAAGATATATATTATTATATATAAATATATTAAATAAGTACAATTTGTTATTTATAATATAATAAACAGTTCATCATTCAATCGTGTTAAATATAACTGATATTGAAAATATACATATATTATATATTTTTCTCCACAAACTTATAAAAATATCATAGACTGTTATTTATAGAAATTGTAAGGTTTGTAGAAATTAACAGATATTTAAAAATATATATTTTTTTATTGTTACTATGAAGTTGTCTTTATTATGCGTTGCGCGTTTTATTTTACTGATAAATAGATGCCATATTGTCATTTACTCATAAATATATTATTATCATATTGTCCCTCCTATTTAAGAGTCGTCCTTATATTTGTGAATCGTTAACAATAAATATATCATTTTGTTGTAAGATTAAAGTGTTTCTTGCAAAGTGAAGATTTGTATATCTTTAAAAGTTTAATCAAAGTAAGTATTCATGTATTATTTTAAGTGGTACATATACTTGTAACGAGCTAAAAAACATGTAAAAAACTATTGAACGCAAGAAAGTGCAGAGCCAAACTAAAAATTGTTAAATGTCAAAAATAAAGAGTATTTTTAAATTAAATATTCAGACACACTTCATGTTTTTCAGAAACAATGATTTTGAGACTTTTATCAATAATAGTTACCTTTTTACCGAGTATTAAAGGTGATTGTGAACTACTGAGTTTACCCAAACTGGAAGTTTGTCGAGCTACGATTAAATGTACAGAGTCATTCACGGATCCGTCATCGTTGTTAAATGGGGACACTTGGGAGTGCATACGACACGAAAGATCGGATGATTATGATTATAATGGAAATGATATTGACATATACGCAGATGATTTTATTTATGAGATACAAATTGAGTTGCAAAATGTTGATATAAATAAATGTGAGGATCCACTAACTGGAATTAATAATATATTGCCTGAAAACATTAAGAATCTAATGGTGATGGAAGGTAACTTGGTTTCAGTTTTACCAAAAATTTACGAATTAAATAGTTTAAAGCAACTTGTAATCGTCAAAAATATGATTGAAAAATTAAACCTAACACAATTGTCTTACATGCCTTCACTTGAGATAGTAAATGCATCACGAAATGCAATTTCAATTATCGAAGACCCCGAAGGACCAAAAGAAGGCAGCTGCAAGGTTCATACAATCGACCTGAGTTACAATGAACTAGAGCTAATACCCGATAATGCTTTCACTAGATTTACATACTTATTGTATTTGGACTTGTCTCACAACTTGTTGAATAAAATTGATATACGTATATTTGAAGGGAACGATCAAACTAAATCGATACTACTTTCTCTAAATTTATATCAAGAAATTGGTTTCAATTTAGAAAAATTTACGCCTTTAAAGAAACTGAATTTAAATCACAATAAACTCGAAGCTTTATACGAATTAAATTTCAAAACGTTGGTGAATTTAGAACATTTGGATGTTAGCTTCAATCAGATAAAAACAATCAAAGAAAATACATTTTGGACATTGACAAAATTGCAAGAATTAAATCTTGAAAACAATAATATTTATACAATAAGTAAATCATATTTAAAAAATAATGGAATTTTACGTAAATTTTATATTTCCCAAAATTACATAGAAAACATAGAACCAGGTGTTTTTGAAGGTAAGAACATATCCGAGTTTTCCATAAAAGGAAACTGTCTGTCTTGTGCTATAGAGTACAAAACATTTGTTGGTGTACATGTTGACGAATTAGACTTATCCGGTGGAAAAATAATAACTATCGGTGATGAATCATTTCGCGATATGGGAACTGAGTTGCGTTTTTTAAATTTGAGTCAAAATAATATTGCAAATATATCCAGACTATCTTTTAATAATTTAACAGTACTTAAAAAACTAGATTTGTCTAACAATGATTTAGTTGAAATAGAATTAGAAAGTAAAGATTTAAAAGAATTAACGGAATTCTATTTACAGAATAATAGGATTAAAAAGATTAGTAAGAATATGCTTCAAAATTTGAAATCATTATTTATTTTAGACGTTTCACAAAATTCTCTTAATGATTTGGAAGTGAATTCATTTGCGGAACTGGATAAATTGGAAACCCTCCTTCTAAACAATAATGATTTAAATTCATTCAGCTCAAATATTTTTAAGGGCTTGCAAAAACTTAAGAAACTAGAAATGATTGGAACAAAAGTTATGTCTTTACAAAATGATTTTTTTGACGGTTTAAATTCTTTGGAAACGTTAAACATATCAAGAGCTCAGTTAGAAAGTATTGAATATGACTCTTTCAAGGGTACCGGTAAAATTAAAATACTCGATATTTCTTTTAACAAGTTAGGTAAATTTTCTGTTAATACTTCAAGTTTTTCACAATTAAAAACATTTTACCTGAACCATAACAAAATAGAAAATATAACAGAATTCACTTTTCACAAAATGTCCGCTCTAGAATATTTAAATTTATCAGAAAATAATATATTATATTTTCATCCGAAGGCTTTACAAACATTGAATCGTTTAAATTTCCTCTACCTCTCTTCAAATACACATTTAAGACTTGAAGGCGATACCTTTAATAATCTGCAACTCTCAGAAGTATCTTTAGAGAATAATAACAGTCCATTTAATTTTACTAGTGCTAAAAATGCGTCCATTATGACTTTAATACTGTCCAATTGCAATATTTCAAATATAGATTTAGTGTCTGTTTATAATATTGAAAATTTATCAAAATTAACCCTACGTTCAAATCAGCTAACATCAATCGATAAGGAGTCTTTTAAAAGAATGCCTCTTCTAAATTCACTCGACTTGAGTCAAAATATGATATCATTTATACAACCAGGAACATTTCTTTTCACGGATATGATTAACACCTTGAACTTAAATGAAAACAAACTGAAGACATTGCAATTTGGTTCACTTGATGGTTTAAAAAACATTCGCGTTCTGAATTTATCAAGTAATGATATTAGCGAATTTGATCCCAACCTTTTACATGGAACACCACGTTTATCAAATATGTATCTTGATAATAACAATATTGTTAAAATAAATTTTAAAGAATTCGCCGAAACAAGTGTAACGACACTATACATTGGACACAACCCGATAGCATGTGAACAACTCACCAGCTTGAAAAAAAATAATATTGGAAAAATAAATATCACGGCTAATCATTTGGATTTTAATATTGAGAATGTCGCTGGAATTCCTTGCGTAACTTATTTTTCTTCCAGGGATAAAATTTTTAAGAGGAACTATACTAACGATAAACCTGTTTTATCCTTACAACAAAATATAGGATTCCAACAAGATAAGAGTATTACTTATCAAGGGGGCATAAAAGTAGTTTTGATAATAGTAGCTTCATGTCTAGCAATAGAGTGCCTATATCGTTTTTCATGTATAATTTATAAAAGTTTTATAAAAAATAAAAGAATCAGCCAAACTACGGACTTACCTGTAAGCAATCAACCTTTAAACGTTATAGAAATGGAATAATATCGTCACTTGTGAAATGTTTTGATATTAATATTTATAATATTGTCTTTTATTCGAAATAAACTTTACTATAATTTAAATGTGCATTTATTTTTGAAGTGAAACTTCTTTACCGGGGTTGGAAAAAAAATTAGTGTAACATTTTTTCGTTACGGTGACATTTTTCCGTTACGCGCCAGCTTTTTTCGTATAGCTTCATCTCTTTTACACCATGTTGCTATGGAAATACTAAATAATCAAAATGACAAGTATGTGGATTATAAAACACAATTTACATTAACCAAAAATAAAATTATCGGATTAGAGTTTTATAATTAAATAATGAATTGTAATTACATACTGGACAATACGATTTTATGGACTTGCTATTGAAACTAATAAATAAATTAAGATTATAACATGAAGAAGAAATTATGAAATAGAATTTATAATATTTTTAAAATACATTGATTGTCTGAAATAGAAGAAGTAAGAATGAAAAGAAATACGAGTTTTGGACGAACGAACAAAAACTCGAAACAGCAGAAACAATTATGAAGAATAATTTTATTTGTGATATAGTGACGATCCAACATCTTAAGAAGTCTAAAGTTATTATTTTTAAAGTGAATTGTGTACATTTATCTGTTTTTTATGGTACTTATGTTTTTCTTCTATGAGAATATTATACGTCAGAAACAGTCGATTCACATCTTACGTTTTAATTAATTAATATTAATGAAAATAATGACGTTTTTCTGTTACGCGCCAACTTTATTTCTAAGTGACATTTTTCCGTTAATCGCCATATTTGAAGTGAAAATTTTTTATCGACGGATGGGAGAAACTTTATAGCAATGTCAAAAAATTGTAACGTTTTTCTGTTACGCGCCATCTTTATTTTTGCTTAAACTTTATCTAATTTAGCTTAATTAGCCATTCCTGAAAGTTTTAATTAGTGAATCATTTTTTAAAAAATTATGTCATAAAGAAGTTTCACTTCTTACATGTGTACACTAATACACATACACATATTTTTTTAATTGTTTTTTTATCAAGACAAAATGAAATTCACAAGTATAACTTTTTTTAATATTGCAAATTAATTAATTTGAAATTGGACGAGTACTCTTTGTTTGAAAATATCTATAAACATGTATGTTAAGCTTATTTAAATTTATATATATATAGAATGACAAATAAACCGATAGAGGCAGGGATTCGAACCCGCGACTGCTGGGAAACCGTCCCGTCGCTCTACCAATTGCTAAGCTAGCTAAGTTTAACCTGGAAAAATACTTTTGTTCTTGTTACAATTTTATTAAATGTACATTTTTTGCTGTGTATTTAAAATATATGATCTCTGGATAATAATTTATGTAATATAGAAAAAGTAGATTAATATTTATTTACACATAGTATTACTTATTACTTATAAGGTGAAGGTGGTTCTGCTTTATGCTATTGGATTTAAAATTGCCCGACTATATTGTAAGAAGAAAATTAACAATGTTTTATTAACCTTTAAATTGATGTGTTTTTTAAAAACTATTTTTATGAAAAATTAAAAGTGCTACTTTTTTTTAGATTTTTATGTTCGTTCATATACAAAAAAAAACATTTTTAAATGATTTTTTCTTTCTGATTAATGAATACATACTTTATTGTAGTCAATCTTATTGTTAATAAACTCAAAGTTTGGTAATGAAATATTTAAGTATAGGGAAATATCTTGAAAAATAGAGAGCGAAGGATGAATGATGGATGGATGAAGGAAAGAGATATTATTTATCCGACACACTCATTCCTTACGATATCCAGTTATAATAGTTCACATTCTGGGAGAGTTAAGGACTATAACTATTCAGTTTTTCCATTCACTAGCTGCAATCTATTGTATATAAAAAGGTTTCTATTTTAGTTTAAATTAAGAGTTGTTTATTTTTTTCTTTCTTTACTTAGACATAGTAACTTAATCTCCTCTTAACTTACTGAGCTTTTTCGATACGGGTTGTCTAAACTATTGGAATATAATGATATAAATGATTAAAATGCAATCGAATAGTTAATAAAGGAAAAAAAATATTTAGAGTTATATCCTTGTTTTTAATTATATCAATTACACACCATGTATTTGTATTAAATAAATGATGAAATCAAAGAAAATCATGGTAAATAAAACATTAATATTAATTATCAGTCGTCTGAACATCCGCTGATATGGTTTTATGTATAATAAATACAGATTAACAATTGTATACAAGAGTCACAGCGTAAATAATCCATGGTGTTATTGTTATAAAATATAGCAATTATATTGCTATAAATGGAGCGGTATTAAACATCTTGGAAGCCGTAGCACCTATCGTCGATAGAAGAGTGCTTTTCGACAATCTAAGTTTTTTCCAGTCTTAGTGGTGGTAGACAAATCACGAACCTCTGTCTATTCGTGAAAGTGTTACTTATGGAACTTTAATTTTTTTCAATTTGAATCCTTATTTTAAATTTTATTTTAAAGAGAAAATACTTTAAATTGGTTGGTATGTAAAAGGGAGGTGCTCTTTAGAGTGCTGAGCTTTCGAGCCTGATCTCTCGAGTATCAGCACTGATGATAGATGATGAAGTCTTATAGATGGTCGTCTATCTGAAAGAAAAATAGTCTCCAGTCAAAATTACACTTTATTGCTAACCTTCTTGATAACAGTCTACAACTGTGTAGCTATAATATGTTACTCCTTCGAGCGACAAGTATCTAACTGCAGTCCTCGGGTTGAACATTAACTTTTGTGCTCTTTGAGTATAGTGGGGATCTACTACACAGTTGTAGGTACTTTAACAAAAACATTTTATCACTAATAACTTATTTAAAAACTACTTCAAATTAAATCAATAATTATTTTTCTTAAAAACATTAATAATCGAAACTTAATTATTACAATTCTTCAATCTATACAAATAATAAAATTGTCACTGATCCATTCATGTACATTGAATGAAAAAAAAAGTACATCATAGGGGGCTTTATAAGAGCACAAGAACCCAAAACAATGGTTTTTCAGTTTTTCTGTTTGTCTGTATGTCTGTATGTTTGTGCACGCTAATCTCAGAAACGGCTTAACCAATTTGAATGCGGTTTTCAGAAATATTTTATAACAGTCTTCACCTAACATTTAGTGTTTATTTCATGTAAATCGGATAAGAAATAAGAAAGTTATGACAATTTATGTCAATGAAGTAATAAAATCTTAAACGTAAAATCTTATTCTGTACTTGTAATAAATTTTTAGATGAGTAGTCTTTGTACATTGAAAATATTTAAAAAAATATACCAGGATGTGAAGTAATAACTAACAGAATCCATTTTCAACATTTTTTAATTCTTTGTCTTTTTATCTATTTGTCTTTTAGTAGTGCACAGAACACGAAAAAAAAAATTCCATGATATCGGAGTGCCTCAACCAAAGCCTCGAATGGCAGACTGTTGAAGGTGTTGATGACGTCCAGCAAAACAGCCAGGACGACGCCCCCTCGGCCAAATCCTTTTAGGTCAGGTTTCTCAGAGCTCTCAGGGCGTCGATCATAGAACGACCAGCCCTGTAGCCAAACCGAGCATGTTGAGAGCTCGCAAACGACACAGCGCGACCTCCAGCTTGTCCTTCGTGATGTCTGGAACTGAGTCAATTCCCCTTATCATGAGAAGGAGGAGCCAATATTCTAAAACTTTAAATGTTTCAAAAACATTTTGAAGCAATATTATTTATATTTGTGGAACATGTTTACCGTTAGAATGTAAAGATTGAATTAAATTATATGTTTAAAACATCATGTTATATTTACTGAAAGATGGGAACGATAAGAATTGACTAAGCGAAAAAGCATTAGTAATTTATATACCTATGGGAATATGTGTACCCACTTAGAGACTGCTTACATCAACCAATTTTTGTAAAATTTGTTACTGTATTTATGTTATTTCTTAGCATTCCTAATATTAAACAATCAACCTGGAAAGTACATGACCACAATATAGCGGCCCTGTTAGAGCACCCGGGCTGAAATTATTCACTCTATGCGCAAGTACAGACTTTTCAAAATACTATTTACTTCTACTTCAATGAGCACTATCCACCTACGAAGCGTTATGGTCACAAAATGTGAACATAACGCTTACACTTCGTGTTTTATGCTTTCTTTATGTTCACAAAATAAAGAAATCGGTTTTAAATTGAAAATGAGGAGGAAAAAAAGAGACCTTATAAAGAAACTTTGTTTAGCAAATGCGTTAGGCGATAATCAACTTAGTCACCAACTGCTTCAAAATTAAAATTCTCCATAATTTTTAATGAAAACCATACAAAACCACTTAATTATAACGTTGGTCTATTTCAGGGCTGTTATATTTCTTCTATTATATTTATTATAGTTATTAATATTTTAGTAGAAAAATTAATTATACACGAAAAAAAATGGGGTTACCGGTTTAAGTTTAACAATAAATACACAGAATCCATTGTAGCTTTTGCAGATAATCTCGCGATACTGACACGTAATCCAAAACAATGTCAGGTAGTTGAGGATTTCTGTATGTGGACGGGCGGATTGAGGACAAAACCAAGTAAATGCTTTAGTGTGTGTCTGGGTAGACGGAATACCAAATATACCTCTTAGGGTCCGGGTCTTATAATAGGCGGTCAGTGCGTTAGTGCGATTACGAAAGCGGCTCCGTTCAATTTTTTAGGTAAAAACATCGAATACCAAGGCCCTACTCCATCAGGAATTAATAATCGATAGCTTTTTAAACGATCTCAAAAAGGTAGACAACCAAGCAATAAGTAACGTCAAAAAGCGTGGATATACGATAATTTTTTAACATCATGTCTAAATTGGCCTTTCCTCGTGTATGATATAAATAAAACCCTTTTGTCAAAGTTAGATGCAAGCGTCATAAAGACATTAACAAGTTATGGCTCGGGTTAGCGCACTCAGCGGACTGTTCAACCTTATTTAGAGACCGAAACAATTTTGGATTACAATTAAAGAAACCAACGGAGCTCTACAAACATCTAAGAGTTACCAAAAGACATATCATCACAAATCTAAATATTATACTGTAACTTCTCTTCCAAAAGACAAAGTTGGCTCAGAGATCGAGTCAAGACTTCAATTCCATAAAAAAATTGTGATAGTGCTCAAACGAATAAAGTAGGGCTAGGATCAATTACGAAAGTTCAAGACATAGACATAACAAAATCTTTTATTCGATAAGACGAAAACGATAATTATCGACTCCATGCGATGAGCCTAGAAATTCAAAACGAATGGGTGACCATACGAGATTTTTGTATTCCACTAGCTTTGAAGTGGCCTAACCTTAATTTATGATTGGTCCCTAGCATTATTAAAATTCTATCTTAATGCATTCCAAATGAATCTCCCAGATCAAAGTAATTTAGTAAGATGGGGCAAAGCCACCGAAAAGTCTTGCAACATCTGTGGGACAGTACATCTGGGAGGCAGTAGGATCCGCGAAACACTTATTAGTAGAGCGTAGGGTTCTTCTAGATAAAGGTCAATACTCGCGTCGCCACGATAAGGTATTAGAAATTATACGGGGAGAGGTTAGTCTTCCAGTAGCAAGAGAGCGGAAGAGTATAACAACCACCAAACCAGAAATGAATTTATAGTTGGCTTGTACGCGATAGAAGTAGATGTGAGAGGCATAACGGCGAAATCTCTCTATAACCCACTGAAAGACCTTAACCTTTTTAGAACAAGCACCAGTTCATTTTTAGAACGTATTTCAAAGGCGGCATTAGTAGGTTGTTTTCACATGTATATAGCAATATTAAATTAATATTTGAGATATTTTTTTTTTTACAATCTAGCTTAATGCTTCACTACATTACACCTGATGGAAAGTGGTAATTTCTTCATAGGTGAATTAACCTAGCAACCTATTAACTCTCCTCTTGAAGACACCCACATTGTATTCGGCAAACTTAACTTACATTATTTATTATATAACGTCACGGCATAATATAATTACATAAAGATATTTCAAACGCCTTACCCGGAATATACAAATGATAAATTATAACCAGCAACTGTAACAAGAGCTACACTCGGAGAATAAAAAGTTAACAGATAAAGATAATTATTATAATTATAATACGTTTAATGAGGAAATACATTACCACTTCGGAAACCAGTTCAAGTTTTTAAACTTAACAAGTGTTGTTTAAGTTGTCGGTTGTGATAACACACACCATTTATTATCCGTGATGAAATGGATTTGATGACTTAAATGATGTTAATTTTACTAATGCACATACAGTTAATATGAGTTGGTACATTGCTTTTTATTTTTAGTTTTATAATGACTTCTTTGATGTAGAAATTCTTTGTAGTACTCTAATGTTCAATGTATTTGTGTGTTTTAATCTTAAATTTCAAAAGTTTATTTTAGGGTTTAGCTTAAACCCACAAAACTGTTCAGTAATTTCGACAGTCCCTATAGTTAAAACACCAATATTATTCCGATTCCTCTTATTCCGATTTCGTTTCAACTTTTTGTACTTAAAGTGGTATTGCTTCTCTACTCAGTTATTGTATATTCAAGTGTGAAAAACTAACATGATAAAGAAGCAAGTTCACTAAGATAATATGTGAATAAAAGCATAGAAGAAAATTTTAAATTAATTAATTTGTTTCGCAGAGATAGCTTTAATGTCTACGAAGCACTTCAATCTTCTTGTTATTTGGATCTCTATCAAGGTGTGAGGTTTTTAGTAATCACTTATGCCATACCTCAATTATTTTTATCACCAAATTAAAGTTCTTTTACTTTAATGTAAAATTCAATAATTTTTTTTATAATTTATTCGCATACTTCGAATATTTTTTTTATTAAATGTTATTGCTAATGTTCAATAGAATTCACGAAAAAAAATAATATGTAGGGTTTCACCAACACATACATAACGAACAGTAAACAACATACACTGGAAATAGCAATCATAATCGGTTACATCATAAATTGTCAAGCCGTAAATACTACTAACCACTAGAGCAACAGTCCGGAATTATTGTATTATTCGTATATATTACTTTATATCCTTTGAATTGTAATAATTAAGAATAGTGACGTTTCTTTAGAATAATAAGTAAATAATTTTCTCTACAATATCTAATTTTATATAAAACTTAGTAATAATTATTATTTTAAAGTGAAAAATAATGGGAAGGGTCAGTTTATTAGCATTTAAAGTCAAATAAATCCTTTAAGACAATAAGAAATATGATTAAAATATTAACCGAGCTTAGCACAAGAGAATGGATTTAATCCCTTAATTTTCTTCATTCTATAATGAGGTAAAGTAATTTTGCTTTAAATGAATTTATGAAACATAATTTTAGACTGGCATTAATTTTTAAATTCTTTGTTTTTTTGTTATTTTAACCGCTGCAGTTTTATAAATATATATGTATATTTTTACCTTCTAATTAAAACCGATGTTAGAGTCATGGACGTTTCAAGTGAAATCAAAACTTCACATCTTATATTGGTGTACCATACAGTATACAATTATTCAATTCAAAATAACAATATTTATAAAGAATGTGGATTATAATTATCATAAAGAGTAAGTTATTACTTAACTTCAATACTACGTTTTTAAATTGAATGCCAAAAAAAAATTAATATTCGAAAAAAAAAAGCACCAAAACGTACAAACGTTATTGTAAACGTTCAAGCTCAAAGCACGTTAATTTGACATTAAAAATTAAATTAAAAATTTAAAAACCCCCGATACAAAAAGACCTCTAAAAAGAATAAAAATAATATTAGTATGTACTTATTATAGTCGTTGCGTCGGGAGACCGTTGTACGTACGTTGATAGTGTATATATTACGAAGTTAATCATTGAGGACTTAGACTATACGATTCGATATCGTAATTTCTTTATTTGCCTTGTTAACTTACTTGCATTTTAATTTCTTCCTTTACTAAACGTTCCTCTGAGGCAAAGAAATCAATAAGTACATTCTAATATTGTTTTTATTCTTTTTAGAGGTGTTTTTGTATCGGGGGTTTTTTATTTTTTTTTTTTTCTGCTTTTTAAAGTTATGTTTCTGCTTTCTGAATTGTACTAAATGAACCTACAGACACACAATTTTTTTTATTGTTTAAGTATAACTATTAATCTATCCTAATATTATAAAGAGGTAGGATTTGTTTGTTTGTTTGAATTGACTAGGCTCCGTACTACGGAACCGAATTTTAAAAAATCTTTTAGCATTAGAATCCTACATTATAATGTACAAAGGTTATATTTAATACGAGAAATATATATATTATATTTAATAAAATAAGGATCCACGTGAAAGTTTCGACAATGTAATAAATTATAAATGTGTTAAGTAACATGATTCAACACCTGTTCATATGGGTAGGTAAATAGGTAGGTTTCATATATACGAATATTAATAAATATAAACATTTAGAGCTTAAATGATCTACAATCACTAATAACACTATGATGAAGAGACTTATATTATCACTAGCTGTTGCCCGTGATTCTTTATGACTACGATCATAAGCCATATAAATTTATTTTTATATTCTACGTGGACGCAGTCACGGGCAACGGCTATCGCTAATAAAGTACTTTACCTCAGTAAGTAAGTGTAAAAACCTTTTGGCCTTCATAACAATGCTTTTTTTCCTATATAGCGGGCTAAACAGCTGGGAACAGCTAATTATTGCATAAGAACCTCTCACCCGCGCGAATAAAACGTCAATATCAAACATGGTTTCGATTAAAAAAACCGCATTCAAATCCGTCCACGCGTTTTGCCGCAAATAACTAATTATTGCATAAGAACCTCTCCCCCGCACGAATAAAACGTCAATATCTTGAAGACGACTATTTTTATTTCAATCAAACATGGATAAGAACCATGTCGACGAGCATAGCTTTCGATAAAAAAAAACCGCATTCAAATCCGTCCACGCTTTTGGTCGCAAATTTGCCACAGACAGATACACAGATCGACAGCGAAAATTTATAGCGCCCCTCTTTTTAGTCGGGGGTTAAAAAACAACCCCTATCACATGACAATGAGTTTTTATATTTGACATTGGCATAGTGAATATGATTCTTTTATAACACGGTACATAACGTGTCCGTTTGGTCGTAGCGTAAATCTTTTAATAATTTAATAAATAATGATTCGTATACAATTTAATTTCAAAAATGATTCTGAATAGCTATACATATTCAATATGTAAATTTAAATTTCATGATATATATTTTTTGTGTTAATTATGGAAATTAAACATATTACATGCATTTTATGATATATTAAATTACAATGAAATAGATATTTTCCATAAAACCTTAAATTGTAATAAACAACAGATCTGAAAACTTTATAACTTCTAGTTCTAGTACATTATAATGACAAAGTCGAACAAAATATTAAAATGAAGATATAAGTAGTGTTACTGAAAGCGAATGCAAATGTACATAACAAAGGATTTGTTTAATATGTGACTTGTCTGCGAATACATACATAGACGCGCTGGGAAAATTGCTAGCGTCGGGAAATGTTTCCCTAAAAGTTTCCTGAAAAGCACAAAACCGAAGCAATATCTTATTTTCAACTTTCAATATTCGTATAAAATGTATGTATGTACATATTTTCATGACTACTAATTACCTGTATAATCGGTACTTTAATTTATGATGCTTAAGTTTTTTAATAAGGCATTTTGCATTCTATGGTTTGCATAAAACTAAAAATGTGTACGATACCTGGTAAAATACACTTTCGTCGGAAATATTCTGGGAATATGATGATCATCTTTACATAATCTACAAAATAGTTACCTTGAAGCAATAGGGAGTACAAATTACCTGAGTCTCGACTTATTCCACACATCTATATATACAATATACTACTGATTTCGTACATTCACAAGCCACTCATTAGAAGGAAACACTAAAGAAAAGAAGAATGAAGGCAAGGCAATCAAGAATATTTCGACATTGTTGTACGACATTTCTTTCCTTCCTTGCTTAACCTTGTGTAACTACCCTTTTGGTGATTTTCTCATTCGTCTTTACTTGGTTACTACTAATCAATCTAATTACGACCTCATCTGACAAACTTGCATCCGTTCTTCGTTTCGCCTTGTTGCCTAAAACATCGAACCACGTTATCTTATTTTTTACTTCATTATTCCAACAATTATTAGACAAACACAGCCGTTCTAATGATTTTATTTTTAAACCTCAACCATCCTTCCTCGATCTGCCGTAACTTTTCTTCTTTCACACAATTCACTTAGACACATTTCGCCTACATTAACTTCTTCAAGCCTTTCTACTCTTATGCTTTCCAGTTTGGTGACTTCCACTTTGGGATATGCGTGCCATCCCTTACATAATCTTCTTATTTATGTCATTTAGAGGCAAAAACATATAAACTTTGAATTTCGAACATGGTAAGGAAAGAATTCTACGATGATAATTAAACTTCTTTCCCGCCATTAATGTATTTTTTTTGTTTAGAAATAATTTGTTTGGAAAATGAAGTAGGGCACTAAAGAGAACAGGTTTGCAGTAATTGCACTATACTAAGTATGCAAGAGAAAGCCAACATTTTTGATACATTGAAAAAGCTAGGGATTAGCCGAATGTTTGTGTAGCGTACAAACCAAAGGTAAACTGAAACTAAGTCTGTTGATGACCGTGAGAAATCCGGTCGACAGCGGTCTATTCTAACAAAATAAGTTAATGCAATCAAGGCCAGAATTCGTGAAATCGCATAAGGAAATCCTTTCCAGAGAAATGAAAATCCCACCTAGGACACTTTCTCGGATTATCAAACAAGACTTCGGTCTAGGGCCTTATCGTAGACACACAGGACACACCTTAAATGAGGCACTAAAACAAAAGAGAGTCAAAGGATCAAAACAGCTGTTACTTCGATATGCGGACGAAAAACACAAAAATTATCTTTACCGTTGAAAAAGTTGTTACTATCTAGAAGCACTACAACGAACAAAATGATCAAGTGTATGATCATAGCTCTAAAGAAGCTGCCGAGGAAGTGGCCAAAGTTCAGCGAGGCCTTCACCCAGCAAACGTCATGGTTTAGTGGTTTATGTGTGGGTCCTTCTAAGGAGCTACGAAACTCCATTTTGCGAAAAAGGAGTGAAAATTGCAACGTGTTAGAAGCGAAAGTTAAAACTCTCAACAGCAACTTATTCACAAATGAAGTGTGGACATTCCAACAAGATTCAGCCTCGGGTCATAAGACGCGCACTACCCATTTTTGGCTTGAGCAAAATGTTCCAGATTTCATAATGGCTGATTTATTGGCCTTCGGCTAGTTCGAACTTAAACTCTTTGGACTATAACCTGTGGTCTGTGCTAGACGACATGGCCTGCTTTGATCTATACTTAAATATTGAGTCGCTCAAAAAATCTTTGAAGGCAGTAATGACCAAGTTTCATATGGAAACAATTTGAAAATCTATCGCCGAATGGCCAAACCGTCAAAAAGCGTGTGTTAAAGCTAAGGGTGGTAGGTAAAATAAGTAAGGTAAGCTTTGAATAAATGTTTTGTACGTTAACATATATTTTTGACTGTGCATAATCACATATAAACTCTTAGAATTAAATATTTTTTTAGGAATCATCGGATATTTTCTTTGTAACAGATCTTATGGCTAGACTAGGTACATATGTATCTTCTTGTAATTCAACATAGTGTTCGTCAGAAGAAAGTTCCTTTCCAAGAATACTTCAACCAGGCTAGGACCATTATCGTTCACTTTTCTGTCAACAAACTTTCCTAACACACTCTCGCAACCAGTTTTAGATGCACCAAGTTATGCTGAAAATCTCCTAATACAATAACTTTCATTTACATCACACGCCTTCACAACATCAGCTAGCAAATTCCAGAGCTCCTCTTTGACAGGTTGCAGCTTTGAATTGTTGCATACATTATTATTGTTTCATAGATATTGGGATTTTATTGGTACAGGTGAAAGTTTCTTATGCAATATTGATAGAAATACTTAAGAAAGTGAACATTTGTGTGACCATCGGTTCATTTAGCACAATAATGAAATCAGTAACATAACTTTAAAAAGCTTAATTAAAAATTAAAAAAACCCTCGATACAAAAAACCTTTAAAAAGAATTAAAATAATATTATTATGTACTTATTGAAGTCGCTGTATTGGGGGACCGATTAATAAAGAAATAAATTAAAATGCAAGTAAGTTACCAAGGCAAATAAAGAAATTACGATATCGAATCGTATAGTCTTAAGCCCTCGTAATTTCGTAAAATAAACACCATTCGCAACGTACGTACAACGATCCCCCAACGCAATGACTTCAATAAGTACATAATAATATTATTTGTATTCTTTTTAAATGTATTTTTGTGTCCGGGGGTTTTTTTTACTGTTGAAACGGCTTTAGACACATTATACCGTAGCATTATTTTTTATTTGTAAAACTGTAATTATATGAATCAAAGGCTTGTTTTAAAATAAGATAACAAAAATGTGGAGATTAAGTCAACTTCAAACTTACACAATATCTTAACATCTCAGCTCTCTAGAATGTAATTTAAGTTGACTTTAACGTTGGTATCTGCTGAGACAGTTGAGACAGACAGATGAGATAGGTTCAGAAGTTGTTTACTCGTATTAACAAAAGAATAAATGAATTATGTAAGGATTACCTTACACTTAGTATAAATGCTCTTATCATAACAATTCACAACCTTTTACTTTTAATAGATAGAACTTGCAATTTCGTTTTCAGTTTCTACTCCACGAGTTCATCCTGAGAAAGCTGAGAAAGAAGATGATATATATAATTATAAATTCATCACAGTGAAAACCACCTATTTTCTACATATGGCGGTTGCTTATTACAATTAAATTATAAATGTAGACTGTGCAGTATTTCACAGCCCTTAAAATGGACAAGCTTAATTGTGTTACACTGTGAGACGCGACAATACCTTCAGTTATTTACTTTAGTTATTGTTGTGTTTTATTGCTATTTTACTACCAATACTACTGACAGTGCTCAAAACTAAAATATATTCAGATTGTGTTTTAATTGCGTAAAACCTCATTTTTTATACATTTTGTTACATGTCATTTTTTTTTTTTTATTATGGTAAGTTGTGGAAATGCTGGAAGTAACGCCTGATTTATCTTCGTGTTAAAAAATTGGTATTTCAATACAAAACTAATCAATCGTAGGCTAATCAATTCAAAATTTGCTATTTTTTTAAATATACATTTTAATGTAACTTGTAACTGTCACTTGTTTTTCATTTTTTTTTATATTAGTGTTTACATTTTAATTATTAATGCACATACAGGTTTGGTCAGTTTTTTGCAAATGGCAACAGTTGATGTTCCAAAAACCGTGGAAGAAAAGGAAGCGCAGATGACTTGGAATTATAGTCCGAACCTTACATCTTATTGCTTGCGATGTTTCCTGTTTTTCAAATATCCCCAAGAAGATATACTTCTTTAAATCAAATTTAATTTGATAATTTACTTATTCACCACCCCGTTGGTCGAGTAGTTAGCGCAGACGCCTAACATGTCACGGCGTAATGGGGCTCGGGTTCGATTCCCGGCAGAGACAGGCATTTATGTGATGAGCATAGATGTCTGTGTTTCTGAGTTTGGTCATTTATTAAATATATTCTCAGTATTTATATGTGCATTTCTATGTATTTGTATCGTTGTCTAACACCCTTAACACAAGCAAATAATTTGCTTACTTAGGGGTTAGCTCAATGTGTGTAATTTGTCCTGATATTATTATTATTATATTATTATTACTTATATATTGAATGTTCACAAACCACTGATTTCATAGCACGTATATTATGTATATCTGATCCGTGGATCTACTTTTCCTCTCTCTCTTCGTTTAATAAATGCATAAGAAACCAGAATCACAGTCGACATTATATAAACCGACTTAATTAAAAGGAATTCATTTACTTTTCATAGTCACATATATCATGCTCACGCTCATTGTTGGGGTTTATTTGTGGTCTTAATGGAACTTTCTTCTTATTTTTTTATTTTTTTTATTTATATCTTTTCCACTTAGAATCATAATCAGTGATCACTTGTGTACGTCAACATGGAAGTGTCAGGAGGGCCTATTACGATACTAGATTTATCGTAATAAGCCCTTCTGAAAAAGCACTTTCCATCTTAATGTTAAAGCTATGAGGGTTCCAAACGCGTCCTGGTCTGAGAAGAACCACACAACAAACGCAGCCGGATATATTTTTTGTTATTATACAATCTGTATCTATTTTAATTTCTTTTATACATCTCTTTATTTATTTATTTTTATATATCATCTATAAGAAGTTTGGTAATACTAATATAATGGTAGTGTTTGCAAATATCTGTAAAACAATTTTTCAGTACTGTGATCAGATGTGATTGATATCAGATCTGTTTTGTGCTCACGCCATCAAAAAATAAGAGCTAATATGGAAGTTGACAGCTATAATTTGGTACATTTTTCACTAATTAGCCTTCGAGGCCGGATATAAGGTAGAATTGTTTATACAGTGTTCGAATTTTAATTCCTGAAAAGCTAACGAGTTTTTACGCTATTAATTTTAGGAGAGTCTTAATTTTAAAATCCTTTAGCGTTTTCTGCACAATTCAAGTACACAATACGCTTACAAGATCGTTAAGCTCGATCCCAGGTGTTGTAAGATATTTATTGTGTTCACTGATCTTTTATTACTAAGAAATAACGATTGTTTACCGTTATAAATTTTACGAACGGATAACGTATAATAAAACGATTTTCTTTTTTCCATCTTGTTCCTTTTTATTATAAATGTAATAAGCAGATACGTGATATTTTTTGCATGAAAATGTTTGATACATCTATAGGCTTTTTATTATTAAGGACTGCGTTTAATAAGACATAATAAATCTTATCTGGGCGTAAATGTTAAGTTATTTAAAATAAAAGTGTTTTACTATTTGTGGTACAAAAGATAATAAGATAGCCAAAAGCGATTTTATTTCGACGTTCGTATATTTCAAAATTTATATTTAACTACATTACAGAATTTACTAACATAGCAATTTAAAAATCGGCCTGTAAGCCTATACTTTGTTGTAGCTACTCATAGAGACGTCGATACGGAAGTTTTTGATTTGACGTTTTTTTTACACTGTTAACATCCTTCACAAAGGTTGGTAATTCTTTTGTGATACCTTTGTGTTGAAAAACAATGTTGATGACTTACCAAACTTAATTGTTAACTTAAGTATAAACCTACACTACAAATCGTTACTTATATATCCTTCTGTTTGTTGTTTAAACTGTGTTGATATTGTATTGCTATATTGTATTATATGACAATTAATATTCAACATATTATTGAATTCAATAAACATCGCGTGTTTAAGACTCTGGGATATTTGTAAAGAGTATAGCTTTAAAATTACCAACCTTTGCTACTTAATGGATATATATTTTATATTTTGATAACATAAAAAAAAGGTTGCTATTTATTTGTAGATGTTATAATCATTATTTAATTTATAAGCTGCGCTTTTTAGTTACTAATACATACATTTCTATTCGATGATTATCGAAATCAACTACTACAGTTTGTATAAAAATACTTGTCTTCTTGTAATATAATATTATTTTTGTTTGTAATGTAATATTACATATAATAATAGGATAAAATACATCTACCTTGGTATAGCTTGGTATAAAAACAAATTAACAAATTAGTAAAGACTTAGGAAGAATATACGTTACTTTGAATTAATATTCTGAGTTACGAAAAAAATAATAGCATGTGTTTTATTTAAGATGGAAACCTGTAAATATATTGGTTTGGGCAAATATTTGAACCAACTTTGTTCAAGATAAGTTTTACCCAACGTTTACAGAAGGTATGGAAGAGGGTAAAGAACTCACCTTTAAGAAAAGTTTTAAATTGGTTCAAATATATCAAGGTATACATACTAAAATGATCTTCCAAGCCCAAGATCTATGATGAGAACGTGGGGTGTTATCGAAATACATAGATCTTGGTAACTCTGTTTTATATTGTCATATATGTATTTTTTTATACTCTCTAGGTGAGTGCTTGACTACATTCCACCTGATGTAAAGAGAAGATGTAGTCATAGGTGGTAAGGTGTATCAACCTAGCAATCTATTTACTCTCCTCTTGAAGACACCCATATTATATTTGGCGGGAAATACTGACGCAGGCAGGCTGTTCCTGTCCTTCGCTGTGCGAATTAAAAAAGACGAAGAGAAAAAAGAATTAAAAAAGAAGAAGACAAAAAGAGATTCCCTCTGTCGCGGTCGTTCAGAAAGAGGGAATGTCCACAAAATAAACATACCTTTCGTTTTTATTTTAATTTTCAATAACTTATGCATAATATAAATATAATCTATTTTAAATGTAATGTAATTCTTATTATTTTTATAACTTTTAATTTGTAAAACTAGAGCATCGAGGTTAACTTTAAAGGTGTTTTGAATTAAATAATTTAATTATTACTCATAATATTGCGATTGTACTAATATATAATCAACTGAAATATATATTAAATTATTCCGGTTATTACAAATGGTGCTTACATGATCTTTATATACTCATATTGGTGTTACTGTCCATTAAGATACCTCTTGTGTTTTTTAACATAAAGTTGGAAAGGATAGCTATTCTTAGGTGAAATTTTCTGGTTTCACAATATTCATTTTCTATAAAAAAAAACATAATTAAAAATATTAATAAAATAATTTTTAATTCATAAAGTTAATCTTATTTTAAAAGTCTGAAAAAAGCATTTTACTTTCTTGCAAAACAAACTGTAACCCGTACACGTACAATTAACGTTATATAAAAGTATTATCAGTGCAAGACTTTTGCAGTTTCTGTATTTTTGTTCTATAAAACGTAAAAAGTATCATAGAGAAAAATAATAGAAACAATAATACTTTCTTCATTATTTTAAACTTGTTGTTACATTATTAAAAATATTTTCTACTAAACTTAAAAAGTCTTTAATTAATATTGATCAAACAGTCCGTGATGGTGGTTAATGTCTCTCACTTCGCTCGGTTCTCAACTCGAACGATTATAGTGTCGATGTCCTTGGATGGCGCTACCATTTACAATATAAATTAATAACCAACATCTTTTATCCAAGTACTGATCATATATCTTATCGCTACAACAGTACATATACATACTTATATATTACATAAGTATCTAATTATTATCTGCACTCCTCTCCTTGCAACGCGATGGGCCCGACACCCGCACGGTGAATCCATGGAATGCTAAGAAGCTTCGTCTTATCTAAATTGACAGCCCGGAGAGACGGGATGACGCTGGAAAGACAGTTGACGCTGGAAAGACAGATGGCAGCTGGGAAGAGAGCAGACTGCTGGAAAGACAGCCGAGGGCGATAGCCTAGCAAGCCAAGCCCGGGAACGTCGATAAACGCTAAAAGTCCAAACAAGAAAAATACCCCTAGGACAGTCCGAGAGGGGGGGCGGAAGAACTGTCCACCGGTAGACAATAACGGTGAAAACGGCGCGATAACGGAACTGAAATGCCCTACGTGCGGGAAAAATTACAAAAGACGAGCCTGGTTTATTAAACATCTTAAAACACACAATGGTGCTGAAGTGCGGCAACCGTCGGTAAGATCTTCAGTTTTCACTGCGGATAGACTTTACCCTCATATATCTCATGGTGAGCCATTGAATGAAAACTACCAGGAGTCCATGACCATCCGGACGCGTCTTAGCATTCCAAATACTAAACAATCGACCTGGAAAGTACATGACCAAAATATAGCGGCCCTGTTAGAGCACCCGGGCTCAAATCAGGTACTCGATGCGCAAGTAGAGACTTTCCAAAATACTATTTACGACTACTTTAATGAGCACTATCCACCTACGAATCGTTATGCTCACAAAAATAAAGAAAACGGTTTTAAATTGAAAATGAGGAGGAAAAAAAGAGATCTTATAAAGAAACTTCGTATAGCCAAAGCCTTAGGCGATAATCAACTTAGTCACCAACTGTCTAGGGCATTGCGATCAATTCTTAAACTTATCCAAGGTATAACAAATCAAATAACGAAAAATCGTGATAGCTTTGATCGGGCAAAACATGAAGTAGACTTTGATAAAAATCCTTTTAAATACTCAAAAAACATTTTCAAAGATCAAAAAGGTAAGCTTCTCTTGACCAACGAGCAAATTTTCGACCATTATAAAAGCAAATACGAAGTGCCAGAAAACCAAAGACTATATGGGGATCCAAACGAACACAAACCTGAGACTCCTACTGAAAATTTTCAAGCCAACCCACCAACTTTGGAGGAAATCAATAAAATAATTAAAATGAAACCATCTAAGTCAGCACCAGGTCCGGATGGTATCCCTCATATAGTTTACAAAAAATGTCCGTCGCTCCATAAACATCTTTTAAATATATTCGGTAAAATCTGGTCAAGAAAGCAAATACCGGTATCGTTCGGAAAAGCCCTTTTTGTCCTCATTCCGAAAAACGACAATGTCAATAATCCCAAGGATACTAGACCGATAGCCCTAACAACTACAATTTCCAAAATATTTTTCTCTTTTTTACAAACTAAAATGACGCAATTCATGATTAACAATAGATATTTCAGGCCTAATCACCAGAAAGGGTTTTTGCCCGGAATTTCTGGATGCCTGGAACATAATACGTTAATATCGGAAAGCCTTAAAGATGCTAGAACTAGCGAGAGACAAATTACGGTTTGTTGGATAGACTTAGAAAACGCCTTTGGGTCGGTACGACATGAACTAATGATGTTCGCGCTTAAATGGTATAACTTTCCTATGGTAGTTCGCGACATTATTGCATCATATTATTCAAAATTAAAATTCTCAATAATTTTTAATGAAAACCATTCAAAACCACTTAATTATAACGTTGGTTTATTTCAGGGCTGTTGTATTTCTCCTATTATATTTAATATAGTTATTAATATTTTAATAGACAAATTAATTAGAAATGAAAAAAAGTGGGGCTATCGGTTTAAGTTCAACAACAAATACACAGAATCCGTACTAGCTTTTGCAGATGATCTCGCGATACTGACACGTAATCCGAAACAATGTCAGGTACTTTTAAATGTAGTTGAGGATTTCTGTACGTGGACTGGCGGATTGAGGACAAAACCAAGTAAATGTTTTAGTCTGTGTCTGGGTAGACGGAATACCAAATATACCTCTTACGATCCGGCTCTTATAATAGGCGGTCAGTGCGTTAGTACGGTTACGGAAGCAGCTCCGTTTAAATTTTTAAGGAAAAAAAATCGATTACCAAGGCCGTACTCCATCGTTGGATGTAATAGTCGATAGCTTTTTAAACGATCTCAAAAAGGTAGACGACCAACCAATAAGTAACGTCAAAAAAGCTTGGATTTACGATAATTTTTTAACATCACGTCTAAATTGGCCTTTTCTCGTTTATGATATTAATAAAACCCTTTTGTCAAAGTTAGATGCAAGCGTCATAAAGACATTGAAGTTATGGCTCGGGTTAGCGCACTCAGCGGACTCTTCAACCTTATTTAGAGACCGAAACAACTTTGGATTAAAATTAAAGAAACCATCGGAGCTCTACAAACATCTAAGAGTTACCAAAAGACATATCATCGGAAAATCTAAAGATGATACTGTAACTTCTCTCCCAAAAGACAAAGCTGCCTCAGAGCTCGAGTCACGACTTCAATTCCATAAAAAATTTATGATAGGTGCTCAAACAAACAAAGTAGGGCTAGGATCAAATAGGAAAGTTCAAGACATAGACATAACAAAATCTTTTATTCGACAAGACGAAAACGATAATTACCGACTCCACGCGATGAGCCTAGAGATTCAAAATGAATGGGTGACCATAGGAGATTTTTGTATTCCACTAGCTTTGAAGTGGCGCACCTTAATTTATGATTGGTCCCCAGCATTATTAAAATTCTATCTTAATGCATTCCAAATGAATCTCCCAGATCAAAGCAATTTAGTAAGATGGGGCAGAGCCACCGAAAAGTCTTGCAACATCTGTGGGGAGGCAATAGGAACCGCGAAACACCTATTAGTGGGGTGTAGGGTACTTCTAGATAAGGGTCAATACTCGCGTCGCCACGACAAGGTATTAGAAATTATACGGGAAGCGGTTAGTCTTTCAGTAGCAAGAGCGCGGAAGGGTATAACAACCACCAAACGATCTATAGAATTCGTAAAAGAAGGCTCCTCCAAAAAATCAAAAGCGAAGCCTTATTCAATATTAGGCGCGGCTCCTGATTGGATTCTCATGATGGACACGTATGAAAAGCATTACAAAATCCCTGGGGATATTGGTGTTTCGTCATCCAGACCGGACTTATTCCTGTATTCGAAACATCTGAAGCGCGTGATACTTGTGGAGCTTACTGTTCCTTGGGAAACAAACATCCCAAGGGATCACACATTCAAGCTCAATAAGTATTACGAACTAACCAACGAACTGATCAGGAATAAATTTATAGTTAGTTTGTACGCGGTAGAAGTGGGAGCGAGAGGTATAACAGCAAAATCTCTCTATAGCCTACTTAAAGACCTTGGCCTTTCTAGAACAAGCATCGGTTCATTTCTAGAACGTATTTCAAAGGTGGCATTAGTAGGTTCTTTCCAAATTTGGTTAGGTAGGGAGAGGAGTGTGGAGGGTGAAGGTGAGCGTTTCTGCGCACAATAAAGGGGCCCCTTAAACCTACTCCTGGGTCGCAAGTCCCAGGCACTGCTTGCACTCCTCTCCTTGCAACGCGATGGGCCCGACACCCGCACGGTGAATCCATGGATTGCTAAGAAGCTTCGTCTTAATACCCACACAAAAGACGAAAAATATTCAATTTTATCCTTTTATCAAATAATAAACTACAACTACAAAATATCCTTAAAATATAAGACATTTTTCTTTTATTCTGATTTATTAAAGAAAACTTATCTGTAAGATTGTTATCAGTAAAGAAAATATTTACATAACAGGAAAGTTTTGAAAAACATAAACTGTTCTTATAAAGCCTCTTTTTATAACGACTCTCTAATTACGAAGAGTGGCCCAAAAAACTAATAAGATAACCTTATTACATTCCTTCAGTTTGTAAAACCTATAGCTTGCAAAAGTTCTTATTTAATAGTTTTGTGTTATTTTTATCACCAGAGCCAATGAAAGTAATGTTCTTTTATTTAGAAATAGAATGTGAAAACTAAGAATTTAATTTATTATTTAAGCGGACGCTTGATGTTGAACTTTTATTCTATTTCAAATTAAATACAAACTGCCAGTCTTCTTGACTACTTTTATTCCATTTGATTGCTTAATACTAATAGTAAAATATTTTTCACCTCTTGTTGCTTTTCTATTAATATGGTAATTTAGAATTAATTCAATATTTTATTTTGTTTTTCGAGACTGAAATGCCTTATCCTGTCAAACCCTAAGTTAAAGTTTTTAATTGCTTGATGGTGTAGCCACAGCTAATCAGAGCTCTACGAAGTACTGTCCAAAAATATTTATTTAAATAATGCTTTCAATAATCGTTCATAAATAGATCAAAGATTTAAAGTATTTTGAGTAATAAATTTAAAAAATCATTTTTTTTAAATCATAAACGATCTCTCCTATGTAAGAGAGTTCGTTTTTGAAAACAAATAAAACTTACAAATATAACAAAAAAAAACAGGAATACTGATTGCCGATTTCTTCTCAAAGAAAAAATACTTAACTTATCTTAATTTACCTTATTCTAAAAAGATAATAAATATAGTTACTAATAATAATATTAATAACTAAACCTTATAATTATCAGATAAAATGTTAAACTTGTATAATATTTTTTGTTAGTAGATTAGTAGTTTTTTTTTTATTTATTTCTCATTTTTTTTTATAACTACTATTTTATTTTGGATTTGTTATGCACCTTGATGTATTTACTGTTTATTTGAGGGCTTGCTTGAAGAGAATGCTTGTGGCATTATGCTTGCCTTTGCAGGATATGTGCAAAAATTTTTAAATAAATAAATAATTAAGTCTGTTGGAATGACAATTTATTAAAAATGTCATACATCCATTAACAGTTTTTCCGATGAGTTGCAGGTCCATTGTGTATTAATCTTACACCGGCCTAATGAACAGCATCGAATATGTGTAAATTACGTCCAATACTAAACAAATGTTTTCTGTGGTCGTTAAATTTACCTAAAGAGAGATTCAGAATAAGATACAACGTTCGCCATTCGATCCGCGTAGCAACCGGCGCCGCCTTGCGTCCGGGGCAGACGGTGTGAAATTGGCTACCGGCCATGCCGATGTGGGAAATCAGGCATCGCATGGAAACTCGACTACTGGAATCTCTTTAATAAAGATGCGGACTAACCAAAGGATAGGTACTTGGAACGTACGCGGCTTACTTCAAACGGGTAAACTTACTATTGTAGAGAGAGAAATAGACCGATACCATCTAAACATCTGTGGCCTTAGCGAGACCCACTGGAGAGGTAATGGACACTTCCTTACCGATCAGCACGCTATATACTTTTCTGGGAACGAGGACAAGAGTATAAATGGAGTAGCTTTTGTCATACCGAAGAACATCAATAACTGTGTTATGGGCTACGAACCAGTTAATGACCGAGTGCTGAGTATCAAACTCAATGCGAAGCCGGTCATTTTGAACATAATACAAGTATATGCGCCCACTAGTGCTGCGAATGACCACGATATAGAAAGCTTCTACACACAATTAGAAGCCACCATGGTAAAGATCCCCAAAAGAGAGCTCCTCATTATTATGGGTGATCTAAATGCAAAGATTGGTGCGAATGGCGATCAGCTTAGTGACTGCGCAGGGAGGTTTGGACTAGGACAGCGCAACGAGAGAGGTGAGCGTTTACTGCAATTCGCTGCCGAACATAACCTGATAGTTTGCAACAGTTTTTTCCAACATCACCTCAGGAGACTTTATACCTGGACGTCACCAGATGGTAAATATCGAAATCAAATCGACTTTATCATGATCGGATCTAGATGGAAAACGTCGGTAAGGAATGCGCACACTCTACCTGGAGCTGATTGTGGAACAGACCACCAACTTTTAATAGCAAAGATACAGTTGAAGCTTAGAGTGGCTAGGAACACTATAAGAACGGCAAGGATTCAACCTACCGATAAACCTAAGTTTGTTGCCGCACTAGAACAGAATTGGGTTCAATGGACTGCGCTAGACTTTGAGTCAAGTACTCCTGACATACTTTGGGCGCAGGCAAAAGATATCCTTGAAACATCAGTTAATGCATCAAAACCACCTAATCGACCTCGTAAACGGCAACGCTGGATGAGCGACACAACTCTAGCCTTGGTGGAGGAGAGAAGGGTAATGAAAGCGTCGGGAGCTGATGTGAGATGCCTAAATGAAAAGTCTGCTCGCATACAAGAGGCATGTAGGCGTGACCGTAACACTCAGCTTCGCAACATCTGTGCTGAAGTCGAAGTTCACGCCGATAAATATGAAACAAGAGATTTACACCAAAAAATAAAATCACTAACTAAGGAGCTATCAAGTAAGACATGGGCTATTAAGAACTCCCAAGGTGAAACAGTAACTGAGATTGACGCAATATCCGAAACATGGAAAGAGTACTGTCAATCCTTATTTAAAGATCACTTGTCACGCAGTTACGGCCCCACGGAACCTGAAGAGGCAGAGAAAGAACCAAGCATCCTCAGAGATGAAGTTAGAGCCGCTATTACGCATCTCAAAAGCGGTAAGGCCACGGGTGGAGACGCCATACCGATTGAAACCATCAAAGACTCTGGAGAGTATGGTGTCGATATGTTCTTCACTCTATGCAATAAGATCTGGCAAACAGGGACTTGGCCTCGGGAATGGACTCATACCGTGTTTGTTCCCATTCACAAGAAAGGTTCCACGAAAGTATGCAACAACTATCGCCTCATTGCACTCATATCCCACGCCAGCAAAATTATGTTGCATATCTTGAACGAGAGACTTAAATCTTACCTTTCTAAAGAAATAGCTCCTGAGCAAGCTGGATTTGTAAAAGGTAAGGGCACCCGGGAACAGATTCTGACTGTACGCCAAATTATTGAAAAAGCTAGAGAATTCAATAAACCGACATATATTTGTTTTGTTGATTTCTCAAAGGCGTTTGATTCAGTAAAATGGCCGAAGCTCTGGGAGACACTCTTAACAATGGGAACGCCAAAACACTTAGTTCACTTTTTGCGACAACTATATGAAGGCGGGTCCGCTTCTGTCAGAGCGGATGATGTTCTGTCCAGCTCATTTCATCCCAGTGCTGGAGTACGTCAGGGATGTATTATATCGCCGTTGTTGTTCAACATATATACCGAACTCATTATGAGGATCACCCTTGAAAACTGGTCAGACGGAGTCAACATCGGAGGTATCAGAATATCTAACCTGCGTTATGCCGATGACACCACCTTATTTGCTACCACTCTTGATCACATGCAAACTCTTTTGACCAAAATGGAACAAGTAAGTCTCGGATTTGGCTTAAAAATCAACCGCAGCAAGACGAAGATAATGATTGTCGACCGCACCAATAACAACTCGCAAGATCTCACAAAAGTTGCAAACTGCGATGTCGTTCAATCATATATATATCTGGGAGCACTGGTAACAAACAGCGGTGACTGCGTCGATGAGATCAAACGACGAATGGCTATGACAAGGACAGCTATGGATAAGCTCAAGAAAATATGGAGAAACCGAGACATCACCAAGGCCACAAAAATTCGGCTTGTTAGAACGCTCAATACTCCCCATATTTCTGTACGCTGCCGAGACGTGGACTTTGAGAGAGAGTGAGAAGAAGAGGATAGATGCCCTAGAAATGTGGTGCTGGAGAAGAATGCTTGGAGTGTCGTGGACAGAATTCAGAACCAACGAATCTATCCTCCAAGAACTCGGCATTAAGCAGCGTCTATCTTCCATTGTACAGTCTAGAATCCTTACCTTCTTTGGCCATATCTCGAGACGAGAAGATATATCTATCGAACGCCTTGCAGTACAGGGGAATGTGGATGGCACAAGACCGCGAGGAAGACCACCGATGCGCTGGACAGATCAAGTAAAGGCTGCTGTTAATGGTCCTCTTTATGAGTGTACTAGAAAAGCAGCAGTCCGAGACGAGTGGCGACGGATAGTGAAGCGAGCTACCAATCCCAACTGACGACCACGACCACTCTGCCAAGAGTGCAGCGACCAAGAAGAAAGAGAGATTTAACTAAATACCTAATGAGAAATTTAACTAAATTAACCTGACCGCGTGATTTATGTCTCTTTATATATTTTTTTATATATGAAAGACTGTTTATAAAGAAGAGTTAAATTAAATAAAGAAGTGTGGAAATTATTTAATTCTAGGTTAATATTATTGTATTCAATACAAAGAGAATTGTAAGACTTGTTTCTTATTCTTATTAATACTGTCGTATTCGAAGTAGAAGAAAAATATAACAATTAAACTTAATTCAACTATCATGTTGTTACGGATTTATGAATGTGAATATGGAAAATCGATTGTAACATTAATCTGCTCATTAGTCATCGATGCTTCAAAGGTATTATCCATTTCGTTTTGCCTGCTCAGAAATCTGTTGGGTAACCGCAGCTTAGCGCATGCAAATAATAGTTCGAAACATCGTGGATTTAAAATTTTGTTCTGAAATGGATTTTTTCTTTAACATCATGAAGCTAACTTATGAGCATAACTTTACCACAAACGAACATAAATTTGCCTGGAAAATCGATAACAGTTTCATCCAATAAATAAATAAATTTCAAACTCATACTCTACCTCTACTCTACCGCAATAATGTACTATTAATGTTATATAATATGCATCTAGAAAATATATAACATTTAGAAACGATTATAATAAATTAGGCTCTTTAACATAATTTTATTTTCATTATTGCTATAGTTAAGCAATAACACCTATATTTAGAAAAAAATATTTAATTTACAAACTAGGGCTATAATTAAAAAAAAACTGCTCTGGTAATTTTGCACTCGTAGTTTAATAAGAAAAAGATAAAAAGTGTTAGTCATTTTAAATAATATTTTTGCATTAAAAGTGTTACATTTAGAGTTAGTTTTATAAAAATAAATTCATAAGTAAATATTAGTTATTTTAGTACCCTAAAGAAATAATAATATTATGTATGCGTTGAACCGATGGCAGACTTTTTAAATCTAGTATTAATTTGTGAACAGTATTCGCTAATATTTCCTACAACAATTTAAAGTAATATTTATGCATGAATGTTAGTTTTAACAGAATTACAACGGACTAAAAGATAACGTTTGAAACTGATATTTTAACTTGGGTTTATCTTTTCCTAAAGTAAATTTTAGCCTTTTAGCAGATTAATTATGGAGAAGTTAAAAGCTGCATCTAGCCTTCCCGAGCAAACAAAAGATAAATAATAGAATGTAATAATTATTATGTAAGATCTATTATTATTTCATACTCCTTGTTGCCGGAATTTTGATATGTTAATTGTACAGATACGTATACAGACCAAGTGTACAAGTACAGAGTCTACCTTAACAGTACTATATTATAACACACCCTAAGTTGCTACCACCCACTCCACCCTCCCCCTAACATTCTGCAAAAAATATAAATAAAACAACAAAATATAAATAAAACAACAAAATATAAATAAAACAACAAAATATAAATAAAACAACAAAATATAAATAAAACAAACAAGAAACATTCTTAAAACATGTCATTCAGTCACGCCTTAATTCATTTTAATTAAAGAGGGTAGAGTTGTT
This sequence comes from Napeogenes inachia, assembly GCA_959347355.1. Lineage (NCBI taxonomy): Eukaryota > Metazoa > Arthropoda > Insecta > Lepidoptera > Nymphalidae > Napeogenes > Napeogenes inachia. Next base: position 10,574,495 of record OY365804.1, on the reverse strand, counting down.
TGCAGCAGTTTATATAATTTTAAATAGAGACAAGAAGGTATGTTTAAAATAAAATATGGTTAAATATAAACTCTTAGGCTTGTTTTATTTATTTATTTTAGGTATTTATTTATTTTAGAAGGTGACAGTTTAATTTATCCAACGCAAAAGTAAGTAAGTAACCAAAAAGTATACCTTTATTATAAATATTATTTTAATTTTAAATGTCGGTAGTTGTCTCAAAATTATAAACTAAACTAAGAGGTGTCAAGGGACACTCGGATGGAACGAAGTTCCTTTCGATTAGTTATTGAAGGAATTGTAATAAAATAAATAACTAAATTAAAAAGTGATAATCAATAAACCCGCGAGTTATTGTCGCGCCACCTAGCGGTTTTACTATGTTTATGTAACAGATGTAGTTATGTTTCCCTTAGGTATAAATAGATGGCGTTGTTACAGAACATTACGAGTATATTTGATCACAAATTTGTATTATTATTTTCATTTAAACTGTCTTATTTGCAAATTGATTATAAAAGAACAAACTCCAATATCAAATAAATAATAAAGAACTACTAAGCATTTTAATATAATACAAAAAATAATAATCATAGAAATGAAAAAATCTCGCTCGCTTTCTAAAACAGAGAGAGAAAGCTTTTGGTTAGAATTTTTACCGTCTAGCCCCGTTTCACAATGTGCGAAAAAGGAACTACGTTCCAATAAACAAAACAATATGTAAATCAATTGATAGTTTAAGACAATTTTTATGAATTTAACTTTGACAACACAATCATAATTACATTTGAGAAAAAAACTAATTGTATTAGATTTAAATCTGACACCAAAAACCTAGTGATAAAAACACAGTAGATTTGTAAGCGTATCGCGTCATCAGCTTGCGGATTCATCTCATTTATTTGAAGATTCGTACGCCAAGGGAACTTTTATGTGACTATAAAAATGTTGACTCCAGTTGGATTTTGTAAACGACTTAGAAAAGGCAGACAAATTTAAAATCCTTTCGTTTAGAAAGGGTTACTTTTTATTTTTACAAATATGTATTTTTTAGATATAAATGTAAGGGTTTTATTGTTTTTATGTTGTTTTATTTAATACGGGTTATTGAATTAAATATCAAGATACAATGAATCTGTCAAAAAACCAAGCTTGTCGTTACAAGCTTTGTTTATATAATGCAAGCTTATATAGTAATATAAAGAATGTACATTATGTAAGTATTTAAAAATGCAATACAGCTTTGAAGCTTAATCTTATAAAAACGTAATTACATAATATATATTTCAATTTATTTCTATGTGCAAAACATAAAGAGAATAAACAATCAAGCCTTAATGTTGTTACATACTATGACTCATTTGCAGGGTTGATGTTATAATGTATAAACCATACATAGTCAAATTTAATTTTTAAAAAAGCAACTGTTGAGTTTCTGGCCGGGTCTTCTCATCAGAAAAATATTTCGAGCTAGTGATAGCTTACTCACGGACTGGCTATACTGACCAATTTAATGTAATCATTGACGATTCAATAGTGCGTGTAAATGCTTACTACTTGAATAAAGATATTTTGAATTTGAATCTTATAAAAATCATTAGTTCTGTGTTAGTAAATAGAAACGTCACATTTCATATAATAAATTTATTCAAAGATTTTTGATTATTTAGTTAATATTGTAAAATTAGTTTTTACAAACGGTGTTACAATAATTAATTTTCATAAAAAAAACCTATTATTTCTATCTTCTTTGGATAAACACGTATTAAAAGAATTGGGATTATTTTTTTTACAAAACTAGTCGAGAAGTAGCGTTCTCTAGTAATAAATAATAATAAATACTAAATTAGTATAAGTTTTATTTATATTGTGGAGCTCACAATTATATATTTGTTGCTTCATAGAAATGTTGTGGCACAACATCTACTCGTTTTGATTTGATGTTTAATAAATATAATCCGCTGCAACAATTAATTCCTCTAACAAATACGAACAAAACTTTATCGGTTCGATAGTGTTTAAGTGTTGAGCGAACATACATATGAACGAAACAAACATATTTCAAGAACAAGACGGTCCTCGTATAAAAATATAATTATAAAACAAATATTTTACTAGCTTAAGATTATAAGAATTAAAAAAATTAAAAAAAAATCCTGTTTTTGTTTGAATACTTGATCCGTTAAAATCGACATGAATATCAAGTGTTCAATTAAAATCTTCATACATTATTATTATAACGAGATTTTAATGGCTTATCCATAACACTGACCGATCTAGAGATGTTAGCGTTTTATTAAGATTATTACAGATTTTATAATAAAAATATTGCATTATTATTTTACAGTGCGTTTATCAATATTATTGAAACCTTGAGTATTCGATACATTTTATATGATCTGAATAAATTATATTAAGAACTCTAAAAATAAGGTTTTAACAATTCCTCCGCGTATCAGAACAATCTTCTTATTTCTTCCGCCGCATCCCAATCGGCAATAATTCAAAGTGAAAATGGCATAAAACGTTTTAAGTTCTTAGAATTTCTCCAAGTCTTTATTTATTACTACATTTCAAGCATGAAATAATTCGCCTCCGTTTACTTTATATCTAATTCCTCGGAATATATAATTAAACATCTATTATTTTATATAATAAATTATAGTATTTTTTTGCAATAGCCTATAATTAAAATTTAACAGTAACATTTAAAATTTTGATGAAGTCAGCAGTATTATGAAATACACAATATATAGTATAAAATTATATAATTATATAGTATAAAAATAAAAATAAAAATAAATAAAATAAGAAAGTTGTGAACAAAAAAAATATTTTTAAATAATAAATTTAATGATTATATTTATTTAAAATTACTTTTACAGCGTGTGTGTCCCACGCTTTATAAACTATTTACAAAAAAAAATGTCAGTTGGCTTTGAAGTGAAGTTGTTAAGATGTAAAAATTCCCAAGGCAGATAATGATTTTAATCTGAGTAGGTCAATAAACGGCCTATAATTGGACAAATATTGCTATTAACCTTATCTCTTGAAACGTTTTTGATATTTGATTAAATTTCCAAATGCAGTGCCACACGGTCGCTTAGTCTTATATAAAATCTATATATATGTCGGAGATAGAAGCACATTAGTGACTTGCTCGTTCTTGATGGAATATTCTGATACAGGATCCGAGGCGTAGATCTCAGGCAATTAAACCACACACACAATATGACAATTCTTGTATTAAATGTAGGTAATCAATTCTCACAAATTACTTAGTAGGTATACAATTATCAGAGTTGCGTGAACTACCGATCCCGTTTGGGGGTCCGAACTGTAAGGCTCTCACTAATCAATTCCTCCTCGACTCAATGCTCTTCAATATTTAAAATGTCTCCGGTGCCCCTCCAAACGATTCCGGTCACGTGACTCGTTACGTCACGATGTTCACACCCCACTGTTACAATGATATCAATTGAGTTACTAATTATCGTTAAATTATCGTAATCTACGACACGGCCATACTGACAAGTCACACGTCCTCGTGTGCATGTATCTCTATGGAATGACAAAAACTATGTCCCCTCTGAGTGACGATAACCACGCCACCTACATCGAGTGACGATTACCACGCCACCTCCATCGAGTGACGATAACCACGCCACCTCCATCGAGTGACGATAACCACGCCACCTCCATCGAGTAGCTTTAGGATTCGCGGTTGTCCTGGGATGTAGGGTCTGAAATAAAACAAATAACTCCAAGGATAACTTGCTCGGCTATTCTGACAAAACCAGTGAATGTCACGTCTCAGGTTTTTACTCTGTATACATTCTTAACACAAGGTGTGCACTACACCTTATTTATAACAGTTAAAAACTACTCTGATCATTAGATCCATCACTTTACAAAATCAATTATGATTTTACCAGACTTGCGTACTCAACTCAGCCAACTCAATACTTTTGCAATATGATACAGTCCATCGATCATATACAAACAACTACCATGAACCAGTCCTTCGGTCATGTATTAATACTTTTGCAATATGATACAGTCCATCGATCATATACAAACAACTACCATGAACCAGTCCTTCGGTCAGGTATCAATACTTTTGCAATATGATACAGTCCATCGATCATATACAAACAACTACCATGAACCAGTCCTTCGGTCATGTAAATCACAAAACAGACCCATCGCCTACACGTGTTACACCACACGTGAGGTGCGGTCAACAAGTATGAGTAGGCAAGCTATTATCTGTAGTGAATTCAATATCACTTTGCTCAACTAAAACATTTAGTTCCTGAGGGATCTTGTGATCGGAATGATTTGAAATAGACTTTCTAATAGAAAATAATTAATCATAACCTCTGATAAGATCTATAACGTACTCTGGACACTATGATCGTTGCCAGTTATAATTACTGAGTTATTTAAATGTTACACAAAAATTGTTTGCTACACATTCCAAAACAATATGAAAATGACTCACCAAAGTCCTATAGTACCATTAAGGTAGCTTACGTGATCACTCCAACCCTTCTTTCTCTGTGGCTGCCTGCTGCTGGCACTGTATCGAAACTTCTCGTACCCCTGTTGCACCTGTCGCCTTTACAACTTATTGAAAAAGGAAAAATCAGTTATAATAAAGTTGAACATCATTATTGAAAATATGCCCACTCAACTAAAGCCTAAAGCAACTAAGCACCACTTTTCATTACATTTTAAACCAAATATGTATACTAAAAACATCATAAAATACAAAGCATGAATCTTATTCATCACATATGGCTTTTCACTAAGCCCTACCAACAAACCTCCTGTTTGTTTCATGGCATTGCTTTTAATTCCGAGTCCCACGGACTCCCAATTGAACTAAGATTCACTACTTTTACTCAATCGCTTTTACTACAAGCTCTATTTCAAGTGGTACTTAACCCTCTGGCATCGATATATATCAAAAACAAAGGTTTTTTAACTTTTTCTATCATAAGCTCTAAAAATGAAACTTTTGCAACCCTGGTCATTGTACAATTTGTCGCGTGTTGAATTTTATCTATGGCATCTTACCCCGATCGAATATTTCTAGTCTCTGTTGCGGAAAACATTTACAAGACGTAAATAATAAGTTCTTACTTTTGCTAAATTAACTAACCGCTTTATTTTACAGCATTTACGGGCCTTGATCGGCAATAATACGCATTCACAATATACGATTAATTAATAATTGTAAGTTCGCCCGTGATTCCTACACATGTAGGTAGACAAGAAATAAAGTATGCCGAAAATCGAATTACATGTTTTTTTAAAGTCTTGTCTGGTCTTAATCGGTTGAATCTTTAGATCTATCGCGTTACCATTGTTTTCCGAATTTAAAACAAAGTTATTTAAAACAAAAGTTTAAAACATTGTTTTCCGAGATTAAAACAAACATTCACGTTTACGAAAATCCGGTATAAAATAATTTCGCGTCTTATCATACGTAACAAAACGACGTAAAGTTAAAGTAAAATAATTATCAGTAAAAATTAAAAAAACAAGATCGTGAGGGTTGATTGCTAATCTCAATACCAATAACAATAATAAAGTGCTTACCACCATATTTGATCGCTAAATTTTCTTTAACTAACGAGTATTTAACGCAAAAATTGGAAGTAAATCGAAACGAATTCACCTTTATGCTGTGACGTGTCCGATTTTGGAAAAATTGCAGACCGCAACGCGTTGCTCGCACCGCACTTTACCAGTACCGCTGCCATAGCTGCCATCGCTGCCATCGCCACGACCGCCGTCACGACCATCAGCAACATCAGCACCATCAGCGCCATCCACGCTGAGTCGTCACCGCCGACCGCGCAGTGCCGTCATCGCCAGCCGCGCCGAGCCGTCACCGCCAGCCGCGCAGTGCCGTCACCGCCAGCCGCGCAGTGCCGTCACCGCCAGCCGCGCAGTGCCGTCACCGCCAGCCGCGCCGTGCCGTCACCGCCAGCGCCCCGCACCATCACCGCCAGGCGCGCCGCGCCATTACCGCCATCCGCGCCGCGCCATTACCGCCATTCGCACCGCGTAGTCACCGCCATAATTTCTCATTTCTTTTCTTTCTTCATTAGCAACGATTCCTTCTTTTGTAGAATTCTTCCAACGCTTTGTCATTTAATCTAATAAACGACTTGCATAAGCGATTAAATAGGTATTTTCACTCGATTTTCTTGATATGGGGGTAGATCTCAATTTTTAAGTTCTGAGATAACATAAATTTAACTTGATTGATTGATTGATTTACAACCATTGATTATCAACTATTGATTGATTGTATTGATTCTGGAACTTCCTTGTTATTATCTTGTAGTGTGCGTTTCAAATAATAAAATCACTTCATTTCTTGCTTGACGTGATTTGTGGCTTCAATAAACTTATCTTGCGGGTAGTTGGTGGTTGTAATGCCCGAGTGAATCCCACTTCTGATGTCGGAGATAGAATCACATTAGTGACTTGCTCGTTCTTGATGGAATATTCTGATACAGGATCCGAGGCGTAGATCTCAGGCAATTAAACCACACACACAATATGACAATTCTTGTATTAAATGTAGGTAATCAATGCTCACAAATTACTTAGTAGGTATACAATTATCAGAGTTGCGTGAACTACCGATCCCGTTTGGGGGTCCGAACTGTAAGGCTCTCACTAATCAATTCCTCCTCGACTCAATGCTCTCCAATATTTAAAATGTCTCCGGTGCCCCTCCAAACGATTCCGGTCACGTGACTCGTTACGTCACGATGTTCACACCCCACTGTTACAATGATATCAATTGAGTTACTAATTATCGTTAAATTATCGTAATCTACGACATATATAATAAAATTATCACTGATCCATTTCTCTACATGGAAAATATAAAAAAAAACATGATGAGGGGTGTTTATTTGAGCAAGAGAACCCCAAAACAATGGTTTTTTATTTCGTCTGTTTGTCTGTATGTTTGTGCACGCCAATCTCAGAAATGGCTTAACCAATTTGAATGCGGTTTTTAGAAATATATTATCACAGTATTCACTTAATATTTAGTGTTTATTTTATCTAAATCCGTTAAGAAATAAAAAAGTTAAGTTAGTTTAATGTGTATAGGGGACCTTTATATAAACAAGAGAACCCAAAACAATATCTTTTGTCTGGTCGTCTGTATGTTTGTGCACGCTAGTCTCAGAAATGGATTAATCGATTTAGATGCAGTTTTCGGGAATATATTGTCATGGGATTCACTTTATTTTTTGTTTTTTTTTAACAATCGGTTAACAAATAAAGAGGAGGTTAATAGTTTCTTATTGTCGTACCATTGCTGCTTACCAGTTTGAAGATTTATAGTTTTAATATACATTGGTAAATACAAAAAAGTACGTTTTATCAAAATCGAAATCTATGCGTACGAAGTCGCAGGCATAGCTAGTATAAATATATAAATGAGTAGTTGTAAGATTTCCATAACTACTTGAATGTTTCGAGTATAAAAAAGTAATATTTTTAATTTACTATTGTCAATTGGGGATTATTGAAAGTAGTATTAGTTTTAATATTATTTAGTAAATCATCTAAACATCATTAATTTATTACTGAGTTCATCAAAGCCATACAGACATACGTAAGTACTTTAATCAGTGCCCTAGTTAATTATGCCTCGTGTGATGTCGCGCGACGAGCAATCAATGTTAAATACCCTGTCTTAGTATCTACTAAATTTCGAGTTTTGCATGTCTATCTAGATAGAAATACTAGATATATATAGATATAAACTCGAACCAAATGTTTACCTGACATCGGATTTAGACAGTATAAAAAAAATATCCCGTTAAAAGATTTTTTTTATATTGGTAATCATTTTAATCAATAGATCTAGACTTGGTTGAAAAAAAAACTAATATCACGCTTTTTGATTGACGATATATTGTTATTAGACTTATTTTAGAGTTGTCAATATTTATGATTATCTGTGGATTTATAGTGAAAAAGAGGTTAGTTTTGTTTATTATCTTTCTAGATAGTGTTGTTATTGGATATATCAACAGTTAGTATGGATACAAAAAAAAAAAACAAATAAATATAAAAATAATAAACAAATCTCGGAAGTCATCTATAATAAAAGGCAAGATAAAACCTATTTCTAATTCAAAACGATAATAATATAGCTAACTAAAATCGTATAAAAGCCAAGCAGATCGTTTTTTACCAGTATTTATATTTGAGTGTTCGTGTCTTAAGTGTATTAGTATTATACATCAAAGAGTTGATAAACTCAACTCCTAGATCAGAAAAGTATTAGTCATCCAAAAAAGTTTAGTAATAGTACATAAACTTGCCCACAACCCTTATAATTTATATAGGTTTTCGTACCCTTTGAGATATTTTGCCGATTTATGAAAAATGTATTACTTGTATAACTATGTATTAGAACATTTTACTATTTTTGAATGTTGTAACTAGACATATATAAAAAAAATATGAGTAATACGCTATAATACATTCAAAAAGAATTTTTAAAAATAAACTTACACCGCTCTCAAAACCAGTTTATCGAAGAATTTTTTAGTATATGTTTGGGAGTGAAAAGTCCAAATTCTTATACAGAATACATTAACATTTTCTTTTTGTTTAAGTAAAACCATTTTATAAAGAAGGTAGAAAATATATTTTTTTATCAAAATACTAAAGTGTTTATTAGTAAAAAGGGTTTTTGTAAATATAACCAGTTGTTTACATTTACCTTCGAAACAAATGTTTATACAAAATTAAGTAAACCATCAAATGTTACAGTGTTTTTCAAATATTTTATCTTATTGTCTCTCCGGAATGGTTACCAGTGTTTTTATAAACAAACATAAAAATATTATCGACATAAGTGTAAACTTTCACGTACGTTACCTAGAAATGACGTGACCGCTGGATTTAAACGGATGCTTCGAAATATGACACCGAAGGGATGTGTCGAGTATCTACTAAAGGTTAGTATGAGAGAATTGTCATGGATAAAAAAAGTTTTTGATATTTTATTCAGGTGCTTGTTGTTATGAAATAATTTCCGCATTTAATAATAAAGTATATTTTATAATTTTTATTATTTTACTTTAACATTGTTCAATACTTTCAATAGCCATTTTACATTGGAGTTTAGTTTACAATCAATATTTATTTATAACAAGTAAAGAGAATCAACTAAACCATTGATAATTTTGTAAAAAACATATATATTTATCTTTAAAGGACTTGCAATGACTTCCTGTTAATCAAAAAGAAACTAGTTAACAAATGCTTAGGATATCATTAGTAGATCTATTGAGCAACAAGAAGTCAAGAAGAAGAAGAAGAGCAATAAGAAAGAACCTGTTTACACTACATTTGTTTCTGTTTCTTTAGTTTACTGTAGACAGGACTCCATTAAAGTTTAAGTAACGTTAAAGCCATCGGGGCTTTAACGTTATTATTTTTTTTTATTAATTTCTACTTTTATCCACGGACACGTCGCCCGTGCACTTTTCGCATTTGGTTTGTATTTTGCAGATTAATTTGTTGAATTTTGAGATAACATACTCAAAAAGGAGTCTATTACTACATGTACCTTAAAAAACTATATTAGTAAGGACACAGCAATTACACAGCAATTACACATACTTATATAAATACAAATATAATATATATATATACATATGTACATATTTTTTTTATTTTTATTTATTTATTTTTTTATTATACAATGTTATTCAAACTTCAATTACGCAATATTTCTGGCCCAGCTAGTTAGTCTGGCTATGAATACAATTATATATATATAACTATAGGGAAATTTGTCGTAGTAGCTGGTATACCTCTGAGCAATAGCAAATAAAGACATTAATTATTAGTAGGCTATTTATTTCAATTTCATCTGGATAGTTTCCCTTAACAAAATGATAAAAACCTTATCATCACCTCAAATTTTAACAAAATCCCTACCTTAGTTATCGGTGTAGTTAGTTACATTGACTTGGATGATTTGCTAACTAAGGGTACGAGTTATGAACATGATACGAACAGATCTTATGTACAAGTTTAAAAGTACAATTATATTAAAAAAAACATATTTAGCATTAATAATCACCCTGCTACGTTTATTTCAATTTATTGAGGTCACGCAATAATATGCCAGATTCTATAATTTCTTGTCAACCCTCAATTAAGATCAAGTTCTTATTATTTGTACATTTTACTTATTATTTAAAATGTACAAATAATAAGAACTATACGAGCAATTAAAACATATTTGAATATGCTTCAAGTATATTTTTAAATAAATCATAAAATAATTCTAAAAATGAAAATTGATATTTTTTATAACCAAGTGAATTGAAATAAAAACGAACATTTTTGATAGAATCTTACCTTAAAAAAGGTTGTAACAACTTTTCACTTAAAATATTTATCCTGTATCTACAATTATGAAAAAAATCATAACCATCGATAATTCTGAAGAGACCTTAACACTTAAGTTCTTTATTTATTTGAATTTATTTTTAAAACAAGATGTACAGATTTTATATTTACAGCAATTTCACTAAGGTTTTTATTTGTTAGAAATAATTATATTCAAAGGAATAATATTTTGGGAAAATATCGTTCGGAAAAATCTACCGGTATAGCGTTATAAATTTTAGAGATAAAACACAAACTATCGCAAGATCTTTAACAACAATGAGTAGGTATATTATGCAAGGATTTGAAGTCTTAAATACCTTGATAATAGTTTTAAAGAATTAAAAGTTTCCGTAATAAATTTTCAAAAGTTTTCTTTTCTTTTCTTTTCTTTTCTTTTCTTTTCTTTTCTTTTCTTTTCTTTTCTTTTCTTTTCTTTTCTTTTCTTTTCTTTTCTTTTCTTTTCTTTTCTTTTCTTTTCTTTTCTTTTCTTTTCTTTTCTTTTCTTTTCTTTTCTTTTCTTTTCTTTTCTTTTCTTTTCTTTTCTTTTCTTTTCTTTTCTTTTCTTTTCTTTTCTTTTCTTTTCTTTTCTTTTCTTTTCTTTTCTTTTCTTTTCTTTTCTTTTTTCTTTTTTCTTTTCTTTTCTTCTTTTCCTTTCCTTTCTTTTCTTTTCTTCTTTTCTTTAACATTTAAAGTCAGTCACCAGTTTGTGACATTCTTGTTTTTATAAAATGATTAATAAGAATATCTCCGTACCCCCTTTTTTCCGGATGTAAATAAGATTTCAAATTTTTAACTGCACAATTGTAAAGATAAACTATCTCAAATATATCCTGATTTTAATGTGAATGAATGAATGAAAATCGAACACCTGAGAACATATTATTTTGTTGTCAATAGATAAAAGAATTGTAAAATGATGAATGATATTGAAGGTAAAACATCGCATATGTTATTGCGATATGTATTTGAACTTATAGGAAATATTAAAGAAATAATGACTTTTACCTTCCTGATATTTATAATTATATGTCTAAAATATAATATAATCTCAAATGTAATAAATAATTTCTTAGCCAATCGATAATAAATTGTTTTACTTTTAATATGGAAGTAAAATTTACTCTTTTTAAAATCAATATTGTTGTATTGTAGATTAATATCGAAACCCATAAATAACGAGTTCTTGTTTTAATTCTTATCATAAAACTTAAGATTACTTCAATGAAAGGATTATTTAGTATTGGATATATGAATATGTGGCGTCATTGTAAAAACATTTTAAGTACACATTATATTGAAAATAACAAATGTAGGACGCTTAACATATATTCCTTAGCTGCGACAATAAAACTAAATACTTTAATTTAACTCTAGAATGATATATACATTGATTCTTTCATTTTAATACAAAACAAGAAACATTCAGTGCTATAACAATTACACATTTTTTGTACTGATTAAATCTTTTACGCCAGTTGTACTCAAGCCACTTCGTTTTATTGAAAATTGTTTGGTTTAGTTTTTCATGATATTTACCACTTCCACGTTTTCAAGATCTTTGTAAAATATTTTATTTGAAATAAATCATTAAATATTAAAATTTTACTTAAAAAAAAAATTAGATCTTTTCTTCTTCTGAACTAAAATCTAATCTAAATACTAAAATATTATTAAATTAAAATTGTCTTTATTAAAACATACAATCAATAAACTACTTATAAATGTCGTGAATTGGGCTTTTTGCATTTCTTTACCAAAGAAGTAAAAAAGGTGGTTAATGGAATAACCAGAGGAGTCTCCGGGCCACGACGCCCTTAGCATCGAGCATCTGCAAACGCTGGCGACCGCCTGTCCCACGTGCTTTCGACGTTTTATTGGCTATGTATGGGACACTCTTACCTTCCTAATGACTTAATGCGAACTTTTCTTATGCCCATCATAAAAGATAAAACGGGTGACGTACCCGATATAAATAACTATCGTGCTATCTCCCTGGCAATGGTGCTTGATGGCCTGCTCGACTCCCATCTTGAGGACTATTTGCTACTACATGACACCCAGTTCGGGTTTCGAACTGGACTGTCCAACGAAAGTGCCATTCTTGCCCTAAAGCACACAGTACACTATTACACGCAGCGTGCAACGACCGTTTATGCATGGTCTCTCGAGCTTTTGATACAGTGTCTTACGGTGTGGTTTGGGACAAGTTGCTTGGGGACAAGTGCTTGCGTAAAATTTAATTAATTAATATTAATTCGTATAATTAAGCTATATAATTATATCATTTTAAATCTTTTACAAATATATAGTTGCCAAGAATATCCGGATAACACCCCACGTTCGTATCATAAATCTCGGGCTTGGAAAATCCTTTTACAAAGTATACTTTCGTATATTTAGACCGCTTTTAAACTTTTCTAAAAGGTGCGTTCTTTAAAGCTCTTTTATAGTGTAATAGTCGGGTAAAACTTATTTTTTAAAAATTTGGTTAAAATATTCGAATAAACCTTCGGGTTTTATTCTCATTTGCATGTTAGTAACAAAAAGCATCAAATTTTTCATAATATTTCTACAGTATTTTTAGAGAAATACATTTAGTAGAATTATATATTGCAAAACAAAAAATATTTATATAGAATAGAAATGTGAAATATTCATTTAAATAGAATTGCAATTCAAAATTTTAAACATTTTTATCCAAACAATGTGGTTTACGTTTGTGTGTAGATGAACTGGTTCATACAAACTTTTTGGTTGAGGTATTTCATGAGAGTTAGAAATGAAATATAAATTTATAAAGTTAAAAGAGAATAAATAGCTTTATATGTACTTCATAATAAACCTTAATACAGTTGGTTATGGTCTTAAATATTAAAACCTCCCTTATCATCTTATCACCTGATGGTATTACATTTGTTTTATCATTAATATGTCAGCGACATATTTGGTTTGAGAATTTAAAATATTTTAATAGATTTTCTGCCCCACGAAGCACATAAAAATTTAATGAGTGAATGAATGAATGAATGAGTGAATGAGTGAAAAGGTAGTTCGCAGTGTCTTCGGTATTTTTATAATAGTTACGCTATACGCCGTATATAAATAATTAATATTTTAAAATACATCGTAAATTAAAAATAAGCTTATAGCGACTTCAATTAAGTTAAGAAATTCCGTCATTGCTTTTGAATTCAATGAGTTATTTGAAATTATTCTGTTTAAGTTATTTGTTACATATGTGACACCATATTAATTAAACTACAAAGTGCGAAGGCCAATTTACTAGTAATTAAGAAAAGTTATTCACATTTAACATATTTATAGTATACTTTAAAGTAATAATTGATTCAAAAGTGCATGTACATGCCTACTTGAATAAAAATATTTTGAATTTGAATTTTCCTTTTTGTTCCTAATAATATAAATTTAATAGGATTTGACATCAATTATTATTGGCCATCTAATTATACCATTAACGGTTTGGTTTAAAAGATATTCTTCAAATTGACGACATTCCAAAAGCTTTTACTTTCTAATTTTATGTATGTATGTATGTCTGAGTAAATGTAATGTAGGGTTCAGTTACTTCTTTATATCCTGTAAAGTTTGAAACTTATACTATGTATATCTCGTCTGTATACAAAACAGCTTTTCACCTTTAATATCTTCATTAAAGATAAAGTATTTCAAATTAGCTACGTAACGATGTGGTAAGGTTAATTTATACAAAATTTAATCCTAATAGAGTCATGTAAGTTGGCATGTTAAGCTATTTAGTTCAGCGTCGCTACATCCGCTCTATAACGCTCATAAATTCTACTTAATTACATTCAGTTTTCACCTAACTGTATTGTTCACACTTGCCTAGAGAGACGCGGATTTATTTAGTCCAATTGTATGCTTAGCAGAACTGTGCAAATGTAAATAAATAAAAATATAAAATATTCTTGAGATATAAATATTGTATATATTTTGTAAATGATTTTAAAAAATATATCTTTACTTTTAAATTAAAATAAAAGATTTTGAGCAATCCTACAAACTATCCGCTTATTAAATTATATTATAGACATTTTTTTTAAGTCATTTAAATTCTGTTAGCTCTCTGAGAGCATTAAGTTCTGTAAGTTTATACACTGTTCGTTTTAATTTGATAAATATCTCCACAATAAGTCACTTGTAAGGAATGTTATAATTGTCAAATATATAAAAAAAACAAACTGATTGTTTTTAAAACATAAAAAAAAATATAAATGGGTACGTACTGACGAGTCTAATAGATAATGTTGTAGCACTAACGCATACAAGAAATCAAGGGATGTAGTAGTTCAGAAATTTATATTTAAATTAACGTTGAAAAACTGTTTCATTGAAAGCGCACTTCATATCAATTGTACTAAATCGTCAGTTGTTGAATTTTCTCTGATCGTAACGAAACTTCTATTTACCATTGAAAATTAGTGTAATCTCCCATACTTTTGAATAAGAAGATGGCCATGGCGAGATCATTTACTTTTGTAATAAAATTCGTTAAAAATAATTAAGAACTTTGCAAAATAAGGTTTTTTAATGACTTCCAAAGTATCGTAAAGTAAGAGTCTTATCCTTATTAGTGTTTCGGAAGAACTCCTCGTAATGAGGGAGTCGTTACAAGACGAGATATTTTAAGTACATTTTATGTCTTCCAGAAAAACTTTCCTGTTATGTAAATGTTTTTTCTTAATGATAAGAAGTACCTATTAGTATAAAGTACTTGAGGAATAAAAGTAAGTGAATAGCTCATTTAATAAAAAGTATTTGTTTTTGTAATTTATTATTTGATTTAGGGACCAGACTATTGAATATATTTATAATATATTCGATGTTTTATGTAAGAGTTATAAAACGAATAGAAGGTTCTTAACGTGATCGAAACTTGCGGATGGGCTTCTTCTTCATGGTTAGAGTTGCAGAAGATTTGCCTCTAAAAACCAAAGACAGGAGAAAGAGGAGAAACTATTAGCATTTTGCAATTGGAGACATAATTAAAATGGACTCTATAAACTGAAATAGGGAACAAAATGCTTGTTCGTAAATATTTTTTAAATTTTATTTTGACTAAAGCTATAAAGGCAATGAATGCTAATTTTCTTTAAAAGGTAAGATCCAAACTTATTATTCATTCGGGACGGTTTCCCAGTAATCGCGGGTTCGAATCCCTGCCCGTATCGGTTTATTTTTCATTCTATATTTATATAAATTTAAATAAGCTTAACATGGCTATACATGTTCATAAATATTTTCAAACAACACTAAACAGACTCAATAAAGTATTTAACATTTTGGTGAATTTGAACTCCAAATAAATATAAATAATAAATGTTACACTGTGTGGTCTGTCTGTTGAAGCAAATACTATTTGACTACAAAATACTAAATACAAAATAGATTTAGTTTTATTATAGCTTCGAGCGTTTAAATAAGAGTTCAATATTAGAACTGTCGGTTTAAATATGGACATTATATATGTACATTTATTTTGTAAGAGAATACTTACTAGCTTATTTATAGACAATAATTTAGCAATAACCTTGAGCCAATAGTAAAAAAATTAAAATAGCATCTTTCATAGTTCTCTATTACTCAACCTCGTGAAAGGATTTAAGGTACCTATGAGATCGGTCTACGAATTGGCGTTCTAGAAGCAAAAATTCGTCCAGAATTTGAATTATTAAAATTCTTTAGCCCTAAATATTATGGTCATGAACTCTATATCCATTTATTTTTATAATACGATTTCTTAATTGGTCATTTTAGGGGAATTCGGAATGTTCTATTCAAGCTCCAATACCTTTATAAGGCGAGGAATATTCTCTTAACTTAGTGAATGAATCTCGTCTTGCTATTGGGGAAGATGGTAGCACCTCTGTTATGAAATGTGGCTTTGATTTGTTTATAGACCGCTCGTTAATGAGACGATATAATTATTTAGTAGACAATGTTGGGTCAAAAAGTTAAGGGACCAGTGATTATCCTAATTATCTCTAATATTTATAGTATACAGGACTATTTGTAATTAATTGGCCGCCTCTTGCAGGCAGTATTTCAGTAAAAATAAAGTATTCGCGCATTTCGAAGCTAGAGCGAAGGACCGTATCTATCAATGGCACGAAATGGTTGATTTCCTCGGCTACTGAATGAATGAATGAATGAATGAATACAATGAACCATTTGACTCTTGATACCGTTACTTGTGAAAAATTTTAATCAGGTAAAAATGCCGGTTATTGACTATGATTATTTATAATCATCTCTTATAAACATTGAAATAACTCTTGTTTATGCATTTAAATTAAAAGTGATAATTATCAAATTCTATAGGTATAAGATGTTAAAATAATAATATTATAAATATTTTTCTTGTATATTAGGATTCGTAACTTCCTGTGGGAACAATATATAAAACGGTCTTTCAAAAAATAAGTAGGTTTTAAATAATAAAGAAAACAAGGTAAAATAATGTCTGCGAGTCACTTGTTTGATAATTATTCTGTAGATCCCAAATGTCCTTACAAAGGGTAATTTTCTTTAACGTTATTAGCCTATTTAAATCGACTGACGTCGTAATTTGATAAACGGAGACTAAACAAATGTTAACAATAAATAAATTGATAATTGTGTCATTCAAATGCAAATAAAATTTTCTAATATTTGATTATTTCTGTAAAATTAATTAAAGTAATATTTTTACAATTATATAAATATTTTTTTCTAAATATTTGATAATAATTTACACTTTTTATAAAACAAGTACCTACAAGATATTTAAGAATATGAACTTTTTCTATTATATTTATTATATATTTTCTAAAAGTACTGCTTGATAAAATGCTTTTAAAATACAAGGTATCTGCTATATATCAATCAAGTCTTTAAATTACCCATTTATAAATCTTAATTCCACTGTGTGTTCGTGTATTAAACGGAGGCTGTGACATAAACCCGTGTCCATCGGCCAATACCGTATCTCTTCGCGCTACACTTGTTCACGTCTTTTGTTTACTTTTTGAATAGAGTTCTAGTTTACATTGTTCACATTTTGTCTATTTTTAACAGTAGTTATTGGCAGTTCTAATTTTACAATAGTTCATTTTATTGATTTTTCAATATGTATGAGTATTTTATAATTAAAAAGGCCTATACAGTAATTTATGGATAATAATTTAAATACGTTTTAAAATTTTATTTTCCTAAATATCTTTATCGTTATAGTTCGTTTTTTTTTCATTCCTTATTTATTTCAAGTATGTAACATTTACATGCAAAAACGTTCAAAGGTAATAAAAACGTTAAGAAAACATATTCTAGTATATAATAAAATAAAGTTGATTTTATGTTTGTTATTATTCCATTACGAAAGCAATTTTGACTAAATATTTATATAAAAGTTGTGAAGTAAAATGCTGGTTTCCTAAAGGTGATTATTATTTATTATTACATAAATACATACACATACATATAATGATAGTTTGTGGTCAGGCGTCGATGCATATATTATTTGACCGCAAAAGCAAACATCAAAATATATTTAAATGCTTTCAGTTGTTGTATATTATTTGAAGGGTATATTTAGACGATATTTGATTCCATTATTACCAAAAATATAATGAACTGATTAAATTATTTACCTTTAAACATTTTTGTAATATTTGAATGTGTTTTACAATAATAGTTAGGCGAAACAAACTATCTGCCTTATAAATATCTTATGTCTTAAATTTATCTAGAAAATATAAGATTATTACATACATACATACATACAAATATTATTAATCGACGTTGGAAAAGTCATATTTTATAGTATTTTTAATTAACCCCCGACTAAAAAGAGGGGTGTTATAAGTTTGACCTGTCGATCTGTGTATCTGTGTATCTGTGTATCTGTGTATCTGTCTGTGGCAAATTTCCGGCCAAACGCGTGGACGGATTTGAATGCGGTTTTTTTTAATCGAAAGCTATACTCGTCGAGATGGTTTTTATACATGTTTGATTTAAATAGTAATAGTCGTCTCCAAGATATTGACGTTTTATTCGTGCAGGGGAGAGGTTCTTATGCAATAATTAGCTGTTTGCGGCCAAACGCGTGGACGGATTTGAATGCGGTTTTGTTTAATCGAAAGCTATGGTCGTCGAGATATTTTCTATTCATGTTTGATTGAAATAGTAATAGTCGTCTTCAAGATATTGACGTTTTATTCGTGCGGAGGAGAGGTTCTTATGCAATAATTAGCTGTTTGCAGCCAAACGCGTGGACGAATTTGAATGCGGTTTTGTTAAATCGAAAGCTATGCTCGTTGAGATGTTTTTTATCCATGTTTGATTGAAATAAAAATAGTCGTTTTCAAGATATTGACGTTTTATTCGTGCGGGGGAGAGGTTCTTATGCAATAATTAGCTGTTTGCAGCCAAACGCGTGGACGGATTTGAATGCGGTTTTGTTTAATCGAAAGCTATGGTCGTCGAGATGGTTTTTATTCATGTTTGATTGAAATAAAAATAGTCGTCTTCAAGATATTGACGTTTTATTCGTGCGGGGAAGAGGTTCTTATGCAATAATTAGCTGTTCCTAGCGGTGTCGCCAAAAGGATGAAGACCAAAAGGTTTTTACACTTACGTACTGAGATAAAGTACTTTATTAGGGATAGCTTTTGCCCGTGACTGCGTCCACGGAGACTGTAAAAATATATTTATATGGCTTATGATCGTAGTCATAAAGAATCACGGGCAACAGCTAGTGATAATAAAAATCCCTTCATCATAGTGTTATTAGTGATTGTAAATCATTTTAATTATAAATGTTTATATTTATTAATATTCGTATATATGAAACCTACCTACCTACCCATATGAAAAAGTCTTGAATCATGTTACTTAATACATTTATAATTTATTACATTCTCGAAACTTTCACGCGGATCCTTATTTTATTATATTAAATATAATATATATTTCTCTTAATAAATATAGCCTATGTACCTACATCATAATATAGGATTCTAATGCTAAAAGTTTTTTTTTTAAATCGGTCCCGTACTTTCGGAGCCTATTCAATTTAAAGAAACAAACAAATCTTTCCTACTTAAACAATTGAAATGTTTTTTCAGGTTCATTTAGTACAATTCAGAAATTAGTAACATAAGTTTAAAAAGCAGAAAAAAAATAAATTAAAAATTTAAAAAACCCCCGATACAAAAAGACCTCTAAAAAGAGTAAAAATAATATTCTTATGTACTTATTGAACTCGTTGCGTCGGGGGACCGTTTAATAAAGGAAGAAATTAAAATGCAAGTAAGTTAACAAGGCAAATAAAGAAATTACATTATCGAATCGTATGGTCTAAGTCCTCAATGATTAACTTCGTAATATATAATACACTATCAACGTACCTACAACGGTCTCCCGACGCAACGAGTTCAATAAGTACATAAGAATATTATTTTTACTCTTTTTAGAGGTCTTTTTGTATCGGGGGTTTTTTAAATTTTTAATTTAATTTTTGATTATAGATTTGACTATAGGCACTATAAAAATATAACATTTAAAGTGAAATTAATCTCCATACTTAGGTATACTGAAAATAATTGATATGACAATGTAATAAATTCATTCTGCTTAATTTCTGTAATTGTTTGTAACTGATAATTTATTACAAAAGGAGGACTATATTGATATTAAAGCCTGAAATAATCTTTGAATAAATTTAAAAGTGTTGCTTAAGTCTATCACTTACCTATAAGCGTTCTTAATTGTGTTACGTTGTTATATCAACATCATTGTAAAACGTAGATATTAAGGCATGATATAAACAGTTACAAACTCTTTGAGATTATTGACTCGGCCGGTCGCTGTTACAATCTTGACTCTCCATTTCGGAATATTTCTTTGAGAGATTCAAAATTTATTTTTCCAGCATTTTTTAGCACTGCTTTCTTTTTCTATAAACCTGTATGTATGAATAAAATAACATAACTCTTTAGTAATCAGTTCTACTCATTAAAAATATCAGAAATAAAAAAAAAGGTTATTAGCCCTATCAAATAAGTTTGAATTAAGAAATCTAATAAGAAAATTATTATTATTTTGTACCTATTTTAGAGAACATCCAATTTATCTTCTTATTCTTCTTTTTTATATAAATATAAAATGAAACATAAACCGATACGGGCAGGGATTCGAACCCGCGACTACTGGGAAACCGTCCCGTTGCTCTACCAACTGAGCTACCGTATCGCTGTCAGTCTCGGTGAATTAAGCATTCTATATGTGATCGTCTTTATCGGGACGGTGGCGACATCTATTAGGTCTCTTTCGAAGATCCTAACCAATGTTTCTAACTTTGCAGTATAGATAAACATTGAAAAAGATAAAGGGTTCGAATCCCTGCCGTATCGGTTTATTTTTCATTCTATATTTATATAAATTTATATAAGCTTAACATGGCTATACATGTTTAAAGATATGTTCAAACTTCTTATCCTTCTTTCAATTTCGGTATTAAATGAACAAATATGTGTAATAAAGGAATGGCGTCTGTGATTGATCACAGGACGAAATATTAATACAAAAAGAAATATAACGTTTTTTGCTAATTTAAGAGCGTACTTGAGAATAATATAAAGAATATAATAAATATATTCACTAATTGGACGCTTGGAATAGGAATAATTTATAATTATTATACTTTCGTGAATCTGTTATGTAAGTAAAATTATTGTATTTTATTATTAACGTAAAGAAAATTATAAATATATGATTATCTTATATTGGTACTTAAATTACTCTTTCAATGACCAATTTTAGAGAAATACGAAAAAATAACAGTTGATTACAGAAAAATCTCAAATAATTAATGACAATACCATATTTTACTACATATACTTAGATGTATATGTAGTCATCATGAAAATTTCAAATAAATATTGAATAAAAAGGCGTTAAGAAAATATAAGGTTAAAAAAGAAAATTTACTCGTATTAACAGAATAAATTTCATTTAATTTTTTGGAGTCTCTTCAAACTTCGCATTTTAAAAGAATAATCGTTTTGGTCGATTGGTAAATAAATCGAATAATCGGTAATAATCGATAGTAATTTAATAGAAACAAACTATCTAACACCTTAAATACCACCTGCTGTAAAATAAATAGTTTGACTTATCAATCGTTTAAAGAACTAATAAACAAATTAACATCGATTAACAACGACCTACTTCAATTATATAAAAAAAAACTAAGCCGATGGTGATATCCATTATTGTAATATATATTATTAGAGTTCAGAACGAAATAAAAAAAAAATCAAAAAATATAAGTATCCTAGCAAATTACTTTAATATTTTTCTAATCTAAACCCTAATTATCCGATAACACATTATATATTCGGCAAATCACATATAAATTAACAAAACAAAGTAATAAAATGTAGTATTTAACGAACAATGAATTACAATACTTTCCACGACTAAATAACAATAAACCGATGGTGATAGTGCATTTCTTTTAAGCTATCTAAACCTATATATATTGATAGATATACATCCTTGATAAAGTGTGATTGACCTATCATTTACCGACTGGGCTCGAGAGATCACAAATAATTGCAATCGATTAAAGGTCAATACAAAACTTTGGAAAAGTTTTTAACTTTGGATGTTTTAAAAGACGTTTCGTGTGCAGAGGTATTTCATTTGGAATATAAAATGTATATAAAATGGGCACTATATGTCTATAGAAATTAGGGCTTCCAATTCATTTGCGTCATTTTTAGATCCCGCGTGATGCGGGATTACGGGCGCGGGATCCGCGCGGGATTTGCGAGACTGAACAACCCGGAGAAGCCGACAGGTCTCTATCTGCTGCCGGCTATATTATCTCCAAAACACGCAGTAGTATGGCAGACGACACTTTATATATGTTGTGTTTCTTTCCCAAATATTTTCAATTGAAAGCTGACCAAATAACCAAAGTAAATATTTTTATAAAGTTTTAAATAATTATCTTGGTCTTGAGTTGAAAATGGTTTTGTTTTTGATTTTTTAAATATTTTTCTGTTTTTTCAAAAAAAAAAAAATTTTTTTTTTGTTTTTTCCAGTATTTGTTATTGATTTTTTTACAAATAAACAATGTAAGTTTATTGATCTCATACTAATAGTACCTAATGCTTAATAAAATATGTAGTTAGTTGGTTAATTTACTTTTTTTTGCCTTATTAATATGAATATTTTTAGTATGCGGGATTTCTATTAGAAATGACATAAAATTTTATCTTAACGAAAAAATGTTTTTCCTATTCAAAATAGCGTCATTGTACTTACTTTTTACCTCTGGGAAATCGACTCATCGCTCTGTCAGGTGCGCTAACGATGCACTACGATGTATATCTGGTAAAGGCGATTTTGTTATTCCGAGGATTAGTTTTATGTACACTAATACTACTAATACTATACTTAATATCAATTAATGAGATCCACGTTTTCTCTTTAATAATAGAAATATACAATAAACGGCCAGCATTTTTAGCACGTAATTTTTAATTTGTTGAATCTACTGTATTGTCAAGAAATCTTCTTCAGAGCTGCTATTATTCTAAATAGCAACCTTTCACATTAATATTTTGCAGCAATTTTAAAAGGCTTTGGCTTAGCCGAGGGAAGTCAATTAACGATTGTGATTTATTAAAAAGATGTGGTTGCAAATTGATAATAATTTTATCATTTGAACTCAGATACAATTTTATATTTATTAGTTCACACAGATAAGGCATTGTCACATCTTAAAAGATTTTGTTTAATTTATTAAAAAAAAAACCGAAACCTCCAAAATAAAAAGTTAAATCTTTATCCTAAAAAATAAAAAAATCAACCATTTTGAGTATTTTAAAAGGTATACATTATGTTTTATAAGACTTTATTATTTTGTATATTTATGAATTAATTTGAATATCTTTATCTTTAGTTGTTTTTTCGGGACGGTTTATACAGCCATATATATATGTCGGAGATAGATGCATATTAGTGACTTGCTCGTTCTTGATGGAATATTCTGGTACAGGATCCGAGGCGTAGGTCTCAGGCAATCAAACCACACACACAATATGACAATTCTTGTATTAAATGTAGATAATCAATTCTCACAAATTACTTAGTAGGTATACAATTATCAGAGTTGCGTGAACTACCGATCCCGTTTGGGGGTCCGAACTGTAAGGCTCTCACTAATCAATTCCTCCTCGACTCAAAGCTCCCCAATATTTAAAATGTCTCCGGTGCCCCTCCAAACGATTCCGGTCACGTGACTCATTACGTCACGATGTTCACACCCCACTGTTACAATGATATCAATTGAGTTACTAATTATCGTTGAATTATCGTGATCTACGACATATATAATGGACCATTAGGTAATTAATTTACTATTATAAATAATAAAGTAAATATGAGGTATTACTTTGTAACAGTCACTCAAAAGTAAATCCACATATTTAAGTATTTGTTAACAGACTAATCTCCTGACGCATAATAAATTACACGTATGAATTGAATATTCAAAATACATATTGTAGCCAAAGCTATATTAGACTTAGAAGCTATATTGGAATATAGACTTGTGCTATAGTATTTTATGTATACAAAATTTTCTTTTTTCATCTCTTCTATGATTACCGATTGCAATGCCTTTCTCATCTTTAAGGTTTCCTTTGTATAACCTTCAGTTAAATATATTTCCTTAAGTTTCTTTTTATTTTATACTTAGATATGCAGACATACAAACATACAGACAAACAGATAAAATGAAAATATTATTTTGGGTTCTTTTGCTTTTATAAAGTGCCCCTCATTATGTTTCTTTTTTTATACATTCCAGGTACTGAAATTGATCATTGACAACATTTTTTGATACGATTATGTCTTGTCGGGAAATCTTGAAACAAACTCACATTCGTATTTCATATACAACCATAGTTAGAATGTAAACCAAATAATTTTAAAAGTGAAAGCAGCGGTAACAGAAAAATATATTTTTTGTTCTGTTTAGATATCGTGTTGTAGAAACAAAACGTACGTAAATACCACCCTAAAAGTGTTAATATAAATATTATGTCAAGAAAATCATTCTAAGAAATGCGGTACAAAAACTATTATAACGGTTTGAAAAGATGTCTAAAAAAATGTTCATTAAATAAATACATTATAAAAAAGGAAGATTTTTTTCTATGCATTTACTATAGTATTATTTAAATACAATACTTTTAATATTTTAATTGTTGCCCTAAATCTGCTTAAACTGCAAAAGGCAAGACATCTTTATTTATATTATAAAATGCAAACAACAAGAACAATAAAATAAGTCGAAGTTCATTCATGTCTGAATGCGGTTTTCATTGAGGAAATGTATTTTAAATTTATCCTTTACAATTTACATAATTGACGCTATTTAGCGGTTTTTGTGTTCGATTCAGTTTTTTATGTAGACATTATTACAATAATAAACATTAATTTTGTTAATGTTAATTTTTTTTTATATATTGGGTATAAACCTAAAAGCTGGTCTATGAAATGTTTGTACTAAGGTTGAAACTTTACAGAGCACATTCTCAAGCAATAGTTTAATTCGTCTTGGTGCCACGAGAGTTGTTAGATAATAAATACTATAATAAACAAGATTAACGACTCGTAAGGAGGCACGTTTCGTGGACAGTGATGTAAATGCACATGGACTGCATGGGCGTCTGTCACACCTATATAAATATTGTTATAAAAAAATATATTTTATCTATAGATATATTTTTATCATTAATCATTCAAAGTATATTAATGGTTTAGCTAATGGCTTAGCCAACTTCTCTCTTATTAATTGATTTATAAAATCATAATATGAATATTAAAATATATTATTATTAACACGATACTCGTGTTACTTATACAGTTAAGTGACATGCACTGTTTATTGGTAAGTAGGTAAAAGTAAGTGTGCCATTACCTTCAAATAGTAAGTTAGTTTTAATCGGTTTCAGTTAATGGTTTTATAATACCTTAAGCTCAAAGTCAAGCGATATCGTCTCCAATTACATGGCCTTATTGGATTATATGTTTGTAGCCATTGTTTCAAAGACAACTGATTGTGTATAGTCTGTATAAAAATGATATATTATATAATTAACATCTTGTGCGACCTACAACTACTAAAGAAGGATAAAATATACAAAAATGTATACAAAATATTAATTTAATTAATGTTCAGTAAGAATTAAGTTGTAATTTATGATTCGGTGTGAATGTATGATAACTGTTAGATGCAAGGCGCGTGCTCAACGCAGGTTTAGTTCAAATATTTATAACGCTGAGGGTTGGTCTCGGCTATAAAATTTTCATTTTTATAAACTTGGTCGACTTTTCACCTCTTAATATTATTGTCTAAAGTGTGTAAAGTGATATAAAACGTAATTGCAGATGGTATCTTAATAATTTATTTATTGAAATACATACTTAAAATGTCGTGTTTAAGACTCATTGAGTTTTAAGACTTATTGTGTCATGTGTTTTCTCGTCAACATTTGGTATTTTTTACATCTCAAATAAAACGCAATATAATATTCAATGAAAGAATTCGGCCTTTTCATTGAATTCAACTTAAAATATCACCATATTATTAGGAATTACAGTTTTAAGTGAAAATGGCATCATATCATTGTACCGTTTTTATAAAATTAAAATAAGTAAAAAGATAAAAACAGTTAGAAATTTTATAAAATTCATGAAAATTCATGATATTAATTAATTCTACAAAACATATTTCGATAATTGTAGATCGCCGTACCGTATTAAAAAATAAACTGTTTTTTGTTCAGCAATTCAATTTGTAAGAACTGAATTGTTGGAAATATTGAAATACATAAAAATACACGTTGAACAATACAGAGCGTAATGATGAAGAAATGAATCAGATAAAACAGATTGAGTGCAAAATGATGGATTTACTCGTATTTTAAATTCTTATCATTTTATACAAATGGAGATATTACTGATGGGATTGGACTTTATATACGAGTATTACTATAGTGTATTTTTTTAAAAATAAAAATGGCTACGGGCCAATAAAACATTTTTTTTTAATGTCCGTTATTTCAAATTAAATACGATATTTAACACGAAATTACTTACATTTGTAAAGATTATGAATTATAAAAAAAACATCTAATAGTATCTGTCTGTCTGTATAACTCATTAAACATGCAAATGTATTCAACGCCACGTTGTCATATATCTATGTCGTATCTTATAATGTTATGAGCTAGTGTGTCACTGTTAATGGTCTGTTACTTAGTTGATATTGAGATCAGTATTCATTTAGTATTTAATTATATGAAAAATATGTATAGGTATATTTAAGGTTCCAACACAAGCCGCGGAGTTCGGTCGGGTTTAGTACACAAATATATTAGGATATAAACAAAAAAATACTAAATGTTCTTTAAATAAAAATGTATTTACTTATGTTTTTATCTTACTTCGTTGTACGTTAAATTAGGTATGTACTACATAGTCAATGACGCTCTTTTTTATGCTATTAACAAGCTTTCATCATCTGATATTTTGGAAAAACATAAATAATTTTTTCTGATAAATTCAAATTCAAAATTCAAATTTCAAATTCAAAATTCAAATTCAAAATTCAAATTCAAAATATCTTTATTCAAGTAGACATTTACACGCACTTTTGAATCGTCAATTACATTAAATTGGTCAGTAAAGTCAGTCTGTGAGTAAACTACCACCAGCTCGGAATGCTGTTCTGCTGAGAAGAGCTGGCCAGAAACTCAACAGTTGCTCTTTTTAAATGAAATTAAACAATGTTTGACTTATACATTATAACATCAACCCTGCAAATGAGTCAACGACCCAAGTTCCATACATTTCGATCATCCAAAAATTCTTGAATTTTATAATAAGATTTATTTAATAATATACTTTTAATTTTAGATTTAAAACTAAGAAAAGGAAGATCCAAAATATCTTGTGGAACCTTATTATATATGCGTACACTGAAGCCCATGAAGGATTTATTAACTTTTTGAAGTCGAAATTTAGGCGTTACGAGTTTATTTTTATTTCTTGTATTTATCGTATGTCTGTCGCTGTTTTTAGTATAAGTATTTAAATTTTGACGTATATATAATATATTATTAAAAATGTATTGAGAAGCAACCGTAAGTATACCGATTTCTTTAAAAACATCTCTTAGGGAGTCTTAGATTACAAATAGCCCGGATAGCTCTTTTTTGTAAAACAAATATAGAATTCATTTCGGCAGCACTGCCCCATAATAAAATACCGTAAGACAAAATACTATGAAAATAACTAAAATAAACGAGTCGAGCCGTATTAACATCTGTTAATTGTCTTACTTTTTTAATTGCAAAGACGGCAGAGCTGAGTTTGCTAGCGAGAGTTGAGAGATGGGGTTTCCACTGGAGCTTTTTATCTAAAGTTATACCTAAGAAAATTGTTGAGTCAGTCAGTTCTAACACTTCATTGTTAAGGCGTAAACTACAATTTTGACTTTTGACATTAGGAAGTGTAAATTCCATGCATTTAGTTTTTTTAGTATTTAAGACCAAATTATTAATTTCGAACCAATGAAGAATACGTGACAGAGCACTGTTTACTTTGTCATAATTAGCTTTATTACGATCAACATTGAAAATAAGCGAGGTATCATCAGCAAAAAGTACAATGTCACATAGTCCTTTTACATAAAAGGGCAAATCATTAATATATAGTAAAAATAAAAAGGGGCCAAGAATAGATCCTTGTGGAACACCCATCTTTAGGTGAGAACCAGCCGATTTACAATTATTTACATCAACCGTCTGAACTCTTTGATTTAGGTAAGAGGCAATAAGATCAAGCGCAGCACTACGCACACCATAGTGGTTAAGTTTGCATAGTAATGTTTGATGGTCTACGCAATCAAAGGCTTTAGATAAATCACAAAATACCCCGATTGCATTCTGTGACTTCTCCCATGCGTCGTAAATGTGCTTAAGAAGCGTGGCACCCGCATCAGTTGTTGACTTGCCTTTGGTGAAACCAAATTGTTTACTATGCATGATTTTATTGCTGTAAACGAATTCTGTCATTTGGTTGAGAATATTTTTTTCGAAGATTTTACTTAAGGTAGGCAAAATAGATATTGGCCTATAATTTCCCGGTTCAAGTCTATCGCCGCTTTTAAACAAAGGAACTACTTTACTATTTTTCATTAAATCTGGGAATGTACCGGTTTCAATACATTTGTTAAAAATTAAGGATAATTGGGGAGCAATGTCATTTATAACAGTGGTAAGTAATTTAACTGACATACCCCAGAGATCCCCTGTTTTTTTCATATTTAGGTTTCTAAACGTTTTAACAATTTCATTTGATGAAACAGGTTTAAAAACAAAACATTTGTCACTGACTCTTACGTTATTCGTCAATTCCGCAATTGCATCAAATGGTGAAGAATTTAGATTCCGCGTGACTGTTACAGGAATTTCTTTAAAAAAAAGTCTCAAAAGTAGCCGCAACATTTGAATCTGTATTTATTTCAATATTATTAATTTTTAGCTTAATAGGTCCATGAACAGCCCTAGTTTTCCCAGAAACACTAGATATAACATCCCACGTTGCTTTTATCTTATCATCAGAGTTTAAAATTTTATTTCTAATATAAATCGACTTGGCATATACGCAAACGTTTTTAAATATTTTAGAGAAATTTCTAACTTTATTAAAGAACACGGGATCATGATTCCATTGCCTCTCACCATACAAATCATATAATTTTTCTCTACTTTTGTATATTCCCGGGGTAGCCCAATCACTAAATTTAAGTTTTAGGTATTTAGTTATAGTTTTTGGTTTAAAAATATTATTGAATTCTTGTAACAAAAAATCGAAAACTTTATTATATAAATTATTGGGATTGCCATCGCTCATGTCTACTTTATGCAGTTTTTGCGCAACAATATTCTTAAAAGTATTAGTTCGGTTTTTTGTTATCGGTCTGCAAGTAAATTTTTGGGGCTTTTCATTTTCACGATTGATTAATATAGAAAATTTTTGACCACAGTGGTCTGAACTTAAATTTGTCATTATCGTCTCTTCATAAATGTTACAGCGACAGAACACATTATCAATACAAGTCGAGGAAACACTAGTAATGCGAGTAGGTTCAAAAAATACGTTCAGTAAGTTAAAAGATTTAAACAAATTTAATAAACGTACACTAGACGAAGTTACTTGTAATATATCTACATTAAAGTCACCGCACACAATCACGGACTTGTTTTTATGACAAAGTTTAGTTAAAATATCCTCCATTTTGTTTTCAAATTCATCAAAATCAGCAGAGGGAGGTCGGTACACGCATAAAATAATATGTTCATTGAGCTCAATGCAGGATAGTTCAATAATTCGCTCGACAGAGAGCGCCACTATGTCTGATCGAGACTTAAACACTACATCGTTACGAGCTAAGATAAGTGAGCCACCGCGAATAGCTTTCTCTCTACAGAACGACTTGACAATTTATAATTTTGTACATTTATAATATTGTTATTCTTTGACAACCAGTGCTCTGTAATGCATAATAAACTAATGTTATATTTTTGAACAAACAGTTCCACTTTCGATTCCTTGCCACCTAAGCCTTGTATATTTTGATGGACAATAGTAAACAGCTTAGGCTTTGTCTTAAAATTTAGTTTAAAGTGGAACGATTATGTTTTGTCAGTACTACACTATTTAAATTACAATCATTTTTCGTTATATCTCTTATAACAAAGTTTTTTAAATTAAATGCTACTAAAGTAGCAATCTGTTTTTTATAATATACAGGCAGATACATTGTACCTTTTGTCATCCTAAACCTATTATAAATAAATTTATTTACATCAAAGTAAAAGAATGCGTCACTATGACGGTATGTCAAATTATACAATGTCAAATTTAAATTATATATATACTTGTTTTGTATGTCCGAATAAGATGATGAATAAGTAAATGTACAAATTACAAATTTACAATTATTCCTATTATGTAATTTTAATAATTTTTCTATATTTTTAATAATTTCAATTTTCTTGACAGACAAACCATCTCCATGTAATAAAATATATAATTTCTAAACTGAACTGAAACTGAGTATGAGAGTTTCAGTCAAAACATTAATCCTTGTTTAATATTGTACAAATAGTCGGTATTAATACTACTAGTATTACTAAATACTACTAGTACTAACAATTGAAAATGTTATAAAATTTAATGGTAGTATTATATCATAGTGGTTAAGTCTTCTGAATACATATCGACTATATCCGATTTGATCTATTAAACATGCAAATGTGTGCAATCGGATACAAGGCATATATGGAACTAGCGTGGGAAGTATCATTTGTTGCTAGTTCTCTCTTTGCTACGAAAATTAATATACATAAAACAACACAGTGATAACTATTTAACCTAAAAATACAATTCTGTTTGTGTGACTGTTAATTAGTCTGTAGTAAGCTTTTTCAGTCCCAATGGATACATTACTAAATGTTACTACAATACCTACTTAGACCAAAAATAATCCAAAAATATTCTTACAAAGTTTATAAGTTTTTGAACGAATTTAACGTTTTAGTCTTTAGTAGTTTTTGAATAAAACGGTCCTTAAATTTAATATGAAATTAAATTAACAAACTTTCAGCTCACCTGATAAGTAGTATTTAGTTTCAATTTACATTCTATTATCTCACCAATAAGTTATATTATGAAACTATTTACAGTCGCAAACAACGCATTTTCTGCCCTTTATCACAGAAATCATTTGATTGAACTTAGAAAACCCGATATTTGAATAACATTATATAATAAAAACTTAAATATAGTTAAAACTAAACATAAGTATACTTTTCAATATAAAAATGAGAACAAGTGAATCAAGTTAAGATTTGGAGATCGCCTTAAGACTTGATTCCGTAAGAGTGGTTCCGCGCTCAGCCGAATATAAGGCCCCCCTTAGGTAGGTATAGGTAGGTTCAGGTATAGGTAGGTTCAGGTATAGGTAGGTTCAGGTATAGGTAGGTTCAGGTATAGGTAGGTTCAGGTGTAGGTAGGTTTTTTTTTTTTTTTTTTTTTTTTTTAATCTTTGACGTAGTCAAAGCTTACTATATCGAACTAGAAGAGTTTTACATACTAGTGATTTAATCTTACCCTTAATGGGTTTCATCGTCATTATATCAGTGTTACATTCAAATTAACTTTAACTTTAAATTTTGGGTTGGGATTGAGGGTACATATCTTTTGATTTTACATTATTATATAAGTTACGAGAGAGATACTGTTTTATATTATTTATTTATTTGTTTATATATTGATTTATTATTATTTATTTATTTATTGTTTTTACCATAATATCTATATTATCTATTTTCAGGGGACTTTCCTATGGAGTTGCACGTAAGGATAATGCTAAAGTGAGAACAGCAGGACCACAATTACAATATATATATACGAGTAATTATATGAGGCCAACCTGGAGGATGGGCCCGGTGCTAGATGGATATAACTGTTTGTGAATAATAACTTAAGTACTTCAGTTCTAATTATTTGGTTTTTTTTTTGCACTTACCTTTAGGTTTAAATTATTCTCCAGGTCGAGTCTATCCACACAATGTATTGGGCAGGCCGTCAGCAAGTGGACGATCGTCTCCTCAACTCCCGGCTCACTGGCGCACGATGGGTTCTCCTTACACCTGAATCGGTTCAGGTATTCGGAGAACCCACCGTGCCCTGTCAGCATCTGAGTTGTAATACCGGCAGTCTCCATCTTCCGAACGATCCTGTACGCGTCCACCGCGCACGGGATGAACAACCTGGTGATAGAGGCGGTTTCGCCCTCCCCGTACCGCTTGTTCCATTCGACAATCGTAGTCTGACGGAGACTTCGCTTGACGATTGAAACCGGGCACAACTCGTAATCAGGAGCTTTCTTCAGCGTCAAGGCCGTCTCCTTGGCGAGGCTATCAGCTCGCTCATTGCCCCCAAGCCCTGCGTGTACCTTGACCCAGAATAACGATATTGTCTTACCCTGGGCCATGCCACGATAGATATTGGCTCTGGCTTTCACTGCCAGGGGATGTAGGGCATGACGGTTAATCATCGTCAGAAGAGCGGCTCTGCTATCGCTGAGGATGCCAACCGTGGATTCGCCTCGCCTGTGGACCTCATCAGTTGCCCTACACAGGGCCAGCACTTCTGCCTGGTAGACGGTACAGTGGGCTGACAGTGCAAGCTTGAGGGTTCTGGTTTCAACCCCGCCCTTCCATATAGAAAGCGCGGCGCCAACCCGGCCCTCAATCTTGCTCCCGTCCGTGAAGATGCCTACTTCGATGTTATCGACGCGTTTAAGTTGTTCTGCGTCTACCAGGCTTTCGAACTCCAATCTCATGCAAGCTGCTGGATGAGGCACCTCCATCACCGGGACCATTCGCTCGACCCCCCTACCCCCTAGCCACGGCTGGACTGCTCCTCTCTTGGCCTCGTACAGCGAGGCAACCTCACGGACTCGGAGATCCAGAGGGAGCATTCCAGCCAGGATCAGGGACGAGTGCAAAGAGACCGTGCGATAGGCCTTACACAGCTTTGGGCGAATCCGCGCTGTACCACGTTCAGCTGCTTTTGAACGCCGAGTTTGTTCACTGCCCCGTGCCACGCGCCGGCCGCGTACAGAATCGTTGGCTCGACCGCAGCAACGTAGATGGTCCGGATCACCTCGGGATGTAATCCAAAACTGATCCGGGCCATCCGCGCCAGCTTTTTGTATATGTATATCGCCTTTTTGAAAACTTTGGAGACATGTGTATTAAAGGTTAGTTTGTGGTCGATGGTGAGACCAAGGATTTTTATGTCCTTTGACAGACCATTGTCTATACCGCCCATGCTGAGGCGTGGGGCATCGTACTTGAGCTTTCGCGTAATGACCATCGCACAGGTTTTTTGCGGTGCGAATTTGAGCTTTATTCCGATACCCCACTCCCGAATATTTTCGAGAGAGGCATTGACCTGTCCCTCTTTCTCGAGTGCTATCTCACACTGTCTCTTAGTTATTCACAGAAACGAAATGACCTAACAGCTCGCATGCGCCCTACAGAGACTCAATTAATAAAACACTTATTTAAAATGTTATTCATTATTTTATAGAACGCAACACAAAATAAGGAAGATATAATTTTATCAGAAATCCTTAAACCATTATCTTTTAAAAGATTAACTTATTCTTTTTTTTCATACAACAATGCCGGCGCTCTCTTCGTTCCAAATTCAAAGAACGCGCCGGGAAGTGATTTTGGTTTTTCAGTCTACGTAAATACGATACTTCACGTGTTCTTTATTCAAAGGTAATGATATTATTTCCGCGCATTTTTAAGAAAAGTACATTTAATGTACTGATTGTACTGATTACTGTTCTGTAATGAACTGTTAGTAGAAGCTAGTAAGTATGTTAAAATATTTAATGCCCATGAGGTAAGTACCAAATAATATGATGAACTGTTCGATTGATTTAATTATTAAATGAAAACTCAAACTTATCTAAACTTAAAAACATCTTTCATCTTCAAAATAAATCTAATTATTTTCAGTAAACAATCTTATTTGGTGAATAACATTACTTCGAAATGATAGAATCTTAAATTAAGGTAACATAGTAACATATCAGCAACACGCTGTATCCTCATTATTGTACGTGACGAGGGATCACCGCTAGTCGTGGTATAGATGGAAACTATATTAATAATAATTTATCATTACACCTCTAAAGAATTTTTCTCTTCATTTGCCTCCAACCTCTTAAAAAAACATTTATGTGAAATACGGCATTTTATGAATCGTTAATTAATATCAATTTTTAATACATACAATATACAATACATGAGTTATACTGAGACTTTTTACTATAATGTAGCTTACTTTTCCTAATTATTAACTTCTAGATATTATGTATAAAGATATCCGATTGTCTTAAATTTTATTTAACCATTTAACTCTGGCTTGTATATGAAGGAAACCAAGCAACAATTAATGTGAAAATATTATTTATTTTATAGTATACTAAAATTAATTACTATTACAAACATATTAGTAAATTCCATTAACTTAAGAAGTTAGAATTTGTTGATAACGTGTCCCAGCGAAGCGAAAAATTAGTATGATCAATAAGTTACTTGAAGAGTTTAGGTTATGAGCATCAACAATCGCAGGCCCTTTAACTTAGTTGAACGTAAATTAAGTTTAATTATCCGAAATTCCTGAAGCGCTTTTATCGCAATTAAAACGTATATGTTACTTGAAAATTATTATGAATATTAAAACGGTAATAACAAAAATATTTTGAATTTAATAAGATAATTTGATGTTGGAAATTATAATTGCTATTTATTTATATAAAAATCATTTTACTTACAGTCGACATACTTTAACATAAAATATCATTTAATGAAATATTTATTCATAAAGTATTAACAACTTTCACAAAAGCTAAATTTAAAAAACGATTGTACTTTGTCAATAGTTTTAGTCCGCGAAAAATAGATGGAAGAATGCTTTCTGCATTTCCGTTGTTAATAATAATGCTATGCAATATACTTTGATCGTAAAATGAGTTGGACGTCTTATCAGGAAAAAAAACATAGTATTCGTATTCTTCAACGATATGTATCTAATATATATCAACTTCAAATGAAATATGCGTTATATTGAATCCTGTTTAAAAAAGGGCACTTTGAATTCGCTCTGCGGCAGTTCGTCGAGTGTTTTTTACGTTCAGTGCAGCCATCTCCGTCATATCTACAAATATTAAAATTGTCAGATATCGAAAACTGTACATGGAAATTAAAAAAAAAACATGACGGGGGCCTTCATAAGAGCAAGAGAACCCAAAACAATGGTTTTTCATTTTGTCTGTATGTCTTTATGTTTGTGCACGCTAATCTCAGAAACGGCTTAAATCCTAACTAATGTTTCTAACTTTGCAACATAGATAAACATTACAAAGATGCCACTACCGAAATTAATGTTTGATAATATCTATAAACATATATAGCCACACCTATACTGCCAAGTTAGAAACATTGGTTAGGATTTTCGAAAGAAACCTAATAGATGTTTTATCGGAATGGTGATCCCGAAAAAGACAATCACATATAGAATGCTTTAGTCACCGAGACTGACAAAGATACGGTAGCTCAATTGGTAGAGCGACTGAACGGTTTCGGGATGGTTTTGGTACGGTCGCGGATTCGAATCCATTCCCGTGACGGTCTATTTTTCATTCTATATTTATATAAAGTTAAAAAATAAATAAAGAAAAGTTATATTATTTTTCTTAATAATATAAAACCTTACATACAGATATTCGTATAAAATTTTTGTATTATCTTGACACCATATAAACATAGGTCAAAATACTTATAAGGAAAAATTGAAAATAATATTATATTATAAGGAATAAAAATATGTATAATGTATTAGGATATGAAAGAATGTAGATGAATGTTATGAATTAATAACAGGGGATAAAGTTTGCAATATTAAATTTTAAAGATGGCGGCTACTGATACTCGCCAACATCATTAGCAAGGGCTGACAAAAACAAAGTCATTAGAACTAAAACCATGAGAAACCACACACCAATTTATTTTAAAAATCCTTTTATTTAATTTTTAAGGTCTTACAGTTGTAAATTCAAAATACTAGTGAAACAAATGCGAGACGCGAGTTCAACCTATTTACAAAACATGAAACTTTAGACCATGAATAGAATTTACGTATAACGTTGAACTTAACAAACAAATATAGTTCTTTACAGGAAACAATAGTACAATAGCTATTAGTTCCGCAGCATTCATAAAAATATCGTTTCGTTTCGAAATGCACGCTTAAGTTTTCTTTCATTTTCAATAAGCTGGCTACCAGGTTGTAAAGTTGTGTTAAAAAAAAAATTAACACACACACAAAAGCTTTTAAACCACTTCATATATAATGTCAAATTAAACCTTAAATCGAAATTAAACCATCTTATAAAAATAACCTTCTTCCTCATAAATTTTGGTCATTGGTCAAATATTTTTATATAATTAAGTAAAACAGATCTCCAAGGACACTGGCATTAAATCATCAATCCTAAAATTTATTGATAATTAAAGAAATAGCAAACATTTTGTATATAATACTCAAATATATATAGGTATGTTTTCTTTTGGAACGGATGGAAATGATTTATTGATCTGGACCCTTGGGTCAGACAGTGACAAAGGTTACTTTTCATGCAAGGAAAGATCTTAAACAACAGAAGCTAGGCCACGAATCAAATTTTATATTATTTATAATTCTGGGAAACAAAGGAATTGTAACACTTGACACTTTTAGATTTTTGATTTATACCGAAATGTTATGTGTAAAAAAAATGAGAGAAATGTGTATAAAAATGAGAATAATTTCATTTAAAATATTTGGAATATAAGAGCACTATTAGGAATGATTAAGTAGTCTTTATATAACGAATGAATTATTGTGTTAATAAACAACTTCTTAACTTATCTAACTGTCTCATCAGATACCAACGTTAAAGTTAGTTTATATTACATTCTAGAGAACTGAGATGTTAAGATATTGTGTAAGTTTGTACGTGTAAAAGTTGATTTACATCTCCACACTTTGTTATCTTTATTTAAGAAAATGTATTTGTTTCATAAAATAACTTCATAAATATACTTATAATAATAATCTACTATTATTAACATTGTTTTTATAATAATAATCTACTTCATATTATTAAAGTTAGCTTAACCCTTCATTCACTTCACTTTATCTGTATCATCTCATTAAGATATGTCGTTAATATAAGTAGCTAACACAACGGAGTCGTGTCTTCTTCCACTCAGCGAGTTCTAAGAGTTGTTCTCTAAATAACTGTCTCCTTCTAACGTAAATGAATGTTATGAGATGACTCGATTAATATCATTTCATAAATGAATATAATTCATTGAGTAAAGAAACTTGTGCCAGCTTATGATATATTTTGTGAAGATGATCATATTATCTGTTTAAAAAGAACATAAGTAGTTTTTCTTAATTAAATAAAATGGAATATAATTACTAAACTTGTACTTATTTTCCTAATTTAAAATTATTGAATAAAATTTCTCATAGAAATAAACTATGGTCAGAGAAATGGATGGTATGGAAAGTTAGGTTGAAGTTCCCCATTTAGCATACTTGGCTCCCCTACCGCTATGTCTGCATATTGACTATAATGTGAAGATTTGATTCACATTAGCCTGTTTTAGCTTTTAAATTGATAAGAATACACTCATGTAATGTCAATATTTATAATTAAATTTATAAGATGAAAATTCACGTAAAAAGAAACTATGAGCAAAAAAATAAAATTGGATATATGTTTACTTAAAATTTAGTAACGAAACTTTATTTGGAAAGTTTCATATTCATATTAACATAGATTAAATAAGAAAAAATATGAAGAAACTTACCAGTTACCCAGTTTAATAAATAATCAAAATCTAATAAAAAAAGTCGGTTTTACGGGCGAAGATTTATGTGACCACGTCTTTTTCTCGGTAGAATATTTATTGATATGAATATTATTAAATTGCACAATATTTTAATAATTTGAGTGATTTTGTTGAGGATAGGACGATGAAGACGTTGTCACGTAAAATCATTTTATATATTATTTATTTTATATTATATTATTGATGTTATTATTTTTTACAAAATTTATTTACAGACTTTTTCGATACATCAATTAGTTGCGGAGATATCGATCATTGAAGTTATTGTTTGCTACCAGTATTTTATATATATATTTTTTTCAGTTATAAAAAAATACTATTTCCAATTGTGTCTACCAAGTATGGTCACATGTACTGGCCTACATATTAAATAATAATAAGTACAGATAATGTTATGTGACGTCACTTCTGATTTTATATATTTTAATATTTTTAATTTTAAAGAATTAATTTGAAAATCAAAACACTTATTCAGATCGAAGGTTCAAATTTTTGCTAAATAATTTTGAAATTAATTAAAATTTGTAATTGTAAATAATGAAGTTGAAAATTAAAACATTTACTTAAATTAGATGTTAAAATTCTTGCTCAACACATTTTAAATCAAGTTTTCTTATATCTGCCACTTTTTCTTAATATTTGTAATTTTAAAGAATCAATTTAAAAATCAAAACATTGCTCGGCGGACCGATCAAGTTTGAGTGGGAGAGAGACGCAAGGCATTCGGCGGGCCTCTCTCTCGTTCGGTGACTCATCGTAACGTTACCGGGCGTTACACTTTTTCATAAGTGACTCCCAGCTTAACCTAATTTAAGACGTTTTCACGTCAAAAAATGTAAGACGTTAATTTCGTAACAATGTGTATTCTGGATATTTGCAAAATGTAATGTAAAAGAGCTGACAATTAAATAAATATGGCGATTAGATAGTTTCAGAGTAAGATAAGAGGTTATTGTTGTTTTCTTAGAGTTGTTAAGGATGAAGAGCATTCTATTTGTAAGAATGTTGTTTGCTCTTTACAATATTAAATACCAAAGTGATTTATTTACACCTCAGATGTTGTACTTACTTGTCATAGATACATAGAGAAAATATAATAAAGCAGTGTACACAAAATGACCCCAAATAATAATTATAATGAAAAATGTTAGTCTATCTGTGAACCATAACTTATATTCTATGAGCTGTCTAATCTGACGTTTCATTGGGGTTCTGTCTTCTAACGTTTCAGACACTTTGAAATTACAACCGAGAACTAAGACTAACTGAGAGAGATAACTCCAGTTTAATTTATACTCAACTATGTTCAAATGACTTGTTTATAGTTGAGACACATATCCAACCTCTTCAGGTAACTAATTACCTACTCGCAAGCCTGTGACAACCGGACCTTCTAATTTGAAGGATTTAGATCGCAATAACATAAACACTGTACTATGTAGTTATAAGTATAAGCAGAAATAATTAATAACAATAACAGCGTTTGCTTAAAAAACAATTATTCCTCAATTAGTAACTTTAGAGGTAATATAATGTTTGTTTTGCTTATTAACGTTTAACTTTGTAAAAAGAATATATATACATTTTAAGCCATCGATAAGAACGAAGAGCAGTCGCCGTCTCTCTGGACGTCTGACAATATAAGTCATATATCTATGTCGTATGTTATAATGTTATGAACTAGTGTGTCACTAATAATGGTTGGTTACTTAGTTGATATTGAGGTCAGTATTAGTTTAGTATTTTATTATATGAAAAATGTGTATATTTAAGGTTCCATAAAGCTGCTCAGTTCGGTCGGCTTAGAACACAAGTATATTAGGACTTAAATAAAGAAATACTAATTGTTTTTTAAATAAAAATGGATTTACTAATGGTTTTATCTTACTTCGTTGTACATTTAATTAGGTATGTACTACATAGACATGACGCTCTTTTTTATGCTATTGACAAGCTTTTATCATATCATTTATAAACAAATTACTTCTTCAGATATCATTTCAAACTCGTACTTAGTTTTAGTCAAAACATTGATCCTTGTCTAATATTGTACAAATAGTCGGTATTAATACTACGAGTAAGTACTACTAAGTACTACTAAATACTGCTAGTACTAACAATTAAACATGTTATAAAATTTAATGGTAGTATCATATCATAGTGGTTAAGTCTTCTGAATACATATCGACTATATCCGATTTGAAATATTAAACATGCAAATGTGTGCAATCGGATACAAGGCATATATGGAACTAGCGTGGGAAGTGTCATTTGTTGCTAGTTCTCTCTTTGCTACGAAAATTAATATACATAAAACAACACAGTGATAACTATTTAACTTAAAAATACAATTCTGCTTATGAGTAACTGTTAATTAGTCTGAAGTAAGCTTTTACAGTCCCAATGGATACATTAATAAATTTTACAATAGTACCAACTTAGACTTTAGACAAACACTCTTTCCAAAAATACAAAGTTTATAAGTTTTTGAAAGTTTATGAATTTTACGTTTCAGTCTTTAGTAGTTTTCTGAATAAAATGGTCCTTAAATTTAATATAAAATTAGCTCACTTTTAGCTCGCCCGATAAGTAGTATTTAATTTCATCCAATATTCTATTATCTCACCAATAAGTTATATGAAACCATTTACAGTTGCAAACAATGAATCTTTTGCCCTTTATTACAGAAACCCTTTGATTGAACTTAGAAAACCTGATACTTGAATAATATTATATAATAAAAACTTAAATATAGTTGCAACTAAACATAAGTAAATTTTTCAATATAAGAAAGAGAACAAGACTTGGAGATCGCTTTAAGACTTGATTCCATAAGAGTGATTCCGCGCTCAGCCGAATATAAGGCACCCTTAGGTATAGATAGGTTCAGGTATAGGTAGGTTCAGGTATAGGTAGGTTCAGGTATAGGTAGGTTCAGGTATAGATAGGTTCAGGTATAGGTAGGTTCAGGTATAGGTAGGTTCAGGTATAGGTAGGTTCAGGTATAGGTAGGTTCAGGTATAGGTAGGTTCAGGTATAGGTAGGTTCAGGTATAGGTCGGTTCAGGTATAGGTAGGATTTAAGATATATTGACTTATTTCTTGATACTACTATATCACTGAAACTCTCCACATGATTAGCTAGTAAATATTATAATTACTTTATTGTAATATTTAAGAACACAACAAAACATATCCTAAACAAGTACGTCTGTTTCGTTAGCTCTTAATTATTCACAGAAACGAAATGACCTAACAGCTCGCATGCGCCCTACAGAAACTCAATTAATAAAACACTTATTTAAAATGTTATTCATTATTTTATAGAACGCAACACAAAATAAAATAAGGAAGATATAATTTTATCAGAAATCCTTACACCATTATTCTTTTAAAAGATTAAATTATTCTTTTTTTTTCATACAACATTGCAGGCGCGCTCTTTGTTCCAAATTCAAAGAATTGCCGGAAGTGATTTTGGTTTTTCGTCTAAGTAAATACGATACTTCACGTGTTCTTTATTCAAATGTAATGACATTATTTTCGCGCATTATTTTAGAAAAGTACATTGAATGTACTGATTGTACTGACCACTGGACTCTAATGAACTGTTAGTAGAAGCTAGTAAGTATGTTAAAATATTTAATGCCCATGAGGTAAGTACCAAGTAATATGATGAACTGTTCGATTGATCTCAATCTATCTCAATCTTATCTAAACTTAAAAACATCTTTCAAAAAAAACTCAAAATAAAACTAAATATTTCCAGTTAACAATATTATTTGGTGAATAACATTACTTCGAAATGATAGAATCTTAAATTAAGGTTACATAGTAACATATCAGCAACACGCTGTATCCTCATTATTGTACGTGACGAGGGATAACCGCTAGTCGTGGTATTGTTGGAAACTGTATTAATAATAATATATCATTAGACTTCTAAACAATTTTTTTCTTCATTTACCTTCAACCTCTTTAAAAATACATTTATGTGAATTACGGCATTTTATGAATCGTTAATTAATATCAATTTTTAATACATAAAATATACAATACATAAGTTATACTGAGACTTTTTACTATAATGTAGCTTACTTTTCCTAATTATTAACTTCTAGATATTATGTATAAAGATATCCGATTGTCTTAAATTTTATTTAACCATTTAACTCTGGCTTGTATATGAAGGAAACGAAGCAACAATTAATGTGAAAATATTATTTATTTTATAATATACTAAAATTAACTATTATTACAAACATATAAGTAAATTTACTTATATGTTTGTAATAGTTTTTAAAGGTTTTATAATCTGAAAATAGTAACATAGAATTTATTTAGCTATCTAATATATATCAACTTCCACTTATATGTGCGTTGTCTTGAATCCCGTTTAAAAAAGGCACTTTGAATTCGCTCCGAGAAAGTTCGTCGAGTGTTCACTACAGCCGTCTCCGTCATATATATACAAATACTAAAAAAGTCTGTGATCGAAAACTGTACATGGAAAATTAAAAAAAAAACAAGACGGGGGCCTTCATACGAGCAAGAGAACCCTTTTAACAAGGGTTTTTCATTATTTCGTTGTTCGTTTGTCTGTATGTCTTTATGATTGTGCACGCTAATCTCAGAAATGGCTTAAATCTTAACTAATCTTTCTAACTTTGCAGTATAGATAAACATTGAAAAGATGCCACTACCCAAATTAATGTTTTTTAAAAATTTTAATTTCTATAAACATATATACCATACCTATAGTGCAAAGTTAGAAACATTGGTTAGGATTTTCGAAAGAAGTCTAATAGATGTTTTATCGGGATGGTGATCCCGATAAAGACAATCACATATAGAATGCTTTATTCACCGAGACTGACACCGATACGGTAGCTCAGTTG
This sequence comes from Napeogenes inachia, assembly GCA_959347355.1. Taxonomy (NCBI): domain Eukaryota; kingdom Metazoa; phylum Arthropoda; class Insecta; order Lepidoptera; family Nymphalidae; genus Napeogenes; species Napeogenes inachia. The sequence continues at coordinate 10,531,481 of OY365804.1, read as the reverse complement.
GTAGAGCGACGGGACGGTTTCGGTACGGTCGCGGGTTCGAATCCCTGCCCGTGACGGTTTATTTTTCATTCTATATTTATATAAATTAAAAAAAAAATACAAAGAAAAGTTATATTACTTACAAAATAAAACATGATCGTCGATTGTATTATTTTTCTTAATAATATAAAACCTTACATACTAATTCGTATTCAAATTTTTGTATTATCTTGACACCATATAAGCATAGGTCAAAAAAAATATGATGAAAATTAAAAATAATATTATCTTATAAGGAATAAATTTTTTTTTAATGGATTAGGATATAAAATAATGTAAATGAATGTTATGAATTAATAACAGGGAATAAAGTTTGCAATATTAAATTTTAAAGATGGCGGCTACTGATACTCGCCAACATCATTAGCAAGGGCTGATGAAGATAGCAAAGTCATTGGTACTAACACCATGAGAAACCACACACCAATTTATTTTAAAAATCCTTTTATTTAATTTTTAAGGTCGTAAAGTTGTAAATTCAAAATACTAGTGAAACAAATGCGAGATGCGAGTGAAACCTTTTTACAAAACATATAATAGAATTTTAGACCGTGAATAGAATTTACGTATAACGTTGAACTTAACAAACAAATATAGTTCTTTACAGGAAACAATAGTACAATAGCTATTAGTTCCGCAGCATTCATAAAAATATCGTTTCGTTTCTAAATGCATGCTTCAGTTTTCTTTCATTTTCAATAAGCTAGCACACAACAGCATTTAAACTATTTCATATATAATGTTAAATTAAACTTTAAATCGAAATTAAACAATCTTATAAAAATAACATAACATTATAGAAGAACAAAACAATTCTTCCTCATAAATTTGGGTCATTGGTCAAATATGATTATATAATTATGTAAAACAGATCTACCTCCAAGGACACTTTGGCATTAAATCATCAATAAACCAACCAAACATTAACATGAAATAAAATAAATTTATTGATCATTAAAGAAATAGCAAACATTTTGTATATAATACTCAAATATATATAGGTATGTTTTCTTTTGGAACGGATGGAAATGATTTATTGATCTGGACCCATGGGTCAGACAGTGACAAAGGATACTTTTCATGCAAGGAAAGATCTTAAACAAAGGAAGCGAGACCACGAATCAAATTTTATATTATTTATAATTCTGGGAAACAGAGGAATTGTAGATTTTTTATTAATACCTAAATGTTATGTGTTTAACAGAAGTGTGAGAATAATTTCATTTAAAATATTTGGAATATAAGAGCACTATTACGAATGATTTACTTTAACGAATGAATTGTTGTGTTAATAAACAATTTCTTAACTTATCTAACTGTCTCATCAGATATGAAACATTAAAGTTAGTTTATATTACATTCTAGAGAGCTGAGATGTTGAGATATTGTGTAAGTTTGTACTAGTAAAAGTTGATTTACATCTCCATACTTTGTTATCTATATTTTAGAAAATGTATTTGGTTCATAAAATGACTTCATAAATATTCTTATAATAAAAACCTACTATTATTAAAATTGTTTTTATAATAATAATCTACTTCATATTATTGAAGTTACCGTCCCTTCATTCACTTCATTTTATGTCATGTAGCATCTCATTAAGATATGTATCATTTCATTAAGATATGTCGTTAATATAAGTAGCACAACGGAGTCGAGTCATACTTCCACTCAGCGAGTTAGAGAGTTGTTCTGTAAATAACTGTCTCCGTCTAACGAAAATGAATGTTATGAGGTGACTCGATTAATATCATTTTATAAATGAATATAATTCATTAAGTAAAAAAACTTGTGCCTGCTTATGAACTATTTTGTGAAGATGTGTTCATATTACTATATGTGTTTAAAAAGAACATAAAGAGTTTGAGTTTTTTTTATGAAATAAAATGTTATATATGAAATATAATTAAAGTTATTGAATAAAATTTCTTACACAAATAAACTATGATCAGAGAAAAGGAAGGTATGGAAAGTTAGGTTGAAGTTCCCCATTTAGCATACTTGGCTCCCCTACCGCTATGTCTGCATATTGACTATAATGTGAAGATTTGATTCACATTAGCCTGTTTTAGCTTTTAAATTGATAAGAATACACTCATGTAATGTCAGTATTTATAATTAAATTTAATAGATAAAAATTCACGTACAAAAAACTATGAGCAGAGAATTTAAGTTGGATATATTTTTACTTAAAATTTAATAACAAAACTTTATTTCGAAAGCTTCATATTCATATTAACATAGATTAAATAAGAAAAAATATGAATAAGTTTACCAGTTACCCGGTTTAATAAAAAAATTAATCTAGTAAAAAATGTAAGACGTTAATTTGGTAACAATGTGTATTTTGGATATTGGCAAAATGTAATGAAAAGAGCTGACAATGAAAGAAATATGGCGATTAGATTGTTTTAGAGTAATATAAGAGTAGAGAGTAAAAATTGTTGTTCTCTTCGAGTAGAGAAGGATGTAGAGAATTCTATTTGTAAAAGTTTTGTTTGCTCTTTACAATATTAAATACCAAAGTGATTTATTTACACCTCAGATGATGAACTTATCTGTCATAGATACATAGAGAAAATATAAAAAAGCAGTTTACACAAAATTATCCCAAATAATAATTATAATGAAAAATGTTAGTCTATCTGAGAACTAAAACATATATTCTATGAGCTGTCTAATCTTACATTTCATTGGGGTTCTGTCTTCTGACGTTTCAGACAATTTGAAATTACAACCGAGAACTAAGACTAACTGAGAGAGATAACTCCAGTTTAATTTATATTCAACTATGTTCAAAGGACTTGTTTATAGTTGAGACACATATCCAACCTCTTCAGGTAACTAATTACCTACTCGCAAGCCTGTGACAACCGGACCTTCTAATTTGAAGGATTTAGATCGCAATATACATATACACTGTACTATGTAGATATCAGTATGAGCAGAAATAATTAATAACAATAACAGCGTTTGTTTAAAAAACAATTATTCCTCAATTAGTAACTTAAGAGGTAACATAATGTTTCTTTTGTTTATTAACGTTAAACTTTATAAAAATAATATATTTACATTTTAGGCCATCGAGAAAACGGATAAGCAGTCGCCGTCTCTCTGGACGTCTGACAACAAATTGAACAAATACAGTTACAAAAAATAGGAGTATTTTACACGTTGACACTACACTTACAGTAGATTCCTGGATTTAAACTCGTTAAAACTTGAACAATAAAAAATATAGGATTTTTAAATTAAGAACAATTGAAAATTTAAAAACGACTTTTTCGTTGTTTTCAGGAAAGCTTTCTCTAAATTCAAAGTCCTGGTTCTTTCTTGAGGATATTGAATTAAAATTATGGTCAGGTATTTTTTTTATTATACACTTTTTGAACTTAAACTAAAATAAATGAAAAATATGACCACGGAAAATATTAGTAACTGATAAGTTACTCCTACTATTCTAACATTGTTTATTACAGATACTATAAAAGTGTTTAAAAGGAAATCTGGTCATTGTGTGGTTGATATTTGTTCTAATATACCTAACTAAATCCATGGCTTTAAAATTTTGAAATGTGTTTGGTTTTTAGCGCTTCTTAGGCATTATAAATTAGAGTAGATGTTAAACAGGTCATTAAACATTAAGAACTAATTAATTAAATTATTGTATACATTTTCAATTAGGGTCTAAATAAAATAAATAAACTACTATTTTACGTACCAACAATGAGAATCGTGAATAAGATATTGCTTCAGTTCTGTGGTTTTTCTCTTGATAATAAATTATTCCCCAACGCTGGCAACCTTCGCAGCGTTTGTATGTTATATATTCGCAGACAATTTACACATTTTCATTTTCTCTTAACAACAGACCTTACTAGTTATGACTTCATATCCATTAGTCTTTTGACCAAACTTGTAATTGAACTTTATATTGTAGTATTTTGAATATTTTCATACAAATAGATTGTAAAACTGGTTCCTATGATAGTACAAACATTATTAAAATAAATATACCAATAATATATGTATATATATATATATATATATATATATATATATATATATATATATATATATATATATATATATACCCATTAGTACCTTTATCTCTTAAAGTTATTCCTCGTACATATGTTGTCTAGAAATAAACTTCACAAGGCAGAGATGTTTAATTTCATTTCAGGTTAAATTTGAATTAAGTTTTCTAGATATTAATTCAAATGAACAGACTCTGGAGATGGCTATCATTTTCATATGCTATATCATATTTGAAATTAATCTTTGTTAAGATTATATTTATTTTTTAAATGGTGATTTTGGAAATTTCATACAGATATATATTTATATAAACATAGAATGAAAAATAAACCGATACGGGCAGAGATTCGAACCCGCGATTACTGGGAAACCGTCCCGTCGCTCTACCAACTGAGCTACCGTATCGCTGTCCGTCTCGGTGAATTAAGCATTCTATATGTGATCGTCTTTATCGGGACGGTGGTGACATCTATTAGGTTTCTTTCAAAAATCCTAACCAATCTTTCTAACTTTACAGTATAGATAAACATTGAAAAGATGCCACTACCGAAATCAATGTTTGAAAATATCTATAAACATGTCTAGCCATGTGAAGCTTATCTTCGGGCAAGGCAGTAAGTAGTCGGGGGTTCGAATCCCTGCCCGTATCGGTTTATTTTTCATTCTATATTTATATAAATTTAGATAAGCTTAAAATGGCTATACATGTTTATATATATTTTAAACACATTTACATATTTTTTTATTTATATATATTCAGAAATTATACGGGAAGCGGTTAGTCTTTCGGTAACAAGAGCTTTGAAAGGTATAACAACCATCAAACATAAATTTAAATTTTATAATATGTTACTTTGTTTTATTATGATATGTTGCAAATCGTCTTCCTCTATTAATCTATTGATTATTATCGTTAATTACAAGTTTACAATTTATTGCAGATTGTAATTTTCTCCTAAAATAAGACCTTATTTGTAAAAGTTTCTTTCTAATCAAGATAATTTAATATGTTAAAGATATTCAAAAAAAGTACACTATACATTAAAAGTGTATTTATTATATATAGTTACATACAACACGTATTACTGATAAGATGTGTGTATATGAGAAAAGATGATTTAATATTATTGAATCACACAAAACCCCAAACTAAACTTAGCCGCTTATCTTACATAAATATAAAATCAAATATTTCACATGTTTTCATTATTCCGTAATTACGCTGATTAATGGCCAACTCGTTGAATATTTCGGAAGAAATAATTCGAAGGCTCCAATTATAAAGACTATTTATTGCACTTCGATAGACAAAAGAATGAAATACATATAACCAGGTCAGGCCATACATTAAAAAAATATACTGGATATGCTTGTTATAAACCTTTAGTTGGAAATATGCTATGGTTATATCCTTAGAGATTAATAACAGAGGAATATCTTATGTGAGCGTATTATTCTTGTTTAATTGTCTTTGTCTAGATCAATAAATATATATATATATATATATATATATATATATATATATATATATATATATATATATATATATATATATATATATATATTTATAGAAATATATATATATATATATATATATATATATATATATAGAAATATATATTATATGTATAGAAATACCTTTCTTTTAAATAAATATCAATATCTTAACAATTTAGTTGGTTAAAGGAATCTACAAAATATATTACTAGGATAAATTGAATTTTATAAAAGCATTCTTTGTAGATCGAAAACCGGATAAGAAAGGAAACCTTTAATATATTTTTAATCTTATCCAAGGAACTTGTAGAATGAAATTTAAACATTTAAAGGAAAATAATAATATTTTGCAAAAACTGACGTGATTTCGATGAACCGACATCCAGAATGTTTCTAAAACTTATATCATACTTAGTCTGGCCATAAACACTATTGGGTTTTCTCATTTTGGCGCCAATACATTGTACAATATTTTGCGATATTAAAATAGAGTGGGGTGATAAAGAAAACAATAGCTGTGATTGCATTGCACAGATTAGGTATGGAGCCAAATGCCTTTTTAAAAACTCTCCATAATCTTGATATTAGTCAAATGTTTGATTACCGGGCTATTAATATGTACAATGAGACTTCCTCTGTTTGTGACAGAGAAAGATCTGGCTATCTACGTAGTGTTTGTACGAAAAAGGTAGTCAAAGCAGTAAGGGCAAGAATTCGAAGAAATCCTGTCCGAAAGCAAAAGAATTTATCTCGGGAAATGATGATAACACCTAGAACCATATTTCGCGTATTTAATGAGATAACTTAGGACTAGCAGCCTATAAGAGACGGGTAATTTCTTAACTGATCAATTAAAAATGAATAGAGTGGTAAAATCGAAACAACTATTGAAGCGGTACGTAAAGGGAGGTCACAGAAAAACGTTGTTTACGGATGAGATTTTTTTACTATTGAACAACATAAAAAAAAACTAACATATTTATGCTCAAAGCTCTAAAGAAGCTTCTCAATTAGTCGACAGAGTGCAACGTGGGCCATATTTTTGTGAAAAAGGTATCAAAACATCGGCACAAGTGTATCAAGACGAGATACCATTCTTGAGGAGGTAGTTAAACCCTTTAATAACACCATGTTCAATAATCAAGGATGATCCTTCCAGCAAGACTCGGCGCCGGTCATAAAGCTCGGTCCACGCAGTCTTGGTTGGAAGCAAACGTCTCGGACTTCATCAGAGCTGAAGACTGGCCGTCGTCTAGTCCCGATCATAATCCGCTGGATTGTGATTTACACTCAGTTTTAGAGAGTACAGCTTGCTCTAAACGCGATGATAATTTGGAGCCCCTAAAACAATCCATACGATTGATAGTGAATAATTTCCCCATGGAAAGAGCGCGTGCTTTTATTGATAACTCGCCTCAACGTTTAAAGGACTGTATTGCAGCCAATGGGCACCACTTCGAATAAGCTCTTTATATTTTTAATTGTTTTATATTTGTGCATAATACTAACGTACTGTAAAAGTAATAAATGTTATTTGCAATTAAGATATTTTTTTTGTTGCAATATATAATAAATAGGCAAGACGGGGGACCATTATATGTACGTTGAAGATGGTGTCTATTTTACAAAATTTTTGGAGTTCATGAATGAGAACTTAGAACTTAGAACTGTACCATTTGATATTGTTATTTCGTTATTTACTTACATAATAATATTATTTTTATCCTCTTTAGAGGTATTTTTATATGTACGGTTTTATAAAATTTTAAATTTAACTTTTAAGAGGGACTTTTAAGAACTACGGAATAAACCTCAAATTAAGCATTAAATACAAAACAGCTGGTATTCATTTCTCTAAACATAATTACTTTGCTATCAACATAGGCTATTACGCTCAAACAAAAGCTCGATCCAAGTCAAACAAAAGATCGTTATAAATACGAACAAAACAAAACCGTTAAATGAACAATAGAACTTTAATGAACGTATTTCAGTAGATAAATACACAATTAATTATTGTTCGGCTTGACTACGAATTTTAATCACCTTCATTAGGCTTGTACCGCTTAAAATTTCCCCGAAGAAGATATGAAATTAAATGCACTTTTAAATTTTTAGTGTATTTATATAATCCAGAACACATTACAACTGATTTATCATTTTAAGGAAATAAAAACAGAATCAACAAAAAAAATGCATTGTAAATATTTTTTTATTTGTTATTATAAAAACTTTTAAGGAGTCTATATCGTAACATTCTAATGGTGTACTGTAATCATAAATTTATAGCTGTACGTTATTTTAAGCTATCCTAATAATATTTAAAAGTTTTGAAATTAAATGTCACTGTCAATCACAAAAAAATATATTTTTCATATAGATAGGCCATGACCCTGTTCTTTGTTAAAGAAAATTGTTATGCTAGAAAAAAGGTTCCGGTGAGAAAAACGCGCAAGTACCATTCATCACCTGAGGGTGCGAAAGCGCTACCACTTCCTGTCACATTAGTTTTAACTGGCACCCTTTAAGGGTAGATGCTTGCATTATAATAAAGGTCAATAAATAATGATATGTATGTTAGTAACACCATGTCGCGTTTTAAAACCCGACTGTATATATGTTCAGCAGTTCAATTCTATTGCTGAAATAACCTTATTGAATTATGGTTCTTAAACATTTATCTCGAAATTAGAACTTATAATTATTTCAAAAGAAATATAAAACAAATACTGTCATTTTTAAAACTTTATTCAAGAGTTATTTCTATGGTTACAATGAATTGAAGCTGTCCACAATATTTAGGATATTAGGATATAAAAAACATATTACAATATCAAATGATTTGTCAATAGAAGTTATAGCCATTGTCATGATTGTGTTTTTTTTAATGGTGCCATCGAAAAAATACTAATGCATTATTTAGACGTAACTCTTCTGTATATTTTATAATAAACACATAACAAGCATGCGAAAATATTGTAAACCATGATTGGAATAAATTTTATAATCACGTGGATTTTCCGAACCATAATATCACAGCTGCAAGGAATAAGGAATCTTCATTGAAAATATCATGTTTTGTATTTTTTATACATTTACTTACTTATTAAAATATTTAAAGGCACTATTTTTAAAATATATAAAAAAATAACTTTACACATTCTAAAGTTTGTTAGGAATAAATAAAGCTTTTTTAAAATCTTTTTATCTATTACTTTTTAAGTTATTGAAGAATCGTGTAGAAGAACACTTCTGTCTTAACTTTATCTAGATAAATAATAAAATCTGGAAATCAAACAGCGTACAATAATTATTCAGTTGCAAGAATTGTTAAAGCTGTAGTGTTTAAAACATCCAAGAATGTAAACATTATTGTCTGTTGAAATAATTATGGTTTATAAATTGATTTGAAACAAGATTACTTTACCTTGTTATAAAATAAGGAGAATTAAGGGATTAAATACATTCTCTTGTGCTAAGCAAGGTTAATCTTTTAATTATATTTCTTATTGTCTTAAAGGATTTATTTAAGTTTTATTATTCAAAAGCTGACACTTGTAATTATTCTTTACTTTAAAATAATTTGTTACTTGGTGTTCGTTATTTGTTTGTTTGTTAAAACCTTAGCGGCGTAAGAAAACCTACTAAAATAATCTGGATAATTTTATTATTTATTATTTGGCAGTAAAAATGTTTTACTTAGGGTAAAATACTTTGATTTGCTATAAATAATACAATTCTTTTAAAAGCAACTTTTAAATTTTTTCGTGAAGGGAATGGGTTTAATTATCATTACTAAAAAACTTGGTGTGTTTAAAGAAGTTTCCGTTAATAATATTTATCAAGAGTCTTGTATTATATTTAACAATTACTATAGTGATTAATATGATGATTTATTTATAATTTTATTAAAATAAAACTTAAATGGATTGCACTAGTGTTACATATTGGATAATATTCTATACATATAGACAACTTTGTTTCCTCTTTCCATGAAATATACATTTACGACGCAATTTTAGTTAAAATAAAAAGTAATAATTTGATATAGGAGAGTTGAATTATAAAATATATTTATTTACCCGTGAAAATTTTAAAAAGCGCTATTTTAAGTTCACTAAGGATCTAACAGCTTGAAAAAAATTCGATTGAATGTTACATAGAAACAATAAGAAGTATTCGTTATACATTAGTTAGTTTAACTTTAGCTAAAATGAACTTTCTTATTTGTCATTTTCGATTTTGAAACTTTCTTGATTTTGATTTGATTTTGATTCTTCTTGAACTTTTTTGATTAAACTCTTCTCTTATTAAATTTCTTTTGATAGTTCAAGATTCCAATAAATACCTCATTTTGACGAATGAATCTTTCAATAGTTCAAAATGAGGTACAAACTGCACTACTTGAAGTACAGAAAGTAGAAGCAAACATTGGCTCGTAACTATAGAGACCACCGAAATCAAAGAACTTGTTTGTGGGTTTACTGGCATTCTCTACCAGTTAACCTTTGTAAATGATGAGAAATTGCGGTAGGCCACTAAAAATATATTTATAAGATCTTAATTTTATATATACCATAAAATAATATACACTCATGGACTTATTTAGGGGAACGCAAAAAAAAGGTCGAATAACGGAAAATATTTTCATATTTTCGTACTGGCCACTATACCAATATTATGTACTAAAAAAAAAAGATGATTTTAAAAATAATTTTATTTTAAATTTCATTTGTTTTTTTTGTTTATCTGCTAATTTTTGAGACCCGTAGTGAATGGAATTTTGGTCGGCTTTTGTTGTTTTTAACAAAAACTTTATTTCTGTTGTTTTTTTGACGAAAAATTGTCATTATTGAGTGAAGTGAACTTAATTCGATAAATTTAGGCGATAATTCCGGATCTCAGCGTTGCTCTGGTTTCTAAAGCTGTAACTTTAATTGAAAATGGTTACACTTACAATGAAGTGGCTCAAACATTACATGTTTCCAAGTCTGTGATTTTCCGCAATGTTAAACGATACCGGCAGACTGGAGAGTATACCAGGCGTAAAGGACAAGGTCTCAAAAGAGTAACAGGAGAGAGAGACGATAGATTTATTGTCAGCAGTGTTCTCAGAAACCGTACCTTGACTTCTTCTGAGGTACGAAACCAGCTGCAGGAAGTTCGACAAGTGATAATTAGTACCAAAACCGTCAGAAGAAGACTGAAGGCAGCTGGTATAGGGGCGTACTTGCCTGCCAGAGGTCCACAGCTCACCGCAGGTCATCGAGAGGCTCGGGCCAGCTTTGCTCGTTTCCACCTAAATTGGAATAATGACGCTTGGGGAAAAGTTCTTTTTAGTGATGAGTCCAGATTTTGACTTAAACCAGATGATGGAAGGACCAAAGTATGGCGACGACCCGGAGAAAGATACGCTTAGTGTAACATTATTGGGAGAGAGCCGTATGGTGAAGGGTCAGTAATGGTATGGGGCGGTATTTGCTTAGGAGCACGCACGGAGCTACACATCGTAGAAAACGGCTCCCTGACTGCGGCAAGATACGTAACCGACATTTTAGAGCAGATTGTGATGCCTTTTGCCCCTTTCATTGGAGACAATTTTCTTCTAATGCATGACAACGCTCGACCTCACATTGCGGCATTAGTTTCGGAATATCTTAATGAGGTCGGAATCCAGGTTTTGGGGTAGCCGGCACGCTCGCCAGACCTAAATCCAATAGAACACGTTTGGGACAAACTGGGAAGACAAATTAAACAAAGAAATCCATCACCTGTCAACGTAAGAGACCTCAAAACCGCATTGGTTGAAGAATGGAACTCAATGCCGCAAAGTTTTATTGACAATTTAATAGAGAGCATGCCCAGACGCATGCAGGTAGTTTTAACAGCAAGAGGTGGCAACACTAAATACTGATTGTATCACCCATCGCGAAAAAACCAGTCATTTGGACAATATTAACTTTTCTTTAGTTTTCATTGTGTTAGGTCAAAACTCTTCAGAATTAAGTCACTGACCTTATTGTCTTTAATTTCGTTTCTTTCGCTTTAATTTTGTGATTTTTTATGTTCAAAAATGTTAATTTAATTAATTCAGAATAATAATCAAATGTATTGTACACCAAAAATGTGTTTTCATATGATGTTGCAGTCTGTTTTTTGCGTTCCGCTAAATATGTCAATCGATTTAGTATGAACATAATTTACTAAATATAAACAATAGATATTAAAAACATGAATAAATTCATAATATATATAATTATTTCGAAATAATATTTATTTAATAGAAATTCGGATTGCTTATCTAATTAAGCAAAATAAAAATAAGAAACAATGTAGAAAAATTAAAATTGAAAAATTAAAAAAAAACCTATAACTTAATTAAAACTTCCTTGGTCTGTACTTTCCAAAGAATTTTTATTTATAACTCCATGGCAATTGGTAAGAGGTAGTGTAGAGATTGACAAATGTCATCTTGACAAATAAAGTTGTTGTTACTTAGTTACAAAACTGACACTAATAATTTTAATTAATGTTAATTTAAAATAAGTTAATACAGTGATAATCAGAAAAATTGCAGAAAAGTAAAATAGACTTACGTAAACTTGTTATGGTTTTATATAACGTTAAAAGTAGAAGAGCATTACAGTTGTATAGTACAGATCAAGAAGTTTTTTAATGTATAGTAACTTCTTTAATGTATACATATTATATTAATGAAGCGCAATTTGAACAAATACTAAAATCTAAGAGAGTGAAAAGAATACTCTTCAATTATCAAAGAGATCTCTTTGAGTTAAAAAGGATTTTTTCTAGAAAATATGATAGTATATATAGGACGTAGCGACCTAGGATATTTTTTTATTTTTTTATTTAGGATTTATTAACATTTACAACTAGACCAAAAGCTTTACTCAATCCTGAGACATGATATACATAATATTATGAAGACTGTGATATAAATACACCGATTATTATTACATAGTCACTGGAAACGTGCACTGTATAATGTAGACACCCTTCTTCCTGAAAAGCACTTGTAGAGGTGCATCTGCCCTTTTACTGACTCTCCAATCAATTATTGATGCAAAGCCACCTTTATTTATACGAAGTTACGGTTGGTTCTTGTTGGTTAAGCCATTCATTATAGTTCAACCTAAATACGTCTTGGATTCGAAAACCACTTCCAAGCCATTGAGTTAAGATTCTAGCTCTATTTAGACTCGAGTACGTGACTCTGCATTTCCAATAGAGTATTGATGTTGAAAAAAATATTATTTAAAAATCTGTTGATTCCATCCTATATTAATTTACTACAAGTGTTAGGTAAATGACATTCTTTTTTGGTATATTGGATTTGGTAAATAGTAAGTATTTTATTATTGTAACATATACCACAACAATTAATATAATATATAGATCGACATAAAAGAGTAGAAATTAATTAAAATGGAACTAAAGCGTATTCATATAATTGCAACTTTAAAAATTTGTCAATAGTGTCAATGTGGATGTCAACTTTTTTCTCAGTTCATTGTGATTTGATATTTTATTGATATTTGATTGTTTTAAGAAAGTAAAACCACTGTGAAACTGATAATCATGAATAAGGTTATCCGCGGCTGTGCCCGTAAAATTATTTATATAGTTTTCATACGGTGTATGGCTGAATTTCAAGCCGGAGAAATTTTATCCGATTTGGACGATGTTTACAAACGTACAGCTGATTATACTGGTAAGTTAATGTGTATAATTGTGTAAAACGTAATAACAAACTATTATTCAATGCTGGGTATCAGATCTTACAAGATAATGGTTATTATTTAATTTTTGTTTCTAAATATAAGGTTAGCAGATTATAAACAAAAAATTAAATTTTTATAGTGCGATCAAAACATTTTGAGACTTTTTGCATTTGTTTTAAAAGCAATATATTGCATATACTTTTACATTTTGTTATTCGCGTTTCGGGGTCCTTAAATTTTATACATCATTTATATTTTAATTAAATTAAAATTTATTTCTGCTACAATAATTAATAATTGAACATATATTTTTTTGTTTCTTTTAGGTATTTCCGAAAGTACAGTGCGCAGGATAATGAAGCATGGGGAGGAAAATGGTGGAAAATTTTCGACACCTGCTAAGCACAGGAAAGGTCGACCCTCAATCGTCTTAGATGATTTTGACAAATGTGCTATCCGCCAGCAAATTCAGTTCTTTTATACGGTAAAAACGGAAGTATCAACAATAGGCAAACTACTAACTCAATTGAAACATGACATTGGTTATGATGGAAGTCGAGAACATTTAAGGAAACTTATAAAAAGGATAGGATTCCGTTTTAAAAAATGCAAAGCAAATAGGCAGGCCTTGGTAGAAAAACATATTATAGCACACAAGAGAGAAGTATACCTGAAGGCTATAATGGATAATAGAAATTTACCTGAAGAACTTCAAAAAGACATAATATATTTAGATGAAAGTTACATACACTGTAGCTATAAAGTTAAGAAATGCTGGCAGTCTCTTGATACAGAAGGTGTAACTTCAGATATTTCCAAAGGAAAAAGATGGATAATAGTACACGCTGGGAGTGAAAAAGGCTTTGTGCCTAATGCACTTTTAATATTCAGTGGGGTGAATAAACAAGAAGATTATCACTCCGAAATGAACCATACAAACTTTATTAAATGGATGACTGAAAAACTCATCCCAAATATTACAGAACCCTCAATTATCGTTATGGATAATGCGCCATATCATTCTGTGGTAAAAAATAAAGCGCCAACATCAGCATGGAAGATTGAAGAAATAAAATTATGGCTGCTACAAAACAATGTTTTTTTCGACACGCATTTAAGGAAACCCGCTCTTGTACAGCTTGTAAAACGACATAAACCTAATCCAGTGTATGAAATTGATGAGATTTTGGGGCAGTACGGTCACACAGTGGTAAGATTGCCACCTTATCACTGTGATTTAAATCCGATAGAGTTGATTTGGGCCATAGTTAAAAGAAAGGTCGCATTGCAGAATGTAGGAGCCAAATATATAAAGGATTTGGCTTTAGACTCATTTAACTCCATTACAAATGAGGATTGGAAAAATTGCTGCGAACACGTAAAAAAAATTGAAAAAGAATATTTTTATCGTGGCGGAACATTATATCATGACATAGAAAGATTAGTTATTCAAGTTGATGAAGATAGCAGTAATGATGAGGATACAGATAGCTATAGTGATGAAGAGCCTATTCCGGAGCTAAACAGAGGTGACTTCAATCTGGGTACTAATACATCACTACAAAATAATCGGAATGAACCCATTGAAGATGTAGAGTCCAGATGACTTTGATTTGTTGGATTAATTAAATTAACTTTTTATTTAAATTAATTAAGTTTATACTTTGTACCTAATTTTATTTTTTCGTAATAAAGTTTTTATTATTATTTGTTGGTAACGTTGTTTTTTAACATCTTATAGCACAGTAATCTAACTATGATTATATACTCATTAATTTTAATCAAAATTAGTTAATTATGCGCAAGTATTAAAACCGTTCGTCATCACACTAGCACTTAACTACTGTGTTGCCAAATGATCGATGGTGGCGCCCTCATTTATTTTCTACTCTTTTGTGTCGCACTATACTATAATACTAGTTTCAAGAATTAATATTGTATTGAAAAAAATATAGCACTTATGGTTTTACGGACTATATTAAATTACACTTTATTTTCAGACAACACTCTTATTAGACTTTAAAAATATGTAGCTTGAGTTTGAATTAAAAACTGCTTTTGCACAAAGGTATAATTTAAATAAAAATAACAATAACTAGAAATAAAAACCTTTAAAAAAAGTTAAATTGTTTTTCTTGAAAAATTAAATGATTGTAAAATAAGATGTATGAGTAAAGATAATGATTTTTATTTTAGGAAAAAATAATACCTACTTAAGAATAAGCTAAAACTTTTAAAATAGAAAATTACACATGTAATAGTAGTATCATAATTCAAGAAATTGTTAGCTTGTGGTAAAAAAATACTTATTATCTGCCCTTAATAGTTTTATCTATTTTTCACATAAAAATCCAAATCTAAATTTAAATCTACAGTAAGAACAAAATATAACAAAAATAAACTTAAACATTACCCAGCTTCAATAAAAGTTAGAAAGCTTTAATGGGAACTTTGCCATGAAAGCCCACAGCCATAACAAAATTTGGTTTATTTATTTATATTATATAAATTATTTATAAGACTTTAGGCTATTCTCGGTTTTATTTCAACTGGCCTATAACAGACGCATAAGAAATCAAAGCGGACTTCTCTTCTATATCGTTGACCCAAAACGCAACAACAGCCAGGTTTAAAAGATTATATTATTAGATAATATCAATACGAAATGTATAAACAAGAAAGTTGTCCCGAGGTTAAAATGCCTAGAAGTATCATTTTATTTATATTTTCCATATTTATTAGAATTTAAGAATATAGCAATTGTAACTACTTATTAAGTTCTCAATGTATCGACGGTATTTTTTTTTTATTCTCTTATGGAACATTCCATATAATTCTTTGTGCATCTTTGTAAAATACATAAAGTTTTTTTTAAGCAGTCATACCATATGTTGATAAATACAAGCCACGACGAACTTGAGAGTCGTTGAGTCAAATACCTCTCGGTTACTACAGATACCTTTTACCCACGAGATGAGTCAGGGCAAGTTAAAACTAATAACAATTTGTAACTAATACCATTCTAATTTCAATGATCTACTTCAAATTTTAACGAAGAGTTCACTCAAATAACTTCTGAATCCTGAACTGTACGCCCGGAAGCTTAGAAACCGTTGGAGGTAGATGACTAATTAACTGACTCACTGACAGACACTTCCATCTCGTCTTACTGTGAACACGATTGCTGCAAAGCATTCGAAACGTCGGGTTAGATTTAAAATGTAAATTTAAAATTTAATTCAATATACGCGAGTTAAATCCGTAAAAATAGTTTTATTTCAACTTCAGAATCATCTTTTCATAATTAATGGAAATACTCGTGAGTCATGGACGTTTAGACGGAATTCTTAACCCTTATGAAAACTTTTAAATATGTAACTAGAAATAAAGTTCGACTAGGAATGGTTTTTAGTTTTAACAATCTCAATTTTGAAAAGTAAATTATTTGACGTTTAGAGAATAATATTTGATAGTTCTTGATTGATTATTGATTGATCTAAATTAAGAGTTACAATTAGAAACACGTAACTATATTCAATTTTATTCTTTTTTGGTTATAGTATTAAATTTTTCTAATAAAATAGGAACCCCGAATGGGTTCGAAACTAGTCAGGCAAATTCCGATAAATTCCGATTAAATTATTATGATAATAGCCGGGTAAATATACAATATACAAAAATAATTACATTGTATTTTTCATTTTTTTATGTTGATTCTGTCTTTATTTCCCTAAAATGGGAAATCAGTTGTCGTATGTTCTGGATTGTATTAATACATTAAGGATTTAAAAGTGCATTTTATTTTATATCTTCTTTGAGGAAATTTTAAAAGGTACAAGATCACTAATGGATTTTATTAAGATACATAATCAAGCCGAACAATAATTAATTCTGTATTTATCTACTGAAATACGTTTATTAAAGTTATATTTTCATTAAAAGGTTTTGTTGTTCGTATTTATAACGATCTTTTGTTTGACTTGGATCGAGCTTTTGCCTATGTTGATAGCAAAATAATTGTGTTTAGAGAAATAAATAGCAGCTCTTTAGTATTTAGTGCTTAATTTACTGCAGTTTCTTCATTTAATCTTTATTGTTATAAGATTTACTCGATAAATTGATATGTATTAAGAATGTATTTATCCTTCAATAAAAATAAAAACATGTAGGTATAGTAACATATTATAAAATTTTAAACCAAAATGAATGTACATATTTACGTTACGCCTTTGTTAAATATTATAAGATTCTACAATTAAAAACCACTAAAATAATATACTATAAAGTATTTAATCAAGCTCTGCCCACTATATATATGATAATATTATCTGGATAAGTTTAAAGAAAAGAAAGAACTAAACAAATATATCATTTAATATAACAAAATAACTCCCGGTACATGAATATAATAAATACAGTAATATAGTTATTACTGTGTAATTATTTAGACACATTTACCAATAACTCAATACAGTGAAATACCCGCAATAGTTATTACACATATTATAAACAATATAAGTATAAGAATCACTTATCTTGCCAGTTGTCCAATACAGATTACCTTTAATAGAAGCTAACAGCCATATTTATAACATAATAACATCGACAGAAGCGCCAACAGCAGCTTCTGGAGATTGGTCATATTCACAACTCTAAACATCATTAATTATCTCTGTTACATAGAAATTTCATTTCTGTAGATAATTCAAATATTTATAATTTTAATATTATCGATTTCTTATTATCTGTCAAATTCGTAGACAAGGTAAATTATTTATCTGTTGACAGCTAATTGCAATATCTTAATTAGTCTGTGACATTTCTTTTTGTTTAAGATATTGAATGTTGCCAGCTGAAGCGAACTTTATAGTCCCCAAAATGTTATTAAAAATATAAACATTTTATTAATAATTACTATTCTAAATTTCATTTATTAATCATTATTAAGGATAGCATATAGCTAGATATTTATTTAGAAGTAGCTGTCATGTTGTTTCAGAAGTTTAGTTGCAGCCAACGTTGTTTTATTGTTATATTTATTAGTATAACAATTTGTTATAAATTTATTGCACTCGTTTCTTCATTTAGATAATTAGGGCATTGTTCTTAAATTATTTAAATATTAGCCTTCTTCCGATTAATATCAATTTTACCCACATTTCGTGTAGCGCGGCGTGCGCATAGCCACATTGTTTGCTTATTATGCATATTTTGACTATAAAATTCAATGTCGTGACCTTTAGAGTCTTTTCTTTCGGAAGCACTTCCGAATTGAATATCTTATTAGCCTTCGGTGAGTGTTTTAGTTATTTGTGATCTTATTAACGCATGTGAAGCGTTGTTTCTTAAATTCATTAGCGTGTTTAATTGCAGGGCTAATAATTTAATATGGAATAATTATAATTCCTATTGCCGGCACTTCCCGGGCAGTTTCAAAGTTTGTTGGAACAATATTTCGTAAGTAATTTGAATCTTTATTCTAAATTAGGAGATGTTTCATAGGTTTTGAGCATTATTTAATCTTATTACGTGGTAATATTTCAGTATTTGTCCTGATTCGACCCTGTGAGTCGACATAGGCTAATATTAGTGCTTGCGAGGCCTTTTTCCTCCATAAGGTATTATAACTTATTGATATTTGAATAGATCAATATGAGATTAGTGTTATTATGTAGTTTTAACCTGTAATTTAATCATTACAGGAGGTTTTTTTTTTAGTTTGTACCCTAGAAGATACGGGTAAATTTATAATTGGTTCGCGGGGGTAGACGTGAATCTTCGGAGCGTCGTCCTGTTGGTCCTGTATCCTGCTTCCTGACTAGCTGAGGTTAAGAAGCTCGTCTTTATTGTAATCCCGATATTATGGTGATGTACAAAATTAATTTATATAAATAATCAACACTTCCATTTTTGAAAGTTTTATAAAGAACATGTGTTTGACTGTGGTTCTCCAGTACTGACAAGCAGGAGGATCATATATATGTCTTCGCTTGTTATTTGTCAGTGGCGCCTAGGATATTACTATTTTAGTAATTAATATATATATAATTTAAAAAGAGTATTATCTCAAGTAACCCACCGCTGAGTCTAGCTGGCATTCTTTTTTGGCATTATTTTAAACAGTATTTTAACATTATTTTTATCATGTTAACTGTATCAATATTGAGGTTTAATGTCTTTGTTTGTATTTAACAATAAATTATTTAAAAACCACAAGTTACTTTTATTATTTTTTGTAACAGTGGCGCACAACAGTCGGGGCATTACTTGAGATAGTTGGTATATCTTATTGCTATATCAATAATTACACTTTTTATATTATATATTTTTTATAAATAAGGTAGTGTTGATATATTTTAAACTGTTTTTATGGTATTAATATTTGTGTTTTACACTAGGTTATTTAGTGTACTTTATATGACTTTTATGTTATATTATGGTAAGCAATATATTTGCTGATGTGTAATATTTTTCATTTTTGTTTATGTTAATATTATGTTATATTTAAGTTAATTTTATTCTTACCTTACTGTGAAGCCAGCTCGACTTATTAGTTTTTATAAAGTTTAAATATTTAACTTTTGGTAGTAGAACTGAATACCTATTTAAATATTATTTTTTTAGAGATCTTGAATATTTATTTTTATAAATATTTTATACTACTATCCAATTAGTTTATTGTTTGTTTAATAGTTTGTTTTTCAAGTTTCTTTAATTTTCAATTAACTTTGACTTTGAACTTTTTTTTTAATAGTAACTTAATTTTTTTGTTAGAAGTTTTTAAATCTTTTGCTTTGCCGGGGGATAGTTTTGATTTGAAATTAGAACTTAATTCTAATTAGAAATAGTTTAGTTTAGTTGTTTTATTCTTTTATTAGGCACCATGGAGCGTCCAATAGCATATAATCTGCTTCGTAAAGATGAATTAATTTATGAGGTTGTTATTCGGGATACCAAACCAAAGGGTACTGTTGAAGAGTTGAGAATTCAGATTAGGGACTTAGCTTCATCCATTCCTGCAGATGAGATTTTGGAAACAAATTATGAGTCGGCTTCTGAATTGAATATTATTGATTCCAAATTAACTGAGATTGTAAGTGCTTTATCTACTCCTCCTCCTTTTAAGAGTTTTAATCGCTTTAGGGCAGTGGCTCATCACCTTTTTCATCGCTTTAGTAGGGTTGTAGTCGATGATTCTTTATTGATTCTTAATAATAAAATTAAAAATAAATTAAATAAG
Source organism: Napeogenes inachia (assembly GCA_959347355.1). Taxonomy (NCBI): domain Eukaryota; kingdom Metazoa; phylum Arthropoda; class Insecta; order Lepidoptera; family Nymphalidae; genus Napeogenes; species Napeogenes inachia. The sequence goes on along the minus strand of OY365804.1, from coordinate 10,510,922 downwards.
TGTTTGTTACAAGTGGATGGCTTGTTTAAATCTTTTTGTACTTCTTTTGAAATTCCATCTACTGCACATCCATCTTCAAATATTACTTGCTCTAACGGATATAAATCCTTTTCTCGGTTAAATCATATTTTTGACGGTAAATCTTGTATTCACTTATATTTAGATAGACTTTCAGAACTTTGCTCGGCCCGTAGTATTGGTGAAGATGTTTTATTTCAATGTGCTGCTGAACTTTTTTCAGGTCATGCATTGATTTGGTATCGTAGTATTAAGTCTGAAATATTTAGTTGGTCTTCCTTAAAAGAAAAATTAGTTAAAGAATTCACACCTTTAGATTATGATGATAGGCTCATGTCTGAATTACGTCGTCGTACTCAGGGTTCCTCTGAATCATCATCTTTATTTATTTCAATTATGCTTAATTATTTTAGTCGTCTTTCTTATAGTGTTTCAGAAGTAGAACAATTAAAAATTATAAGACAAAATTTAAGACCTAATTTTATTGAATCTCTTGCTCTTGAAAGCATTGTGAGCATTGAAGATCTGAAGAATAAGTGTAAACTTTTAGAATATTCTATTTATCAAGTTTCTAATTTTGTACAACCTCCAAGGGTTACTGCGGATACAGTGGCTCCTGATTTGGCATTTAAGAATCCTAAAACTTTTTCTAAAGTTGAGTTAGTGCAACATGACTCTAAATTATTTTGTGCTCGTTGCCGAACAAGTGATCATACTCTAAAATCTTGTAAGTCTAAAATAGTTGTTTGTTTTAAATGTGGAAATAAAGGCGTTACTAAATTTACTTGCACTAAGTGTAATAAACATTTGAATTCTAAAGTTTCAACGGAGTCAAAAAACTTGTAAAGCTTCCGTCAAGGGGTTCGCCTAATTTTGATCGTGATGATTGGCGGAAGTATCTTAAGCAACTTTCACTTTTCTTTTCTTATAGAGGTCCTACAAAGGTAAATTATTGTAGTCCTCATGATATTAGGCCTCATATTACAATATCAATTTATGATAAATTTTATTACGGTTTATTGGATTCAGGTTCGAGTATATCTATATTAGGTTCTTCATTAGGGAGTCAATTTATAAATCAAGGGGTTACGTTGCATGGTGAATCTGATATTACTCATATTTCTTCTGTTAATAATTCGGTGTCTCGTGTAGCTGGTTATCTATTTCTTCCTGTTTTATTTAAGGGTAAGAATAAAGTTATTAAGTTTTATGTTATTCCTGATGTGTCTACTCGGGTATTATTAGGTGTAAATTTTTGGCGTGCTTTTGATTTAGCGCCAGATTTATTTTTTAAGGTTTCATTTGAACCTACCGAAGCTCGTGTTTCGGAATTAAGATTTTTACATCCCTTTGAAAATCTTTCTTCTTCGCAACTCTCTATTGCGAAAGGAGTGATGAAAGATTTTGAAGAGATATCCTTTGAGAAAAAAGGTTTAGGTCGTACGAGTGTTATTACTCATACTATTAATACTGGAGATACTGCTGCAATTAAGCAAAGGTATTATTGTTTATCTCCGGAACGTTTAAAGGAATTAAATCGTCAGCTTGACGAAATTTTAAAATTGGGGGTTGTAGAGCCTAGTGCTAGCCCGTGGAATCATCCTGTTTTGCTAGCTCCTAAAGCTAATGGAGAGCTTCGATTTTGTTTAGATAGTCGTAAACTTAATGCTGTTAGCAAGGGAGATGCTTATCCACTTCCTTATATATCTCATATTTTAGATCATCTTAAGGAAGCTAAATATTTGTCGTCAATTGATTTGAAAGCTGCTTTTTGGCAAATTCCTTTACAGTCGTTATCTTGTCGCGAGAAAACTGCGTTTACAGTTCCAGGTCGCGGACTATTTCATTTTAAAGTTATGTGTTTTGGATTAAAGGGTGCACCTGCAACTCAGCAGCGTCTTATGGATAAGTTGTTTGGTCCTGAATTTGGTAATAAGGTTTTTGTTTATTTAGATGACATAATCATAGTCAGCGCTAGTTTTGAAGAACACATAACGTTACTAAAACAAGTCCTAAGTCGGTTAAAATCGGCAAACTTAACTATTAACTTAAAAAAGTCAAAATTTTTCAGAAAGGAACTTAAATATCTTGGATATGTGGTTGATCAGGAAGGTCTTCATACCGATTCTGATAAAGTTAAAGCTATAGTAGACTATCCAACTCCAACTAATAGGAAGGAAGTTAAAATGTTTCTTGGTACAGCTTCTTATTATCGTCGTTTTATTAGAAATTTTAGTACGATAGCAGCGCCTCTCAACGCACTTACGAGCTCTCGTAAGGATGCACTGCCATTTAAGTGGAACGATGATGCAGAAAAAGCTTTTAATGAGCTGAAATCTTGCTTAGTTTCTGCTCCTGTATTAGCATGTCCAGATTTTTCAAAAACATTTTCAGTACACTGTGATGCTTCTAGTTATGGTATAGCAGGTACTCTGACACAAATTAATGGCGATGGGGAAGAGCATCCAGTAGCTTTTGCCAGTCGGTCTCTTAATAAGGCTGAACGCAATTATTCAGCAACGGAGCGGGAAGCGTTAGCAGTTGTTTTTGCTGTAGAACATTTTAGATCATATTTAGAAGGTGGTCCTGAATTTAAAGTTATAACTGATCATTCCAGTCTTAAGTGGTTTTTTAATTTGTCTAATCCAACAGGTCGCTTAGCTCGATGGGGTTGTAGACTTTCTGCCTTCAATTTTGTTATTGAGCACCGGAAAGGTAAAGACAACATTGTTCCTGACGCACTTTCGCGTTCAGTTCCTGTTGTAAACGAAATCCGAACAACTGTTGAAGATCCGTGGTATAATAAAATGTTTAAGCGTTGTCAACAATTTCCTAAATCCTGTCCAAATTATTTTATTGATAATGGCAAACTCTTTAGATACTCAAAAAATAAATTCGGTATTTCTGGTGAGAATGATTGGAAAGAAGTTGTTCCTTCTGAACTAAGAAAAGATATTTTAAATTTAAATCATTGCAATGAACTTTCGCCGCATTTTGGAATTTTTAAAACTTATAAACGATTATCTCTTCGTTATTTTTGGCCTGGTCTATACAAGGATGTTGTTAATTATGTCAATTCATGTGATACTTGTTCTGCTTATAAGCATCAGCAAAATTCTACTCCTGGTTTTATGGGGGATCAAAAGGTTTGTTCTCGACCTTTTGAAATGATTAGTGTCGATCTTGTCGGTCCTTTACCTCGCTCTCGCGCAGGTCATACGTTCTTATTGGTGGTGGTTTGTTGTTTTAGCAAATATACTTTGTTGTTCCCATTACGGAGGGCAATTGGTAAGTCTATAGTGTCTCGATTGGAGGAGGGAGTATTTTTAATTCACGGAGTGCCACGCACGGTAATATTGGATAATGGTACCCAGTTTACCGGTAGTGAAGTAAAATCATTTTTTGAAAAGTATAACATTCCACAAATTCATTATACTCCTAAATATTGTCCTCAGGTTAATACTGTAGAACGGTATAACAGAACGGTTATAACCGCGTTATCTACTCTTGTCAAAGACGATCATCGTACTTGGGATACTTTTCTGCCCAAAGTGCAATTTGCGCTTAATTCTTCTGTTAATGAAACTACACGTTTTTCTCCGTTTTTCATAGTTCATGGTAGGGAACCAATTATTTGTGGTACTCATTATAATTCCGTTTCGAATAATCAATTTTCTTTAGATTGCGCATCTCGCAGTTCTTATGTTCATAAATTAGGTAATTTAGAAAATATTTTTATTAAAGTCACTGATGCTATTAGTAAAGCTTATGTTAAAAGCAAAGTTTATTATAATCGTTCGCGTCGCTCATTACAATTTAATGTTGGTGATATAGTGTGGAGAAAAACTTTTCCCTTAAGTGATGCTAGTAAATTTTTCACCTCTAAGTTAGCTCCTAAGTATGTAAAATCCCGTGTAGTTCGCAAATTAAGCCCATTAGTGTATGAATTAGTAGATTTCGCCAGCAATAAGGCATTAGGTAATTGGCATATTAAAAATCTTAAAGAATGATTAAGTTTATATTTCGTCCGGACAGCTGAGTTGTATGGTATGTAACATCGGTCCTGACAGTTGGTTAAAATATGGTTTGTAGTGTCCGTAGGTTCTGCTTGTTTTTTTTAATATCTTAATTTTCAGTATCATTTAAATGTAAGGGATATCTGTCGTTAAGTATTATTTTTTTTTAGAATATATTTTCTTACTTTCTTTTTATTGCTGATCTTTAGTTACCTTATATTCCAGTATCAATACGTGTTTTATTTGATATCTGTTAATAAGTGTTAACTTTGGTTAGTTAATGTTTAGTTTATAATTCGTCCGGACAGCTGAGTTGTATTGAATGTAACATCGGTCCTGACAGTTGGTTAAAGTATGGTTGTATTGTCATTAGGTCATTCTGTAACTAAAATAGAATACATTAAATTCCAGTATCACTTTAATTATATTTGATACCTGTTATTAAGTGTTATTTGTTCTTAGTTTTCTTATATTAGTTTAGGTTTTAGTTAAGATTTTTGTGTTAGAAACCTTAATTTCCAGCTATCTATTTAAGAATAATAGATATCTGTTGTTAAGTGTTGTTTTTTTTAGGATATTTTATTAAGTTAAATATTATGTTCCCAGCTATCTATTAGATAATTATAGATATCTGACATAGTATTTTGTTGGGTCTTACTTTAATAATTATTAAGGTTAAATAATTATTTGTTGTATCTTATCTATGTGCAGCAATGTGTTTTCAGTAGGGAGTTACTGTTGAACATTTATTATATGTACTTGGACTTATTTGTTCTTGTATAATGTGGTTGCTTTGATAGCTATTATCCTTTTATGGAATCATTTTGTACCTGAGACAAGGTAGTACCTTGTTTCGGTTTATCAATTTCATATTATGTTATTGATGATTAGGTGGTGTTTATGGGTGTGTGTGATCTGCATTTGGTAGCAGCACACATATGTTGAGTTGTGGGTTCGGTGTTACTCTAATTGAGAGTTTTTGGTTTTGCAGCACTTATTATAATTCATGATAAGTTTTTGTATTTTTAATATTTCTGCAAAACTGTTTATATTATCAAGTGTCTACTGTTTAGTAGTAGATGCCTACTTAATTATTTTTATTAATTAAGTTTATACCTTTCTTTTGTTTAGGTTACAATTAATATGTTTTTCACAATTAGGTATGAGAGCTTATGAGCTGGAGGGCCAGCTCGAATTTTCCTCTTATATCGCGTAAAATTCTTCCGGGAAGGGAGGTACTGTTACATAGAAATTTCATTTCTGTAGATAATTCAAATATTTATAATTTTAATATTATCGATTTCTTATTATCTGTCAAATTCGTAGACAAGGTAAATTATTTATCTGTTGACAGCTAATTGCAATATCTTAATTAGTCTGTGACATTTCTTTTTGTTTAAGATATTGAATGTTGCCAGCTGAAGCGAACTTTATAGTCCCCAAAATGTTATTAAAAATATAAACATTTTATTAATAATTACTATTCTAAATTTCATTTATTAATCATTATTAAGGATAGCATATAGCTAGATATTTATTTAGAAGTAGCTGTCATGTTGTTTCAGAAGTTTAGTTGCAGCCAACGTTGTTTTATTGTTATATTTATTAGTATAACAATTTGTTATAAATTTATTGCACTCGTTTCTTCATTTAGATAATTAGGGCATTGTTCTTAAATTATTTAAATATTAGCCTTCTTCCGATTAATATCAATTTTACCCCCATTTCGTGTAGCGCGGCGTGCGCATAGCCACATTGTTTGCTTATTATGCATATTTTGACTATAAAATTCAATGTCGTGACCTTTAGAGTCTTTTCTTTCGGAAGCACTTCCGAATTGAATATCTTATTAGCCTTCGGTGAGTGTTTTAGTTATTTGTGATCTTATTAACGCATGTGAAGCGTTGTTTCTTAAATTCATTAGCGTGTTTAATTGCAGGGCTAATAATTTAATATGGAATAATTATAATTCCTATTGCCGGCACTTCCCGGGCAGTTTCAAAGTTTGTTGGAACAATATTTCGTAAGTAATTTGAATCTTTATTCTAAATTAGGAGATGTTTCATAGGTTTTGAGCATTATTTAATCTTATTACGTGGTAATATTTCAGTATTTGTCCTGATTCGACCCTGTGAGTCGACATAGGCTAATATTAGTGCTTGCGAGGCCTTTTTCCTCCATAAGGTATTATAACTTATTGATATTTGAATAGATCAATATGAGATTAGTGTTATTATGTAGTTTTAACCTGTAATTTAATCATTACAGGAGGTTTTTTTTTTAGTTTGTACCCTAGAAGATACGGGTAAATTTATAATTGGTTCGCGGGGGTAGACGTGAATCTTCGGAGCGTCGTCCTGTTGGTCCTGTATCCTGCTTCCTGACTAGCTGAGGTTAAGAAGCTCGTCTTTATTGTAATCCCGATATTATGGTGATGTACAAAATTAATTTATATAAATAATCAACACTTCCATTTTTGAAAGTTTTATAAAGAACATGTGTTTGACTGTGGTTCTCCAGTACTGACAAGCAGGAGGATCATATATATGTCTTCGCTTGTTATTTGTCAGTGGCGCCTAGGATATTACTATTTTAGTAATTAATATATATATAATTTAAAAAGAGTATTATCTCAAGTAACCCACCGCTGAGTCTAGCTGGCATTCTTTTTTGGCATTATTTTAAACAGTATTTTAACATTATTTTTATCATGTTAACTGTATCAATATTGAGGTTTAATGTCTTTGTTTGTATTTAACAATAAATTATTTAAAAACCACAAGTTACTTTTATTATTTTTTGTAACATCTCATAATAACAATATAATAGTACATAACCATTTTAAATGCCTAGAATATTTATAACAATCTTATATCTTTCACACATTTACGGCTTACCTAATAAGATATGTAAATACAATATATTTAATATCTTCAGGCAACTTCCGATAGTTCGTCAAATCGATATCTTTTACTACTTTAATAATGTACTAGTAATAACAATGATATATAGTTCTAAATAAGTCTAAACTCTTAAATCTATTGCTACATTAATATTTCGCATATTTATTGTCAACGGTATTATGTAGTTTCATAAATAATAATATCTTTATTTTACCTACATACAGAATTACAATATAATAACAATATTATATGTATCAATATTACATATATCTGTCACCTTCATCAAAGATTATTAAAAAAATATACTAACACTATCACCATTTATACATTTATAAAATATTTTATTATCAAATGTTTTATTTTCATTATACAAGTTTATTCTATTAAATTAAAAATATATTAAAGGTTTCCTTTCTTATCCGGTTTCCGATCTACAAAGAATGCTTTTATAAAATTCAATTTATCCTAGTAATATATTTTGTAGATTCCTTTGACCAACTAGTCGGCTAAGATGTTGCTACTTTTTTAAAAGAAGGTATTTCTATCTATTTATTTTCTTTTTTATCCAAAATTCTTGGCAATGCAAAGCTGATTATTAAACAAGAATAATACGCTCATATAAGATTTTCCTCTGTTATTATTCTCTAGGGATATAACCACAGCCAATTTCGCACTCAAGGTTTATAACAAGCATATCCAATATATCTTTAAACGTATACCGTGACCTAGTTATTTGTACTTCATTCTTTTGTCTATCGAAGTGTAAAATAATAGTCTCTATAATTGGAACCTTCACATTGTTTCTACTGAAATATTCAACTTGTCGGCCGTTAATCAGCGTAATTATGAACAATAATAATAAAAACATGTGAAACATTTAATTTTGGGTTCTGTATATTTACTCAATGATAATAAATCATCTTTTCCCATGTACATACCTCTTATCAGTAACACGTGTTAAATCTAACTATGCACCTAATTTTTTTTTATAGTGTATAATTTTGTAATGTTAAATTATGTTAATTAAGAAAATTATTTAGAAATAAAGTGTCTTATTTCAAGAACAAATTTGAACTTGTAAGATTGTATACATTAGCGACATTAACGATAATAACCAATAGATACCTTCAAAGCGAGATGATTTGCAGTACATTATTACCAACCTCAAGAAACAACTTGGACGTTGAATTTAGCGAAAGTTTTCCTGAAAAAAACTCAGATGTTGTTGGGAAATTCTCAATTGTTCTTAATTTTAAAATTCCTATATTTTTTATTGTGCAAGTTTTAACGAGTTTAAATTCTGGAGCCTACTGTAAGTGTAGTGTCGGCGTGTAAAATGCTCCTATTTTTTGTATCTGTATTTGTTCAGTTTGTTGTCAGACGTCCAGAGAGACGGCGAATGCTTATCCGTTTTTCTCGATATCCTAAAATGTATATATATTCAAGTTAAATGTTAATAAACAAAACAAACATTATATTACCTCTTAAGTTACTAATTGAGGAATAATTGTTTTTTAAACAAACGCTGTTATTGTTATTAATTATTTGTGCTAATACTTATTACTACGTAGTACAGTGTATATATATATTCCGATCTAAATCCTTCAAATTAGAAGGTCCGGTTGTCACAGACTTGCGAGTAGGTAATTAGTTACCTGAAGAGGTTGGATATGTGTCTCAACTATAAACAACTCCTTTGAACATACTTGAATATAAATTAAACTGTAGTTATCTCTCTCAGTTAGTCTTAGTTGTAATTTCAAAGTGTCTGAAACGTCAGATGACAGAACCCCAATGAAACGTCAGATTAGACAGCTCATAGAATATAAGTTATAGTTCACAGATAGACTAACATTTTTCATTAAAATATTATTTGGGATAATTTTGTGGTAACTGCTTTTTTTATATTTTCTCTATGTATCTTATGACAAATAAGTACATCATCTGAGGTGTAAATAAATCACTTTGGTATTTAATATTGTAAAGAGCAAACAAAACTCAAACAAATAGAATGCTCTACATTCTTGACCAATCGAAGAGAACAACAATTTACTCTTATCTTACACTAAAATAATCTAACCGTCATATTTCTTTTATTGTCAGCTCTATTACTTTACATTTTGCAAATATCCAAAATACACATTGTTACGAAATTAACGTCTTACATTTTTTACTACATTTTAATTTTTTATTAAACTGGTTAACTGGTAAGCTTATTCATATTTTTCTTGTTTAATCTATGTTTATACGAATATGAAACTTTACAAACAAAGTTTCGTTACTATATATATCTTAATATATATAAATTACGTGTCACGTTGTTTGTCCGCGATGGACTCCTAAACTACTTAACCGATTTTAATCAAATTTGTACACCGTATGTAGTTTGATCCAACTTGAAACATAGGATAACTTACATCTTAATTTTAAGTCACAATATTATTTTATATCAAAATATTGTTATTTCGTTATTGGCCTTGATAAATTTACTTGCATTTTAATTTTTTTCCTTTACTTAGCGGTCGGGGGTTTTTTAAATTTTTATTTTATTTTTTCTAATACCGTGACTTCTAAAATAGTTTACTACAATGTAATAGGTATATCCAAAACCTTAGCAACCACAGCAACGCGTGGCCGAGTCTGCTAGTATATATATATACCCAATGTGAATTCTCTGCTTATAGTTTTTCTGTACGTGAATTTTTATGTTATAAATTTAATTATAAATACTGACATTACATGAGTGTATTCTTATCAATTTAAAAGCTAAAACAGGCTAATGTGAATCAAATCTTCATATAACAGTCAATATGCTGACATAATGGTAGAGGAGCCAACGATCCTAAATTGGAAACTTTAACCTAACTTTCCATACCTTCCATTTCTCTGATCATAGTTTATGTGTATAAGAAATTTTATTCAATAACTTTAATATTAGGAAAATGTATACGTACAAGTTTATTAATTATATTAAATTTTATTAAATTAGAAAGTACTCTTTATATTCTTTTAAAACAGTTAATACGAACACATCTACATGAAATAGTTCATATGCAGGCACAAGTTTCTTTACTCAATGAATTATATTCATTTATGAAATGATATTAATCGAGTCACCTCATAACATTCATTTTCGTTATACGGAGACAGTTATTTACAAAACAACTCTTTGAACTCGCTGAGTGGAAGAAGACACGAATCCGTTATGTTAGCTACTTATATTAACGACATAATATTATCTTAATGAGATGATACAGATAAAGTGAATTGAATGAAGAAGCAATCTTTAATAATATTAGTATATTATTAATAAAAACAATGTTAATAATAGTAGGTTTTTATTATAAGTATATTTTTGAAGTTATTTTATGAATCAAATACATTTTCTAAAATAAAGATAACGAAGTGTGGAGATGAAATCAACTTTTACACGTACAAACTTACACAATATCTTAACATCTCAGCTCTTTAGAATGTAATATAAACTAACTTTAACGTTGGTATCTGATGAGACAGTTAGATAAGTTAAGAAGTTGTTTATTAACACAACAATTCATTCGTTATGTATAGACTACTTAATCATTCGTAATAGTGCTCTTATATTCCAAATATTCTAAATGAAATTATTCTCACACTTCTGTTAAAGAAATAACATTTAGGTATTAATAAAAAATCTGTAATTCCTCTATTTCCCAGAATTATAAATAATATAAAATTTAATTCGTGGTCTCGCTTCCTTAGTTTTAGGATCTTTCCTTGCATGAAAAGTAACCTTTGTCACTGTCTGACCCATGGGTCCAGATCAATAAATCATTTCCATTTGTTCCCAAATAAAACATATATGGATATATATCTAAATACAATATCAAAGATGTTAGGTATTTGTTAAATGATCAATGTTTTTTTTTAATTTTTTAGTGTTTATGTTTGGTACCCACCAAACAAATACCTAACATCTTTGATAATATATTTAGTTATATATTATATTATATTTAGTTATATATCAGGTATAGTGATGATTTAATGCCAAAGTGCTCCAAGAGGTAGATCTGTTTTTTAATTACAATATTTGATCAATGACAAGAATTTATGACGAAGAATTATTTTGTTCTATAATATATTATATTTTTATTATAAGATTGGTAAATTTTGTTTTAAAGTTTAAATTAGCATTGTATATTAAATACTTTAAAAGCATTTTTTGTAACTTTTCTTTGAAGCTTGTTGGGAATTAAATAAAAGTTAAACGTACTTTTAAAAACGAAACGATATTTTTATGAATGCTGCAAAAATAAGCTATTGGTCTATTATTTTCTTAGAGCACTATTTTCTGTTTGTATACTATAACATAATACATAAATTCTATTTACGAACTGATGTTTCATGTTTTAAAAGTAGGTTGAAACTCGCATCTCGCATTTATTAAATTAGAATTTGAATTTATACAACTTAAAGATCTCAAAAATGAAATGAAAGCATTTAACAGAATAAATTGGTGTGTGCTTTCTTATGCTGTTCTAATGACTTTGTTAGATTCAACAGACTTTGCTAACGATGTTGGCGAGTATGAATAGCCGGCTTCCAAAAAAATGTAATATTGCAAACTTTATTCCATGTCATTAATTAAAAACATTATTCATATATTACAACTACATATACTTTTTTAATCATTATAAAATAATATTATTTTCAAGTTTTCTTTTTAAACTAAGTAGTTTCGATCTGTGTAAATCAGGTGTCAAGAATATACAAAAAATATATATACGAATATTTTAACTATATTTTACACATCTTGCTAGCTTATTATAGACATATTATGATGGAAACGGTTGCAGTGAACCTTAAGAACACTCGAAGAACTTCCGCAGGGTGAGATCAAAGTACCCCTTTTTCAAATGAAGGGATCCATTATGTCGCACATATAATTTGAAGTTGATATATATTAGATACATATCGTTGAAGAATATATATTAATGTATTTTTTATATGCATAGCATTGTTATTAAGAAAGGAAATGCACAGAGCTTCTATTCTTCGAGGACTAAAAATATTCGACAGTGTAGTCAGTTTTTAAATATTGATTGTGTAAAAGTTGGTAATACTTTATTAATATTTAATTTTTCAAATTATGTTTTACGTTTTATATATAAATAAAATGATTTTAATATAAGTAGACAGCAATTAATACATCAACTTATTTTATAAAATTTAGAATATTTTTGTTATTATTGTTTTATTAAGGATTAAATAAGTACCATGTGACTATTTTTAGATTATAAAACTTTTTGAGCTCCAATGACAAGGTATACTATGGGTGTTACAATTATTTTAAACACTTTATTACTCTTTACTAACACAAAATAAGTAAGTCGCTATAACACAAAATATAATCTGTGTTGAAAATTTAAGTTTCACAAGGGTAAGTTTTGCTTTAGCCATGCAATATTATAACAGAGAACTTCGGATAATTAAACTTAATTTACGTCCAAGTATGTTAAAGGGCCTGTAATAGTTGATGCTCATAGCATACTTCAGGTAAATTAATAATCAAACAGCGGTCACACTTCGGTGGTACGCGTTTTCAACAATTTCTAAACTCCGAAAATACTAGTATTTACTTAAAATATGTTTTAATAGTTGTTAATTTTAATTTTAAAATAAATAATATTGTTAAATAAGTTGTTGCTGAGTTTACTTCTAACATTCGACAGAGACAAATGGATAAAACAATTTATGGAAAAATACTTAAAATCTACAATAAAAAAATTAGGAAAAGTAAGCATCGTTAAAACCAGACATGTTTCAGTTCCTGACACTTTTTTGTTAATTTGTCTGTCTGTACTGTAACAAGTCAATATATAATCCCATAATTCACATAAATGTATTTTTAAAAAGGTTGAAGGTAAATGAAGAGAAAAATTGTTTAGAGGTCTAATGATAAATTATTATTAATATAGTTTCCAACAATACCAGGACTAGCGGTTATCCCTCGTCACGTACAATAATGAGGATACGGCATGTTGCTGATATGTTACTATGTAACCTTAATTTAAGATTCTATCATTTTGAAGTACTGTTATTCACCAAATAAGATTGTTAACTAGAAATAATTAGTTTTATTTTGCAAATTTTTTGAAATATGTTTTTAAGTTTAGATATGTTTGAGTTAAATTATTAAACAAATATTTATACATACATACATTTGGTTGAGTTATTAGGAAAAGTGAAACAGTAACTGTTAGATTTTATACATGTAGTAGTTTGGTTTTGACTAAAAATAAAGATATAAGTTGTTGAATTGACTAAAACAATTGAATCTCTGTATAGAAGTTTAATTGATAAAATAAATGTAATATTGGATACTGATTTGACTAAGAATAAGAAGTATATAAATCGGAGTTCGGTTAAGAGAAGGCATTGTGAAATTGGGAGTACCAGTTGTGTGGTGGTGCTATTGTAATAAAAGTGAAACAGTTATAAAAAACCGCTGAGTGTGAGATCGAGAGACTAAGTTGTGTTACAGTGATAGTTAAGAGTTTAAATGGTAAACAGTTTAGTATTTGTGAACAGTGTTATAAAGTGCTTTAAAGAATAGAACGACTGTCGTTGGCGATTCTTTGCGGTAAGAAAGCTCTAAAAGAAAGATTTCTAATATAACTAACCAATAGAATTATTTTCGCCTTTATAAAACTATACGTTATGCTTATATAAGAACAAACATAAAATCAAATAGTTTACTTTCCTTACTTACGTACTTGAGCCTTGAGCCGTGCTAGTGCTAATAAGTTATTTTGAATGTAACTTTTAAAAGAATAATTGTTTTTCCTTATTTTTTTGTGATTTATTTTAAACAAAATAATAACATTTTAAAAAATGTTTTACTGATTAAGTCACTGTAGAGCAGATGGGAGCAGTTAGGTCATTTGTCATTTGTCATAAATATGTTTTGTCGTGTTCTTAAATATTACAATAAAATAAATATAATATTTACCAGTTAGTCACGTGAAGAGTTTCAGTGATTTAGCAAATGAAATATTATATTAGTAAGTTATTTGACTCAACTGCAGCAGAACTGCTTTTAGAAAATAAAATATTAATTATTTCGTTTAACGATACTGAAAAAATCCATCTTAGTTTAAATATTATTCAAAAATATCACATTATTTGAACTGTCAAGAAATAAAGCAACGTATCTTAAATACTGAGTGGCTTAAATTCGGCTGAGCGCGGAATCACTCTAGCGGGTACTCGTTAAAGATCTCCGAGATACTCTCCAAGTATTTTTAACTTGATTCACTTCTTATCTCTCTTAGAATCAAAATTATACTTATATTTAGTTTTAAAATTATATTAATAATATATTACACACCCAGGGAGGAAAAATAAGAAATGTCTCAGATCACATGTAATAGTCGACCAAGGTTGAACCTAGGTCGACTAGCTCTATGTGTATTTTATGTTTCTCTCCGACGAAGGCGGAAAGCGGCAACTTCATTTTGTGCAGCGGGACGAAAGTTGTCACTTTCCGCCCGGCGGTAAGAAAAAAAAAATGTTATTTAACTATCATGTTTCCTAAATTAAATTAAAGGATTTCTGTAATAAACGGCAACACATTTCTTGTTTGTCAATGTTGATAACCTACGTGTAACGTTAACAGTAGTGGTGATTGTAATTCGACTAAATGTCTAAAGTCTAAGTTGGTATTATAGTAACATTTAATAATGTATCCATCGGGACTGTAAAAGCTTACTACAGACTAATTAACAGTTACACATAAACAGAATTGTATTTTTAGGTTAAATAGTTATCACTGTGTTGTTTTATCTATATTAATTTTCGTTGCAAAGAGAGAACTAGCAACAAATGATACTTCCCACGCTAGTTCCATATATGCCTTGCATCCGATTGCACACATTTGCATATTTAATATTTCAAATCGGATATATTCGATATGTATTCAGAAGACTTAACCACTGTGATATGATACTACCATTCAATTTTATAACATTTTTAACTGTTAGTACTAGTAGTATTTAGTAGTACTTAGTAGTACTCGTAGTATTAATACCGACTATTTGTACAATATTAAACAAGGATCAATGTTTTGACTGAAACTGAGTATGAGTTTGAAATTATATCAAAAGAATTAATTTATGTTTATCAAAAATATCCGATGATGAAAGCTTGTCAGTGACATAAATAATTATTAA
This sequence comes from Napeogenes inachia, assembly GCA_959347355.1. Classification (NCBI taxonomy): domain Eukaryota; kingdom Metazoa; phylum Arthropoda; class Insecta; order Lepidoptera; family Nymphalidae; genus Napeogenes; species Napeogenes inachia. Next base: position 10,495,775 of record OY365804.1, on the reverse strand, counting down.
ATTCTTTATTCTCCTCCTCTAATGTAGCTATACATATTTTTAAATACTAAATCGTATAATTAAATACTAAATAAATACTGATCTCAATATCAACTAAGTAACAGACCATTAACAGTGACACACTAGCTCATAACATTATAATATACGACATAGATATATGACAAGGTAGCGTAAACATTTGCATGTTTAATGAGTTATACAGACAGACAGATCAACTATATGCACGTGACGATGTGCACTATTAGATGGATTTTTATAATATACATAATCTTTACAAATTTTACTAATTTCGTGTTAAATATTCAAATATTTGAAATAGAATTAAATTTGAATGTCTATAATAATATAATAATAAAAACCCTATTTCTTATGAACTACGAAATTTTATTTCAGAAATCAAAATAGCCTACAGTAATATATAAACTCCAACCCCATCAGTATTATTTGTTTACAGTGAAAAGAAATAAAAATACGAGTAAATTCATCATTTTGCACTCAGTTGGTTTTATCCGAATTAATTCTCATTCATTACTCACTGTAGTGTTTAATGTATATTTTTAAATTATATTTGATTTTCAATATTTTCTACAATTCAATTCTTATTATACTGTACTCTACTTACTCAAGTATTGCTGAACAAAGAGCACTTTCGTTTTTAACACAGTATAGTGATCTATAATTATTATCGAATTATGTAGTGTAGAATGGATAAATTTTGATTGAATTTTTAAAATGTCTGATTATTTGTCTTTTTAATAATTCTATGATTCTAGTTATGTACTTTGATGGTATAAAATGGTATAATGATGTGTTAAGTATGTTATCTACATTAGCCATTTTTACTAAAAACTGTAATTTCTTTTGACTGCTTTTTATTTATTGTAATACTTTTAGTTGAATCCAATCAAAGGGAAGTTTATATAAAATGCAAAATTTTGACAAAAAAATACTACTCAATGATTCTTAATCCTTATAACGGAATAATAAAGAGAGTATTTCAATAAATATAATATTTAGATAGATAATATAATATTTAGATAGATAGAATATTTATAAATGTAAATTTTATACCCGAAACCAACCCTCAGCGTTATAAATATTTGAACTAAACCTGCTCTTGGCAAGCGCTTTGCATCAAACAGTCATCATACAATCACACCTAATAGTAACTTAAATTTGCACCCTTACTGAACATTAATAAAATTAATATGTTGCACTAATAATTCTGTTTTGTACTTCTTTAGTATACACAGACGTTAATTATATAGTAAATCATTTTTGTACAGTCTATCTATGGTGTTCAGACATTGGCTATAACAATGTGTAGAATGCAACTTCACCTGCTTCAATATAATTTATCTCTCTAATTTTAAAACAATACTATATTCTACACAAACAAATAATCCGATAAGCCAATACCATTTGAAACGATATCGCTTGACTTTGAGCTTAAGTTATAATAAAACCATTAACTGAAACCGATTAAAACTAACTTACTATTTGAAGGTAATGACACACTTACTTTTACTTACTAACCAATAAACAATGCGTATCATTTAACTAAATAAGAATCATGGGTCTAGATACTTTCAATAATAATGTATTTTAATATTAATTTTATAATTTAAAATTTTTAATAAATTAATTAAAAGATAATTCGGCTAAGCAATTATCTAAATAATTAATATGCTTTGAATGATTAATGATAAAAACATATCTATAAATAAAATATATTTTTGGCTATAACAATATTTATATAGGTGTGACAGACGCCCATGCAGTCCATGTGCATTTACATCACTGTCCACGAAACGTGCCTCCTTACGGGTCGTTAATCCTGTTTATTATAGTATTTATTATCTAACAACTCTCGTGGCACCAAGACGAATTAAACTATTGCCTGAGAATGTGTTCTGTAAAATTTTAAAACGTAGAATAATTAACTTTATTAAAATTTTTGTTTATTATTGCTATAATGTCTATATAAAAAACTGAATCGAATACAAAAACCGCTAAATAACTTTCATAATAAAAGGGATAAATTTAAAATTCATGGCCACAACGAAAACCGCATTCAGATATGACTGAACGTCGAATTATTTTACAGCTCTTATTGTTTGCATTTAATAATATAAAATATTTCTTCTAAAACAAAATAATCAATTAATTGGTTAACCTTATGGTTGTGAGAGGTAACAAATGTATAAATATTCTAAAGACAAAAAGAAACCCTCTATAAAAATACTTTAAAAATTTAGAAAATACTTCTGGAGTAGACAAAGGTTGTTTTTATTTTTTGCATTATGTTAAGTAAACATAATGCAAAGAAACTTAGCAACAAAACGGTCAAATAAATGCATTTTTTTAAGCAAACGGAGTAAGGGCAACGTCTTATATATTATAAGTATTGGATTTAAATAATACTATAATAGATGCAAAAACAAAAATATTTCTAATTTAATAACGAGCGTTTATTTAGTTTCACTTGTCCCGGTGTTCGCTTGTTATCAAATCTTGCAAGTTAAATTTCACCAACTCCCCGGTGTCCGATTGAGCTTAAATTTGGCATGTATGTATCTTAATTATGCGTGACAATGCAAACATATAAATTGTATGGATGAAATTCACGGGATATTCAAATTAATGTATAAATATACAAAACAATAAAGTGGTATAAAATAGCAAAATACCTTTTAGAATACTCAGTGTTTGATGTATTGATCTTTTAGGATGTTTTAACTTTGTATGTTCGAGAGTTCTGTTTCTTTTTTTAAATAAAATAAACAAAAACTTTTAAGATATAACCAGGCCTTACCTAAGTGAACTTTTAAAAACCAAATTGTAGCAAAGACCAAAGGATAAAATTATTTTCAATTTTCAACCACCTCTTTTTAATTAATCACAATCGTTAATTAACTTTCCCAGGTTAAGACAAGGCCTTTTAAAATTGCTGCAAATTATAAGTATGAAAAGTTGCTACTTAGAATAATAGCACCTCTACTAAAGATTTCTTCTGTGACAATACAGTAGATTAAAAAAATAATAATATAAAAGATGACGTACTAATTAAACTGGCAGTGAATTTTATATAACTATTATATTTGAAAAAATACTTGTAATCTAATTGATTTTTTCTAATTACAAAAAAAATAAATAACTGTCGGAATAATGTCTGTACGAGATATGCATAACATATCCATAGGTAACTTCATAGTGGGTAACATCATGTTAAAATGTCATGTCATGTCATCATGACAAAACATAAAGAAGAAAAGATTAGAGAGAAAACATCTTCAGAATTATGATTCAATTTTGAACTACTGAATATGTTAGTAAAATATGCTTTTGTTTAATTATTACTATTTAAAATTAGTAAAATCTATAAGGTATCAATTATAATTAGCGTTTATTGAGTTTGTACTAGGTGGAGTTCCTCTGGTTAAATTTGGGTAAAAAAAGTATTTAGAATATAAATAATAGATCTAAATAAAATGTATAGGACAGGTTTAAAATTTTAAGAAGTTTATGAATTAATTAGTTTCTTCAAGTTTATGTAAAATTTAATTATATTAAGTAGAAGAAAAATAAAATTTTTGCGTCGTTCAGAGCTTTAGAAATAGAAATAACAATACAAAGAAAATCCAGACCCGAATCTGTGTATCAGACAAACAACTATTCCGAGTTGCAATCGAAACCTTTGGCAATGCAGCAGAACCACTAAAACAACCAACAGACCTGTCTTAATATTTTGTATGTCTGTTTGTTTTGTATTACTTTACAAACCTACAACAAATGTTCAAAATAAAATAAAATATTTAATAGATCAAGCTCAACGTTTATTTATTTTAATATAAAAAAATTCATCACGTCTATATAGCTGAAGGAGTTTTCAGGTCTCTTGAAAATGAAACGTTAGAGCGGAACACCGCGAAACCTTACTAATTTATTCGTGGAAGTCACAAAGTATTAATTTCATTTGATTTTGCACTAAACTTTGTTTTATAGTTTTTATATAGATTGTTTAATAAAAGAGATCTTTTTCAAAAAGAGGTTGTTGTATCTTAATTATTAAAAAAAACCAGTTCTATTTATCAATCAATTTATAAATATAAATATACATCGTAAAGTATCGCTACAAACATTCAAGTGACAATAACAGCAGCCAACAGATGATATATATAGCTATTTTTGAATGTGTATGTATTATATATGAATGTGTGTGTATTATGTCTTTCCTCAGTTCAAAAATATCAAAGCTAAAAAGTATAGCATTTGTATTTTATGTAAAAGACAATAACGTGGTCCACGGAAAACCGGAACAGATATCTGGCACCGACCCAGCATTGTAAATTTATGCCTACTTATTTACTAGTTTGTGTCGCACCCGAATACAAAATGGTGAATGCACTGCGGTAAAGCGCAAATAAAAAAGAAATATCATCCATAAATATAAAATTAGCTAATATGAATTTTGGTTAACAATAATAACACTAGAATGTTTCGATTAGGGTGACTTGACACATAAATACGTATTTACAAAAACAATTTACAATAAATATTTTCACATAAATATATATATGTATACAATTTAATGTACAAAAGTAGGAACTAATAAAATAGATTATAAACTCAGGAAACATCAACTGAAATGAATATCAGGTATATTAGGTACACGCTCTCTTGGATATAACTTTAATCCTAAGTTCAAGAAAAAAAGGTGTGTTTTATTTTTTTTCAAAACCACATGAAAGAAATAATAGTTTTTTTCAATCAATCAATACTATCGAAATACAATTTTCCTGATGAACAAACTAGCTACATTTAAGCGTATTCAGAAGTATATGTCAACAATGAAATAAAAATCGTATCTTTTATACAAAAGAGTTTTTCACTGTCAAATCTAGTACCATCTCGAAAAAAATCTATAGTTTTATGTTTTTGTTGTCATGTTAAAGCCAAAATTAATTATACTTAAAATCTAAATTAAATATAATAAATCATGAAGTAGCCTGAAAGCGATCGCTTTATATAAATTAATCTGCGCAAACGCACATTACTTACTTTTTTAATTTATTTCAATATACGTCAAATTGAACGTTGGCTGGAAGCTTGTTGAATAATGTGTACTGAACCATAAAATAATATTATTTTTTTTGTCGAGCAACAGGTAACGCGTGCTTGTCAGTGATATTATTTCCTTGTATTAACTTTGAATAAATTGCTTTGGTTAAGTCAATTATCAGTATTCTAATGTACATATTTAAATTTTACAAGTATGTACTGTCCGGTGATTATTTTTTTCTTTCTTTAATCCCTAGGACCCGGATTGAAAATTAGACGGATAGATCTCTTTTGTAGAGATAAAATGGTATTTAAAGCATTTTATTTTCTAAACAGTATATCCGGGAAAATTTTCTAGTTAATATATCTCAGATTTAGTAATATCAATTACTAAGATATAGTTGGAATATAAAATGAATTTAGAATTTTATAACTATTGTATAATTATAATAACAAAAATAGCAAAATAAGCATTTTCAATAATTTTAAATTCAAGATATATATATCTTTAAGGTTCCGTTGGATATTAATTTTAAACATTAGTAATATTTAAAATTAATATTTTATATAACCTGAAATTAAAAAAAAAAAGATCAATATTATAATTAAAACGACACCTGATATTATTATTATTATAAAAATTATATACAGGGTTATTTGTAATTAGTTGAGCACCTTTTGCAGGCAGCCTCTCTACATCAATCCTAACAACATTTGTTCTACGACTTTTTAAAATTAACAGTTTTAAAAATTTAGTTTTTCCCATACAAAATTTATTTACTGCCTCTGAACGAGCATTTAACAACCTCGCAACCTTGAGCAAAGAGAGGCACCTTGCGTAGTCAAAATACGTGCCAAGGACACGTGCAGCGGGGCGCGGGGCGGCGGGTGGCGGGGTGATGCAAAATTTTATATTTATGTTCATAATACTACACTAGCACTCGAAAAGGAAACACAATGAAAATTCCTTGAGTATAATTTAAAACACTGTATATTAATAAAGCTATCACTAATTTAGAAAAAAATTAAGTATAGGAACGTAATAAATGTTTGTTAAGGGGACATAACAGGCATTTAAGTACCTAATTTAATAGCATTAAATAGCAATTTTTATATATATATAAAATAACAAATATTATATATATATATATATATATAATATACATATATATATAATTTTTTTCATAAATTGTTATGGTTAATATATATTTTCAAAAATTGGTCAATCGCGTACCTCTTTCACGTGAAATTTTATTATATATATATAGTAATTTATAAATAATTGATGGTAACTAAATAATACAAATTAAGACTTTGGGAATGAAAACGCTTACATTGCTAATAACTGTCGGGAACATCCGCTGAAAAGATTTAAATATTAGATATACAGATTAACATTTGGTTTCAACAGTAATAATTAATACACACACATACACACACAGTATGAATGAGCCCAATTGGTGATGCTGTTATAATATCTAATGAAATCTTAACGTAGTTAATGTTTGAAAATATCTATAAACATATATAGACATGTTAAGCTTATTTAAATTTATATAAATATAGAATGAAAAATAAACCTGCTAGTGAACTACACTTTACTGGGGAAATGTATATTAAAAATATATATATTTTCACGTTGGTAACGCCACCTTGTGGCTCTCATTAATAAATAGTGAATGAGTAAATATATGTGACTCCGCGATCCATTTCTTTCACTTCCGCACCAGCGCTTCCGCATTGCCACGCACGCCAGTCAAGCAGCGAATATAGCTCTGATAGTATCGGCAGAAGACGCAGCCCTACATCTCCGTCTTCACCTCCAGCTTCCCGCCCGATCCTTGAGTACTGCACTTTGGGATCGTGAAGAGACATTGTAATAGTCTCCCGCTATTAAGTGGTAGTGCCAAAACTTGATCGCGAGTGTTATTGGACATCAGTGGAATAGACCTGTGTGTTTAAACGTGATTCTCTGTTACGCGCCTTCAACCTTCTTGGATTATCTTGCTGGAGCTGCCTTGGATTCTGAGGTTGGTGCACGCATGGTTTCCCATTTTATCCCATTACCCTTGCGAGTCACATATTTACGTTTTTACTGCTCCCCTGAGAGCGCGTCGAAGGTATATAGATTTGTTTAAATTGGCAACACCATTTGTGGTCCTATTCGAGACGGATGGGCATCATTTGTGGCCTATTCCATATTTCAACCCGCCCTTATTAGGATACCTAGTGTAGGATCTTATAAGTGTATTTAGTTTAATCTATTAAATATATTTGTCAGTACGACATCCGTACGCCCTCGTCATAAAGACGTGTGTATTGAATTAATATTAAAAACCCCATATTATATATACTTAATATATTCTAGCATAGCTCAGTTCATATCAATTAAGTATTCGCACAATAATTTCAATTAAATAGTGTATGCGCATACGCATAATCGCTCATACATTTTTTCTCAAACTTACCCTCACTCTGAATACTTATCATCGGACAGGATACGTACGTTCACGCAACCGGTAGCCATTGTTTCGGAATCGCTTCGTTTTATTAATTTCATTCAACCATTCAATCGCTCATAGAATAATATAAACTTGTGTCATTTAATTTTTTACTGTTATTATATTGATAAAAAATGGCTTCTAAAAGTAAAAGGATAGATGATAACTTTTATGATAGTGACAAACAAGACTCCCAGTTGTTAATGTTACAATCTAAACGGGAAGTTATATTCGAATTAATTCAGAATATTTATGATTCTTCTACAAATATTAACGAGGAGACTAAAGAAAATTTTCTTGCGGAAAGTGCTGCTATTGATACTTTACGTACGGAATTTCTTAAGTTATTAGACGATTATAACACACGCTTGTTTGTCATCAATCCCGCTGCAAAGCCCGACTATAAATGTCTCGCTGCATTTGAACAATTATTTAGCCGCATTAAACGACTGCAAACGCAATACTCAACTGTAGCATTAAATAATAATAACGACACAGTGCAGAAGAGTAAACCTAGGTTGCCTCCTATCGAGCTGATAGCCTTCTCGGGTGACATTCGATCATGGCCATTATTTTATGCTAGTTTTAAGTCAACGGTGCATGATAATCCATCCCTCACAGATGCCGAAAAACTTTATTATCTTTTAGGTAAATTGTCTGGTAAGGCTCAGTCAGTGTACGCGGGTATTACACCTTGCGCGGCAAATTATAACTTGTTATTGCAAACGCTCATAGACAAGTATGAAGATAAACGCATGCTCGGCTCAGCTTATCTTAAACAGTTGTTAGACTTTAAACCTTTAGGTAGTGCAACCGCTAATAGCCTCGAATACTTCACCGATCAGTTTGTGAGTGCGGTTAGAGCATTGAATAATTTAAAATTAGATAACTTAAATGATTTTATTGTTTTACATATTGCATTAAATAAATTAGACTCGGACACTGTACGGGCTTTCGAGTTGAGTGTTTGTCCTCGAACACCTTCTTTCGATGAATTAGTGCAGTTTGTCAGTAATCGTAGTAAAGTTTTTGAACGTACACCATCTATCAGTAATAACAATATTTTTTCTAATAAGAATATAATTAATCCCTCTCGCTCGAAAGAAAATTATAAGATTCCTAGTAAAACACCACCGAAATATCATGCCTATGTGAACACAGTAGATTCTAGTAATAAGTGTTTATGTAAAAATTTTGTGCATCAACACTTATTTAAATGTCCTGATTTTCATAAATTAAGTCCTGTTGAACGTTTTAAATATATCAAAGAAAATAATGCTTGTGTAAATTGTCTTAGCACGAAACATAAATTGGGTAATTGTAAATCGGAATTAAATTGCAGAATTTGTAAATCTCGACATCATAGTCTCCTCCATTTTAACGTCGAAGACGAAACGCCAGTCTCAGTATCTGCGCGTGCATGCACAGTGCAAGCGCCCGCTAACGCGAATTCTACGCATGTAGCCCTCGCGCCGTCGTCTACAGACATTGCCTTGTGCGCTACATCCATTGCTCCGTCTAAACAACCGATTCTTTATAAGTCGTCGCATAAGGAGCAATACACAGTGCTTCTCGCTACAGCTCAAGTCCTTACGTATGATAGTAAGGGAAATAAACATTTGTTACGTGTATTACTCGATTCCGCATCACAAAGTCATTTTATCACTAAGGAGGCATGTGAATTATTAGATATTGAGATACAGAGTGTAGGACGAACTATTGTAAAGGGTTTCGGTGGAGTAGAAAAGGTTGTAAATTCAAGTTGCGTCGACTTACAATTTCATTCCCGCTTTGATAATAATATTTCACATAAAATTTCACCGCTGGTAGTCGATAGCATTACAGACTCTCTGCCTAGTGCTGTCGTAGATACGTCGTTTCTATCGCATTTAATTAATTTACCGCTTGCTGATCAATCCTTTGCGGCACCTAATAAAGTAGATGCGTTGATCGGCGCACCACTATTCGCACACCTATTACTTCCCAACGACGAGGAAAAACCCGTGTTCCACTTGTCGTCACCACCGGCGCCAACTGCCTTGCGTACTGTATTAGGGTATATTATTATGGGTTCTGTACCTACATTATTTTCCAGTCAGTCTTTAACATGCTGCCTTGTTCAGGAGCATACTTTAGAAAATCTAATTAAAAGATTTTGGGAACTCGAGGAGCTACCATCCTCACCGCCCATTCAGCACCCCGCCGACGTTGAATGTGAACAGTTTTATAAATGTACTACAACCCGCGAACCCATAAGTGGCAGATACATCGTAGGATTACCTTTTAATGGGGACGTATATTCGTTAGGTAATTCTTACGAAACCGCCCGACGACGCTTTATGTGTTTAGAGAAAAAATTAGAAGCTTCGCCCAAAATGAGATGTGCTTATGATGACGTCATCAGAGAGTATCTTGAAAAAGCGTATATCTCACCAGCACCCGTTGATATCAATATTAAATCATTGCCAATGTATGTAATACCTCACCATGGAATAATTCGTGAGGATAAGTCGTCTACTCGTCTTCGCATAGTGCTGGATGCGAGTTGCAAAACTAGCACAGGTACTTCTCTGAATGATATCTTACATAATGGCCCGAACTTGCAAGGCGATTTGTTTTCAATTATTTTTAATTTTCGCTTGTTTGCTGTCGCTATGACTGCAGATCTTCGCCAACAATTTTTGCAAATTAAGGTACGAGAATGTGACCGTCGATACCAGTGTATTTTATTTCGCTTTAAACCCCAAGACCCGCTGATATTATATTGGTTCAATCGCGTCTGCTTCGGCTTATCCTCAAGTCCATACCACGCAATGCGCACGGTTCAAAAATTAATTGAAGACGACGGCCACAAATTTCCCTTAGCAAGTGAAATAGCAACTAGCTCGTTGTATATGGATGACATCGTGTACTCTGTGATGACTGAAGAAGAGGGAGCTGTTGCATCTAATCAGCTTATCAAATTATTTGCAGGAGCTCAATGGGCTCTAGTTAAATGGAACAGCAACTTCGCTTCGGTTTTAGATAATATTCCTGCGTCTCACAAAGTTCCTTCCGAATTAGAATTCGATAAATCCGTGAAGCACAAAATACTGGGCTTGCATTGGTCTACGGATACTGATACCTTTTATTTTAAAATAATACCTTATACCGATGAGAAGTGTACTAAACGGTCCATCTTATCATATATAGCTCGCCTGTGGGATATTATGGGTTTTGTTGCTCCGGTAGTAACTTATGCTAAATTGCTTATTAAAAGTCTTTGGCAACTTAAGCTTGATTGGGATGATACACCGCCAACTCACATCATAAATATGTGGACACAGTTTTGCGTCGAATTACCAGCTTTGAATATGCTACATATACCGCGCCACCTGGGCATTGTTAAGGACTGCGTAGTAACCTTAGTAGGATTCTCGGATGCGAGCGAACTCGCTTATGGTGGAGTTGTTTACATTCACGTCAGTTCCAATAAGGGTAACACTATGAAGTTGGTTTGTGCGAAGTCTAAGGTTGCACCAACAAAACCGCTTTCGATTGCACGACTGGAGTTATGCGGGGCAGTTCTGTTATCCAAACTGCTACGTTTGACTTACAATAGTATTGTTCATCGCTTTCAAGTCAAAATATACGCTTTTGTTGATTCCAAGGTAGCATTGTATTGGATAAAAAGTTCCCCTCACAGATGGCAAACTTTTGTTGCAAACCGTGTGGTTCAGGTGACAGAAAATGTTCCAGCTGAATATTTCTATCATATCGCAGGTGCTGAGAATCCAGCTGATTGTCTGTCACGCGGTATCACACCGAAAAAATTAATTTCTCATCCTTTATGGATGCAAGGACCTCGCTGGGCTATACTTGATCCGACTCAGTGGCCTCTTCGCAGCTTAGACGGCCAGCCTTTAGAAGTGATGCCGGAACAAAAAGTTCTATCGCATGCGGTTTACACACCCGTAAAGAGTTGTATTATTTATGAACTTGCGGGACGCATATCTTCCTGGAGCAAAATTCTTCGCATTCTTATTTACATTTTTAAATTTGCTAAATTATTATCCCGCCGCAGTTCACTAAGGGTAACTTCTGATGAAATTCAATTTGCTGAAAATAAATTATTACTCGCCTTACAAAATAAATATTTTGCAGAAGAATTTATAAATATTCGCAATAATAAATTGAGTTCTCCTTCTTTAAACAAGCTAAGTCCTTTTATAGATAAAATCGGTCTTATTCGCGTGGGCGGGCGACTTGTCAATTCTGAACTAGAATATTCATCTATGCATCCAGTTATTTTACCTCGCAGGGATCATATTGTCAATCTTTTAATAGATCATTATCATGTTAAAAATTTACATGCCGGCCCTGAACTACTTATGTCACTTTTGCGACAAAAATTTTGGATCCTATCAGCACGTCGTATCGTGAGACATAGGTTTCACTTATGTAATAAATGTTTTAGACTCAAACCGCGTCAAACGTATCCTCTGATGGCAGACTTGCCAGCGAGTCGCACATGTCAAGTAGTTAAAGCTTTTACGCAAACTGGCTGTGATTACTGTGGTCCGATAGCCTATACTCCTGTGCGTCGACGTGGTGTTGGTAGCGAGAAGGCCTATCTGTGCCTATTTACGTGTTTAGCAACCAGAGCAGTGCATATAGAAGTCGCCACTGACCTCAGCACACCCAGTTTTCTTGCCGCACTGAAACGTTTCCTGGCCCGTCGCGGCCCCGTTCAAGTTATGCATTCTGATAACGGGACAAATTTCAAGGGGGCTAATGCGTATTTACGCGAATTATATGTATTTTTAAATAAAGAGTTGCTGCCGAAGTTAGAAGAAGAGCTTGTTGAAAATCGTATCCGTTGGTCTTTCATTTGTCCTAACTCGCCTCATAAAGGTGGAGCCTGGGAAAGTATGGTGAAGGTTGTTAAAACACATTTATTTAGGATTATTGGAAATCAACTACTTTCTTATGAAGAACTACTTACAGTTCTTGTTCAAATTGAGTGCTTATTAAATTCAAGACCATTAACAGTGTTGAGTTCTGATCCCGCAGAGCCTTCAGCTCTCACGCCCAGCCATTTTTTACATACTGCACCATTGTGCTCCTTGCCCGCGCCTCAAATAGACTCGAATATAAATAGTTTGCTTCATAGACATTCTCTGTTAGATAAGTTAGTCCAATCTTTTTGGCATCGGTGGAGAATGGAATATCTGCACGGACTGCAAGCTAGACAAAAGTGGAACATTCCCTCCACGCCCATTACACCAGGAATAGTCGTTATTGTAATGACTGATAATGCTCCGCCACTTTCCTGGCCTTTAGCCATCGTAGAGAGCGTCCTTCCTTCTAAGGACGGTATTGTCCGTGTCTGCACTGTTAGAACTGCCAAGGGCACTTATCTTCGTCCTGTTGTCCGATTATGTCCTTTGCCGAGGCAATAGTTTAAGTCATAATTATTTATAGTCACGCATCTTTTCTTTTTTTTAATATAATTATTATGTACTTATTTTCTTTTTAATTTTGTGAGCTTACCTATGATTAATTTAGTTTTAAATTTATAATATTTAGTCTTCCGTTTATGAGCTCTAGGTTTCTGATATTACATATACGGTAATTTAGAGCTTTTAGTTAGGATATTAAGTTTAGTTAGCTTAGTATGATGATTGTCTTTAAAGGTGACCCTTTAAGGGCGGGTGGAAATGGTAACGCCACCTTGTGGCTCTCATTAATAAATAGTGAATGAGTAAATATATGTGACTCCGCGATCCATTTCTTTCACTCTTCCTTAAATCCGTGCACACCAGCGCTTCCGCATTGCCACGCACGCCAGTCAAGCAGCGAATATAGCTCTGATAGTATCGGCAGAAGACGCAGCCCTACATCTCCGTCTTCACCTCCAGCTTCCCGCCCGATCCTTGAGTACTGCACTTTGGGATCGTGAAGAGACATTGTAATAGTCTCCCGCTATTAAGTGGTAGTGCCAAAACTTGATCGCGAGTGTTATTGGACATCAGTGGAATAGACCTGTGTGTTTAAACGTGATTCTCTGTTACGCGCCTTCAACCTTCTTGGATTATCTTGCTGGAGCTGCCTTGGATTCTGAGGTTGGTGCACGCATGGTTTCCCATTTTATCCCATTACCCTTGCGAGTCACATATTTACGTTTTTACTGCTCCCCTGAGAGCGCGTCGAAGGTATATAGATTTGTTTAAATTGGCAACACCACACGTTTTATACAACGGTCCTTTAAAATTGGAATTGACTGTAACAGAGGTCCTACCCGGATACCCTAATCTCCTATGTTTTTTATTATCAGCCCCGTTGTGTGTTATTGTAGATCTTACTGTTAGATAAAGCCGTCTATTCAATTGGCGACCAGTAACACATATATCTTTTAAAATAAAAATATATTCTACATATTGTAAGATAAAAATGTATTCCACAATTCTGATTTCGAGAAGAGAATGACGTAAGATATATATAGTACTATTGCAGTGTAAAATGTAGCATGTTTAATCCTCCGTGTAACTGTGTTTGTTTATTTTAATATGAGCTTATGTCTATAATACGGTTTGATGAAAAGTTCTATTCAAATATTTTCTTTTTGTTAAAACTAAAACTATATTAGCACAATCTCTCGAAGAGGGGGCTCTTTCAGTATGTCGACATTTGACATCTAGATATAACTGATAAGCTGCTTAATTTCTTCATTCCGCTTCATTTCCGAAATCCGCTTGAAATAAAGTGGCTCCCCTTTCGTTTTCGCTGGAATATGCATGTTTCAACTCTTTTGTACAAGATATTACATAATAAATGTCCAATTAACGTTAGGAACGGCTTCAATCATGTTCCACTAGAAACCGACCTGAGCGCTATGTAGCATTAAAATATCTTGAGGTGCCAAAGTTCCAGTATTTTTTGTAGGTCATTTTCAGTCTGTGCTGCGTAGTTATAGAACTCACTTCCTGATCATATTTATTGAGATTTCTTTAGTCTTTACTTTATTTAAATCTAGACTGAAGAAATATTTGCTTTCACTATCTATAAAACAAACAACATTATTTATTAAAATTCGTTCTACTACATATTTATGTACTAGCTGTTGCCCGCGGCTACGCCCGCGTGTAGGTCGCTTTTCGCGTAATCTGTGGAAACTACACATTCATAGAAACAATTTCATAGAACATCATTTTTGCGTAACTGTCACCGTTTTCGCAGCACACGCAGTTTTTTGTTTATTTTTTTACACCTTGCGTTAGAATATTCAAGTTTTAGTAATCATCCCTAATTTTTTGAAAATGAAACATAGCCTATGTCACTCGGGAATAGTGTAGCTTGCTAACGGTGAAAGATTTTTTGAAATCGGTCCAGTAGTTTCGGAGCCTATTCATTTCAAACATACAAAAAAATAATCAAACATTTCCTCTTTATAATATTAGTATAGATATGCTTCTGATATTTATGTACATTTATATATATGTGTACTAGCGGACTCAACAGATGTTGTCTTGTACACGCGTCTTTAATTTAAAAAATTCATATTAAAAAAAAATATGTATTAAAAAGTTATCATAATATCTAACGGCATTACATGTACATTTATCATAATTCGACCAATCGATACCGTATGAATATGTAAATAAAGATTGTTTGTTAGAATAAATGAATTTGATGTTCTAATATATTTTTTTTAATTTTACTTTTCACGTAGCGAAGCACGTAGCGGGCCGCTAGTAATAAATTATTTTTTTCATTTCTATCGCAACCCCAACTATCAGGGCAGACTATAATTAAAATATAATTTAAAATTTAATAT
The DNA here is from genome assembly GCA_959347355.1 of Napeogenes inachia. Classification (NCBI taxonomy): domain Eukaryota; kingdom Metazoa; phylum Arthropoda; class Insecta; order Lepidoptera; family Nymphalidae; genus Napeogenes; species Napeogenes inachia. The sequence continues at coordinate 10,480,397 of OY365804.1, read as the reverse complement.
TTGACATTGCCATGGTAACGCTGTCCGTCGGAACCAATGTGAAACATCCAAAAATCACCACCTACTTACACATTAAAAATTAATCTAAAAACCATTTTCCAGTGGACCAAATTGTGAATCTAAACAATTCTCAAATCCCCTTGAACACACACACAAAGAATTTCATAAAAATCGGTCCAGTCGTTTGGGAGGAGTTCAGTGACAAACACACGCACACAAGAAATATATATATATATATAAAGATATCTATTGATCAAGTGTGTAATTAATAGTGTTTACTAAGTACCATAACCGTATTAATAAATATTTCCTTTTAACCAAGGGTTTCTGGTAGAGAGCTTATGTAAGAGATAGTCATCTTTTGTGCAAATTTCCTTTACTACTTTAATATTTCTATTATATGGTGCAAAAATAAATACAATAAATTAATGCTACGCTACGCTATAAATTATTAATAAATTAAATTAATCAACTAGAATCAGTGCAATCAATTCGATGCTTGCGTATCCATCTCATTTATTCGAAGAATTAGACGCTGAGGCATTTTTTATTGGACTATAAAATTTTTCACTCTAGTAGGATTTTATAAATGTCTAACAAACAGAAAAAAACGGATTTTTGTGAAGATTTATGCCAAAAAGTTACCTTATTTATGATTTTGGGCTTGTTGGTATTTTATTTTTACTTTTTTTTTCATTCATCGTAAGAGTGTTTCCTTAAGCTTGATTTGGCTTTATTGTGTTTTTTATGTACATTTATTTTTAATGAGCTTTAATATTTTTTTTAACAAGAGAATGTGTGTCATAGAATAGAAAAATAGAAATATTAAAGAGGTCTACTTTGTTGTTCGCTCAACATGAATTAAGTAGGACCAATTGAATTGGGAATTGATTTCGAATATAATGAAATTCAATGTCGTAGTAAAAGATTTCCCTATAGATTGCTTTAACTGACTGACAAACCTGTCAACGCACAGTCTACCCTTGACAGACAGACACTTGATAGACATAATTCCCAGTCTGGGTTCAATGTACGATATAAACAAAAACCCATGAAGACACTAATGAATAGGGAGCCGGTCGGTTAGTAATTTATAATAAGCACTTAGGATAAAATTAACTTGGAAGTTATTTTTTTAACTTTTGATATTGTTAAACTAAGTATTTTAATTTCATTTTATGAATTGCGTCACATAAAGTGAATTATATCGATGTATAGATCTACTAATAATAGCAAATATAAAGTAATAAGTCATTTTGGTTATTCTAGTATGTTTGAAAAGTCTAGCTGTACTATAATTTCTTCAATAACTAACTTTAATTACTATTTTAAACATAATATATTAAACATTTACATTTTGAATCATATATTTATTTTAATCAAAAATAATAACTATTTAAGGATAACATTTTCTATTAAATATAACAAATTTATTACTTTTTAGAAACAAAATATCATTCTTAAATACAATATGTTCGTTACTACATGTAAAAATGAACTTAGTTTTTTTTTTTTAAATCTGGTTCTAATTTGGTGTAAATTTTTTTTATGTTTATATATTTACAGTTAGCAATAATAAGATAAGAAAAGATAAAATACATAATGCGAAACACATTTAGGCTTGTAATTTGGGATGAAATAATCTGATTTACACATTTCGACTATCGTTATCTAAGCTTCTGAAGTCGATTAGAAACCCACTGAATCCAATTGCATGCTCGACGCGTCTAAACTTAATTTTGGCCGCTCTAAGTTTATTTTTACCCGAATTGGCAAAAAGAAGGTTGATATTTCAGACGTATTCACGTTTATTTTCATAATTGTCAGTTTGGGTATATACAGATTTGTGACGCAGTCAGGTTTTTTCTATAGTTTGTTAGTTATTTTTAATGTAGGTAATGAAAGAAAATTAAATATTACAATAATTTTATCCTGGAGAACTAAATAAACATATGTTTCGAAAAAGGTATATTATAATCTTAAAAGTTGAAACTAATTCGATTTAATTTTGTTGTGCTCTTTCTCCTAACCCAGCCCTTGAGCTAATACTTATTATGAACCCTCTATTCGTTTGAACATTATAACAGAAACATTGTATATATTATATATATATATATATATATAATACAACGATTACCATAAAATCCAATTAGTGAGATAAAGATAACTAAAATTTCCAGAAAACAAAAGTTGCCAAAAATTATCTTTCAAAATAATCAACTTTCATTTTACTTTTATACCTAAATTCAAAGATCTAGATCTATATAGGCCTGGTACTAATGAGATTCTCTTATTCTTTAATTAATAAAAATATTTATATTAAAACTTTGTTTAGAAGACATAAACTGTAAGCACTTATAATTCTTTTAAAACATTAATAAGGATAACTCTTACTTTACGATACTTTAGAAGTCATTAAAAAAACCTTATTTTGGAAAAGATTTAATTATTTGTAAGGATTTTTTAACAAAAGCAATGGAAACAAACTTCTTATTTAAAAGTAAAAAAAAAACACAATAATTTTCAATGGTAAATAGTAATTTTGTCATAAGTATTTTTAAGACGTTAAACTGAACTCTAAAACATATCAGTACATAATAGACTTCTTTCCTTCAACTGTAGCTTTATTTCATTTAAAAAAATATGCAAAGTGGCGAAGAAAGATTACCTCCCTGGCTGTTAGTAAGTGCAACAACCATCCACAAACCCATACAATAAAACAGAGTTACAGAAACATTCATATTCTTGAAGAAATGGGTTACTGAAGGGAATCGCCCATAGACAATAGGGAAATTGGTGATACGACTGAGTTAACGAAATGACACTTATATTGACACAATACAAAGAAGAAAATTCTCATATACGGTTTGTCAAATTAAATACTATTATTAGATGTTACCGTCATATTGGTTTACATTGCATATTGATATAGTATTATGTCTGACGTCTTTTCATACAATCGAGGAAAAATGTATAATTTATTTATATTATAATAATTTATTTATTTCCGCGCGTCGCTCTAGGCCTTTTGAAATTGCTGAAACTTTTCAGCAGTTCGAAATTATTTACGTAATTTATATTATGTATAAATAATAATAATGATAATGTCACTCCACGTTAATTTATATACAATAAACTTTTATTATACAAACTGACCTGAATAAGTGTCCCTTTTTTAAACAAAACAAATAAATTCAATTAAGTCAATACTGTAATACAAAAAATGTGGTAAGTGAATAAATTAATTAAGTATTGAAGAAGTGTTTTCCCGTTCCAGGAGTAATATCATCACAGAAGAAGGGATATATACTTGTCTTGACTTTCATTGTATCCAACAGTATGAAAAGAACATGTTTCTTCTGAATCTTAAATATGAGTAACTAAGAAAGGGCACGGATTTCGAAATTATTTAAATGGAAAATAAAAATATTTTATATGTCAAGTATATATTTCGAATAAATAAATCCGCGTCTCTCTAGACAAGTGTGAACAATGCAATTAAGTGGAAACTGAATGTAATTAAGTAGAATTTATGAGCGTTATAGAACGGATGCAGCGACGCTGAACTAAATAGCTTAACATGCCAACTTACATGACTCTATTAGGATAAAATTTTGTATTAACAAAACATTTCCGAAATGACGAAATTGTGTGGAAATGTTAGAATATATATAAACTAATAATCAACCCGTACATTAAAGTGACTATAAATTACAAAGTGAAAATAAATTCTTCTAGGATGAGTACTTTGGGAAATAGAATTGTAAAATGTAGAGATTTAGATATTCATAACTATAATATATTATTATATTATGATTAAATGTCATCGTTTTTAGGAATAAGTTTTGAAAGACTCTTAATGATAAAATTACATAGCACGTAAATATCGCATCATCACGCTTGTAATGTAATTTTAAATCTCTTAATATTCTTAAGAAGTAATAACATCTAGTAAATAATAAACACAAGAATAATGCAACTGTAAAAATGTGAAATGTGAATAAATAATTGTATTCGCTGGTTAAAAAAAAACGATTTTTCTACTTTATTTTTTATTAATTTAATATTTATTACCTTATGGTATGATTATTAATTTAATCTTTATTACCTTAATATATGTGCAAACTAACTTGAATATATTTATAACTATAATATAGATTGAAATAACCCACTAAATTTAATTGCATCGATAACATATTTAAACCTTATTTGAGCTTATTTCAAATTGAAATAAATTTACAGTAAGCAAAATATCGAATATTTTGTAAAAAAAACAAATTAAATAATTCAAACTGAACTTCTACTAAATAGGCAACTTGTCAATCTTAAAACGAACTTCATAAACATAGAAGCAAGCCAACACGTCCACATACAATGCAATGGTTGAATTTTTGAATAAAATAAAATCTTGGAAATAGTCATATCTTTGGCTGAGCACGGTGTAGCGTGACTTACATTCTGATTTAAATACCGAGTCCCATTTGACAGACAACATTTTATAGTAGTGGTGAACAGTATTTCAATCGACACATCAAAATATCTATTGTAAGGTATTTGTAGATTTATAATAAATTTATAAATTGTACTCTATTTAATGGATGTCTGTTTATCTGTTTCTCTCTTAGTTGTACACTTAACCTGAAAAAATATGAGGCTAATTTAAATAACTTTATACATAGAAATCGAGCATCACTCTGAATAACATTTAGTTTTTAACTTTCATTGTACACTCTTCACTCTATTAAAAGATGTATGTATTTTATTTTAATTGTACCAGAAATTTATCTTTATACATATAATAAAACTGTAACTGATCGCTGTTTGTATAAGGATCATATTTAAAAAAATCATAATGGCTATCTTTATATAAGAGAGATATATAGCAAGAGAACCCAAAACAATGTTTTTTATTTTGTATGTTCGTTTGTATATTTGTATGCTAACGCAAGGTTATCTCAGAAACGGATTAACCGGTTTGGATGCAGTTTTCTTGAATATATTGTCGCGGGCTTAACTTTACATTAAGTGATTTTTATTATTTTAATCGGTTAACAAATAAAGAAGTTAATAATCGCTTATTTTCGTACCATTGCTGTAAGATATTTTCAAAATTGAAATAGTGGTTCTCCCCTGAAAGAACAATAGTACCCTTTGCAATAGAAAAATATCGGACTACCTACTGGGTAAAAAAATATCGGTGATTAAAACTAGTAAAAAAAATACTTGACGGCGTTTAATTAAACTTTGAAGGTGTATAGTTTATGTGCTTTATGGGTTATGTATAAGGTATGTAAAAGGGAACGTTTTATCGAAATCGAAATCTACGAGTACGAAGTCGCAAGAAATTCAAGAAGTTCACTAAAAATAGTAAGAATAATTCATTGATTATACAAACTTAATAAATCTAGAATTATTATATTGTTAAGTTAAATTTCATAATACTTTGGTCACCTTTGTGTTTTATGTAAATTACTTACTTTTGTTTCTTATAAAAACTTTATAGGCTTTTTACAGACAATTTTTCACAGTCAACTCTAAAGCTAAGATATTAAGATTATTTTTTAAGTTTACATACCTCTCTGATATTATAAATCCCTATTGATATTATATGTCGCCGTGAGAACAACCGGATGTCAAAATGTTAAAGTTATAGCATAAAGTTTGCATGATTTATTATAAAATTGAAGAAGTCTAATAATTAAGTTTCAATTGTTAATGTTTTTACGAATAATAATTAATTTAATTTGTAGTAGTTTTTTTAATAAGTTATGTGATTGAATGTTTTTGTTAAAGTACCTATAACTGTGTAGCAGATCCCCACCATATTCAAAGAGTATAAAAGTTAATGTTCAAACCGAGGACCGGAGTTCTATACTTGTAGCTCGAAGGAGTAACATGTTATAGAATTACTGCTACACAGTTGTAAGCTGTTGAAGCAATAAATAAAGTGTAACTTTGACTGAAGACTATTTTTCATTCAAATGGACGACCGCCCTTCATCACCTATCATCAGTGCTGATACTCGAAAGCCACATCAGAGACCAGGCTCAGAAGCTCGGCACTCGGAAGAGCACCTCGCTCTCACATCAGAAGCAGGGACGTCTCACGTTCTACTTTCGACTGCCGGACCATCTTCAACAAACCCTACAAAACAACCTACAAAGCAGTATGATTCTGTGGATCATGGCGGTGTTCCACCAGGATTTTTACTGGAAATGATGAAGATGATGCAGCAGATGACGGAACGATTAGCTGCGCCTCAAGAAAGAAAAGCGAAGATTACTGATATCTTTCTTCCGACTTATGACCCTGACGGAAGTGTTGGTATAAGAGAATGGTGTGACCACGTCAGCACAGCAAAAGACCATTACAATCTTAAAGATTATGAAGTCCGAATGAAAGCTACTTCCTTGTTGAAAGGCCGCGCAAAACTTTGGGCCGACCAGTGGCTTGTTACAACAACATCCTGGAGTGAACTTCAGGAGAACCTTATCACCACTTTCGAGCCTGAAAATCGGTACTCCTGAGACATTCTCAAGTTTAAAGAGCACACATATGATTCTAATTCAGACATATCTGAATTTCTTTCTACCGCATGGATTCTGTGGCGAAGAGTTACAAAGGACAAATTGGGTCAAGAAGATGCTGTAGAAGCTGTTATTGGGAGCGTGTCTGATGAAAAACTAAGAATCGAGTTAATGAACGCGAGGGCTCGTTCTGTTCCAGAGCTGATTTCTGTAGCTGCCTCTATAAGATCAAAAAAAAGAAGCCAAGGTAATTATCAAAATCAACCTTTACAAAAACGCTCCCGATTCACATCAAACCACGATGTTAGATCTATTTCTTACTGTCCCAAATGTAAAAAGCAAGGTCATTCTTTTGCAGACTGTTATTTCAATACCCATTCTGGATCTAGTTCTTCTCATTATTCTCGCTCTAGGTCCAATAATGAATCTGTAAAACCCATTTGCTCCTATTGTTCTACAACGGGACATACCGTTGATAAATGCTTCAAACGGAATAAAGCCCTTTCCTCTAAGCAAGTAAACAATATAGGTAGACCCAAGTTAACTACTATGGTTATTAAGATTAACAATTTGACTCTAGATGCTTTGTTCGATAGTGGGGCCGATTGTTCCGTTATAAGGGAATCCGTTGCCTCTAAAATTCCGGGTCGCCGAAAACATGTTGTGACCTACTTGAAAGGTGTCGGGACAGTTTCTGTGATGTCCCTTCAAACCGTGCAAAGTACTTGTCTCATAGATAACATTTATGTTGAAATTGAATTTTGTGTTTTGCCTGACCAAGAGCCTTCATTTGACGTATTGTTAGGAACCAATTTATTAGAACAAACTGGGCTTTCTGTGATAGTTACCCACGGTGGTGCTAAATTGATTCGGTTACCAAATGTTATGCACTTAAAAACATCGCTCCCATTATTTGAAATAATGGACTGTGACCTTACAGACCAAACTCAGATCAAACGACTACTTGCCCTTCTCGATAAGTTTTCACATATGTTTACACAAGGCTTTGGCAAGACTCGTGTTAAAACAGGTGAACTAGAAATTCGATTAAAAAATCCAGAAAAATTCGTTGAACGACGACCCTACCGTTTGAATACAGTTGAGAGGGTTAAAGTTAAAAACATTTTAAAAGAGTTACTAGATCATAAAATAATTCAAGAAAGCAAATCCCCTTTTTCAAGTCCTGTAATCTTAGTAAAGAAGAAAAATGGTACAGACCGAATGTGTGTGGATTACCGCGAACTTAATACCAACACTATACGTGATCACTATCCGTTACCCTTGATTGCAGATCAAATCGATCAATTGTCTAAGAGTCGTTTTTTCACAACCCTTGATATGGCCTCAGGTTTTCACCAGATACCCGTGTCACAGGATTCAATTGAAAAAACTGCATTTATTACACCTGATGGCTTATATGAATTTTTAACAATGCCGTTTGGCTTATGTAATGCCCCTGCTGTATATCAACGATGTATCAATCGAGCTTTGGATGGTCTTATCGGGGATGCCGCGCAGGTTTATATTGATGATGTATTGTGTAAAAGCACTAATTTTGAGGAAGGTTTAATTAACTTGGAAAAAATTTTAGTCGCGCTACATAAAAGTGGATTTTCAATTAACGTAAATAAATGCTCTTTTTTCAAAAAATCTGTTGAATATCTGGGAAATGTCATTTCTGAAGGACAAGTCCGTCCTAGTCCTCGAAAAGTAGAAGCATTAATAAAATCTCCAATTCCCACTACAATAAGGCAAGTCAGGCAATTCAACGGTCTTGCAGGGTATTTTCGGAAATTTATTCCCAATTTTTCTCGCATAATGATACCTCTCTATGCTTTAACCAAAAAATGTGCTAAGTGGAATTGGACTCGGGAACATGAGAGTGCCCGTAACACCATAATTGACTTCTTAACAGCTGAGCCTGTTCTAACCATATTTAGGGAAGATGCTCCTATAGAGCTCTATACTGATGCAAGCTCTCTTGGGTACGGGGCAGTATTCGTTCAAGTTATAAATAATCGGCAACATGCAGTTGCTTACATGAGTATGCGCACCACCGATGCTGAAAGCAGATATCACTCATACGAGCTCGAAACCCTTGCAGTAGTTCGTGCTATTAAACATTTTCGTCATTTCCTGTATGGTAGGAAATTCAAATTAATAACTGATTGCAATTCCCTTAAAGCGTCTAAACATAAACAAGATCTTCTTCCACGCATTCACCGTTGGTGGGCTTTTCTTCAACATTTTGACTTTGAAGTTGAATATAGAAAAGGTAATAGAATACAACACGCGGACTTCTTTAGTCGGAATCCTATTCCTACTAAGAGCAATATTAACTTGATGACTAGAGATTTAGACTGGTTAAAAGTGGAACAGAGGCGAGACCCTGGTTTGAAACCCATTTTTGACCAACTTAATGAGGGTAAATCCATCCCTGATTTATTTTTAGAAAAAGAAGTTCTCAAAAAATGCATCATAGATCCTATTGTAGGTCGTCAAAACTTAACAGTTGTACCAACTGCATTCCAGTACAGCCTCATAAATGCTTATCACATCTCTCTTAAACATGTTGGGTGGGAGAAAACTTTACAGAAAGTTAAAGAATCCTATTGGTTCCAAAATATGAATGGCATCATTCGCACATTTGTTGACAATTGTATTATCTGCAAAACGTCAAAAAGCTTTTCGGGACCCATTCAAGTTCGTTTGCACCCTATACCAAAACCCACAACGGCTTTTGAAGTTATTCACATGGACATAACGGGGAAACTTGGTACTTCTACTGAGCAACAATACGTAATTGTAACTATTGATGCATTTTCCAAATACGTTCTGCTATATCATGCTAATAATAAAAGCCCTCACAGTACATTGGCAGCTCTGAAGCAAGTGGTTCATTTATTTGGTGCTCCAAAACAGATTATAGTTGACGGTGGTCGTGAATTCTTGGGTGAGTACAAATCATATTGTGACAGTTTTGGAATAAACATTCATTCTATATCGCCAGGTGTTAGCCGAGCCAACGGACAGGTTGAGCGTGTCATGTCCATTCTTAAAAACGGATTGGTCATGATCAAAAATTATGACACTCCTGAATGGCATACTGCGTTAGGAGGATTACAACTTGCATTTAATTGTACAGTTCACAAGACAACTGGTATTTCGCCACTAACTTTACTTACCCGGCGTCAACACTGTGTTCCGTCGGAGTTGATAAACTTGGTAAACGTCGATGAAAATAGCATAAATTTTGAAAAGCTTGAGCAACATGTTCTAAAACGAACAACTGAATTGGCTAGTAAAGCTAAACAACGATTTGACCAAGGTAAGGCTAAAGTTAAACATTTCAACCGGGGCGACTACGTGATGATTAAAAACAATCCGAGGAACCAAACCTCGTTGGATTTAAAATTTAGCGAACCTTACGAGATTTACAAAATCTTAGATAAGGACCGCTATCTTGTTAAGCGTGTTTCAGGAAAAGGAAGACCTCGAAAGGTTGCCCACGATCAACTGCGAAGAGCACCTAGTCCAGGCGAACAGATGGCAGTGTCGCCGATGAATAGCTGCGAAGATAACATGGTAACAAACAATGATTCAGTTGTTTTGCCTGTTTCAGATGACCAGTTATAAGCTTGTTCTTCACACGATAAGAGTGTAATTGCAACGGGTATCTACAAACCTCTACAAACTTTCTCCAAACATCTACAAACCCATAACATTGCACATGGAGTGCATTTTATTGCGACGAGTTATCTTCAAAGCTCTACAAACCAGTGACATGACACGTGGAGTGTATGCACTTCACAATTGAGACGACTTTCGAATTTCTACAAACCTGTGACATAACACGTGGAGTGTATGCACATTTCATTGAGACGATCTAAAACCTGTGACACTAAAAATGTCATATGCAATTAAATTTTAGATATAACGAATATTTAACAGTATTTTGCAGATCAACTTTCTACAACAAAAATAATCTTAAGACTACAACAGCTTTCAAATGTTGGCGCAGAGCACGCCCCAACCATCAGTATGGCCGTGTCGCCGTGAGAACAACCGGATGTCAAAATGTTAAAGTTATAGCATAAAGTTTGCATGATTTATTATAAAATTGAAGAAGTCTAATAATTAAGTTTCAATTGTTAATGTTTTTACGAATAATAATTAATTTAATTTGTAGTAGTTTTTTTAATAAGTTATGTGATTGAATGTTTTTGTTAAAGTACCTATAACTGTGTAGCAGATCCCCACCATATTCAAAGAGTATAAAAGTTAATGTTCAAACCGAGGACCGGAGTTCTATACTTGTAGCTCGAAGGAGTAACATGTTATAGAATTACTGCTACACAGTTGTAAGCTGTTGAAGCAATAAATAAAGTGTAACTTTGACTGAAGACTATTTTTCATTCAAATGGACGACCGCCCTTCATCACCTATCATCAGTGCTGATACTCGAAAGCCACATCAGAGACCAGGCTCAGAAGCTCGGCATTCGGAAGAGCACCTCGCTCTCACATATATTATTGCATTGATAATAAATTTAACCTTATATCTTTGTTTGAATTTTTACAGCAAACAATTATAAAAAATATGTTTCTTTTTGGTGTTAGTTTTTGTTTTAAGTTGCAAATAAAAGTTAAGTTGCCCTCGGTTTCTTCAAATATTAGAACAGAGTTTGTTGAAGTTAAGTTTTACTCAATTATTACAATTTTGAAAAGTTTTAAGGAACGCACCTTTTTAAAATGATTTAAAGGTGTCCAAATGTGCGAAAGTATTAAACTTTGTAAAAGGATTTTCCAAACACGAGATTTATGATATTCAAATATTCACAATTTATACAAGTTTTCATTGGTTTTAAAAATAACTAACCGATAATAATTCTAGCAATGAAATTTCAACACAAGCAGGACGACTACCGAAACAGTTTTTTTTATTATTTAAGGAGGAGTTTTGTCCCACCATGCTTTTTTATTGAAATTTAGTTTTTATTGTTTTATTCTTCATTATTATTATAAAGTAAAATTTTCTATTTCTATTGCAAAAGAGGTGTACCTACTGCTGACATTAGTATAATATACTTATTTAAAACACAATATCATATAATATACATATGAGCTGCAATCAAAAAATTACAGGTAGGCTCTGCAAGGTAAAAAAAAAAATCTATTGGGTAACAAAAACATCCCATTCTAAGTAGGTTTCTTTTTCTTCTTTCAAAAACTTAAGACCCACATAATAGCATTGAGCTAAAGTTTCATGTTTAAAATATTAAAATTAAACATCAAATATAATGAAATTTAAAATTATACACCCATCAGGGACCAAAATTTTTTTTTTAATAATCAATTCTCGTGACGCGGGATTATACATTCAGTATTATACTTCACGTAGGTACGTGAAGAAGTACGTGAAGTAGGTACTTACGAACGTTTTTCCGTTTCTAAAGAGAGTGTTCACACAATTTTAGGTACAACTATCACTAAGTACCCATCGTTCAAATATAGATAAGAGAGAATCAAATAAACAGAGGAAATAATGCGCCAAAGATTCAAAAGCGTTTTTATATTGAAACATTGTGTTTTACAAAGCATTTTTCAGATCTTCAAAGCTATCACCGACTCTGAAACGTTATTGACACAGGATGAAAAGAGCTGATGACAGAAACTCAGCGGACCTGTCTGTATTACTAAAAATATTTAAATATGGCTTTTAAGCAATTATAATTTAAACAAAAGAAACTTGCAGTGTCCTGGCAGTGATCACTTAATCCGTTCCTTTAAATAAACACTGGTCTGAAAAATAGAAATCAAACATTATAAATATTAAATAAAAAAAGATTAGTGTAGACAGCAAAAAAAATATATAATAATAATTATTGTTAAAAAAAATCTAATCCAAAACCAATGAATATAAAATAAAAATAATAATTTAAAGCTATAGATCAGTCTTTCCCAAAGTGGTCGATAACGCCCCCTTGTGGGCGGTAAGAGACCTAGAAAGATTTGGGGGCACTGGTGTCATTTAGGGGGGCGATAGATGATTTGCAACTTTGGCTTATACATATTTTAAAATTCATTATAAATAATATCCTTCTACTACACAACATCCATTCAATCCAATAAATGTAAAATGAAAAATACATTTTTACTAAATTCGGGTACAGTTTCCCAGAAGTTGCAAATTCAAATCTTTGTCTGTATCGATCTATTTTTCATCTATATTTAATACAAATTTGAATAATCTTTACATAGTTATACAAGTTTATAAGTATTTTCAAGCAACCATTTATCAATTCATATTCTAGTTTATTGTATAAATAAAACTTTAACAATATATGAAATTAAACTTATATAATTAAACTGGCATATACTCGGGATAAATCGATGCGAGATATCGCAAAATGTCTGCGTCAGAGATTCTCAATGCACGCTGCTGTGTAGTTATGCATCTGTAAAGAAGAGAACGAAAAGCTACTTTCACGAGCTGCTGAATACTCAGCATCCATACAGGCTTCCTCGTGACCCACCACCTAACTTCGGACTTACTACAATAACCTTTGACAAACCTCGTTATTGCCTTCGACCCATGAAGAACGAAAAAACGGTGTGAGCTGACGATATTTCGATAAAAGCGACAAAATCGTTTGGCTCTCTTGGTGTGCTCGTGTTTACAGACCTTTTCAACCACATTTCGAACACTGAAAAGATGCCTAAAACAAGTAGCATAGTTTAATTAAACCTGTTTATAAGAGAAAAAGCAGTGTTCAAGACTGTGGTAGTTATAAGAGCTTTAAGTTATGAGTCATAGCTATGAAGATTGTGTATATGCCGTGTGAATGCTGTGTGCCTGCAGCATGTATGCTGCGTACCTGCAGCGTGTCTGCCGCGGGTATGCATGCAATATCTTAGTGTCTTAAAATAGCTATTCTGGATTCTGAGATTGTTGCACGTCCACGCCGCGAGTCCACCATGTGTCAAAAGTTTTGCTAGCTATTAATTCATAACTACAAGAATGTTACAAACTACCAATTATTTTTTAATGTAACAAATACACTATTGCTTAGATGTTCACTGTTATTATTAAATACCAAATGTTATATAGCTAAATGCCGATTTTTTTTTAAATTTAAATATTTTTCTTAATTGCAAATCAAGCGTAAAACAAACGAACAGTCATATTTAAATATAAAGAGCAAACGCTATTCGAGATACGTTATTTTCAAGGAATGTGACCTTTATAGCTACTGAATAGTTGTCTTCCTTTCCGACCGACGGTATTCTTACGGTCGCATCTCAATACATTTTTAATAACTTACTATATATACGCCAAAATTTAAATGACTATAAAAAAACAGCGACAGACATACTATCAATACAAGAAATAAAAATAGGCTTGTAACGCCTAAATTTAGACTTCAAAAAGTTAAGAAATCCTTTATGGGCTTGAGTATACGCATATATAATAAGGTTCCACAAGATATCTTAGATCTTCCTTTTCTTGGTTTCAAATCTAAAATTAAAGGTATATTATTAAATAAATCTTACTATAACATTCAAGAGTTTTTGGTTGATCGAAATCTGTAAAACTTGGGTCGTTGACTCATTTGGGTTGGGGTATAAGGGTTGAAGCTATAATGAATAAGTCAAACATTGTTAAATTTCATTTAAAAAGAGCAACTGGTGAGTTTCTGGCCAGCTTTTCTCAGCAGAACAGCATTCCGAGCTGGTGGTAGCTTAGTCACAGACTGACTATACTGACCAATTTAATGTAATTGACGATTCAAAAGTGCGTGTAAATGCCTACTTGAATAAAGATAATTTGAATTTGAATTTGAATTTGACCAGAGATTAATTTTTTGTGTAATATATACATTATTGTTTTTATTCCGGGTGGTTGTGATTCTATTATTTACATATTTTTCAACCTTCAGCGCAACAAAAGAATTACTTATTCTTCGTTTCTAGCTGTTTCATTTCTACAGTGTTCAAGAATTTAACTCTATAATAAATCGATGCGTATGTTTTGTGTACTAAACTTTCATTTCTCAATAAATATTTTAACACTAAAACCTAAACAATATCACGAGTAATGACATAACACTTCAAGTAATAATAAACTGCATAGGAATCGTCTGACACGTAAAACCCAGTGTTGTAACTGCAGACTAACCATTATTCGCTAGCGAAGGAAACGTAACATGCCATCTGCTTGCGTATTCATCTCATTAATTCAGGGAGTTGAAAGCTGAGTCTGCTTTTATACTACTATAGATATTATTATTATTATTTTTTTCTTTTTACTATAGATATTATGACTACAGTTATTATTTTATATTAATTATATATACATGTTATTATTTTATACTAATTATTGTGGTGGTTAAATTATGATTCTATTATATTATGATGAAGTAAAACGTAGGTGTAATAAAAGTATTAGGTAATTTTAATTTTATTTATAAAAAAATAGAGTTGTATTCTTCAAAAAAAAAACACGCTTCTAAAATTTTAATGTGATTTTTCTAATATTTTAAACCGATTAACTTTAAGACTTCTAACTAATTTATAAGTAAATTTCATTGTTATTAAAGATCTATTCGCGATAGTTTTTATTTTATCTTGAATTGAAGAGTTTTAACGTTGTATAATTAAATCTTAATTTGAGTTCTTCTTGTAAAGATATAATTACTTTTCAATAAAAAATAATTTATCGTATTAATTTTAATTAAAAATGATTGTAGATATTCAATATACAGTTTAAGAATTTAGTCTTTTTCTATTCACAGAAATTGTTTTGATGTAAAAATGCGTGTTGAAAATATAATTTATTTATTTATTTAAACTTTATTGTCCAAAAAAGGTACAAAAGGCGGATTTTATGCTAAAAACATTATCTGCCAGTCGATTACAAATTTAATTGTATTATTTTTTAATATTATCTGTAAATAACTTTGAGCTGTTGGTTTCATTTTATTTAAATGTGGAGTCCAACATTACTTAAACTTTATTGGATCCAAAATAAACTAAAGATACGAACAAGTACAGTGTAATGAAATACACAGAGCTTCTTATTGTTCACTGCAATCTGGTATATAAAACAACTTTTAGCGAATTTTTCTTTTGATTTTTTTGATTAACTTCAACTGAAATACATTGCAAGTAGTTTAACGATAAATATTAAAAGATATTTACAGTTACTTAAATTACTTTAATCTGAAAATTACTTCATAGAATTTAATCTGAGTAAACGTCATAATTTTTTTTAATTGTGATAAATATACACAAATATTACTTTTCATGTTCATAGTACTATGCATATTCAAAGTATTGAGCCCAAACTGAAAGAATGAAAAACTTATAAATAAATTATTTATTTATACACTTTATTGTATACATCATAAATTACATATTACAGTTATAATTTAAATTTAAAAACAAAAAACACAGGGAAAATACAATGGGCGATTTTAACGCCTAAAGGCGATTTCTTCCAGACACCATATTGCTACGAAATTAAAAAAAAAACGTGCGGCACTCGGGGACTGCCGCGGTAAAGCTATTGCATAGCATATTTTATTAACTTATGCAATTATCATTATTTTTGTAGTATATTTTTTTATTGATGTTAATTCAAGTTTTTTCTTTTATATTAATTGAAGTTGAGTCTGACCAATACGAAAACATTTTTTTTTCTTTTATTAAACAAATTACAATGAGAAGTTGTCATTCCTATGAAATGTCATAAAAAGGTTAATATTATCATTAGCTAAAAATATTTTCAACCTTAGATCTCACGAATAAAGTTCAATTACGTTTGTTAAGTACCAGAGTCTTGTAACACGATAACAGAATGAAAAGGATTGTAGAAAAAAATATCTTCGTACAGGTAAAACATTTGTTATAAACTAAAACTTAACTATATTAAAAATAAATAATACATATATTTCTAGATTCGGTCTCCGCGCTCCAAGCCCACGAGATAAAAGCTATACAATAGCTCAAAAAGTAGGGAATATAAATTATATAGAATATAGGTGATAAAAAGTTATAAACACTGTTATCATACATACCAATATTTACAATTTTATACATAAACATAATACACATATAATTTTATATAATAGATATTAAACAATAAACTAAACAATACGAATAAAAATAAATATATTGACAATACTATATAGACTATGAATGAAACACATAAATAAAGCACATTGTGATAACATTAAAAATAAGTCGTCTGAGTTTCCTTCTGATAAATTAAATTTTAATTTGCTGCAAAGCATTCGAAACGTCGGGTTAGATTTAAAATATAAATTTAAAATTTAATTCAATATTTGCGAGTTAAATGTGTAAAAATAGTTTTATTTCAATGTGTAGTACTCGTGAAAACCTTAGAATATAAGATATATATTGAGTAATAGAAATAATAAAAGACATAATACGCCACCTTGAGGTACCCACTATATATTATCATGCCCAGACGTTACTCCAGAAGGAGAAATTTCCGTATACGCTGTCGACGGCCAGTGAGGTATCTCCGAAATCAGTCTGTTACCGATGGAGATATATTAATTAGACGTAATAAGGCCAGTAGCTATCATTATCAATAGTATTAAAAGCATTGCTTAAATCTAGAAGGGTCAAAATTGTAAGCTATTTATTATCCATTACCAACCGAATGTCATCAGTGACTATGACCATACCTGTAGCCGAGCTAGATGATGTTTGTTAAGAAATAGGCTCAGTTGTTCAAAGATTGATTTCGCTAGTACGTTTGAAAGGAAGGGTAAGATGGAGATAAGACGAAATATATAGGAAATAATGAACATTATGGACAATATTTTCTTATTTAAAGCTAGTATTGTTATATAGTTATCAAAAACTGAAGGGAATTTTCAAAACACTTTCAGTTTGATGAAAGCTCTCATATTAACGAGACAAGACATTTAACATTGATTTTTCATCCCGCGACATCGCACGAGGCATAATTAACGAGGGCACTTTTAAAGTACTTATGTATGTCAGGGGCTTTGATGTTCTCAGTAATAAATTAATGGTGTTTAGATGGTTTGATGGTTTTTAAAAAGAACCGATATTGATTACTAGTTAGTTATACTTTTTTTAAGGAACTTTCATTAAATTTGTTTTATTAAGTTCTACAAATTATTATATTGACAATAATCTTCTTTTCTCGGATCTAATTTTCTCAAGAATCAAGAAATAAGGCCGTTATTAACCTTTTCTAGGGAATATGAGATGTTATTAAAAATCCATATTTTGTATTCCATAAATATAATCTGGCTTGTACATTATGTAATTATAAATCTTAAAGTAAATAGGTTTTTTAAAAGCTTTTCAAACTTGGATAAATAAAATATCACTAATCAAATATGAAACCTTAATGTAAATTACATTAATTTCTACTAGTTTTTTTTTTCAAACATTTATGTTTTAAATGCAGATTTTGTCAAGAGGAAGTTTTCGTAAAAGTTAGTTAATTTATATTTAATTAGCTATTACCAGCGATTTCATCTGCTTCCATAATATCAACACAGTGTTTATACAATACTGTGTTGTTATGAAACTTTTATAAAATATTTATATTTGATCTCTATAATATCTATATCTCTATATCTCTATAGGATATTACACATCACAACTAGAGAAACGTTTTTAATAGTAGTTTAGAATAAATGTTGTTTGGATTGATGTAAAGAGGCTGCCGGCAATAGGTGGTAACCCTTACATTACTTACATTTATAATACTATCAAGGTAGCATATGACTAGGCTTTGCTGAGTAAATATACAAATCCCAAGACAAGAATTACGACGGTCACAACCGGAGGATCCAAAATAATACAAATTCTTGACTTAATATTTAATAAGTATAACTAAGTTACAAACTACGAGTTACTTGCTCAAAGTTGGAGATAAGACTGATTTAAATAATTGAAATTATAATTAAAAGAATTACAGAATAATAAGCGGGACAAACAAAGGTTTCAGATATCTTAGGATTCCGCTTGTCTAGGACCTTTTTACTTAAATTTATAATAAACTTTATTGATATATATTTGGATGTTAATAACGCATGTATTCAGTCGCAAATAAAACGTTGAAGAGAAATATTGTATTTTTAATTAAGAAAGAATCCGATCAATTTAAAAGAACCTTAAGAGCAATAATATAAAGAACATAATGGTACAATCGAGCCGGATGGATTGACCGGTTTCTTATCGCAGCGTTTGGAGAACAAAAGGCGACCTTTTTCAGGTATAATTACACATCTACGAGGTAATTGAAGACTGTTTAAGTTGTAAACAACATTATTTAATATATTTAAAGTGAGATATTTTGTTTCTGATTCGATTTTACAACTTCTAAATGTCGACATCAACGACTGCAGAACAAACTGGATATTTAGCTACATTAGAAGATGTGGCTAGTAGATTGCAAAATGCACAAACAAACATTAAAAAATGCCCGAAACAGAGGCTCACTGGTGGATATATAAAGGCAAGAATAAAAGCAATAGAAGAATATTGGAACACTTTCAAAGACGCTCATAATTGTCTAACAAAATGTACACCGCGTGAACAAAAAGGTATTTTACCGTACTATTTAAATGAAGAATACTATAAATTTGAAGAAATGTACTTATGTATTCACGCTGACTTATCCGACATATTATTTAAGGCCCAACCAAGGGTTCAAGATATTTCCATGGCATCAAACTCATCCCAGGATAGTCAGTTCTCGTTCGCAAAGTTACCCCGCATACAGCTTCCTATATTTTCTGGAAAATACGAAGATTGGCCAACATATCAGGATTTGTTTTTAGCCTTGGTGCACAACACTTCTATCAGTGATGTCCAGAAGTTACATTACCTTAAAACTAGCGTTACGGGTGAAGCAGAGATGTTGTTGCGAAATATTCTTATAACGGAAAGTAATTATACAAATGCATGGGAGGTGCTTCAAAATCGATTTGGAAATAAAAGAATGATAGTCAATACAATTTTTAAAAGATTGTTCTTACAAAAGAAAGTAAGTGTGCAGTCAGCGTCACAAATAAAAGGTTTTGGATACTACAGTGGAATGTTTGAGTAACCTTAATAATTTAAAAATAAACACTGATTCTTGGGATCCAGTAATAATATTTTTGGTAAGTCAAAAATTGGATACAGAATCATTAAAAGATTGGGAACATCAGGCTTATAGAGAAAATTGTGATGACATGCCCACGTGGAAAGAAATGAAGAAATTTTTACAAACAAAATTTCGTACATTAGAGCTCATCGCCCCTTCATGTAATACATTTACAAGGGAGAAACAATCGACTCATAAGTCATTTCATGTAGTAACTAAAGAAACAGAAGACGATAATTGTCAGACTGCTCACATAACCGAAAGTATTTCACATATATGTAACTTTTGTAAAGGCAATGATCACTATATTCATAACTGTACCGAATTTAGAAACTTAACTGTAGAAGATCGCCATGCTTTTGTTAAAAATAACAATCTTTGTTTTAATTGTTTGATTCCAAATCATGGTGTATATATATGTAAAAATAAGACAAGGTGCCGATTATGCAGAAGAAAACATAATTTTCTCTTACATCAGAATAGTGGAATAAAGGAAGAAGAGAAAACAGAGAAAGAAGAAAAAACATGTTCGAACGAAGAAAGTGAAGAGAAACATAAGGTCACAAATGCCCACTTCTCAAGAGAGTTATCAGGCAATAAAGTACTATTGGCTACAGCTCAAGTCAAAATTAAGGCAAGAAATGGCGAGTACTATACACTTCGCGCTCTTATTGATCAAGGCTCGGAGGCCTCATTTATTTCTGCTAGAGCAGTAGAACTACTAGGGATATTGAGAACTGACATAAACGGTATAGTCTCTGGAGTGGGTGAAGGAACAAAGTTATTAATTAAACATTTAGTTGATCTCTCGCTTACATCAAGATTTGGTGACGAGAAAGAGATTCAAGTTAAGGCTTACGTGTTGAAGACTATATCATCAATCTTACCCTCAAAGCACATAATGACAAACTATGAAGAGCTCCAGACAATACAACTAGCAGATCCTAAGTATTGTACTCCCGACAAGATCGATATATTGCTGGGAGCTGAAGTGTTCTGTAAAATTATAGAAGAAGGTTTATTTAAAACGTCTGGAGGAATTGTAGCACAAAAAACTAGTTTAGGGTGGATTATTTCAGGACAACCAGAAGACACAGTAGAAACCAACCACAAGGTCATTACCATGCATCTTACAAGTATGGTACAGGAAGACAATGACATGTTGAGGAAATTTTGGGAAATAGAGACAGAATCATACAAAAAAAGAAAGATATTAACTGAAGAAGAAGAACAATGTGAAAGAATATACAGGGAAACAACTAAGAGAGACGACAGTGGAAGGTATACAGTCCACTTACCTTTGAGACAAAGCATTAAAGAAACCATTAATTTATGTGGAGATACAAAGCAGCAAGCTGTAATACGATTTAAACAATTAGAGAAAAAATTTACTAGTGATGACAATCTTAGAATAGAATATACAAAAGTAATCAAGGAATATCAAGAGATGGGTCATATGAAGAAATCAAGTACACAAGATAATAAATTATCGATATACTTGCCTCACCACGCCGTTATACGTAAAGATAAGGATACAACAAAGGTTCGGGTTGTTTACGATGCTTCAGCAAAGGGAAAAACGGGCAAATCACTGAATGACACCATGTTGGTTGGACCTGTTCTACAAACAGATCTTCGTAGTCTAATTATGTCGTGGCGAACACATAAGATATGTATCGTGGGTGATATAGTAAAAATGTATAGAATGATTAACATGGCAGAAGAATATACAGAAATGCAACGTATTGTTTGGAGGGATAGCGTAGATAAGAACTTAGAAAGCTATAATTTAACAACAGTTTCGTTCGGCACAGCAGCAGCACCTTTTTTAGGTGTACGAACATTAAATCAATTAGCGGATGACGAAGAACATGATTTTCCTGAGACCGCACCTATAATAAAAAGGGCCTTTTATATGGATGATTTAATGGTTGGACATGAAGATGTAAATTCGACCATAAAAATGTGTGAAGAAATAAAAACTATATTACTTAGGGGAGGATTCATGATGCAAAAATGGTCAAGTAATTCTGATGAAGTTTTAAGCTATTTACAAAAGGGAAATAAATGTGTGAAAGATACATTAGAAATTAAACTCGACAAAATAATAAAGATACTTGGATTAACATGGGATAGGAAAGACGATGTTTTTAATATAACTGTGAACTTACCTGAGTCAGAAGGGACTGTAACAAAAAGGTCTATTCTATCCGATGTCTCTCGTTTGTTTGACCCGTTCGGCTGGCTGGCACCAGTCATTGTCACTGCTAAAGCATTAATCCAAAAACTATGGCTTTACAATTTAGGATGGGATGATGAACTTCCTACAGATCTGCAAGAGGAATAGTTGAGATATAGAGCAGATTTAATACATCTGCGAAGAATAAAAGTGCCTAGATGGTTGAAGACATCAAGCAATAACAAAGAAATACAGTTGCACGGCTTTGCGGACGCTTCAACTCAGGCATATGCCGCGGTGGTTTATTTGAGAGTTGTTGAGGAAGTTAAAATCAATGATAACGATACCGACAAAGTAGTCCACGTAACTATGATAGCATCACGTACCAAGATAGCGCCTTTGAAACAATTGTCAGTGCCAAAATTAGAACTTTGTGCTGCAGCTTTACTAGCACAGCTTGTAAATGACCTTGAAGACTTGTTAAACATCTCCAAAGATATGATTTTTGCATGGACAGATTCTATGGTTGTTCTGTCCTGGCTGCAATCACATCCCAGTCGTTGGCAAACATTTGTTGCAAACAGGGTGTCTGATGTTACTCGAGTCCTAAAAAACAGTCATTGGAGATATGTCCAGACTTCTGAAAATCCTGCTGATATTGCAACTAGAGGCTCTAAAGCAAGCGATATAGCAGACTTAAAGCTTTGGTGGTGTGGACCAGAATGGTTACAGCTAAAGGAAATAAATTTTGTTAGCCACGATATACCACAAACAGATATGGAGATGAAAAATTCTTCATTTCATATTAATTTGGACGAAAAACCACTCTGGGAACGATTTTCAAATATATTAAAGCTGAAACGAGTGCTAGCCTATTGCCGAAGAATGTTAAAAAAAGACAAAGTAAGACCAAAATATTTGACTACTGAAGAACTAGAGAAACCATTAGAAGATTGTATAAGATATTATCAAAAATTAATTTATGGAAAAGAAATTGAAGATATTAAGAAAGATAAAAGAGTTAAGAAACGAAGTTCTCTTATAACACTTTCACCGTATTTAGATGAAAATGCCTTATTAAGAGTAGGAGGAAGACTACAAAATGCATTAATTGAAGAGTGTAGTAAGCATCCAATTATTATACCCGCTAACCAGCACATTACTAAATTATTGATAAGAGAAGCACACAAGAAAACATTGCATGGTGGTTTACAGCTTATGATGGCTTATGTGAGAAGTAAATATTGGGTCATCAATCTTAAGTCCGGTATTAAGAAATGTTTAAGAAATTGTCAGACTTGCATCGTTGACAAGGCAAAGACTAAGAACCAATTTATGGGTCAGTTACCGGCTATGAGAGTAAACCCTCACCGTCCATTTTTAAACAGCGGCGTCGATTATGCTGGACCTGTTTTTATACGAACATCTAAGGGTCGCGGGTATCATGCCACCAAGGGATACATTTGCCTGTTCGTATGCATGTCTACCCGTGCCATACATCTCGAAGCTGTATCAGACCTGTCTTCACAAGCCTTTATCGCAGCATTCCGGCGTTTTGTAGCTCGCAGAGGGCACTGTTTGAACCTGTGGAGTGACAACGGAACTAATCTTGTTGGAGCAGCAACAATTTTAAAAGAAATTTTTCAAAAGGGAAAAAATAATTTCAACGAAGAAGTTGCTGCCCTCTTAGCTAACGACGGCACGACAGCACACTTTATACCACCGAGAATGCCATCATATGGAGGTCTGTGGGAAGCAGGAATCCAATCAGCTAAAAGACATTTAGCAAGAGTTAATAAGGACACAAAGCTTACCTACGAAGAAATGGCGACACTTTTAACGCAGATTGAAGCCTGTTTGAATTCTCGTCCACTATGTGTGATAGACAACACAACTGACACATCTCTGACCCCGGGTCATTTTCTAATCGGTGAACCTTTGATAGGTGTGCCAGATAATAACTATACCGAAAAAAAAATAAACTTACTTACTAGATGGCAACTTGTACAGAAAATGACCCAAGATTTTTGGCAACGATGGCAATCAGAATATCTGAACACTATGCAACAAAGATATAAGTGGCAATTGACTGTACCGTCGCCTTCAGTGGGAGATATTGTAATAATTAAAGAGGAAAATATGCCACCCACAAAATGGTTGCTAGGCAGAATCAAACATCTACATCCAGGAACAGACAATCTAGTAAGAGTAATAACTGTTGAATGTAAAGGCAACAAATAACTAAAAAGGCCGTTGTCTAAAATTATATTACTCCCAAAAGAAGCAGACTGATTAACAATTAAATATAGCAGGGTGGGCAGAGTATGTAATATGCATGTTAAAAACTATAGTTTTTAGTGGGCAGTATGTCTAGGACCTTTTTACTTAAATTTATAATAAACTTTATTGATATATATTTGGATGTTAATAACGCATGTATTCAGTCGCAAATAAAACGTTGAAGAGAAATATTGTATTTTTAATTAAGAAAGAATCCGATCAATTTAAAAGAACCTTAAGAGCAATAATATAAAGAACACCGCTCTTGGATTCTTATGAAGAATGCTTGATATATTGCACCATCGTCTATTCAGCGATTCCACGATGCATGGGAATATAACACAAGAGAAAACAATGACAGGATGTTTAGTAAACAAATTGTTATCGGTGCTGAATTTTTTGTCACTTGTAATTAATTCCCAGTTTTATCAATACTATTTTCAATTAATTTTGAAGTGATCAGATATTCCCCGGTCGGTTATTATTATTATTATTATTATCAAAACAATGAAGTAATTAAAAAATCAATAATGTTTATGTTGGTCTCAGAATATTATTTAGTTGATTCTTTGTTAAATGTTGTTGGGATTGATGTAGAGAGGCTGCCTGCAAGAGGTGGCCCATCAATTACAAATAACCCTGTATAAGTAAATATACTGTGAATATTTACATTTATATATTTATTTAAACGCTGTAGCGATAAATGTTAGATAAATAATTGTGTAACTCCAAATAAAACAGCAGCAAACTTAAAGCTCACAGCTTAGCTTAGCACAGTTATAGCTTAAAATTATAACGAGAGAAAAAAGTGCAAATATAACATTTTAAGTTTTTTCCTTTAATTCCTCTTTGTTGCTTGCAGTTTTCTTGACTCTTGATCAACGTAAGTAATCTATAGGCAGTAAATCAAAACCTTAGGCTTCAACCTTCGGCTAAGTAATTTCGACGAGTAAAAGCTTTTTTTATACTTGAAATATTTATAGTATTTGAATTTTTTTTATACCTCTACAAGTCCCTTGAAAAAAAAACTTTATGAACAAACATGAACGTAAACAAGTAAGTGATGCTATAAGGTATATTATTATATTTACTTAATATACATCATATAATTCTAATTTATAAGCTTACTACTATTAGTTTATCGTAAAATAAAATTATGTTATTTTAAGAAAGTTAATTATTAAATATATTATTATAACCTACAATTAGATCATTTTTTGAAATTTTACTAATCATAATCAGGCATAATTTAAGTTCATACGTTATTTAATGGTGTAGCTCTTGCCTTTTTTAGTATAAATTATGATGCAACTCCAGTATTTTGGAAGCACAAGACGTTTTTAGAACATATATCTGACCACAGCTTACAAGCCACATACATGAATTTAGGCAAGAACTCGGTAGCCCCTTTAGTTAAAATTATTATAATGTTACAGAATTGTTTGCAGTTATACATAAATTGAATTAAATGCGAATATTATATTAAAAAATGTTTTTAAGTCTCGTCTTATTATAAATATTTAAATACAATAATTATGTAATAATCATTTAATGTTTTTATATAGATTGTACAAAATAATGATGTAAATTAATTGACTTGTATTCAGATAATATTAGCGTATGACACAGACTCTAGAGACGCTCCAAGTATTTGGATCTTGGTGTGGAAATAGTGTGACCAGCATTGACGTTTTAAAAAATATGTTTTAATGTATTTTTATGTTAATTTAAAAAAATGATTATAACTAATATCGTTCGAAAAACATAGTATAATTCGTTAATAAATAGTATATATCGCAACCATTGTTATTAGATTACGTAAACAATCTTTTCATGTTCTCGTTCTATAAAAATATCTGATCTACATTTTACATATATAAAGTTATTGTGATGTTGAACAACTACTTTTTATTATCTTGACTAAAAAAATATTGTTTGAAAATATCTTTAAACATGTATAGCCATGTTAAGCTTATTTAAATTTATATAAATATAGAATGAAAAAAAAAACCGATACGGGCAGGGATTCGAACCCGCGACTACTGGGAAACCGTCCCGTCGCTCTACCAACTGAGCTACCGTATCGCTGTCCGTCTCGGTGAATTAAGCATTCTATATGTGATCGTCTTTAACGGGACGGTGAACTTTATAAACAAACACAGTATTTATATAAATTATTATATTATAATAATTATTGTTCACGGTATTTATATAAATTTAAAAAAATATTGTCTCCTAATTTAAGCAAATCATTTTTCTTAATTTTTTTTTATTAGATAAATTAAGTTTAATTAGATAAGTTTAATTTACCGTCTCGTTGGTGGAGTGGTTAGCGCAGACGTCTAATTTATAGTGACTCAATAGAGCTTGGGTTCGATTCCCGACAGGAACAGGCACGTATGTGACGAGCATTTAGCAGTTTTTTTTGTGTTTTTAAGAATATGCAAGGAATTACAGAGCTTATTATTATTGTAATACCAGTCTTTGATAATTTGCAAATTACATGACAGATTCATAGAAGATTACAAAAAAACTGAATATTATTTATTTTTTATACTATAAAAAGAAATCTGCCATGCGCCGCGCTTGCTCATGTAAAACCATTATTTCTCTAGACGGACTATCAATTATTTAAACGGACTGATATTTGAGACTTGTGTTAAGACTTCACGCGTATAGAAACCTAAATGTATAATTTTAAAATATTAAAACATTATTCGAAATTATTATATAACAGCACTATCAAGAGTTGTGATGGGCTTTTCTACGCCATCCAGCAATTAGAGACGTTCAATTAGCTTTGACAGCAAATTATGTAATTTTGCTTTTGAGAGACTGTCTTTGAGAGATTTGGTCCCAATATTAATTTTGCTACTTATATACATCTTTGGCGTTGTATATGCTGTGTATTGCTGTAAATCCCATAATAGTTTGATAATGAATTATTATTATTATTATTATTAGTTTTATATGCTTTATTTATAGTGTTCAACGAATCTGACACACGGTAAAATTCTAACAAGTTTATGTTTTGTGTCTAAAATGTGTTTAAATATATTATGTATGTTTCTTTATTTTATAATAAATAAATAAAAAATAATAAAATACATAAAAGATATACATATAAAAAAACTGAGTATAAATTTCAACAATAATTAATTAATTAATTAATTAATTCAATAAATTTGTTTCAGATTGCAATTTTATCTTCCAAAAATTATTAAAGTTGTTTTATGGCCTTAATTAATATCAGAACAACAAAAGAAGAAAAATAATTTAGGTTTAAGCAATAAAAAGGGATAAAAGAATTTGCGGGGACTAGAATTTTACCTTTTATTTGAAATAAGAAATTTGTAGATTAAACATCTGTTCAAAATAATTGTATACAATTTTAATTTTATTAGTTGGCGAATTTCTTTTGATTGTGACATTACTTCTATTTATTAATTTCTTTATTTTAATTGAGATATCATTATTTTTAACTGCGCTAGTGATAAAAATATACACAAAATAATTGAAGGGCTTTTTTTTAATGTAGATGAATTTGTTTTTAAAGTATCGGAATTTAAGAGTTTTATCGCATTAGATTCCGGAGATTACTCTTCGCAATGAGGGAGTCGTTACGAGAAGAAGGTTTATGGAACAGTTTGTTTTTCAGAAAAAAAACCTGTTCTTTAAATCCTTTTCTTTATAATTGGATAAGATAAATATATATATGTTTTAATGAATTAGAGTTGCTAGTAATAATAATAAGTGTCTTATATTATAATAATTGGTTTTTGTAGCTTTAATTTAATATAAGAAAAAGGTTAATATTCTTCTATTTTTATGCAGCTATTTCACTTTTAAAGTAATTTGCTTTTCAAATACATATATTCAGTTATAGCGGTGAAACTTGGCGTAGATGTGGTATGTTGGTTATATCATAATTTGTAGGAATAATGGAAACATAATTTGTAGGAATCACTGGTCAAATGTTGTTAAATGGTTAATATAACAAGAATTAACCATTTTCCATTCAACTGTAAATACCTTATTAAGTACTTGAATTCAACTTTTTTTTTATCTTTAGGAACCCACCATGGGTACACATCTATCCAGGGGATGATGGAGGTGGTTATGTGAGACTCCTACTCACTAAACCAGACGGTTGCCGCCGCCGTCATAATGGAACACCAAGGGATCGCTTTCGCAGAACAATATTGAGGTTAACCTGGATGCTCTTGATTTATAAATTTAAAGAAATAAAACAAATAAAGTACGCAAACACATTAAAAATATATTTTATTTATATCAGACATAAAAGTTACTGAGAAAAGAAAATAAAAAAGAAACGCAGGTTTTATTTAACCTTTAACATGATATAATAATGTAATAACTGTGATAAATTTGTATAATATAAAACAGTGTTGCCAAGGTCTATGTATTTGGATAACACCCCACGTTCTCATCATAGATCTTGGGCTTGGGTGATACTTTTATTATACATACCTTCGTTCATTTGAACCGCTTTGAAACTTCTCTTAAAGGTGCGCTCTTTAACTTCTTTCACGCTGTAATCGTTGGGTAAAACTTTTCTGCAAATAACTTGGTTTAAGTATTTTCTCGAATAAACGGATTATACTGGTTTTAATTTTAAATGAAACACCTATTGTTTTATTTTTCGTAACACAAATGTTAATTAAGTAAATTGTGTTAAATAAGTCTCTTATAATCCAAAACGATTAACACTTTCATTAATTTGTTTATTAAATGTTTATTAATTTTTTTTATTTTTTTAATAATCATTAATAGCGGCTTTGAAGGCGGTGCGTTGTCGTCTGATCGTGTCTGTTTAATGTTTTATCATTGTTATATTCAAGTCACGTTAAACTTCAAAATTTGTACTACTTTGATTTTTAGTTGTATTTAATTTTTTTTATATTTTCCCCTTTTAAATTTTTCTTTTTTTTTACTAATTGTTATATAAATTTAAGTTAAAGGCATTGTCCTGCATTTATCCAGTAAATGTCCGTTCAAGCATGTCGTGGCGACTTGTAAATAAAACAGCACTTAGATTTAAGCTAGATTAATTTAGTATAAACTTTACTTGGTGTATATTTTGTAAGTTGTCCTTAATAAATAAATAAATAAATAAATAAATAAATAAATAAATAAATAAATAAATAAATAAATAAATAAATAAATTTCCGGTTTAAACAAAAACATTCAATGTTGTGTTTCGCCCATCTTCGATCAGATCTTAACCCCGTTCGTTCCTGACATCCACCTCAAATAAATTATAGTACCGGCTATAGTGACTAAAATGACTAAGTTAATTTTGTGTATCAGTTTGTTATGAAGTAGATTATTCTAATATTGACCATTTAATTATTAATACAACATTTATAATAAAATAATAAAAAAATGGAAATAAATATTCTTATAATCTTTTTCTAATAATAATAAAAACAGTATTGCAGTGTAAGTAGACAAGATAAACAAAAATATAATCAGTGAAATATAATTGAATATCAAGCGAGCTTATAAATGGGAAGTGAAGTTGAATAACCTCAATACTGTCTTTTCTTCTTTTGTGAAGCTATGAAAAAAATACATAAACTTTATTTTTTTTTACAAGGCAATGGCATGCAACTATACAGTAAATTTCGCTTGAAGTTAATTGACATCGAACTTCAATTAAACTTCAAGATATACTTTGAGATATATTTTTATTTTATTGTATATATATATATATATTTTTGAAGTTTCTATATACTTTTGTTAAAGACTGTTCCGCATCTCGTAAAACTATTACTGTTGCCAGTATTGGTTGGTGATAAATTTTGCGTATTAATTGTGAATGGTATTACAATGCAATGCAAATTTTAATTATATTCAATATGCTTGATTTCCAACAGTTGTATCTCTTAGTAGATATATTAAATTAAAAAAAAATACACACACTACAATGTGAAACGGCACACAGATTCATTGTGACAATGATAAGCAGGTATATATTAGTCTGACTTCAAACAGTCGCAGAGAATTGTCTATATTCCAAAAGCGTGATCAATCCTTAAATTTAGAGCCAATTCCGGTAAATTCAGTGACGTCACCCACTATTATCCGATATCTGCAAAACTGTCCCAACCTACTAGTCCGGGAGCCAGTAACAGATTTTCATGACCAATTTCCTCCCGAGTGAAAATTTGTAAAATGCAATAGGAAGTTGTGTTATGAAGCTTCGCGATCGTCAGCTGCGACTCCGGTGGTGGAGAAGGCAGTGGCAGCCTCCCACGCACGAAGAAAAAAAAAATTTTTTTAGTCATTTCCTCCCATTCTAAAATTTCTTGAATAATAGTTTATCTAATATCTTGAAGGGAAAATAAAGTCAGCTGACCATAACATGGTGGATTATACGTCAGCTGGCCACCTGAATATGAAAAAAAATAAAAAAAATTCAGTGATTTCCTCTCAACTAAAAATTTATCTGGTGATAGTTTATATGTTACTGTGAATGAAAATTAACATCAGCTGGCTGTATCTCAGTGGAAAGTTCGTCAGCTGGTTACTTGAAATGTGTAATGTAGCTGCATTTATCACCTACTGAATCTTATCAGCTGACGACTTTTCCCTTTACTTAGAGCTAGCTGATTTATTTTATTATTTACAAGAGTATATTAACTATTCTCTTATAAATTTTCATCCAGGAGGAAATCACTTTTCTCTATTTATCTCTTTTTGTTATATAAATTAAAGTAATACATGAGCCCTTTTTACATTGTAGCTAGATTGTAGATTCACATTACCCTCTCCAGATTTTATAAGCACACTAATAAAACAGTAAAACACACTAACGAGAGGGTAAGTTGAAATTATAATGTGACTCGAATGGAAAGTGAAAGATTCCATGTTTAAGTTGGTCAGTCGAACATAGTGTTATTATAGTAACGGATAATTAAAAATAAAAATGTCTAACGTGGTACCTTTTGTAAAAAAAAACTAATGTTCTTCCAAATTATTTAGTGAAGATAATTAAAATAAGTGTAGATCTATATTAACAATACGAAAAGTTAATAATCTAACCGGTCAAAATATTGTGCTTCCTACACAACTTAACCATTTTCAGTTGTATCATAGTGAGTGTTATCGACGTTATACTGCTTTGCCGCAAAAATATCGGAAAATAAGAACGACATCAGAAGAGACACCTTCAACATTAACGTAAATATATGGGTAGAATGTTATTTCTTTCTACTACTTCGATTATAATTTTTTAACAATTCATTGTAAGAAAAAGTATAATTTAGTGTAATGTATTCCAACTAGGGAATTACACTATTGAGAACTTCTACAGTAAGCATATACATTATATATATGGGTGTTTCTCTACTAACGGGAAAATTGATGTCCCAAGCAATTTGCACATTGTTTTGGATATTTTTTATTTAAGAAAATATCTAAAACTATAGTACATTTCAGTATCTTTGAGGCTACCTGTTGATCATGTAAATGTTTTATATCTTTTTTTCTTTTAATCCCAACCATCCCAGAATCTTCACTTTAAATCCAATTTTAAAATAATATTTAAGTGCGTGTAATAAATTTAAAGTACATTTTAAAACTAAATATACTGAAAATCATATATGTTGAACAAACACTACGTAAATGTAATAATAATTTTTCGAAATTACCGCCTGAATGTTGTCCTAAATATTTGAACACAATCCTCTGGTTAATTTGAAAAAATAAAACAAAATTATATAGTCTATGATAACGACTCAATTTTGTGTTGAATGAATCGCTGACAATGTAAAGTCTTCTAAAATTGAAAACTTCTAAAATTGAAAACAGCAGAGTAATCTTCCAGCCTTTTATAGACTTGAAAATCGCTTGTTATTAGCTTTCATTCTATATATTTAAAACCCTATTTTAAAACAAAAAGTGAGCCGGACAAATTTCATGCAAAACTTTCCCGTTAGTAGAGAAACACCCATATATAATTTTTACTTAAGCATTAAGTGTATATGTGCGCTGTTATCAAAAGTAATAATAATATAAATTACAAATAATTAATTATTAACTAATTAATTAATTAATAATTAATTAATTAATTAATTAATTAATTAATAATTAATTATATATGGTCGCAGCAGAGGGTGCAAAAGGAAATAAGACTTACTTAAAATTAATGTATTTTATAATTAAATTACATTCTATATGATTCTAAAACTGCGTCGATGCGAATCAAGCCAAAGCGAGAGCGAAAATGAATAACCGTTGTTAGTATTTTTATTCATTATATTAAAATAAAATTTCATTAATTTATAAAATTATGCTTCAATAAATTATTGATTAATTAAACTTTAGTTATAACTATATTTCCTTCATTATTAAACTGCATATTTATTATCAAATCAAATATACTGCCAAACAACCTGAGAAAAGTGATTTCCTCCTGGATGAAAATTTTTAAGAAAATAGTTGATATACTCTTGTAAATAATAAAACAAATCAGCTAGCTCTAAGTATAGGGAAAAGTCGTCAGCTGATAAGATTCAGTAGGTGATAAATGCAGCTACATTACACATTTCAAGTAACCAGCTGACGAACTTTCCACTGAGATACAGCCAGCTGATGTTAATTTTCATTCACAGTAACATATAAACTATCCCCAGATAAATTTTTAGTTGAGAGGAAATCACTGAATTTTTTTTATTTTTTTTCATATTCAGGTGGCCAGCTGACGTATAATCCACCACGTTATGGTCAGCTGACTTTATTTTCCCTTCAAGATATTTGATAAACTATTATTCAAGAAATTTTAGAATGGGAGGAAATGACTAAAAAAATTTTTTTTTTCTTCGTGCGTGGGAGGCTGCCACTGCCTTCTCCACCACCAGAGCCGCAGCTGACGACCGCGAAGCTTCATAACACAACTTTCTATTGCAGTTTACAAATTTTCACTCGGGAGGAAATTCATGACGAAAATTGGTAGCTGGCTCCCGGACTATACATAGATTGCTGAGTAAGCATAATGAATTTGATAATCCTGTGAATGCATCCATAATTTATGGTGAGATTTAATGTTATAATCGATTTTCTTTGATAGATACGATAGTTGTATGCACTAAATATTTGCAAAGATACAAGATGTAGAATATTATTATTTTTTTAAAGAATGCTTTTATAGTTATCCCAAAATCGTAGGTATTCAATATTCAAATAAAAACTATAATTTTCAATGATATTCATTTTGGACGATATTCGATATTATTAAATTAATTCGGTGTATATAGATATATTGAGTATATGTATTATATAATGGGATAATGATCCTGTAATACTGATTAAGCAATGCTCAAATTTGAGGTCTAATTTGCAATAAATCTGTCTTGATAATTAATTAATAGCGAGAATAAGGTTTTATAATGAACATACAATTTTAACACACAATTTACATTACCTACCACCCTTGCTTTGATATAATGCTATTAGTTTGCATTATACCAATAATACTTGATCTGTATAATTTATTAGTATAATGTACTATTTGATCATATAAAAAGAGTAATTTCATTTTACAGGAAATTCCAACAATTTGTTCCCTCTAATCTTGCAAAAGCATAAATGTCATGATTGGATTTTTTTAAAGTTAATATAAAAATCATGAATAATACTTCTATATAAAGGCTATATATTTTTAATTCGTTATAATTAAAAATATTATTTGTACTCGGTAACGAAATTTCAGCAAAAGTTCCCGAATAAACCCGAGCGTATGTGACGGCAACATTCCAATTTCTATTAATTATTTATTATTATATACAACATTATTGCAAACATTTTCATTTTTTCGAATCTTGTTTTTATCGTTAATTTATTGATTCATTTAATGGAAATGTAAAATTATTTGAAGGTAACCACAGGACAAAGAAATTAATAAATACCATTTCTCTGAATTTCACAAGAAGACGAGCATCAAGCGATCAGGCATCGCGCCAGCCAAAGTTTAAGTCTTATAAATCTTGTTTAAGCAAACTTTATTGATCACAATTAATGTTTGTTTGTTATTGAACGAAAATTACACATTTTTAATTTTATGTTTTGCCCCAGTATATGGTTAAAATACAAAAGATCTCTACGACTGTGTGTGTGTGTGTGTGTGTGATGCTACACTCATATTGTCACACTGATATTAATTGTTCAAAAAAAAATTTTTTTTAAATCAAATCAAATCAAATTCTCTTTATTAGGACATCACATATTAACACATCAAACATCAAACTAAAATATAATATTAAATCTAATTCATGAAACAAAAAACTATAAATATTGAAAAATACTTTATATATATATAAAAGAAAACTTAATATTAATACAAAAACAAAAAATATATAAATATGTTGCCTAAATAAGAAAGCCACTCACCTTTTGTAGAGAAAACTGTCCCCTATGCTGATTTTCAGTGACCGCCGTTTAGTGACATTTCGAATGTTAATGGCGGAAATACAAGTACAAATAGTACTAAAAATATAAATATAAAAAAATATATTTATATCATATTAATAAAAGTATAATCCAGATCAAAGCTGATCAGAGAACTGAATAAAAAACAGATCAGAGAACTGCTAAGTTTTAATTCCTCAGGGTTGTATCGGTCGACGGCTGATGTTAATCATACTTGAAAGTGAAAATTAATTTCAGAAAATCTCGTCTACTAATGCAGTCTCGGTAAGCCGAAGGGAATAATCCTTCGGGAAACGCGGTGTGTACGTAACAATAACATTTAATTAATCATTTGTTTTTCTTATATGATAAGTATTTAAATAATATTCACGGACAAATGAAGTACCACCAAGAATGTTAACTAAAGCTTGGTCATAAAAAAGGGATAATTCCTAGGATCTTTACTACTTAATATTGCCTGCATTACTGCCTTCAATATTAAAGATGAACTGGTGTTTCTTCTGTTTCCTTAGAAATAATCTTCTATACTTTTTGAACCTTAGGGTGATTCAAAATTAAAGCTTTACCAAGTGAGTGAAAGAAAAAACCAGATTTATTCCAAATTATTTATAAAATTAAACAGTTACTATCGTTACACCAATTATACGAACCCATGCCACACAATATATTCGTTGAATCTATTATATACCTAGTAAAAAGTAGGTTTTATTTATTAACATTATATAACAATTTAAGCACTGTAATAAATCTTTATAACAATACAACTCAGAGTTGCCAGGATCTATCCAAGGAACACCCACGTTTTCTTTTTAGATCTTGGGATTGAAAAGTCCTTTTACGATGGTTACCTTCATACATTTTGAGCGCTTTAAAACATGTCTTAAACATGTGTACTTTAAACTTCTTTCATAGTATACATTTTATATTATAAGGAATTTTAATTTTTTCTATTGTCCACTAGAAAACATAAAAGCTTTGGGTTACAGCTATAATTAGATACAATATATTTTTATGTAAAGACGCATAACTTATTATTTATACAATTACCATAACGTTGTTGAGAATAGTTAGATTTATAAGTACTTTATATTATATCTAAAAAACGCTTTTTTGATGTCCAAAGTAAAACCGCTCTCCCAAGTCTCCTGATGCTGTTATATTTTCTTGTATAATGCCACTTACGTGGGGCTACTAGAAGTATTACATTAAATATAAAACCATCATATCAACAGTTTTATGTCAAAAAGAGTACTCTTGATTTTTTTACGTCGTTAGTGGTACAAGTTCCACCCTTATCATATTAGGCGTCTGCAGATGTCATTATCAAAAGACTATCATAAACGTGTCAAATTTCGTAGCTTAATGCGTCGAAAAAACAACGGTAACGCACAATTATTGGATAGAATACTATGGTCCCATAAAACGATTTGAAATATGGATATTTTAATTTGCACAAACTGCGTAGTTGGTAAAGCAGTATCTGACGAGAGAAGGTAAATCTCAATATTAGTTTAAAATAAACTTATCGGCTGGCATATTGAACGGCAAAGTTATTGCTCCCTTTGAGTTGCAAGGACATCTTGACGGTTGGTTTTTTGCAAAATAATTTGCCAGATCTTTTAGAAGACAAACCACTTAATATATTAAGAAATATGTGCCTTCAAAACGATGGTTGCCCTGCTCATTATGTCCATCCAGTACGCGTATATTATATAGAATATTATTAGACCAAGAGTATTCAGAACGTTGGATTGGCCGCTTTGGTCCCATCCTATGGATATCCCTTTCATCAAAATTAAAACATATTGACTTATTTTATTGGAGGAGTCTCAAGAATAAAGTCATATTAGAATCGTACAGGTTGTAGAAGGTATCAATAATAAAAGTTATTCAAGACGAGTTAAAAGGCCTTTTACGGCGATGTCGTGCAGGCATATATGTTGATGGAAAACAATTTGAACATTAAATTTAAACAAAACTTTAAACTTTAGCATACCAAAATATTTATTATATTCAACCAATTGCAAATCAACCATTGCAAAAGCACTACCTGTCTCTCTCTTGCACATAGATATAAATCAAATATTTATCTCATTCACACTTAAATAAGGTTCCGCATGCTCGTTCACAGCAATTTGTTTAAACAATGAATCTAGTTATCAAAAGAAAGGCATACTTTGTAACAGGCCAAGTCGTTTGTGTGTAATCAATTAAGTCTTTATCAGGAATAGTAGCCATATTTTTTTTTTTGTTTAGCTGGAACTAGAATATTATACCATTTTCAAATTCAGTTTAGATCAACTTATTTTCAAATAACGTGTGGGAGTGGTATTCCTATTGACATTTCAAATTTGACCAAAAATTAAAATGCATAAATATTTGAACAAAAGGATAATTTGATTAATTTTGTTAAATGAGAACTACAAAGGTTCTCGTAATATTTACCCCTCAAACGATTCCGATCACGTGACTTGTTACGTCACCGAGTTCACATCAAACCGTTACTACAAACTCATTTTCCGTATGAATAACTGATGGTGGTCCCTTGAAAATGTATTTTTGTATTAGAAATCTCAATTGTCAATAGAAGAACTGTAAAAAAAAGTTAATTTCTCGTGACTTAAAAATTTTGATATAAGCTGACTTACATGACACCAAGACGATAGACAACGTTATTAAGGGGTGCAAAGTTAGGCAATTACTAGTAAAGCAATTACTTTAAACTTTTCATAAAAACTTTTAGTACTATCGTTATAGACAATTTTCCAACAAATAGAATTGGGTGTAAAATAAATACTATCATCCCTTACGAAACCTATTCACAAACTTTAATTCAAGTTTTAAGAATATCAATTTATATCAACGAGCCCTTTCAGAGTTTGCAATATTTTATATAATTTAGTGTTTCTTAATGATATATGGTTCCATTATATATAAATATATATATGTTGTTGTTGATCATCATCAATGATGATGTTTATAGCTGGATCTGTATTTAGTTGCTGTTTTTGACTAAAAGAAATAACCATACGGGACCATTATATTTTTTACCTTTTAGTAAAAACTTTCAACACTATCGCAAACATTTTTCCAATAGAATGAATTAGATGCTAAATGTTTTGTTTGTTCTAAAGTATTTTCACAGCGGCAAGTAACAAAGTATTTTCGAAACCACAAATATTTTAGAAATATAATTTTGAATTAAAAGAAATTCAATTTAAAAAATATATATTTTTACCAGATAGATCTAGAATATATATTTTTTAAACGCGTGTACAATGTATTAGATAGTCTCCAACCACCTCGTGTTGTTGTTTGATTGGATTTGTTTGTGGAATGTTCACACAGTGCTAACTTGTGTCTCCTACTTTTGTTTGACTAATATATATACTAGAACATTGGAACCTAAGGCGCGTGATACTTGTGGAGCTTACTGTTCCCTGGGAAATAAATATCCCCAGGCATCACTCATTTAACCTTAAGAAATGGACAATGAAGGTAAGCGTTTACGCGCATCATAAACGGGTCCTTAAACCTACACCTTGGTCGCAAGTCCCAGGTATTGTTTGCACTCCTCTCCAAGCAACACAATGGACCCGGCGCCCGCACGGTGAATCCATGGAATGCTAAGCATCTTCGTCATCTTAGTATAATTGTATGCGCTTTATCTGTTATAAAATGTAAAATTTCAAAATGTGTATAAAAAGTTCATCATATAGAGTACAAAATCTTTTCACTATTTAAAACTTTACCTTTCGGTGAAATGGCAAGACAGGGAAGGTTCAACCTGAACCTTTGTATACAATAATACTTAGAATCGAATCATGTTTGAAACTAGTTAAGCTAAATTTAATAATATTTCATTAATGACACGTGTTAAGATAATCACTCGGCCTTAGTAACATAATGAACATAAACTTAATCTTAATACATTGAGTTACAACTTCTTTGTTTTATTCAAACTTGTTAATAACTGATGCGGGATTATTTAACAGTATAAACTGCTAAAGTAAAGCGCTAAAGGTGGAGTTACACGAAAGTTTTTGATTGCTCCTTGAATAATTGTATATGTAAGCGATTCCGTTTACATTTATTTAAATTTTCATTTGTTCCTAGATGGAAAATATGTACAAGAAAAATACTTTGTTTTTATTGTTTCAGAAACCGTATTAATTTATAGTATTAAGACTTGTTTCAGTAATACACAGTACTTGCACTTCAATGTTTAATATCCAACAACTTGTAATAGAATGGGCGACAGCAGCCCCTACAACTTGTTTTATAATATTTTAACACTATAATATTTAGGTGAGGGTAATTTACAATTTCATTACCAACTTACAGATGATATTATTTATACCTTATAGTAAGTACTAATATTAAATAACAGATTAAACATTATGTTAAAATATCCTATGCTTCTAATTCTTAAAACATTTAACAGTAAATACTAAATAATATTCCATAATTAATTGCGTAGGTGGCGCTACTGTTGAAACTTATGAACTAAAACATGTAAATTCCAATGTATTTACCATTTAAATTATTATAAATAAATATGACTAACAATAGATAAAAACAAAAACAAAATGTAATAATAGAATTTAGTAATTAAATAAATAGTCTCCATCTCCATGTCCAATAAATACTATCCTGAACTTTATTCAATTTATGTTTGGTGATACTAATATCATTTTAAATGATTGTATCAAACACTATTCAACTCTATTGTTGCAATGTAAATTTAGTCATTTTCAATTACTGAAGTCTTATTACATAGTCTTATGTAAGTAGTAGTAGTAGTTACTACAAAGCTGCTGAACTTTCAAAAGTTAGTGAGTTCAGTGACGCGTTCCTTTAAAGATAAATAACGATTGGAATTCACAAAATTTTTATTAAGCGTAAACTATGTTTGTAAACGTGAAACATAAAATGAGCACACAGTCATTTCCTTGGTGGTAGATCATAACATCCGGTCGCCGGCAAAGTTACCACCCATCGGGCAGAATCGTGCCGCAAAGCGACCTAGTCGTGTTCCGGCACGTTGCTCGATGAAGCCGTTTATGGGAAATGGGTCTGAACAGTTGCGGTGCGTTGGCGAACCGGTCTGACGTCGGGTTGGTGTTTGTTTTGTCGGGTGTCTAGTCGAGGAGGGTAGCGGGATCCGAAGCGACGGCTTTCCGCTGGCCGCCCGCAGATAGTTGGGGGCCCAATTAGTGGGATAGCCAACCACGAAAGGCTGCCCCGCCAGCTGTGAAAAATCCCAGGGTGGCTCCATCGTGCTGGTTGGCGACCAGACGAGGAGGCCCGATGGCGATCCCTGGGGGGGTTCGGGCGTCCCCGCAGTCTCCAGACTAGCCTCCCAGTGGCAAGACATCACCAATTTCGACGTCGGGTTCGATACGTGCCGTCTCGTTCAACTGCCATTTCCCATCCCTATTCACTTTTATATATATTTTTTTTTATGAAAAAGTTAAGAAAAAGGAACAAGGTTACACAGCGGTTGCACTCCTCCTCATATAAAGTGCACCTCACTAATATCAGGGGTTTGCACTCAAATCTTTTAGCTGTCCACCACCACCTGGAGACAGAGCAGCCGCACTTGCTCTTTTTGACGGAGACGCAGATTCAATGTCCTTTGAGCGCTACATACTTGGATTATCCCGGTTACTCGTTAGAGCACAACTTCCGCTCACGGGCCGGAGTCAGTGTGTACGCGCGAAACGACCTCTGTATTCAGCGTCTCCGTCACCTTGAAGACCCCACTTTTTCTTCCCTATGGGTTTTAGTGGACACAGGAAACGAAAAAATCCTGTATTCTTGTGTCTACCGTTCGCACAGCGGTGACCAGGAGACAACTCGTTTATTTGAGTATCTCAGTGAGGCTGCAGATATGGCTCTGTATCAGTACCCTTCGGCGCAGCTCGTCTTTCTGGGGGATTTTAATGCCTGTCATCGGGACTGGCTGTTCCCGTACCAGAAGACCGACCATGCTGGAAGAGAAGCGCGGAACTTTGCGTTGTCCTTGGACCTCTTTCAGCTGGTGAGGCAAGCGACAAGGGTACCAGATGTGGTAGTCCATACAGCAAATTGCCTGGACCTTCTGCTGACAACTGATCCGGACAGGTATCGTGTAGAGGTCACCTCCCCCTTGGGAACCTCCGATCACTGTCTGGTGAAATCTGTATTTACATATTCCCCACCAGCTTTCGAACCACATGGTGTTAGGCGAGTATGGAAATACAAGTCAGCAGATTGGGATGAGATGCGGCACTTTTTTGCGTCTTATCCTTGGCGGCAGGTCTGCTTCTCTTCTTTGGATCCGTCGAGTTGCGCGGATGCTATAACCGATGTGGTGCATCAGGCAATGGAGTATTTTATTCCTTTTGCTGACGTACCCATCGGTGGCAAAGCTCGCCCATGGTTTAATGCCGAATGTCGTCATGCACATGACCGAAAACATTCGGCATACCTCATTTGGGCTGATGCTCGAAGCCGCAAAACTCCGGATGTAAGTACAAAGAAGAGAGCCTTTAACCAAGCTGCGAAGTCCTATAAAAAGGCATTGCGGAAGGCTCGTCTTGATCGGATCATTAAGAATGGCGAAAAGCTCTCTGTCAGACCAACTGGCAGTCGAGCTTTCTGGTCTCTTGCCAAAGCGATCGAGTCGAACTTCTGCCAACCCTCACCTGCCTGCTCTGCTGAAGCCTGATGGATCCCTGGCCCACACAGCAACAGAGAAAGCGAATGTATTTGCTTCTCTGTTTGCTGAGAATTCGCATCTAGACACTGGCAATGCTTCTCCAGAACATCTTCCTCACTGCGGTATTTCGATGCCTGAAATCCGCATCACTAACAAAGAGGTATGGAGAACATTGTGTCGTTTAGATGTGAATAAAGCCAGTGGTCCTGATGGTATACCAGCCATTCTGCTCAAGACATGTGCAGCTGAGTTGTCTCCTGTATTGACACGTCTGTATCGCCTCTCTTTCAAGACTGGAAAAGTGCCGGAATCCTGGAAGCTTGCCAACGTGCAACCCGTGCCCAAAAGGCAGCCGTGCCGATCCTGCTAATTATAGGCCCATTTCAATCACCTCCATACTCTGCAAGATTATGGAGCGTGTATTGAACTCGCGGCTTCTAGCGTACGTAGAAGGTAACGATCTCCTCAGTGACCGACAGTACGGATTTCGCCGAAATAGGTCCACTGGGGACCTTCTAGCGTACGCAACACACATTTTAGGCGAAGCCATCGAGAGGAACGGAGAAGCGGTCGCCGTCTCTCTGGACGTCTCGAAGGCTTTTGACAGGGTCTGGCATGTGAGCCTTTTAAGCAAGCTTTCAGCGTACGGTATATCTCTTGGTCTGATTGGCTGGATAACGGACTTTTTGAGCCGGAAATCTCTCCGTGTTGTTGTCGACGGGTGTTCTTCGGAACCCTTGACAATAAATTCCGGAGTACCTCAGGGGTCCGTTCTTTCTGCAACTCTTTTTCTGCTGCACATTAACGATCTGCTGAAGCCTGGTATCTATGGGTATGCAGACGACAGCACAGTTGTAGAAAGATATCTGCCAAGTTCTCGGGCTAGTAGAGATGAAGTACAATCTGAAAGAGAAGCCATGGTGCAACGTTTGAATGACAAACTTCAGGCAGTCTCCGCATGGGGCAATGCCAATCTTGTCAAATTCAACGCCACCAAAACGCAGACGTGTTTGTTTACCGCCAAAAGGAGCCCCTTCACCTTGGCTCCTACTTTCCAGAATGTATCCTTGGAATACAGTGACTGGCTTCAGTTGTTAGGCTTAGAGATCTCCTCGAACCTCAACTTTGGTCGGTACATTGAGTCCAGAGCAAGAGCAGCTGCAGGAAAGCTTGCCGTACTTGCGAAGGTGCGACAGTACTTTACACCGGGACAGCTTCTTGTATTATACAAAGCACAGATCCGGTCGTGTGTAGAGTATTGTGGCCACATATTTGCTGGTGCCGCAAAGACTCATCTTGCGGTTCTGGACTCAATTGAGAGGCGAGCAAAGAGGCTTATTGGCGACCCTAAATTGGTTGACGCCAAACTCCACAGCCTTGAACACAGGCGTAGAATTGCCAGCCTCTCAGTATTCTATAGGATACATTTTGGTGAGTGTGCGCAGGAATTGCACGACCTAATTCCCCCATCCCCCTTCCATCACCGGACGACCCGACTCACGGCAGGTTTTCATCCTTTTTTTGTGGACATTCCACCTGTCCGAACGAAGCGCTATGCTTCATCTTTTTTAGTGCGTACAGCGAAGGACTGGAACAATCTGCCGGCGTCGGTATTTCCGGCAAAATATAATGTGGGTGTCTTCAAGAGGAGAGTGAATAGGCTTCTAGGTTAATGCGCTTTACCACCTAAGACTACATTTCACTTTCCATCAGGTGGAATGTAGTGAATGTAGCATTAACCTAGTTTTGTATAAAAAAAAAAAAAAAAAAAAAATTGTTTAGATCAAATTTAATGTCAGAAATATGATGTTTGAAGAAACAATATATTGTATGCCACTAAGCGTTTAAATATAAAATGCGACTAAGGCTTTAGAGAAGATATCTTTACATTACAATTAGCTATAATATATTTTATACTCCATAACAAAACGTTACTTGGTACTCATTTTTGGGTTCATTTACTTTAAAAGAAGAAGCAGTAGGTGTACCTACTAGATTGTTTCATGTATTCATAACAAGGCATTATTTAACATTTTTTTATTATAACAAGTTATTATTAAATAGAGCTTAACTTTAAGAATTAGCTATTAACGATAATAACATAATAAAAAAATATATTTCACCATATAAAGCCTAAACAAAATAAATTATGGAAAAATTATATCATTAATGAGGTCTTGACTGTACTTTTTATTATAAGCTCTATTGTGGAACTACAGCGAAGTTGTGTACGATTTCGTCTAAACTTTGAAATATTTTTTTATGAAACCTTAGTTCATGGGTTAAAGAGAAATTCTTTATAAATCGCATCAAGGTTACGCTCTTAGTTAGAGTTATATAAAAATGTATTTTGTATCCTAATACATTTGCTAACCTATAAAGTGGACTCTACATAATACT
The DNA here is from genome assembly GCA_959347355.1 of Napeogenes inachia. NCBI lineage: Eukaryota > Metazoa > Arthropoda > Insecta > Lepidoptera > Nymphalidae > Napeogenes > Napeogenes inachia. The sequence continues at coordinate 10,436,695 of OY365804.1, read as the reverse complement.
GTCCAGTATAACTAAATACCTTGGAATTCAATTTATACATTTTATATTCATTTAACACAAGCTCAGACACGAACAGTCTTCAAAGAAATGTATTAAAATTTGAATGTAATTGGGTTCCTCATAAATATAAATATTTTATTCTCATTCCATATTATCCTGGTTTATAGGAATAAATTACTAACGTATCATATTTTCCAGTCAGGTTTATTATTTATAATGATTGATAAACGTTTTGATTTAGAAACAAAATCTTTCTTTTATGCACTTTTATGCACTTTTATGCAATGTAGTAATGCACATTTTTATAGCCAATAATTAAAATGTTAATAATTTTTAATATATTAATATTATGATTAATAATCAAAGTTAAATTCAGTACAAGCAAAGTTACAATCATTTTACTAAATAAATAACTTCCCAAGAATAAGAAACATAAATATCGCAGGGGTAAGAATAACAAAACTTTCCTTAAAATACATTTCCCTTCTTCCGTTACGGCTCGCCCACTTTTAGACCACAGGCAATCAGTCGTCACTAATGTTACTGTACGACGGCGAAATTGAAAGCGTAGCAACTAAAGATAGCGGTTCGATTAGTTAGTTCCTTTTTACTAGACGTTTTTAGTACATTGCTTTATCGGCTTCAGTTAATAATAGCATTAAAATAGATTCCTTGGCGTTAATTAATATCAAATCGAAAAATCTAATCAAATCAAAATGTCTTTTTTTGGACATCACATATTAATTAAAACTAAAATAAAAAATTGAATCTAATTTATAAAACAAAAGAAAAATAATAATCCAAAAGAGAAAAAAATATTCATACAATAACAACAAAAGTAATAAAAATGATGCCCAAATCGGAGAGCCACTCAGCTATTGTAGAGGAGACTGTTTCCTACGATAATATGATTTATAATATATATTTTGATTGTTATTTTTATTTTTCATTGTCTTTAATCTTTTACCAATGTTTTCTAGTTCTTTTTGAAAACATCAAGTTAAATATTATAACACATAAGCAGACAACATGAATGGCAAAAACAAAAAATGAAAAACATTTTTCAGACAAAAAAATGATCAATATGAATCAATTATTTTAGTTACTTGATGTTTATAAATATATCTCATAATTAATGAAACATTTTACCTATAAACTTTATAAGGCCTATGTTTTGGTCTTCTTTTGTATTCTGTATATTTTAGAATTGTTAAGGCCAATATATATATATATATATAAAAAGATGTTTTTTTTGAAGATTCTAACGAATGTTGCTAACTTTGCAGTATAGATAAACATTGTAAAGATGCCACACCCGCGACCTCTGGGAAACCGTCCCGTTTCTCTAATTCACCGAGACGGGTAGCGATACGGTAGCTCAATTGTTTCGAATCCATGCCCGTATCGGTTTATTTTTCATTCTATATTTATTAAAGTTTAAATGAGCTCAACATTCTTATACATGTTTATAAATATTTTCGAAAATAAATTTCGGCTGCGGCATCTTTTCAATGTTTATCTATACTGCAAAGTTAGAAACATTGCTTAGGATTTTCGAAAGAATCCTAATAAATGTTCACTCCGTCCCAATAAAGGCGATCAGATATATAATGCTTAATTTAACGAGATGGATATCGATGCGGTAGCTCAATTGGTAGACCGACAGGACGGTTTCCTAGAGGTCGCGGGTTCAAATTCCTGCCCGTATCGCTTTATTTTTTATTACATATTTATTAAAATGTATATATGTATACTATTCTTGTGAACAGTTTTACTACTACTCAATGCTGAAATAGAATGTTGGCATTTGGTAACTTTTCGCCATTTTTTTTTTGACTAATTCAAGTATTTAGTATTTAAATTTTAAACACTGTTAAACTATTTTTTTTTTAACAATTCATTAAACTGAATAATTATTAAATGATTCACACAATTTAATCGCGGCTTGGAAAATGTCTGAGAGTTCTCATCCTATTAGATATTTAAAACCGTTATGTAAATTGTTAATTATTTTAAACCTTAGAGTAAGTGTTTAATTAAGGGTTAAACTTGTTATCTAGGTAAAACACTAATATTTTTAATCAGGGATTTTGAATATCTTTTGGTTTATGAAAGTCGTGTCGAAATCGATATGTAAATTTCTTTTATAGAATTCAACTCCCGCATATTCTAAAATAAGTAGAATTTATATGTCACGGAGGGTTAGACAAACACTCAAATAACCGACAACATGACACACCCAAACTGGGGACTACAATCTGTGATCAAAGAATTTTCTCATGTGGAGTAATCTCGAGCAAAAGTAGTTGTTCGAAAACCTAAGACATTAGGGCGTGGTAATAAAAGTTACTACATACTGATTCCATTTATTAATATTCAATATATCTAAACTTCGTTCGTTCCTTAGTTTTTCTTTTCGTTCGACGCGGTCAAATTGTAGAAGTTGATACTTGAAAAATCCTGACCAAAAATGAGAGCAGTGCTCCATGTGTGGCCATATTTGCGCGATATATAGAGCGAGCCTTTGGTTCGGAGACAAGTAGTGCCTCGTTCGGTTGATAATTGATGTTTCAAATTCAAATTCAAATTCAAAATATCTTTATTCAAGTAGGCATTTACACGCACTTTTGAATCGTCAATTACATTAAATTGGTCAGTATAGTCAGTCTGTGAGTAAGCTACCACCAGCTCGGAATTGCTGTTCTGCTGAGAAGAGCTGGCCAGAAACTCAACAGTTGCTCTTTTTAAATAAAATTTAACAATGTTTGACTTATAAATTATAACATCAACCCTGCAAATGAGTCAATTTTATTTATTTTATTTTATTTATATCTTTTCCACTTAGAATCATAATCAGTGATCACTTGTGTACGTTAACATGGAAATGTCAGGACGGCCTATTACGATACTAGATTTATCGTAATAAGCCCCTCCGAAAAAGCACTTTCCATCTTAATGTTAAAGCTATGAGGGTTCCAAACGCATCCTGGTCTGAGAAGAACCACACAACAAACTCAGCCGGATATATTTTTTGTTTTTGTGATCACTGTTTCACAAACGTCAAACTTAAATGCAATTTTGGAACAACTAGAACCGTCGCAATCAATCGGAAAAGAAGCCCAATGATTTCAATTCCAAGATTTATGATACAATGACCCAAGTTCCACACATTTCGATCAACCAAAAACTCTTGAATGTTATAGTAAGATTTATTTAATAATATACCTTTAATTTTAGATTTGAAATCAAGAAAAGGAAGACCTAAGATATCTTGTGGAACCTTATTATATATGCGTATACTCAAGCCCATGAAGGATTTCTTAACTTTTTGAAGTCTAAATTTAGGCGTTACGAGCCTATTTTTATTTCTTGTATTGATAGTATGTCTGTCGCTGTTTTTTTTATAGTCATTTAAATTTTGGCGTATATATAGTAAGTTATTAAAAATGTATTGAGAAGCGACCGTAAGAATACCGATTTCTTTAAAAACTTCTCTTAGGGAGTCTCTAGCTTTTAAGTTACAAATAGCCCGTATAGCTCGTTTTTGTAAAATGAATATAGAATTAATTTCGGCAGCGCTGCCCCATAGTAAGATACCGTAAGACAATATACTGTGAAAATAACTAAAATAAACGAGTCGAGCCGTATTAGCGTCTGTTAATTGTCTTACTTTTTTAATTGCAAAGACGGCTGAGCTAAGCTTGCTTGCGAGTGTCGAGAGATGGGGGTTCCACTGGAGCTTTTTATCTAAAGTTATACCTAAGAAAGTTGTCGAGTCAGTCAGTTCTAACACTTCATTGTTAAGGAATAAACTACAATCCCGACTTTTTACATTAGGAAGTGTAAATTCAATGCATTTAGTTTTCTTAGTATTTAATACCAAATTATTAATTTCAAACCAATGAAGAACACGTGACAGAGCACAGTTAACTTTGTCAAAATTAGGTTTATTACGATCAACTTTAAAAATAAGTGAGGTATCATCAGCAAAAAGTACAATGTCACATAGTCCTTTTACGTAAAAGGGCAAATCATTAATATAGAGTAAAAATAAGAAAGGGCCTAGAATAGATCCTTGTGGAACACCCATTTTTAGGTGAGATCCAACCGATTTACAATTATTTACATCAACCGTCTGAACTCTTTGATTCAAGTAAGAGGCAATAAGATCAAGCGCAGCATTACGCACGCCATAGTGATTAAGTTTGCAAAGTAATGTTTGATGGTCCACGCAGTCAAAGGCTTTAGATAAATCACAAAACACTCCGATTGCATTCTGTGACTTTTCCCATGCGTCGTAAATGTGCTTAAGAAGCGCGGCACCCGCATCAGTTGTTGATTTGCCTTTGGTGAAACCATATTGTTCACTATGCATGATTTCATTGCTATAAACAAATTCTGACATTTGGTTTAGTATAATTTTTTCGAAAATTTTACTTAAAGTGGGTAAAATAGAGATAGGTCTATAATTTCCGGGTATTAGTCTATCGCCACTTTTGAACAAAGGAACTACTTTACTATTTTTCATTAAGTCTGGGAAAGTACCGGTTTCAATACATTTGTTAAAAATTAAGGATAATTGTGGAGCAATATCATTTATAATACTTATTAGTAATTTTACTGATATACCCCAAAGATCACCGGTTTTTTTCATATTTAGATTTCTAAAAGTTTTAACAATTTCATATGATGTAACAGGTTTAAAAACAAAACATTTATTACTGACTCTTACGTTATTCGTCAATTCGACGATTGCATCACATGGTGAAGAATTTAAATTACGCGTGACTGTTAAAGGGATTTCGTTAAAAAAAGTCTCAAAAATAGCCGCCACAGTTGAATTTGAATTTATTTCAATATTATCAATTTTTAACTTAATAGGTCCATTAGCAGCCCTATTTTTCCCAGAAACACTAGATAAAACATCCCAAGTTGCCTTTATTTTATTTTCTGAGTTTAAGATTTTATTTCTTATGTAAATCGACTTAGCTTGTATGCAAACGGTCTTAAATATTTTAGAAAAAATCCTAACTTTATTCAAGAATACCGGATCTTGATTCCATTGCTCGATTAGTATACTTTAGTTACTTTCATAGCTTAATGTCATACGGTATACTCTTATGGGGCAATGCGACTGACATTGATACCATATTTACATTGCAGAAGAGGGCTGTTCGCGCAATATATAATATGAGACCAAGAGACTCTTTAAGAAACAAATTTAAAGAATTTAAAATTATGACTGTTTACAATCAATATATTTATGAAAATTTAATTTACGTTCATAAAAATATTTCAAAATTCAAGAAAAATTGTGATTTACATAAAATTAATACAAGACAAAAAAATAAACTCGCTATGCCCGGCACTAGGCTCCATAAAATAGGTAAATCCTTTAAGGGTAATTGTATACGTTTTTATAATAAGCTCCCAAATGAAGCCTTAAGCCTATCATTAAATAAATTTAAATTATATGTTAAAAATAATTTAATAAAAAAATCCTACTATAGTGTAAAGGATTACATCGACGACGGTATGGCCTGGGAATGAATCTGTATTGTATTGCGAATAGCTAGTAATCTCCGCAATTTGTTTTTTGTTGTAAATTATTTTGCTTTATCGACCTTCTGCATCACACCGATTCCTTAGAAGTCACTACTTGCGGTAGCATCGGGAGTCGGGTTGCCTCCCTCCCTCAAATATGTGCGAAGGGGGTGATGGCTGGCTCTTGTGTTATGCTCGTGAACGGGTGCTGCTTGCGGTGACTGGTTGTGTGGCAGGCCGAAGATTTATATATGTATGTTTTTTCTGTTATTATTATTTAATTTATCATTAGGCTTCTTTTCCTATTGATTGCGACGGTTCTAGTTGTTCCAAATTTGCATTTAAGTTTGACGTTTGTGAAACAGTGATCACAATAACAAAAAATATATCCGGCTGAGTTTGTTGTGTGGTTCTTCTCAGACCAGGACGCGTTTGGAACCCTCATAGCTTTAACATTAAGATGGAAAGTGCTTCCTCAGAAGGGCTTATTACGATAAATCTAGTATCGTAATAGGCCCTCCTGACACTTCCATGTTGACGTACACAAGTGATCACTGATTATGATTCTAAGTGGAAAAGATATAAATAAAAAAAAAAATAAAAATTGCCTCTCACTATATAAACCATATAACTTATCTCTACTTTTATATGAATATATAAAATTATTGGGCTACCGTGGGAATCCACGGTAGCCCAATCACTAAATTTAAGTTTTATTATTATTCCTAAATGTTAGGACCCGGTTTTTTGTAATTGGTCTACAAGTAAACTTTTGGGGCTTTTCACTTTCGTGATTAATTAATAGAGAAAATTTTAGACCACAGTGGTCAGAACTTAAATTTGTCATTACTGTTTCTTCATAAATGTTACAGCGACAGAACACATTATCAATACAAGTCGCGGAAATACTAGTAATACGAGTTGGTTCAAAAAAGACGTTCAGTAAGTTAAAAGATTTAAACAAATTTAATAAACGTACACTAGACGAATTTTCTTGTAATATATCTACATTGAAATCACCGCAAACAATCACGGACTTGTTTTTATGACAAAGCTTAGTTAAAATATCCTCCATTTTGTTTTCAAATTCATCAAAGTCACTAGAGGGGGGTCGGTACACGCACAAAATAATATGTTCATTGAGCTCAATGCAGGATAGTTCAATAAATTCAGTTTCGAATACTTTACAACAATAGTGTTCACGATAAGAGAAGATGAAGATGTCTGTTGTCCTCCTCAGTCACCTGTCAGAGCATTCGAAAAGTTGGGTTTAATTAAAAATGTAAATTTAAACATTAGTCAGGAACACGTAGATGTATCAAGTTAAAATTTATATCAAATTCACAGTCTACTGTACCTTGAAGCTGTAAAAAATCAAACTCCTAAGTCAACGCAATCAAAAGATACAGCCGTTTATACCGCAATATTTTTAAACTCGCAAGGGAATTAAAATGTTCAGAGTACTTCCCGTACCAAGCAACGCCTTATAGTATAGATAAAGGAAAATTTTCAAAAACCGCAAGTCTTAAGTTACGTCATATAGTAATAAAAGCAAATGCAATAAACCAACTCAAGTGTTGCTATTATTTAATCCGTAGACCACCGACAAAAGAAAAGGGTCATGAGAATGATATTTACATTTTATTACAGTAAGGGTGTGGGTGAGGAGATGTGTTATAATTGGCATCCCTAAAATTTACTCTTTAGTTTAGCGTTCTGAATGTCAATGTTACATATTGGTAAACGAGATAAAGTAAAAATCTGTTTTTTTTCACATTAGGCTGCATTAGAAGGCTGCATTACTAGAACAAACAAACAGATCCACGAATTTTTTTATAATCCTTACTAATATAATAAGCTCCAGTTCAACATGTAACCCTTTTAAGGTACCAGTAAACGGGCATAGTTAAGAAGACTTGTTTATCTCCTTTGCCCCTGTTACTTGAACTCATAAAAAATAACAGCTTATTATCACCCCATGACTATGTTTCAGTTTTATTAGGGACTACCAACAGTAAAATTTTATGTATAATATATTGTATTAAAAAAGAGTAACATGTTATATAATTTTTATTTAAATGTATTGACGTCCGTTAACCATTTAAAAAAAAAAACAGAATAAGGCTAATAAAAAAAATGACGTATATGTGAATGATATTTCCATCACTACTATTAGAAAAACACACACAACTTAATTTCTATTAAAATATAGCTTTGTTTAAAAATTAAAGATAGAGTTGCCGGAGTCTGATAATTTGAATTATTACTCTCGGGAACTAAATTCAAATCGAATCTTAAATGCTATTAAATATCTTTGGTTTTCAAAACTAACTTCCTAACTCGATACTCTCCCATTTAGAATTGTGATTTCAAGAGTAACATATGTACGAGAAATAACTATCAAAGGTATACCGTATTCATTAATTTATTTGATTAATGTTTGTTGTATTATCCTATGAATCGTCTTATAAAATGTTAATGATTAATGGTTTGTTATCTATTCCACTTCAAAAGTATTTTTGATTAGTAATAAATATTAAAAATGTTAAATTTAAATTTTAATACTAGATTGTAATAGTTTTGAAATGGAAAAATATTACAAATATTATTCTAACAGTAACAGTTTCGTTCTGCAATATTTTAAATCTTTACGAACAGCAGAAGTTGAAACTATTTGAATCAGTTACCGCGCAACATAATTATGCAAATAATAAAAATCCTAGTATAACCTCCCTTTATAATTTATCTAATCTATCTCTATAATTAACAAACTATGTGCATGTGTTTACCTATAATTAGCTTCTCATTATATCTTAGTACTTATTATTGACATGTTTATTGTTTAAGGCAAAATTTGTAATCTGTTGGTAAACCTAATAAATTAATAAAAATAATAATAGTAATTAATGAGGTCTAACAAAATATGTATAACAATGTATGTTATATTCAACATATGTGTAGATAAACCTGTACATAAGATAGCTTGTAAAATAGACTTTCATCGGGAATATTCAGAGTTATGATGCTCATTTCTGTACAATGATCTACACAATACTTAGCTTGGAGCAATAGGGAGCACAATATAGCCGAGACTCGACTGCGTTATACATATGTGACGGTTTTAGTGGCAGGTAGAGTTTACATTCACAAACGCATCACTGGATTGGAATCTTTATATTTAGAACCATTAAGTTTTTTAACATAAGCCAAGGCACTTAACAGAAGGAGAATCAAGGTTTCTATATTGTAAACAACCGTATTACTAGTATCAATAATAAACGGTATTTGTATAACTACAAATTAAAATGTTATGTTATGTTATGTTGTGTTGTGTTGTGTTGTGTTGTGTTGTGTTGTGTTGTGTTGTGTTATGTTATAAAAATTGTAAACGCACGAGTAAAATTACATGTTATTACAATGAGTATTGTCCGCTAATTGATAATCACTGACAACTATACATTATATCACAAATAGTTTGCTTATCCAAACGAGAACGATGTATTACTATTCCTTATCTTTGATCGTTTATTTAAATTAGAGGCGTTTTCAAAAAGTAGCTTACAATTTATCTTATATAGTATCATAATATAAATAGGTTTAAATATTCTATCAATAACTGACCAACATCAAAACCTTCAGGAGCAAAATCTTCTGATGGCCATCGTAAGAATAACCGTAAGTGTTTTTTGAGTACTGCATAAATATTAACATTATTTGAATAATGCCTACATTGTTATAATATAGTATTTTGTTATGTAGTTAATATAAAGATTAAGAGAAGTTAAACTACTTACTTAATTACTTCATTCTATTGCCAATAAATATGTGAAATATCATAGTAACAGTTATATTTAAGAACTATTAACTATATATTTTAGCAATTTTTTAGCGAACGGTATATTTCCTGGTTTGATCAGCTGGGTACCGGACCTTTAGAGCCTCTCCTATTAATTTTCGACGGATGTTCCTCAGAACTCTTGGCAATCGTTCTTTCTGCAACTCTTTTTCTCTTGCACGTGAATGATCTGCTGAATCCCGATATCTATGTGTTTACAGACGTCGGCTTAGTTGTAGGAAGATATCTGCCGCGTATTCAGGCTAGTAGAGATTAAGTGCAGTATAAAAGAGAAGCCATGGCGCAACGTCTGCGCATGGGGCAATGCTAATATTGTCAAATTCAACGCCGCCAAAATGCAGACGTGTCTGTTCACCACTAAAAGGAACCCTTTCACGTCCTCCAGGCTCCTGCCTGGAGGAATAAATAGGAAGTAAATAGGATATTTTCCAGAATGCTGTTGCCGAATCTACTTGCCGGTCTTGCGAAGGTCTGAAAGGACTTTACAGTGGGACATTTACTTGTTTTATACAAAGAACAGATCCGTTCGTATATAGAGTACTGTGGTCACATATTGCAATACATACACAAAGTCACATACGCAAAAGTTTCGTCTTGCGATTCTGGACTCAATTGACGAGAAAAGAGGCTCATAGACGATCATAATTTGTTCAATGCAAACCTCCACAGCCTTGAACACAGGCATAGCATTGCTAATCTCTCATAAGATGAATATAGGATTATTTGTTGTTAGCGTGCGCAGGAATTTTTTAGTAAATACAGCGAAGGACTGGAACAGCTTGCCAGCGTCGGTACTTCCGTCCGATGTCATCAAAAGAAGAAACAGTAGCTTTCCTTATGATAATAGATTATAATATTTCCAAAATCAAAACACATTTTTTAAATTTTAGGACTGGAATGTACACATATTAACATAAATATGTAATTAATTAGAGTTCGATTATGCAATATACTAGATTTTCTCTTGAAAACTTATATGGTATTTCTAATATGGGTTAATTATTTTGTATATCAGGGTTAAGTAACAATTTGGTATAAGGGAATATTAGTAGTAACTTGTATTATCTACAAATATTTTGATATTTTTTTTTTTTGTGCCTCAAGGTCAAAAAAGTAAAAAATGAGCAAACGCTTGAACAGAACTTTATTTAAATAACCTCAAAAACAACTTGGACGTTGAGTTGAAGGAAAGTTTTTTTAAAACAAGGAAAATGTTTTCTAATTCTCATTTATTGTAAGCTTTAAAGATTTTTTTGATTGTTCAAGTTTGTACGAGTTGAAGTTTGTTGTTCCCTAAAACGGTACTTGTATCTGCCTGGAGTCTACTGGTAACTACGTGTAAAGGACGCCTTACTTTTTTAAGTTGTATTTGTTTTGTCAACTTTGATTACACTTCTACACGTTTTGTAAATTACTAAAGATGTTTTTACTACATTATTTTACTCTGAAAACCTAATTGAGATATATTTGTTTTATAATGTTATATGTAACTTCTAATCAGACAGTTCTTTGATATTAATCTGATGTCTTTGATTGAAGCTGTGGCTTATTTTTTAAAGTATTCAATAATCTGGTATATTATTTCCACAACTGAATTGTTCCTTTATTTTTAATCCCAAAAGAGAAAAATATTATTTTTACTAGATAAATAAATAACATATGTGAATAAATAAATCATTTATATAAAATTATTTGAAAATCTTGTCACCATACATAACTAATAATACTTTTTTTATAATATTTAATAATAAAAAAATTTACGAGGAAGAATTAATTTGTTCTGTTGTAATGAAAACGTTTGCAAATGTTTAGAACGTTTTGTAATAAAATATTCTTCTAAGATAGTTAAATTTAGTAACATTTACTTTATATTTTAAGGTATAATTTGCAAAATAAAATACTTACGTAATTCAATGCAAGTCTCTTGTAACCTAACCTTACTGGCTAGTTTAAAATGAAAGAAAAGTTAAACGTACTTTAAGAAAGAAAACGATATTTTTATGAATAGATGCGGAACTAATAGCTATTGTGCTATTGTTCCCTTTGAAGCACTACTTTTATTTGTTAACTTGAACACAATACCTACATTTTGTTCATGGTCTAATGTTTCATGTTTTGCAAATATGTTAAACATGGCATTTATGGTTCTAGTAATTTTACTTTTATATAATTGTAAGATCTTTCTAAGTTTGAATAAAAGGCTTGATCAGGATAATTTGGTCCACACCAAGTTATCCTGATCTCTTAGTCTGTTAGTAATAATGACTTTGCTAGCATCAGCTATTGCCAGTGGTCTTGGTGAATACCAAGACCCGATAGGTTTTAAGAAGTTTAAATTATTATAAGTGTTTATTGAAAAATAATACATGAATGTTAAAGAAAAAGAATAAAAAAAAATTACATAGTGCAGAAAATTTATATTTTATCTAATAATTTCCAATTACTTACAAAAGAAAGTCTATGAACAAATTTATATAGATTTTTTTTCACACATAAAATGCAAAAAATGATTATTGTGTACGTAAGGTACATTAATAATATTTTGTATTTACGTTCTCATTTTATACAATTATTGATAAATCTTTAACTCATGGGGTTTTTTGAAACTAATATTAACTTTTAAAACAGTGATATGTATTATATAACTTTATAAATTATGTTATTTCACTATTTCATTCTGTGGGAGAACATAAAAGCTAATCATATATAATATGTTACTAGTTGAATCACTCAAATCAAATTTTGAAATTTGGTACTAAACTTCGTTTTAAAGCACAAAATGCAAAAACCATAAATTTTTAGTTACATCATGTTTATATTTTTTTATATTTATTGAATTTTTACCTCTTTTTTAATGCACGAATCCATGAATCATTTTAAAATTCATATAAAATAATGAGGTCTATAGTAATTTTAAGTTGTAACAAACAACAATTCTAAGTCAACACAATCAAAAGAAATTGCAATTTAAGTCGCTTTTATTTCCTTTTCTCTCTATCCCACTCTCCCTTCTACTCCAACGACGCAATTGGAAAGTGTTACCAATATTTGTTTAATAAATACTTACTATTATTTTAATATAATAATTTACTTACTATTATTTTAACATTCATTAAAATCGTCATGCTTAATATTGTATATTTGACGTTTTCATTATGAAGAACGACGACGATGAGTAATTACTAAAAATAAATATTTTCAGATAATGAATATATTAATTTTGAGCGCAATTGGCAAGGTTTCAATAAATTAAAATAAGATATTTACAAAAAAATAATAAATATTTGTTTTACAAAACGGTCAATATATGAACTTTAAAATAAATCTTCGAAATATATTCAATGAGTTGTTTATATATAAATTATACGAGGGTAAGACAATTTGCTGACGCGACGTCGCATTATTACAACCGAGAACTTTGGATAAGTTCAGTTTAATTTACGTTCAACTATGTTCAAGGGACTGTAATAGTGAATGCACATAAGCGAAACTCTTCAATCTATCTTTTATTAGGAACTTCCAATTAAATGTATATGAATTTCTAATAGAAAAAAAAGTTGAATAGCACTTTCATTTTTATATTTTACTAAATTGTATAATAAATAATATTTTAGCCAGAGCTAAGTGGGAGAATAAATTGTAAAAAAGGTAACACTTAAAGTTTCGCACAGTATCCGGAATACAAACATTATTTAAAAACACGCGAACCGCTTTATTTTTGAATCTAACTTTATAAATATTACAATAACTAAAGTGTCAAGAAATAAGGCAATATATCTTAAATACGGAATGGTTTATATTCGCCCAAGAGTGGAATCACTCTAGCGGGAACTCTTAAAGCGATCTCCGAGATACTTTGCAAGAATTAACTTTGTTCACCTCTTCTCTGTCTTATATTTATAATTTATAGTTATGCTTAGTTTTAACACTATATTTTAAATTTATATAAATAAAGAATGAAAAATAATGTGCTACCGTATCGCTTCCGGTAGATCAATTGGTAGAGTGCCGGGACGGTTTCCCAGAGGTGGCGGGCGGGGAATACATGTTTATAGGTATTTTCAAACACTATTTCAATTAATACAGTAAAATGTTTTTTAAATATCAGGTTTTCTAAGTTAAATCAAAGGATTTCTGTAACAAAAGGCGACAGATGCGTTGTTTGTTGTTGCCTAGGAAACTGTTTATCAGGTTTAATAATTAATATAACTATTTATAACGGTTAAAATACTTACTTCAAAGTGTACTGCTTAGGTAAAATCTGATATACTGTAAATTATATCGTGATATTAAAAAAAAAAGAAAAAACATTTATATACATAAAGTATGGGTAAGAAAATTCAGGAAAATAAATCTTAATTCAAAATATTTTTACTGAAATACGCATTTGAATGGTCAATTATTCCACTTAAAAGGTATATTCAGTCACTATTTATTCAGTCACTATTTAGTTAGCTACCACCAGCTTAATCTTCATAAATGTTTAACGTTTATGTTATAACATTTACACTGTAAATGAGTCAACAACCCAAGTTCCACATAGTTGGTAAACCAAAAAACTCTTGAATATTATAATAAGTTTAATTTAATTTAATTTTATATTTAAACTAAAATCTAAAATGTGTTGTTAAGCTTTATTATAAATGCGTACACTCAACCAATGAAGGATTACTTAACTTTTTGAAGACGACTTTTTTTAGGCGTTACGATTTTTATTTCTTATATTCTGTCATATATAGTCTGACAACAAAATTTGTTTGTAATAAATTAAACCAGTGACATAACTTTAAAAAGTAGATGAAAAATCAAATTAAAGAATTTAAAAGCCCTTGTTACAAAAAGGACCGCTAAACAAAATCGTATAGTCTAAGTCCTTATTCATTAGCTCAGAAAATATTGTAAAATGGACACCATCGTCAACGTACGTACAACGGTCCTCCGACGCAACGACTTCAATAAGTACATAATAATATTATTTTATACTTTTTAGATTTTTTTATTTAATTTTAACAATGTAATAATTTCTACATTAAAAACGGAATCGAATGCAAAAATCGTAAAATAACTTAAATAATTAAAAGTAAAAAATTAAAATCATTGCCACAATGAAATTTGCATTCAGATATAAATGAACTTCGAATTATTTTATTGCCTAGAGGCTCTCTTTGTTTACATTTTAAAATATAAATTATTCATTATAAATACGGATAAATAACTAATTGGTTAACATTAATGGTTGTGAAACGTAACAACATTTTTTTATACGAGTTGATATATAAATAATACAAGGCCAGAACGTAGTATGGAAAATTGAAACTTATGAGTTAAAATAATTCTACAAACTATAAACATAGCTCTTTTCTATTGAATATATTTAATGAGCCTTTTATATAAAAACTTCTCTATACACCATTTTTAATATTCAAAGTGATTGGCGTACTGACTGATCTTTTATGCGAAGGTGGAATGTTTATATTGATCTTAAATAAAATATAAACAAATAATAGGTAAAAACAAGAGTGTCTGTAGGATATAGGAAAACTATTTTTTTTACTTTTAGTTGATGTAACTTGCATGTTCATATCCAGTTTTTACCCACGTAAATTTCGCTTTCGTCCTTATAAAGAATATTTTATATAGAATTATAAATTCATCACAGTGGGTAGTTATACGATATCTCAATTAGCAGAGCGATAAGCCGATTTCCCAAGGGTATTTAGTAAGAAGAAGATTTTGTAATTAAAATTAAATGCTATGAAATTTGACGTCTATACATTAAGTTCCCTTTTTATATTTTTTTTATATCCTAAACAAAATGGTTCTGGACTCTCGAAATATCTTTTAAAAAAACACAAAAGAATGAATTATTAAAACATACGTTCAAACTATTCCAAAGCGTTGTTGGTTGTTGATTGTTGACTGTTAATCGATTGCTATTGTTCATAATCTTTCGAATCCAATCGGGGAATGGCAGCTCAGTAACAATAAATCAAGATATATACGTTTATATATGTACAATAGTGGATCTAACCTCGGCCATATTGTTTTAAATATAATAGAACTAGGTGGTTCTTACAAAATGTATTCTAAAGTAAAAAATGTTTATTTTTTAGTTTTTTAGTCGTTTTGTAATCGATTGCTATTGTTTATGATCTTTCGAATCCAATCAGGGAATGGCAGGTCAATAACCCTAAATCAAGGTATAAACAATAGTGGGTTTTAACCTGGGCTATGTTTTTTTTTCATAATGTTGTGCGAAAAAATTATTGGAAAGTAAAAAATTCAATGTTTTTTATTTGTATTTCTTTGAACGATATATAAGTAATACCTTTCTACAATAAGTGGTGTTTAGTTTAGGTATTTAAAAATATATATATCCCATCAGTTCAGAATTCAACGTTGATTAACGATTATTATTTCCTTATTGCTCTCAATTTATTTCAAAATTGGTTAATATAAGAGCAGTTTATGTGTATACTTAGGCTGGCCATAAATACTGTTATAATTAAAAATTAAAAAAATAATACGTTTGAATTTGGATTCTGTAATTTTTATACGATTATTTATTGTGTTTTCTCATTTTGGCGCCAATACATTGTACAATATTTTGCGATATTACAATGGAGTGGGGTGATAAAGAGAACAGATTCGCTGTGATTGCATTGCACAGAGGAGTGATGGAGCCAAATGCAATTTTTAAAACTCTTCATACACTTGGTATTAGTCAAATGTTTATGTAACGGGCTTTTAACACGTTCGCTGCGTTACGAGGTCTATTAGATCTCTTGCGAGACTTTCGTATTGTACGTGGACTGAAATGCTGTTGTTTCACTCCTTGCGGGGGGCTCTAACTTGTAAAGTTCTTTATGTATGAGCAAGACAAATATACACATTTGTATCCTACTTGAAGGTGAGTTCATAGACATAATAAAAAAAATATAGGGATGGATTAGGTCCCTAACGCACAGTACTATAATTTTTTTCATTACTTGCGTTAGGGGATATTTTATTACTCGTGGAATCATACGTAGGTAGGCGGCGCGGGCGCTTCGTGTCTCGTTTTAGTGTTGTTCAAGTATCGATGTGAGGGGACGCGCTCACGTTTCAAAAATAGCACTCGCGTAAATATATCGACGTGTTCATATTTTTAATTGTTTTAATTGTTGTTAAAAACAATGAGTTACTTTGAAAAAAAAAGTGTAAAAAGTCAATTAATTTTGGTGAGCATTCTAAGAAAGAAAAATTATCGCCGGTTAATACCGCGGCATTATCCAGTAAATTAAAAAGAAAAATCCTGAAGGAAGATGTGTTGATCATGTTTTCCAACGAGGAAACAAAAAAGAGACGTTGCGTGGGTTGTTATGAAAAATTACGACGCACGGTAAACAGCTCTGAAGCTTCTAAAAAAACATTTTATGGCGAGCAGCTAGATCTTTATTATTGTGCAGAATATCTTATACCATATTGGCCGCAAACTGTTAAGTGTGTCACATATAAAAAATAAAATTAAAAAAAATCATTACGATCTGCTCACAATGCGTAAAGTCGATGTGCTTGCTTTAATGACAAACATTTTCCGTAGTTTATAATAAATAAGTACTTCGTAAATTAAACTTTTTCTATCGACAAAAGACATTTTATTTTATTCCCATCACTAGTCACTTCACATATTGGTCTATCTCTGGTTGCGGAACGAGATACAATCGATGTCTAATTTTTGATTTGTATTTGTGGTTTATTCTTATGTCATAACTGCGTGCGAACCTAGCAAAATATAGAACAGTAGACTATCTTTGACCCACGAAATTTTTAAGTATATGTCATTGTTTTTGTTGAAGATATAAATTATTTTCAGAATTGTACTTTTAGGGGACTGATTAGATCCCTAACGCACCAGCTGAAAGTTTTTTAATTATGATGTCGCAGTGAACGTGTTAATAGGTACAAAGCTAAGCCCCTTTATAACGCCTTGTTCAATTACCGAGTATGATCCTTCCAGCAAGACTCGGCGCCCGGTCATAAAGCGCGGTCCACGCAGTCTTGGTTGGAAGCGAACGTCTCGGACTTCATCAGAGCTGAAGACTGGCCTTCGTCTTGTCCCGATCTTAATCCGCTGGATTATGATTTATAGTCAGTTTTAGAGAGTACAGCTTGCTCTAAACGCCATGATAATTTAGAGTCCCTAAAACAATCCATACGATTGGCAGTGAATAATTTGCCCATGGAAAGAGCGCGTGCTTCTATTGATAATTGGCCTCAACGTTTAAAGGACTGTATTTCAGCCATCGGGCACCACTTCGAATAAGCTTTTTAAATTTTTTATTGTTTAATATTTGTATTTTAAACTAACCATAAAAGTAATAAAAGTTATTTGCAATAACTTTTATTACTTTTATGGTTATTTCCTTGGTGGTAGACCATAACATCCGGTCGCCGGCAAAGTTACCACCCATCGGGCAGAGTCGTGCCGCAAAGCGACCTAGTCGTGTTCCGGCACGTTGCTCGATGAAGCCGTTTATGGGAAATGGGTCTGAACAGTTGCGGTGCGTTGGCGAACCGGTTTGACGTCGGGTTGGTGTTTGTTTTGTCGGGTGTCTAGTCGAGGAGGGTAGCGGGATCCCAAGCGACGGCTTTCCGCTGGCCGCCCGCAGATAGTTGGGGGCCCAATTAGTGGGTTAGCCACCCACGAAAGGCTGCCCCGCCAGCTGCGAAAAATCCCAGGGTGGCTCCATCGTGCTGGTTGGCGACCAGACGAGGAGGCCCGATGGCGATCCCTGGGGGGGTTCGGGCGTCCCCGCAGTCTCCAGACTAGCCTCCCAGTGGCAAGACATCACCAATTTCGACGTCGGGTTCGATACGTGCCGTCTCGTTCAACTGCCATTTCCCATCCCTATTCACTTTTATATATATTTTTTTTTTTTATGAAAAAGTTAAGAAAAAGAAACAAGGTTACACAGCGGTTGCACTCCTCCTCATATAAAGTGCACCTCACTAATATCAGGGGTTTGCACTCAAATCTTTTAGCTGTCCACCACCACCTGGAGACAGAGCAGCCGCACTTGCTCTTTTTGACGGAGACGCAGATACAATGTCCTTTGAGCGCTGCATACTTGGATTATCCCGGTTACTCGTTAGAGCACAACTTTCGCTCACGGGCCGGAGTCAGTGTGTATGCGCGGAACGACCTCTGTATTCAGCGTCTCCGTCACCTTGAAGACCCCACTTTTTCTTCCCTATGGGTTTTAGTGGACACAGGAAACGAAAAAATCCTGTATTCCTGTGTCTACCGTTCGCACAGCGGTGACCAGGAGACAACTCGTTTATTTGAGTATCTCAGTGAGGCTGCAGATATGGCTCTGTATCAGTACCCTTCGGCGCAGCTCGTCTTTCTGGGGGACTTTAATGCCTGTCATCAGGACTGGCTGTTCCCGTACCAGAAGACCGACCATGCTGGAAGAGAAGCGCGGAACTTTGCGTTGTCCTTGGACCTCTTTCAGCTGGTGAGGCAAGCGACAAGGGTACCAGATGTGGTAGGCCATACAGCAAATTGCCTGGACCTTCTGCTGACAACTGATCCGGACAGGTATCGTGTAGAGGTCACGTCCCCCTTGGGAACCTCCGATCACTGTCTGGTAAGATCTGTGTTTACATATTCCCCACCAGCTTTCGAACCACATGGCGTTAGGCGAGTATGGAAATACAAGTCAGCAGATTGGGATGAGATACGGCACTTTTTTGCGTCTTATCCTTGGCGGCAGGTCTGCTTCTCTTCTTTGGATCCGTCGAGTTGCGCGGATGCTATAACCGATGTGGTGCATCAGGCAATGGAGTATTTTATTCCTTTTGCTGACGTACCCATCGGTGGCAAAGCTCGCCCATGGTTTAATGCCGAATGTCGTCATGCACATGACCGAAAACATTCGGCATACCTCATTTGGGCTGATGCTCGAAGCCGCAAAACTCCGGATGTAAGTACAAAGAAGAGAGCCTTTAACCAAGCTGCCAAGTCCTATAAAAAGGCATTGCGGAAGGCTCGTCTTGATCGGATCGTTAAGAATGGCGAAAAGCTCTCTGTCAGACCAACTGGCAGTCGAGCTTTCTGGTCTCTTGCCAAAGCGATCGAGTCGAACTTCTGCCAACCCTCACTGCCTGCTCTGCTGAAGCCTGATGGATCCCTGGCCCAGCAACAGATCCCTGGCCCAGCAACAGCAACAGAGAAAGCGAATGTATTTGCTTCTCTGTTTGCTGAGAATTCGCATCTAGACACTGGCAATGCTTCTCCAGAACATCTTCCTCACTGCGGTATTTCGATGCCTGAAATCCGCATCACTAACAAAGAGGTATGGAGAACATTGTGTCGTTTAGATGTGAATAAAGCCAGTGGTCCTGATGGTGTACCAGCCATTCTGCTCAAGACATGTGCAGCTGAGTTGTCTCCTGTATTGACACGTCTGTATCGCCTCTCTTTCAAGACTGGAAAAGTGCCGGAATCCTGGAAGCTTGCCAACGTGCAACCCGTGCCCAAAAAAGGCAGCCGTGCCGATCCTGCCAATTATAGGCCCATTTCAATCACCTCCATACTCTGCAAGACTATGGAGCGTGTATTGAACTCGCGGCTTCTAGCGTACGTAGAAGGTAACGATCTCCTCAGTGACCGACAGTACGGATTTCGCCGAAATAGGTCCACTGGGGACCTTCTAGCGTACGCAACACACATTTTAGGCGAAGCCATCGAGAGGAACGGAGAAGCGGTCGCCGTCTCTCTGGACGTCTCGAAGGCTTTTGACAGGGTCTGGCATGTGAGCCTTTTAAGCAAGCTTTCAGCGTACGGTATATCTCCTGGTCTGATTGGCTGGATAACGGACTTTTTGAGCCAGAGATCTCTCCGTGTTGTTGTCGATGGGTGTTCTTCGGAACCCTTGACAATAAATGCCGGAGTACCTCAGGGGTCCGTTCTTTCTGCAACTCTTTTTCTGCTGCACATTAACGATCTGCTGAAGCCCGGTATCTATGGGTATGCAGACGACAGCACAGTTGTAGAAAGATATCTGCCAAGTTCTCGGGCTAGTAGAGATGAAGTACAATCTGAAAGAGAAGCCATGGTGCAACGTTTGAATGACAAACTTCAGGCAGTCTCCGCATGGGGCAATGCCAATCTTGTCAAATTCAACGCCACCAAAACGCAGACGTGTTTGTTCACCGCCAAAAGGAGCCCCTTCACCTTGGCTCCTACTTTCCAGAATGTATCCTTGGAATACAGCGACTGGCTTCAGTTGTTAGGCTTAGAGATCTCCTCGAACCTCAACTTTGGTCGGTACATTGAGTCCAGAGCAAGAGCAGCTGCAGGAAAGCTTGCCGTACTTGCGAAGGTGCGACAGTACTTTACACCGGGACAGCTTCTTGTATTATACAAAGCACAGATCCGGTCGTGTGTAGAGTATTGTGGCCACATATTTGCTGGTGCCGCAAAGACTCATCTTGCGGTTCTGGACTCAATTGAGAGGCGAGCAAAGAGGCTTATTGGCGACCCTAAATTGGTTGACGCCAAACTCCACAGCCTTGAACACAGGCGTAGAATTGCCAGCCTCTCAGTATTCTATAGGATACATTTTGGTGAGTGTGCGCAGGAATTGCACGACCTAATTCCCCCATCCCCCTTCCATCACCGGACGACCCGACGCACGGCAGGTTTTCATCCTTTTGTTGTGGACATTCCACCTGTCCGAACGAAGCGCTATGCTTCATCTTTTTTAGTGCGTACAGCGAAGGACTGGAACAATCTGCCGGCGTCGGTATTTCCGGCAAAATATAATGTGGGTGTCTTCAAGAGGAGAGTGAATAGGCTTCTAGGTTAATGCGCTTTACCACCTAAGACTACATTTCACTTTCCATCAGGTGGAATGTAGTCAAGCATTAACCTAGTTTTGTATAAAAAAAAAAAAAAAAAAAAAAAAAAAAGCAGCAGTTGCACTCCTCCTCATATAAAGTGCACCTCACTAATATAAGGGGTTTGCACTCAAATCTTTTAGCTGTCCACCACCACCTGGAGACAGAGCAGCCGCACTTGCTCTTTTTGACGGAGACGCAGATATAATGTCCTTTGAGCGCTGCATACTTGGATTATCCCGGTTACTCGTTAGAGCACAACTTTCGCTCACGGGCCGGAGTCAGTGTGTACGCGCGGAACGACCTCTGTATTCAGCGTCTCCGTCACCTTGAAGACCCCACTTTTTCTTCCCTATGGGTTTTAGTGGACACAGGAAACGAAAAAATCCTGTATTCCTGTGTCTACCGTTCGCACAGCGGTGACCAGGAGACAACTCGTTTATTTGAGTATCTCAGTGAGGCTGCAGATATGGCTCTGCATCAGTACTCTTCGGCGCAGCTCGTCTTTCTGGGGGACTTTAATGCCTGTCATCAGGACTGGCTGTTCCCGTACCAGAAGACCGAACATGCTGGAAGAGAAGCGCGGAACTTTGCGTTGTCCTTGGACCTCTTTCAGCTGGTGAGGCAAGCGACAAGGGTACCAGATGTGGTAGGCCATACAGCCAATTGCCTGGACCTTCTGCTGACAACTGATCCGGACAGGTATCGTGTAGAGGTCACGTCCCCCTTGGGAACCTCCGATCACTGTCTGGTAAAATCTGTACTTACATATTCCCCACCAGCTTTCGAACCACATGGTGTTAGGCGAGTATGGAAATACAAGTCAGCAGATTGGGATGAGATGCGGCACTTTTTTGCGTCTTATCCTTGGCGACAGGTCTGCTTCTCTTCTTTGGATCCGTCGAGTTGCGCGGATGCTATAACTGATGTGGTGCATCAGGCAATGGAGTATTTTATTCCTTTTGCTGACGTACCCATCGGTGGCAGAGCTCGCCCATGGTTTAATGCCGAATGTGACCGAACCGTGACCGAAAACATTCGGCATACCTTATTTGGGCTGATGCTCGAAGCCGCAAAACTCCGGATGTAAGTATAAAGAAGAGAGCCTTTAACCAAGCTGCCAAGTCCTACAAAAAGGCATTGCGGAAGGCTCGTCTCGATCGAATCGCTAAGAATGGCGAAAAGCTCTCTGCCAGACCAACTGGCAGTCGAGCTTTCTGGTCTCTTGCGAAAGCGATCGAGTCGAATTTCTGCCAACCCTCACTGCCTGCTCTGCTGAAGCCGGATGGTTCCCTGGCCCACACAGCAACAGAGAAAGCAAATGTATTTGCTTCTCTGTTTGCTGATAATTCGCATCTAGACACTGGCAATGCTTTTCCAGAACATCTTCCTCACTGCGGTATTTCGATGCCTGAAATCCGCATCACTAACAAAGAGGTATGGAGAACATTGTGTCGTTTAGATGTGAATAAAGCCAGTGGTCCTGATGGTATACCAGCCATTCTGCTCAAAACATGCGCAGCTGAGTTGTCTCCTGTACTGACACGTTTGTATCGTCTCTCTTTCATGACTGGAATAGTGCCGAAATCCTGGAAGCTTGCTAATGTGCAACCCGTGCCCAAAAAAGGCAGCCGTGCCGACCCTGTCAATTACAGACCGATTTCAATCACCTCCATACTCTGCAAGATTATGGAGCGTGTATTGAACTCGCGCCTACTAGCATACCTAGAAGGTAACGATCTCCTCAGTGACCGACAATACGGGTTTCGCCGTAATAGGTCTACTGGGGACCTCCTAGTGTATGCTACACACATTTTAGGCGAGGCCATCGAGAAGAACGGAGAAGCGGTCGCCGTCTCTCTGGACGTCTCGAGGGCATTTGACAGGGTCTGGCATGCGAGCCTTATAAGCAAGCTTTCAGCGTTCGGTATATCTCCTGGTCTGATCGGCTGGGTAACGGACTTTTTGAGCCAGAGATCTCTCCGAGTAGTTGTTGACGGGTGTTCCTCGGAACCCTTGAAAATAAATGCCGGAGTGCCTCAGGGGTCCGTTCTTTCTGCAACTCTTTTTTTGCTGCACATTAATGATCTGTTGAATCCCGGTATCTATGGGTATGCAGACGACAGCACAGTTGTAGAAAGATATCTGCCGAGTACTTGGGCTAGTCGAGATCAAGTACAGTCTGAAAGAGAAGCCATGGTGCAACGTTTGAATGACAAACTTCAGGCAGTCTCCGCATGGAGCAATGCCAATCTTGTCAAGTTCAACGCCACCAAAACGCAGACGTGTCTGTTCACCGCCAAAAAGAGCCCTTTCACCTTGGCTCCTACTTTCCAGAATGTATCCTCGGAATACAGTGACCGGCTTCAGTTGTTAGGCTTAGAGATTTCCTCGAACCTCAACTTTGGTCGGTTCATTGAGTCCAGAGCAAGAGCAGCAGCAGCAAAGCTTGCCGTTCTTGCGAAGGTTCGGCAGTACTTTACACCGGGACAGCTTCTTGTTCTATACAAAGCACAGATCCGGTCGTGTGTAGAGTACTGTGGTCACATATTTGCTGGTGCCGCAAAGTCTCATCTTGCGGTTCTGGACTCAATTGAGAGGCTAGCAAAGAGGCTTATCGGCGATCCCGAATTGGTCGAAGCCGACCTCCAAAGCCTTGAACACAGGCGTAAAATTGCTAGCCTCTCAGTATTCTATAGGATACATTTTGGTGAGTGTGCGCAGGAACTACACGACTTAGTTCCCCCGTCCCCCTTCCATCACCGGACGTCCCGACGCACGGCAGGTATCCATCCTTTTGTTGTGGACATTCCACCTGTCCGAACGAAGCGCTTTGCTTCCTCATTTTTAGTGCGTACAGCGAAGGACTGGAACAATTTGCCTGCGTCGGTATTTCCGGCCAAATATAATGTGGGTGTCTTCAAGAGAAGAGTGAATAGGTTGCTAGGGCAATGCGCCTTACCATCTAAGACTACATTCCACTTACCATCAGGTGGAATGTAGTCAAGCATTGCCCTAGATCGTATAAAAAAAAAAAAAAAAAAAACTTTTTTTTTCTCTGTTACTATATTTATGGCATGACTGAGTTATACCAGTATTAGATATTCCAATTTTTATAATTTCCTATTTTTGTAACAGATTCATAACAGTACAATAATTCTACATGATTCCTACTAAAAACGTCTAATTACTTATAATTTTTTATTCTTATATTATTCTCAAGTAGGCTCTTAAATTAACAAAAAAAAATATATTCGTATGAGAATTAATGTTTCGTCGTATCATCAATCACAAGCTCATTTATTTTATTACATTTCCTTTTATACAAAAATTAAAGAATAATAAGAAGATAAATTGGATGTTATCTGAAATGTTTACAAAATAATATTTTTTTATTAGATTTTTGAATTTTTAATTAGGCTAAAAAACCATTTTTTTCAGTTAATTTTAATGTGTTGGACTAATCTCTAAAGAAGAAAGTAAATTGAGAATCTCACAAAGAATTATCCCTAAGAGATTTCGAAGTCAAGATTTTAAAAGCAGCCGGCATAGTTGGTGGACTAAAAACCAAGTCCTATTTAAGTGGTGATGTAAATATTAAGAATATTTATTGTATTTATGTATTATTAATATATTGGCAAAATAAAATTGTATCAAACGACCTTCCGTCCACCCTAATGCTGAAATACTAACACACCCTAATACTGAAATTACAATATGGTGCATATTTCAATTTCCGACCGACCGATAAGTACTGAGAACAAAAAAGAGGGAATGAACAAATAAACTTTATTGTACAAAATAACCTTCATTGTACAAAATAACCTTTATTGTATAATATAGATTTGAATACTTCTTTCAATAAAAAATCGCGTAAGAGGATTCAGTCAATCTGCAGCATTTGACGAACAAAACATCGCTTTAGTGCTTTTATTTGATACATCGACTTTACAAAATACTCGCTTAAGGTTGCCAACAACAAGACAGTTGACACCTATTAATAGATAAATAATAAGTAATAAAAACTTACATTAAATCACTTAAATGGAATAGTGATGATGACGTAACACCCTTAAAACATGGTTATAAGGAAAAACTATTGTTGTTTATTTCCTTTTCAAAGTCGTATAGCCTATTACTATATATTTATACTAATTTAATATATTATAATATATTTTCAAAATTATGCTGTTTTTGTTTAGTCAGCCTTATTTTTTATGGCTTACATTCTCGATCCTCTGTGTCTGCGAGCGTCACGTTTTTTGAATCATCACCGCTTCATCGCATACGAATTGTGTTATTCAACGTTTTGACTAACTAGAATTGATAGAGTATATCTTTTGGAAAATACTGAACATTTTGTAGAAAAATTTAACAAATATTTTGAAATATAGATTTATGTTGCATTTTTACATTGATATAATACCGCTATTAGATCAGTTTACTAACGCCTTATTACCTTGTAAGGTAATAATTACTACTAATTTATACTCTTCAGTTTATGTTTATTTATTGTTTCATATAAAAATATGCTTCTTTTATTAAGAGATGGGAAAAAATCCAGGTCAAAGTCAAAGTTCTTAAGTCAAACAGGCATTGCACTTTAGAAAACTTTCTTCATTCTCTCCACACAAACACTAAGGCTCCAGTTGTAAGAGGTAAATCCCTTGAACGAAATCGGCAATAATCTTAACTAATTCACATATTATACTTTTTTTACAGAATGTATCACTATTGTAAAATCAAAGTCATAATTGATATGCAAGTAGAAATAAATATTCAAATAAACCTGGTCAACAAACGAAAATTAGACTAACTAAACATGCTACTACCAATATTGAACCAAGAACTCTAAGAACGATAATACGTTTAAAGTGGTTACAGTGAATCAACACAAGCAAAATTGTTAATTAGTTTGTTATTTCAAGGTTCAATATTGTCAACATAGTCCTAAGTTTAATAACAAATTAATACTTACAATTAACATAAGAAATTAAATAGACATTAGTTTCAAATATTTTCAGTAAATCTAAATATTTACATTTTTGACTTGACTTTAGATATTATATTTTTATAATGGTACGGTTTCAATCAACTTTAATCAATTCAAATAATGTTTTATTAGTTTTATTATTCATGAATTTGTCTTATAATTAATGTTTATATCAAGAACAATTTTGCTTAAATGATAATCAGCAGTGCAATTAAAATTTAAAACATTTGTCACTTATAAAAAGCTTTGGATTATTTTTAAACACATCCAAAAATAAAATTGGCACAACTGCGCTCTAAGGCAAAAGCAATAACATTCAGACACCCCCTGCCACTGTTACCGTGTTCTACTGCAACATCAAGGGTGTATACCCCAACATCTACGCTGTCCACTACCACCTCGAGACAGCAAAGCCGGCCTTGCTGTTTTTGACCTTGATGCAGATATCATCTCCAGCGGACACATTGCACCTCTCCTATCGGTTTGAATACATCTTAATTCGAAAGGCTCGTGTGCGTGTGTCCGTGCGTGCGTGCGAGCGTGCGTGCGTGCGTGTGTGTGTGTGAGTGTACATTAGAGATGATATAAGCTCTCGTCGCCTCGGCAATATTGAAGGCAAGGCTTTCCATCTTGTGGCTTCACGTCGACAGCGTCGGCCACCATCGCATCTACGCATGCATGCCTATGCAGGTACCGTAGTGGTGATGTAGTTTTATAAAATATGTGTCCCTGAAAAGAACAACTTTCTAACTAAGTTTATCTTTTCAGTCTTTATCGTTTGTGAACTGCAACGTTATTAAAATATATTTTTAAATTATTTTTTTTAGAATACAAAAGAACTTGTATTTAAACTTATCCTACATTCTATAGTCTGAGTTATACTTTTTTACAGAAATCCTTTGATTTAACTTAGGAAACCTGATATTTAAATAACATTATATAACAATAATTGAAAAATAGTATTAAAACTTAACATAAGTATAAATATCAATATACGACAGAGAACAAGTGAACCGAGTTAATCGTTGGAGAATGTCTCTGAGATCACTTTAAAAGTTCCTGCTGGAGCGATTCCGCGGAACATAAGCCACTCCATATTTTTATGATTAAGACGCAATGCTTTATCTTTTGACACTACAAATGTTGTACAATTTTCAGATAATATTTAAGCTGAAGTGTATCTCGTATTATAAAGATATCATTAAAAGAATATATTAAAGGATTTCTGTATCATTAAAAGAAATACAGAAATCCTTTAATATATTCTTTTCTGGCAGCAGTTCTTTTGGCCAGTCAAATAACTTTGAACATTTCCACTTTCCAACAGGTGAAACATAATTAAGCATTAACCTACCTAGTTTGTATATAAAAAAAACTGTCATTTATTTGTTATCTTTTAGTTTTATTTTATCTAAAAGCGTGTTTATTAGCGTTTTTAATTGTTTCTTTCTTTGTTCTTGTCTACATAGTGTTTTTGTTTTCTGAACTGGTATCTAACATTTCATTCGCATTATGTTGTTGAGATAGTTTTTCGATTAAAGACGAAAATCTGATCTCCATATATAAAAATGCATTAATTGTATGTAAAGTACAGTACAATTACATACATAAGCACTAATTTAATATAACTAAACATATTTATACATAGATATTTTCAAGTGACTATTTGATTAAAGTAAATAAGTATTTTATTTTATTCATAAGTATTTTACAGTTAATTTTATTGTTTTTTTTTTATAGTACACCAATCTTTTCCTTCCGTTTATTTCAATTATATATATATATATATATATATATATATATATATATATATATATATATATATATATATATATATATATATATATATATATATATATATATATATATATATATATATATATATATATATGCTATTATCTTTAAGCGACTCGCACATTTAAATAAATATATCATTAGAATCATATGAGGAAGCAGTCGGAAGTCCTCTGTGTCTCTTTACGCTAGACTTTTTTGTATCTTTAGTTTAATGTAAATAGGATTTCCATAATTCCAACTTTAAGTTACGTTCGACTCCAAATTTCAATTAAACTAAAGAAATGAAATAAAATTATTTATAGATAAAGTAATAAAATGATGAATAGGTAGTTTTACATACAATACCGATATAATACAAAAATAATATCTGCTAATAAAATAAAACACAATTGACATAGAATTTTAATTTTATAAATTATATTGGTTATTAAACACCCGTTATGTACAATGACAATCACGGTATATGAGTGAAACCAATGTCACGTCTCACAAAGCAACACAATTGAGCTTGTGTAACTTACGGTCTATTGGAATGGTTTCTATCTAACAATATCACTGCGACAAAGGGATCACAAACATGGCATTCATTAATTAATGTACAAGTTGATATTGAGTAGGTACTGTAATGAAACTAAATGCACAATTTTCGGAGACGAGGAGTCACCATGTTTAGCGGTATATATACATATATACATATGTACATATGTATATTAAGGATATGAAAC
Source organism: Napeogenes inachia (assembly GCA_959347355.1). NCBI lineage: Eukaryota > Metazoa > Arthropoda > Insecta > Lepidoptera > Nymphalidae > Napeogenes > Napeogenes inachia. The sequence goes on along the minus strand of OY365804.1, from coordinate 10,407,894 downwards.
TACATCATATTATAGATTATGTAAGCCCTAAGTCGCGAAAGGCCCTATCACCCTACCAAAACTACAATAACCATTCTGCAATACGAAGATACTTTGGTCAAAAAGAATGAAATAAAATAGCACTCTGAAACAGAACAGTCAGAGTCACTCAGAACAGTCACAAGAGGACGTATATCACGGTCAGACTCGTGTCAGCCAATGGTCTCATAAATCCCGTTTTAGCAGCTTTTAACGATCGCAGATAGCGTGTGTTTGTAATTGGGTGACATTTATACTTTTTCAATTTCATTTATTGCTTCAAAGTAAAAAAAAAGTAGATTAAAGTGTAAATTCCTCAGTCATGTATTGGTCGATTTCTGATTTTAATTACACTTGAAAATTAAATTTAATTGCATCTAAATCTCATTTTACTAATGAAGTCTTCGTCAGTTGTTTGGGTAACGTGTTGTATAGATTAATATTTATTAAATAATCTACTTTATTCATTTGGATTGTAATAAGGTTGATATTCACAGCCCTTTCCTTCAAAAATGACGCTCATTGTTGATGAACCGATTTGGAACACTAAAATAGTTTAACGTTATAATTTCAAAAAGTAAAAAAGTTTTTGATATCATATATTACTGTCATTACAAACAAATTATTGTAGGGTAATAATTATAAGTAAGTATATTATATTATGTTTGAAATATGTATGTTATATAGGTAAATATCATCAGTTCGCATCTTCTTAAGCTTTCGCATCATTAAATGTTTTTTAACGGTACTTGGAACAGATGGCCTGTTAGCTAAAAAGCTGCTTTTTGTGCAATTTATTTTAATTGTTTTTCTAATTAATATTGTTTTAATAGGCTTGATACTGGTCTAGGATGTACAACAAAAATGTCTTTACTGGCCAGATGTATATCATTTTATATTTAGCATTTTATAGTTAGCACAAAATTTAATGAATAAGCATGATTTATATAATACATATTAATATTTATAATATTATATAAGGTGTAGTATAATCATTGTAGTATGATCGGAATAGTTCTGTATTTTACTATTTATTAAGATTTTCTCATATTAAAAAAAAAGATTTTTTAAGAAGTCACTGTAGGTTACATTTTTTTTTATTTTAATCTATTAATACGCGTTTTTAAATACTGGTCAGTATACATTGCCTCGGTAGAGCGTGGGTAAGCAAACTGAATCCTATGCCTACCATACGAACCTCGACATTTCTCAATGGTTTATATTCGTTATCTAATAGGCAAATATTGCCGCAACATCTTTGTTTGTAAATCTATAACACGTGCGAGTTGTGTTGTATTTTTGTAGCAATTTGCATCGCTTGAAGCGCTACGTTGACGGGTGACATCCTACATGTAGTTTTATTTTATATCACGATGCATATGTATCGAGTGGTAAGAGTCTGGAATCTTGCCAATCGAATTACATCTACTAATAATTACATTCCATCACTTTAAAAACTAATGATTTATACCTATTCATTACAATTTTGAAATCGTTTCTTAAGGACGCTTGAGTGCACGCTTGCGCCGTAAACATAAATATCTCTTTATTTTAAATTTGTAATTGTCTATTATATTATTAATTCATTAATTAAACAATAATAATCGAACTAAAAAGTCAAAAATAATTCGTAATATGAGTATGTATGATGGGCAAAATATAATAAAATTATTGTGGAAAAAAGCGTAGGGTACTTTGTATCATATCTAGTTTCATCTTCAAATTTGATTATGACTTACTTTAGGTGGTCAGATCCTATTGGAATATTCAAAAATTGTAAAATACAACTGGCAGTACAGTAACTTAGTAAGATTAATGTATTATCCTCCTTAAGATCATCAGAATTAATATTTTTTAACAGGCACGTTTGGGGTCCAAGAAAGCATACAGTATCGGTTAATGTCCGTAAACCATGAACAAGCTATTAATCCGAAATTAATAATTATATTCAATCACTACAATGATTTTAAAAATGCCACAAATGTAATAGCCCCACGCTTTATTCCAATAATTTTATTATATTTTCCATTACACTTTCTCATATTACGGATAATTTTTATTTTTTAGTTCGATTCATTTTTAAAACGTGTTGTTTTAGTTTTTTTTAATACGCTTTTATTAGCTTGGGTTGTATGTATGTATGTATGAATGTAACGGAATCTTCGAGCTTAATTTTCACCAGGTTCCAGCGATCCGATTAAATTGAAACTTTGCACACTTATCAAGGACCGATGACGATGCAATAATTTGATAAAAGTTTCCCATTATCCTTAAAAAAAAAATAAAAAAAAAAAAAAAATAAAAAAAAAATAAACAATAGTTTAAAAAACTAAAAAAACACGCTTTTATTGCTAACCGAACTAAAAACTAGAAAATAATTTTTAATGACAAAGAGTATAAAATTACAGTAGTAGAAGATCGAACAATTAATCATAGTGAATCGCCTTAATACAAAATTATAATAAAATTTAAGTTATTAACAGAATAATTCAATTCTGAGTAAAAAGCGTGGGGTGCTCGATATTTAAGGTATTACAATCATTCTATTAGCAACTATCTATGAGAGGATAGTTATGAATCACAGTAAAATGCACCCCACGATCATCTTTTGGTTTCGTATAACTAAATCATATATTATAACAAATTATTTTAAGTCTAAATTATATATTTTGGTGTGTCGACCTTAAAAATATACATTTTGGTGCGTCGATTGAAATACCTTTCACAACTGCTATATATACATACTGATCTACTACTTCGGTGACCATGCTATGATATACGGGTATGCGACCCCGGTCCCCCGAGCTACTACTGACTTATACCTAATCTTCCAAGTAAGTAGTATCCTATTATCCCTATCTAAACTCTACCCTCCCTGCCCTACGTCCTCACCCTTTTCCTTTCTATTCAAATAACGAATACATTCCCAAGGAGGGTTGGTGTCAGGCAGGCGGCCGACTGTAAAAGAAAAAGCCAAAACACATGCAGTATGTCAAAAGTTAATATGATGCGCGATAGGGCTAGGGCGTCCCCCCTAGGCGACGCGCAGGAGCAGCACCCGGCCCCTGTGAGAAATGGACAAGGGTTGTCGTACCACTCGGAGCGGGTACGACGTAAGAAGCGAGCCCGGAGTGTGAAGAATGTTAAGTTGAGGTTTGCCAGTTGGAACGTAGGTACGATGAATGGAAGAGGAAGAGAGTTAGCGGATGTTTTAAAAAGACGAAGAATAAATGTAGCGTGCTTGCAGGAAACGAAATGGAAAGGTGCTAGGGCGAGAGAGATTGGAGAAGGATATAAGTTCTATTATTGTGGAAGCGATGGAAAGCGAAATGGGGTAGGGATTGTATTGGATAGAGAGATGAAAGAAAGAGTTACAGAGGTTGAAAGGAAAAATGATAGAATGATCGTTGTCAGACTGATGCTAGAGAATGTGGTTATGAATATTGTAAGTGTGTATGCCCCTCAAGCAGGCTGTGAAGAAAGTATGAAAGAGAAGTTTTGGGAGGACTTTGATGCCCTAGTAATAAGTATACCAAACAGCGAAGAGATATATATTGGTGGTGACTTTAATGGCCATAAAGGAAGAATGAATGGAGGGTATGAAAGAGTTCACGGAGGCTGGGGGTATGGAACACGTAACAATGAAGGAGAGGCCCTCCTACAAGCGGCTACTGCATTCGACCTGGCAATAACAAATACATGGTACCAGAAACGAGAAGAACACCTCGTTACGTACAAAAGCGGCCTGAACAAGACGCAGATTGATTATTTTCTGGTAAAAAGGAATAGAATCAACTGCGTCAAGGACTGTAAAATATTGCCAGGTGAAGCACTAGTTTCACAACAGTATTATATTGCCAGGTGAAGCACTATTCCGAGTCCTTGCCAGTAAACAACAGAGCCGCCCCCCACCCAAAATAAAGTGGCATTTGCTAGGAAAGGATCAGTATGCATGCGAGTTTAGGAAGCAAGTAGTTAACAATATGGTGGAAATGAAGGATATGAAAGAAAAAAGTGTAAATGAGTGTTGGAATGAAATGGCAAAGTGTATCCGAAGTGTAGCGAAGGAAGTTCTAGGACAGTCTAAGGGTAAGGGAACCATAGATAAGGATACATGGTGGTGGAACGATGACGTCCAAGAAGCATTGAAAGAGAAGAAGAAAGCATTCAAAGATTGGCAGAGTGTGGAAGTAGGAGACGAAAGATTAAAAGAAGATAAGAAAAAGAAGTATAAAGAATGCAAGGAAATAGCTAAAAGAGTTGTTGCGACCTCAAAGGCTGCGAACCAAGACGACATTTACAATTCTCTAGAGTGCCCTGAAGGCCAAAAACGACTCTTTAAATTAGCTAAAGCACGACAGAAGAATGCAAGAGATATTTCACATATTAAGTGCATAAAAGACGATAGTGGAAGGGTATTGATGAATGGTGAGGAGATAAAAGAATGCTGGAAGGGATACTTCGAAAGGCTGATGAATGAAGAAAATGATTGGGACAGAGTATTAGAAGATCGGCCGTTAAACATAGGTCTGGTAAGGGAAATTTGTGAGGAAGAAGTGAAAATGGCCGTAAAGAGTATGAAGAATGGAAGAGCGGTGGGACCAGATGAAATACCAGTCGAAGTGTGGAAATTGTGTGATGCGGATGGAAGGAGGTGGTTGACTTTATTCTTTGGTAAGTTGCTGCACGAGAACACGATACCGGATGAATGGTGCAGTAGTACGCTAGTGCCCATCTTTAAAAACAAGGGTGATGTTCAGGATTGCAATAACTACCGAGGCATAAAGCTTATGTCACATACGATGAAAGTGTGGGAAAAAATACTTGAGAAAAGAATAAGAGAAGAGAGTGAAATTACCCAAAACCAATTCGGGTTCATGCCGGCCCGAGGGACTATGGATGCCATTTTCGCTCTTCGCCAATTATGCGAAAAATACAGACGGGTTCACAAAAACTTGCATATGGTGTTCATAGACCTAGAAAAGGCATACGACCGTGTACCCCGAGAGGTTTTGTGGTGGACCTTGAAAGAGAAAAGAGTGCCAGGTAAGTATGTGGAGCTGATTCGTGCTATGTACATCTCATCATGTACACACGTTCGGTCGTCCGCTGGCAATACCGATGAATTCGGTGTGGCTGTAGGCTGGCACCAAGGGTCAGCTCTAAGCCCCTACCTTTTCCTGTTGATTATGGACGCCTTGACGTCAGACATCCAGGAAGAGGCACCCTGGTGCATGCTATTCGCTGACGACATCGTTCTCGTTGGTGAAGATGGACTCGAGGTACAGAGTAGACTAGCGTTATGGCAACAGAAACTGGAGAATGTTGGCCTAAGGATCAGCAGAACAAAAACAGAGTATTTGTTCTGTGACTTTGGTGGATTATCCGGTCCTGTTGCTATCATGCTAGATGGCGTAGCACTGCCTACTTGCTCGGATTTTAAGTACCTCGGTTCACTCTTGCAGGGTGATGGAGATATAGACCGCGCTGTGGAACACAGGATCAGCTCAGGATGGATGAAATGGCGACAGGTCACAGGCATAACTTGTGATCCCCGAATGCCCATCAAATTGAAGGGGAAAATATACAAAACAATCATCAGACCTGTCGTCCTGTATGGATCGGAATGCTGGCCTGTTAAGAAAAAGGACGAAAGGAGATTGCATGCAAATGAAATGCGGATGTTGCGATGGATGTGTGGAGTTAAGAGAATGGACAAGATACGAAATGAGTATATAAGAGGAAGCATGAAAGTAGCACCAATGACCGATAAGATGAGAGGAAGACGATTAGCATGGTATGGACATGTAATGCGGAGGGACGAAAGACGGGTTGTGAAAAGAGTATTAGATCTGCGTGTGGAAGGATACAAAGGTAGAGGACGGCCCAAAAAGAGATGGATGGTTTGTTTGATGAATGACATGTGTTTGAAAGGCGTGGGTGAGGAGTTGACGGCTGATAGAGATGAATGGAAGAAAAATACATACTGCGCCGACCCCAAATAATGGGAACAGGGTAGGAGGATGATGAACTGCTATAAATTTTTATTTGTCAAATGGAACGACATATTTAAATTAAACGACATATTTAAATTAAACGACATATTTAAAGTAAGTCACGCTACTACGTGCTCCACCAGAGTATAACAATTTTCAAAAGTTTATTATATTCGAAAATACAACCATTGTGGTGGCCGCGTTGGCTCTAGTCTATGCGTGCGAAGTACGTTTCAAGATTCACAAGTTGCATATTTTCATCTGTATATTTATTTTGTTCAGTAGAACAGTTTTTTTTTTAATATAGTTAGTTAGTAGTAAAAATATTTAATGACTGTTAATTAAATTAAATCTTATATTCAGTTCAGACCTATCGTTAATGGAATTGAATAAGGAGGAATATTTGAAATTATACTATTAAAGTTCGTTATTACTTAAATTTAATAGTAAATTAATTTAGTATCATTCAAAATAATTAAACTACATAGGGACGATGGGGGAATTGCGGACGCTTAAGCGGAATCACAAATAAAACACAAACTATTTATAATAATCAGTCTGTCTTTATTAATTATTAAACTAAGTATTTATTTACCTATTAAATCAACATTAATTATTATATGAAATCAATCAACATTTATAAAATTTTAATCAAAAACAAAAACATGTATGTCCGTAATTACCCTTAGCTCTTGGGGTAAATACGGACCAGTGCTGGGTTAATTGCGGACAACATGGGGAATTTACGGATGAGGTCCTATTTCATTTGCAGAATTCACAAACGTAGCCTTTTGAAGAACAGCCAGCACTGAAGTTCTCATGTGCCCAATTCATACATTTAGAACGTCATAATCCAGTCTTCGGTGGGTGGGTCACAATACTTTTCCTGACAATAAATTATTTAAGTTTCTTAAACATTTTGGTCGATTTTCTTTGGTGCTTTTTGGTTTTTTAATCGTAGTTTTGATCTTTTCTTGTTCCAGGTTCTTTCTTTTCTTTTCTTTTGTTCTTTTTTCTCTAGGTTTACTTTATCCGGTGTGCTAGTGAAAATAATATAATGCTTTTTTTTTAACCAATCGTTTAGTTCGAGTAGGTTTTAGAGTTGGTACTTGCACTACATCGCTAAGTGGTACTCTTTTGGGCATGGTACTGACACAGACTTTTTTCACTTGATCAAAAAGGGTCGCTCTGGGGATGCCATACATTTCTGCCACCTGTCGAAAAGGAGTCTTTCTCTCTTTAATTTCTTGCACAGCTCTTTTTAAAGTTTCAAGAGTGTAAGCTGGTTTTTTACTTAATATATTTTCGAGGCATCTGTATTAAAGAAATATTCCTATAGGTTTTAATAAATAATGAGGTAAATACAGACGTCCGTATTTACCCCAGGCCATTTGTCCGCAATTGACCCAAACGACCTAGAAAATGTACAACATAAAAATTTTTAGAGTAAGAAAATTTATCAAGTTAAACCGTTGTGTTATTTACTCGTCATTAACATTGCAATCGACAAAAAACATGACTTTTTTACTAACACTTTTTCTTCTTAAATAACATTTAAAACATTAAATACCAAAAATTACATCTAATTCACAAAAAAATGAAATAATCACTTACTTTAAAATGGGCGTGAGGCCTTCTATCGGGATTGTGTGTTAGGCACTAAAGATGGTTGAAAGTAACACGTGATCGCAACAGAAAGACTTGGGCGGCAGACATAGCGTAGATATATGTTAGTCCGTATTTACCCCGCGTCCGTAATTCCCCCATCGTCCCTACTGCGAAGTTAAATTTACTAGTAATTAAGAATAGATATTCACATTTTACATATTTTGAGTTTAATTTTCGTTTCGTTAATATTATAGAAATATAAAAAGATTTAACATAAATTAATATTTGGAGTAGCGCTTCAAACTCATTATTTAAAACGATAGTAGTAATGTTTCGTTATGTGTTTAATCATAGCTTATCTAAATTAATTATTTTAATTTCACAAAAAACTAAAAAAATATTTATTTATTTATTTATTTATTCACTATAAAACTTAAATCTAACATTATAGTATTACCAAATCGTTAGATAAGATGATATGAAACACTAAAATTACATTTAGATTCATTAAATAACAATAATAATAATTTAACATTAAATCAATAATGTCAGAAAAAAAAAAAAATCCTTAGAATAAAATTTAATAATTCATTACTATTAAAAAAAAAAAAATTCATCATATACAAACAACATAATTATTTTACATATTAAAACCAATTCCATAATGTCATGCTTAATAATGTCAAATATAATTCAAATATTACATTTTAATCTTATCTAGCTACACTACGAACACAGTTACATACTCTAGTGAACTCGTCTAGTATACAACTGAACAGATGTATATGACAGGGCGCCGCGTTTAGCACCCGCAGTACCCGCGTGAGCGAAGCGTCGCAGCAGCGTAGTGCGTGCGGCCGGCAGCGCTAGCAGCGGCAGCGCTGGCGACGCTCTACACTGTTAGGAGGGGCAGAGACATTTAGCTCTGCCAGGATTGCCGGATTATTAAATTCACCGCGTAATACCCTTACCACAAATTTAGCGAGAGCGACATCCCGCCGTGCTTCCAGCTTACTCTATCCCATCATGCCGATAACGAACAAGGTAGGATACAACAAGGGAAAGCATGGATACACGACTTACATCTTAAGATAGAGGAACCTAGTAAACTTATATTGGATGTATTCCATCATAAGTATAAAATGTATGTACACCCTATATAAGTAGAAAGAGTGGTCTAATATACACTGGTGATTACGACACGGGATATCTTTAACGTTAATATTACCATAGATATTTTTTTATTAAAGAGACACGCTAGTTTTAGTGGAACTTAAAAATAAGTTTAGCTCGTTGTTTAAATGTCAAAATAGATAATAACATCCCACTCCGAGTACATTCTACTTATGTCACTCAATATTTTGTGTTGATGCGACACAACATAGTGCTTCTGAAAATAGCTAGTGTAAAAATCTAAATAAAAATACATTCAAATATCACACACAACCCACTTTTATCCTCTTTGTAAAATGTTTATCAACGAATAATGGTCAATGCTTATATAGAATGTTAATATTTTGTAATATATTATATTATATTTTGTAACAGATTATATGAGACTTTGCCCGACTATTTTCGAACCCATTTTCAGGTATCATCTTCAAGAGCTTGAAGTAAGGCGTACATGCATGCAACTGCTGTCTGGGTGAAAGTGACTGGTGCTGGTAGAAGATGAAGTATTTATTACCCTTATTGCTTTCGTAAAGGTCTTCATCACTTGGTTGTTATATATCGCATATACTATGAATTTACTGTATTATTTATTAATTGCAACATATTTATCATACTAAGATTTATTGCAATAATAATATATAAATATGTGGGATCTTATGATACTAGGATCAAAATCAAATTTCAAAATTAGACACTTCTAAATCCTGAACGAATTCTTTATATTTTTTTTGGGAATAGGTACAATATTACTTACATAACTTTTAAATATTGCCAATGTTCGCACCAAAATAAAATTCACTTTTATTAAATCCATTTTTTCTGGGTATGTATTATAAAAGACACTGTTTTAAACAAAAAAATGTACATTTTTTTTTAATTATTCATTTATTTCAAAATAATACAAACACGTTATAAAATAAAAACTCCGCCATACTACTTAGTAGTTTGTTCTAAAAAAAGCAAAGTAGTTTGTTCAAAAAATAAAAAAAGGGTACGCGCGTAAATTAACCTTCTATGTTGACATTTCACAGATTACAAATGACTAATATGACTCATTCACAATTAAGGTTTCATAATCATCATCTTACAAACAACCATTAATTATAATATCACTTGTTAAAATTAGAAGGAGCTGTTATAACTCAGTGCCATATAAAAGAACGAATAATATGCCTCTATAAACAGAGATAGTAGTATAGAGTAGTATAGAGTAGTATAGAGTAGTATAGAGTAGTAGAGTATGTTTCATATAATTGTTAGTTTGTTATCACTCATCCATCCAAAATGTCAAACATCCAACTTTACGAATGTTATTTTAGCACACAACAAATAAGAACAGTTACAATATATTTTTTGAATATGCTTGGCATTTTATTTTTTTTTTAAAGGCATAACTACAGAGTTAAAACTAAAAAGTAAAATTAAACAATATTAAACAAGAGACAAGATAAGGTTGAATCCCGGTAACAGCTACGCACAGCATGCAATAAATATATATTAATATCTAAAATATTAAAAAAATATATGTTTCTTTTACAGTGGGAACAGTATGTCATTTAATTCTTTAGCATTCTTTTTATTCTTTGATACTCAGTAATAATATGAAGCAAACACATGTTCTTAAATAAAGATAATAAAGTGGGGAGATGAAGGAGATATATATGTCCATTTGAATAAACTTACACAATATCTTAACATCTCAGCTCTCTAGAATGTAATTTAAACTGACTTTAACATTGGTATCTGATGAGACAGTTAGACAAGTTGAGAAGTTGTTTATTAACAAAACAATTTATTCATTGTGTAAGGATTACGTTACAATTAGTAAAAGAGCTTATATTCCATTGAGTTAATAATATAATTATTTATAGGTTTTACCTAATATAAAATATATTTACTTTGCTGTTAAATATGCGTATTAATTTAAGAATAGACTAGCTTCTTCGTATGTTTGATATGATCTGCTTTTCAGTACAGTTTTTTTCAATGGCGAGCATTTTTCGCAAAGTAATAAAACAATGTAATCACACTCTTGTTTCATAAAAATTTGGAATAATAAAAAAAAACTTGTGTGGTTTTATGAAACCACCGTAAAAGTGAAACTTTTTTTCACATTATAGACATTTAACTAAAAATTTTCGGAATAATATTCCATTAAGGGTATAAAAATTGCTTCATCAATCTTAATTTTATACTTAAAAAATGGGAATGATAATGGGAAATGATAAAAGTAGACTAGGTCTCCAACTAATATTTTTATTGAACTCTGTGTCTTAGAGTACGACATACATAATACTTAACAATTATTTAGATGATATACACATATTAAAACACTGAAAACAATATTTTATAATCGTTGAGTCATTTTGATCCGTTTTTCAATTATTTTCAATCATTATATTATCAATTCCATCTTCATCATGAATTTCACAGTTTATAAATGTAACCAATATTTTATGGTAACTAAAATACGTGAACAGTGACTTACATTCGATTTTTTCAATGTATCTAGTAAAAACCGCATCGATACGAGCGCCTTTCACTTTATCCCTACTCCGCGGCCGACCGTCACGCGACATGCAACACACAGACGAAAAAGTTTGAGACGATGTAATAAAAGTTTCACTTTAAAAACCCAAAAGTAGTGCTACAATTTCTCTGTGATATAAAATGTTACCCAGAATTATAATAAATATTATTTAATTCTTGGTTTGGCTTCCGTTGTTTTAGATCTTTCCTTGTATGATAAGAAAGTTTGCTTGCGTGAACAGTCTTTGCCACTGGTATTGGCGAGTAACAAAAGGCTGGCATCGTAAATGTAATATTGTTAACATTTCATGTTATTTCGTATATTTTGGCATATAATATGTATTTTTTATTAATAATTTCCATTGATTGACAAATGGAAGTACGTGAACAAATTTATATGGAAACATTTTTTGGATTAATCATAAAATGTTCAATAAAATAAGGGAAAGTTACAATAGAAAAACTTAACAGTCAATATTTTGTACCTATATTCTAATTTTGTATCCCTATTGGATTTTTTTTGATTCTTTGATTCCTTTTGAAATTAACTATTTAAAAGTTACATGAAGCTTATATCTCCGTACTTGAAAACTGAACCAACAATGACCGTGTTTTATTTTGTAAGAAATATGACTATTATAATTGTAGACCGAAATTGTAAAAACGACGGACTTAATGAAAAACTTTATTGTACAGGACATTATTAAGTTAATATAATACATTGTGCTATATCTAAATATTTCATTATACATTATTTATAACTTATTATCGACATTTATACATAAATTACGGAAATGGTTGCACTGAACGTGATGAACACCCGACGAACTTCCGCAGGGCGACTTCAAAGTGCCCTTTTTCATAAATAACATAAAGTTGGTAGATATTAAATATATATCGTTGAATACGTATACAAATATTTTTCTAGTCAGAGTCAAAGTCAATACGAACAACATTGAAAAAATATTATTATATTATTATTAATATTAAAAAAATATATAACATAAATTTTGACTTATAAACAAAAAGTCCATTCGATTAGTTGAGCTCCAGAAATAAATCGGGCAAAGCAATTCATGGTCACTTTATTCAACTGCCAAAATGATTGTTACGAGTTTTTTTATAAATTATGCTTACAATAGGTTGGCTGGTCAAGGCCTTTATATAATCCTTAATCGTATAGTATGCCTTTTCTTGCAGTTTCTAGTTTACATCATATATTTTAAATTTTGATAATTTAAGTTTTTGAATTTCTGAAGGGACTTTATTATACAAATGGAGACTTTGTACATAATATAACTTATGAATCTTTTTCACCCTGGTGTGGATTGAAACAAGATGGCTGACCCATTTAACATCTAAAGTATTAGCATTGCTTTTCAAAAGAGAAATGCAGACAGCATTTTCGCTTAGAATACCACAGGGACGAAAACTTTTTACTATATTTAATTTTAAATTGTCGCAATAAAGTTAATATTTGATTATTGAATATTTTGTTTATTGTTATTTCATGTTACAGTGGACACCTAAAGTAAATTAATTTATATATTAATAGACAGTCATAATTTTTATCATGAAGTTTTATATATACCTACACTAGCTGTTGCCCGCGCCTCCGTCCACTTGTTTATTGTCAAAAAATGTTTTTATCCTTGTAATTCTTTTTTAACTTCCAGCTAAAAAAAATATATGTTTTTAATAAAAAAAAGCGTATAAAGCGTACAAGACTCTATTGCATCATCAATTCTTCCATATCGTATTATATCTAATGGAGATTACTTTGAAGGGGGGCAAGATGGAGATTGATGTATAAGTAAATAGTTTAAAAAAATAACATCTCGATATTTTTGAACAGATTATGTATGTATGTCATAAGTACATAAAGATGACTAGAATCATAATAAACTAAAAATATACACAAACAATATCTATTTAAAACAAAAAAGACGCATAAACAAAGTAAAAACCTTTATTATATTTTTATAACATACATTTTGATTGTGATCAAACTAAGAAAAATTCCTTTTCACGGAGTATTTTATGTATTCTATTCCTTTCAATAAAAATCCGCGGAAGATCTATCAAGATGATGCTTGATAGATCGACTTCAGTGTGTAAGTGATTACAGTGAAGCAAAATTATTAGCAAGTTGATTATTTCAGGGCGAAATATTGTCATACTCCTTAGTTCCATTAATTTATTTCGTTGTAATATTAAATATTTTCAATGTACCCAAATATCTAGATTAAGTTGACTATAATTTATAAAATATAAGTATAACCGTTTCAATCATTCCAATCGATTCAAATTAAGTTTTATCAGTTTCATTATTCAAAATGTTCATTTTTGAATAGGTATATGTTTATGAAGTACTTGGTATGTTTGCGGATAGCTAGTCTTATTAAACTCATCCTAATATTACAATATGTATATAATTAAATAATTTAAGCTGTTCGTTTTTTTTTGTTATTTATGTCATGGAATCAAATATCATTTATAACAACTAGAACATTTAAATGTATCGTGGTATTCCCTTTTGCGGTCAAACAATATAAACATCGTCACCCGACAACAAAATATATTTATTTGTTATTTTTATGCGTTTATTATGCAAATATCTACGTTGTTTAATAATTACAATAATGTTTTTCTAAAAAAATACCTGCGACTACTGGGAAATTAGAATTCTATAAATATCAGGTTTCCCGGAAATCGCGTTTTTTTAAATGTATATATTTTTTTAATAAATCATTAAAAAATATCTTCAAATATGTTTATATCATTCTTATGTTCGTATTAGTTCCAAAGGTTAAGCTAATATAACGTAAAAAGCGATTAACTAAATTTAGAAATTTACACATATTTTAATATTAACTTCTTCTAGTTTTCCATGATTTATTTAATACTGAAATGCTGTATATATTGATAAACAAACAAACTTTACATTTAATTAATCAATATTTTATATATATTTGTCTTCATATATACATAGTATTTTCTCCTATATTTATTAGTGATACAATTTGATTATTAAAACTATCACTATTACCGGTGAACAAATGATATTATATGCAAGCAAATGGTCTACAACCCTTGATAAAATGGGAGTTATGAAGCACCTGAATGCAGTCCCAACGGTTGAAAAAATGCAAAAGTTTTTTTCAAGCAAAGACTACACTTTGGTGAGCTCTAAAAAACATAGAAGTGAATTTCATTATCCTGTATAACCAACAATAAGTGGACATAATGTCAAAAATATAGCCTTTTTCAAAAATGGCAGCAGGGTAGATGTTAGGTACAGAGCAGCACTCCCAGTTGGAACAGTTTACCAGGTTCACATTCTTCATTCCAAGTCATATGAAGTCGAGAAAAAGTCTACTCCATACTTTTAGAATGTCTTAATAAGAGGTATAGGAAAGAAAAGAAGTCAAAGAAATGCTAGACACATGACTCACTAGACTCACTCAATTGTTTTAGTATCAGTTGTAGCAGTTTCTTTTATATTTTATAGTTCCAATTCCCCGCGCCAGCAACTAACGCATATCTTTTGAGTTTTTTTTTCATACCCTCCATAGCCTATACCGTATTTGTCATATCTTAGTTCATCATTATTTTAAAGAAGATTGTTATTGTTGTAGAACTATTTGGGTTTTGAGAGGGAAGGGAGTTTATATCTTCGAATGAAGCGACCCATAATAATGATCGAACTTTGCTCTGGCGTTCGTTTAATCATATTATATTTCATCGCTTCATTCTTCAGATATAATTTAAATCTATAGCAATTCATGGAATGTACTGTAAATTGTCAATTAATACTTTAATTGTGGTTGAGTGTTTTTCACTGTGTCTTTTTATAAATTGTAGCGTTTATCCTTTGTATGTATATCAAAAATCAGACTATAACTAGGAATCTATGTTGATTGGGTAAAATTAAATTATTATTATTTTTTCAAGTGCTGTTTTTGTAAATGAAATGTTATAGCAGTGTTAATAATATTTTTTGAAGAAGTTATATACCTACGTAAGAAAAGATAGAATTTATTGATAGCAATTTTTTTAGGTACAAATAAAACAAAACATAACGTGAGAAACAAATTGTGATAGATTTACGACAAGGATAAATCAAAGAACAGAGTCGTAAATATTTTAGAATAATAACATCGGAATTATGAGAATATTTTATAGTATGTTTTGAATTTTGAAACTTAAAAATAAAGCTAGGAGAAGTTTTATTTTTAAATTGGATAAGATAAGTTCTTAATGATTTTAGTGTAATTTCAATGTAAAACAAATACTCACTGCGCTTATTGACCTTATATTATGTAGATTCTTAAATAACCTACAAACATTGTCGGTCACTAATTCAGTTACTTACTAATTTTTGTACGTTTTCATTAAACATATATCAAAGAATGAAAACTGAAAATGGTATATCTAAAAAGATATACAATTTTAGTTTTTATTCTTTGAATTGAGTTTTAATATAATTTTTATGCAAGCATAAACTGACCATTAAAACCGTAACGCGTCAGATGCATGCGAATTCATCCTATTTATCTTTATTTATCTTAGAGACCGCTGAGGTCGCTTTTATATGGCTATAAAATTGCGACTCCAGTAAGGATTTTAAAAATACTACTGAAAAAAACAAACCATTCTTCTGTGAAGTATTATGGATGGCTTTCTTTTTTTTTAATTTAAGTATTTGACTAGAATTTTATTTTAGTTATTATATCTTTTTATTACAAAATATGCATCTGAAATAAACTTATTTATATTTTAGTGTAAAACACGAATTATTAACTAAATATTTATTACAAGAAAGTATGGTAATTTATATTAGTGTTATATTAGATGCATTCATTATGTACGTTTACAATTTTTAAATAAAAAATATCGCTTAATCGCAAAATATCACAAAATAACCAAAAATTCAAAATTACCTTCGTTGTACTTAGCTTACTTAATCTGAAAATGCTATTTCTGCCAAAAAGAGAAGTAAATAGATCCATTAGATGTAATACTTCACCTGATGCAATATATTTTTAAAAACAACATAAGTTAATTTCTATGAAACCTTATTAAACATAACAGTTAATTCTGAAGGACTAAATATGAATTTTGTGAACGACAATTGCATTAATTAAGTAGACAAATAATAGTTTTCAAAACTATTAAACTAATTAATATAAACTAAATAAGTAATAAAAAATATATTATATATATTTTTTAAATATTTATTTATTTAATATTTATATAAACACAGAATACATATCAGATATACTTATTAAAACAAACAATCGTACAAAGGTACTGCTTATTTCAAAATGAAATTTCTTCCAGTAGACCTGTGAAAGGAGAGTGCAACAAAGAGTAACACTATATGCGCGCACCATATAACAAAAATGAAAAACAAAAAAAAAACTGATGATTACAATTTTTTTTAACTAAAAAAAAAATAAGTAAAAATATACACATACAAACTCTAAATAATAAACTACATGGACAGATAATGTCAATTAGTATTACTAGTAATTAGTAATAGTTCTTAGGATATAACAAGGATGTTTGTGATATCGAAAACAAAACAAGCTCGGTACCTTATAAAGTTTTACTACTCACCATTTCATAATTAAAAATATATAAAGTTTAGTTTGATGTTTTATACTTAGTTTAAGTATAGAACAAAATTTAAAAAAAAGAGTAATCCCATTTTTAACCGAGATTATATGTACACTTTCATTCAAATATCACGAATTATAGGACTAAAATATAATGTGTGTAATATGAATGAATATGTAATAATTTATAAACAACATTATAAAGTAAATCAATGGCTAGGAATTGTGTGGGAGAATTTAAATTTCAATGCAATACTAGACAAGGTTTGTGTACAACAGTGACGCATATTTGGAGTATGTGACAGGCAATTTGAGGCCTGCATCGATGCTATCCATTCTAGTATCGAAATTATGCCTTTGCTAACGTTTCGTATCACTGTAGTCACTGTATTGCGCATCCAAATAACAATTTAGTAGCTGTGACTGGCAGTTGTATTATGGTTGCAGATTGAAATATTTAAATAAAGCACGTGATTCCAAAATGCTACTAATTAGCAGATCGTCGCCATTATTATCGTCTGAAAAGCTGTGCCTGCGACTTCGTATGCATAGATTTCGATTTCTATAAAACGTACCTTTTCTACATAATAATGTATAAACTATAAACCTTCAACGTTTCATCAAAATATCTCAAGTAGTTTTTGCAAGTGTTCTATTTTTTTTTCATTTAAACTGTCTTATTTGCAAATTGATTCTAAAAGAACAAACTCCAATATGAAATAAATAATAAAGAACTACATAATAATTTAATATAATACAAAAAATAATAATGATAAAAATGAAAATATCTCGCTTGCTTTCTATAAGAGAGAGAGATAGAGATAGCAAAACATGTCGTGCCAACTTTTGGTAAGAATTTTAGCGTCTAGCCCCCTTTCACAACGCGCGATAAGGAACTACGTTCCAATAATAATAATAATAATAATAATACAGGACAAATAACACACATTGATCTAACCCCTAAATAGGCAAATTATTTGCTTGTGTTATAGGTGTTAGACAACGATACAAATACACATTATAAATACTGAGAATATATTTAATAAACGACCAAACACAGAAATACAGACATTTATGCTCATCACATACATTTCTGTCACTGTTGCTAATCGAACCTGGGCCCCATTGGTCGCTATACGTTAGGCGTTTGCGCAAAGTATGTATTAGTAGTTTAAGTGAAATAAAATTATAAAACAAAATTAAATGTAAACAGATATTTAGAATGATATGTACTTCTAAAACAGATAAGAATAACGTTCTTATTGAAGTCGTTGCTTGGTGTGACCTGTAAATAAAGAAAGAAATCAAAATGCAAGTAAGTTACATAACTGCTGAGCTTTTCTAGTAGGGTGTTTTGGTCTAGGGTAAAAAGGGTAGGGTACGTGTAAAACGTGTCTTTTTTCTATGCAGATCAATCAGTGACGTTGACCTTTTCATTGTGTTTCTGTGCTGGAAACCGAACCAATTTTTACTAATTATTTTATTGTCGCTGTATAAGTTTTAGCACTGAAGTGATTTTCAAATATTCTATAAAGTAAGGAGAAGAGAAATATAGAACGGTAATATTATTAACTTACTTATTTAAGTCGAATAACAGGTAACGCGAGCTTATGTAAGTTCCTCGTATTGTATTGTAGTACAAATAAGTGACGGGACTGTTTTCCAGAGGTCGCGGGTTCAAAATTTTTGCCTGTTGCGTTTTCTTTTTCATTCTATATAATTTTTAATTTCCAAAAAGCTCAGCATGGCTACACATTATTAAATATATATTTACGGCTATTATCACGTTATTTAATCGGAATTTAGCCCGAACTTTGACAAAATTCCAATTAAATCACCTGAGTATAGTAAATATATATTTAGAATAGATGAAAGTTTGATTACAAAAATAGTTTAACATGTTTATCGTTATTTTCAAACGTTAATAAATATGTAATTTTTTTATGCACATATTTATTTATTTTTTAATATCCGTCGTTTTTATAATTTTTTTGTAAATACTAAACTTTTAGTCGCTACTTTATGTAAATACTGACAAATACCAAAAATGTTGTGAATACTGACAAAAATGTTAGTATTTTTATTAAAAAAAAAAAAGCTTGTGAACACTAAACCAATGCACTAACTAGAGGTAGTCTTGTTTACTTCGTCATACATTACCTGGTAGTGTTTCCGTTAAAAATTAAAGAAGTATCATCAGCATACAATCTAGTGCCAAGACTTTACTGTTGGTCTGTTTGTCTCCAAGCTCTCTCTAGTTTTTAAATAAAGTGTATTTAACTTAAATAATCTTTTACACTTTAAATATTTATAAGTATATATAATTCTATAATAAATAATTTGAAAAATAGTAGGTTGCACTTGTTAATTTTTTAACATATTTTAGAGATCAGCACTTTTTCTAACACTAATAAGTACATGACATTTTGTTCTAATAAAATGCAATGAATTGTCTGACACACATATTGCGATAGTAAGTCTGTGGCATTTTATATGTTCGCGAAAAAGGCAACGTGTTACGTGTTATTCATCTCATTTATTTAAAGAATTGTACTCTGAGGAAACTTTTACATGGGTACCAAAATTGTGACCCAATTTGGATTTTATACACGACTACAACAATAAAAGTAAAATGTATAAATTCTGTTTAAAAATCTTTCTGACCTATATCTTTTATTTTCATGTTTGTATTTGCGTGATCTTGTCACATTTTTGGTTATTGTATGATCTATAATTTTGATCATGAAGCCAGAACTACTAACCCTAGAGCCTTAAAGATACTAACATTAATTGTCGCCAGCATTAGCTGCAACTTTAATAATTATTTGTTTATCTACACAAGAAAAACTACAGAAAAAAGTAAGTTAAACATAAGTTTTGAGATTAACGTGGTTATTTTCACTAGAATTATGTATAAAAACGGGATTATTGCCACGGTCAGTTATATTATTATTATTACCTCGATATTTCGAAGCGGTTACACGCTCCATGGTCACGAGTAAACTGACTCACGAGTAAAGTTTACTCGTGACCATGGAGCTTAGGCCGAAGATTTATATATATATTTTTTTTTTCTGTTTATTATTATTATTTAATTTTCGTTGCCTGAAATCATTAGGCTTCTTTTCAGATTGATTGCGAAGGTTCTAGTTGTTCCAAAATTGCACTTAAGTTTGACGTTTGTGAAACAGTAATCACAATAACAAAAAATATATCCGGCTGAGTTTGTTGTGTGGTTCTTCTCAGACCAGGACGCGTTTGGAACCCTCATAGCTTTAACATTAAGATGGAAAGTGCTTTTTCAGAAGGGCTTATTACGATAAATCTAGTATCGTAATAGACCCTCCTGAAATTTCCATGTTGACGTACACAAGTGATCACTGATTATGATTCTAAGTGGAAAAGATATAAATAAATAAAAAAAAATAAAAATAATATCATTTTTAAGTATTTTTTAAGCAAAACATTTTGTAAAATTTTCAAGCGTCTAAAATTCATCAATCCAGTTAAACTAGTTTGTTGTATTGTAACCGATTGAAATATATATTTTATTTTATTGTGTCTATCACGGTATCACAGACATACGGCCTGCACGGCTATAAGAGATATCAAGTTAACAATTAAAATTATTTGAAGATTAATATAAATAGATTGGAATAGATTTAAAAAATTGCTAAATATGATAGGTGGTCATAGTGTTTTCACGATTCTTCGGTGGTCTTTCTAGTATTATTGCAGCTACACATAGGTACACATACAAATAAAACTCATTCTTATCATATAACAATGAAATACGTTTCTATTAGAAAGAGCATGATTTTTGTAATGCATGGTATCTATCTCTGGTTTAGCAGAAAAATATATTCATTTTAAAAATAATTATTAAAGTTGTTGAAGATAATTTATAAGATGACAAGTAAATATAACTTAATAAGAAGTTGGTAAATGTGTGTGTTTGACATAAAAAATTATCATTAATCATTTTAACGATGAATTGCACGTCAATTGCTTTTTAATTACGAACTAGCGCAATAAATAACATTGAAAATGTGTAAATTTTGTCCAATAACAAGCACACGTTATCTGTGATCGTTAAAATGTGCTAAAAAGAGATTTATTAAACCATTGGCTGACATGAGTCTGACCCTGATATACGTCCTCTTGTGACTTGTTTTGGAGTACTAGTTATATTTTGTTTATCTTCGTCCTTTTTCATCGATATATTTTCGCCGAAAACAATTTTTTTCGAATTAATAATATTGGTAGAAAGGGTGTTGTATTTTTTTAAGGATACCTAAAAGGTATAATTCTATAGTATATGTACTAAAGAGACGTGTATACAAACTAACTGTTAAGAATAAATGATGTTAATCAGAAATATAAAACTGTTCCACCCCATTCTACGATTTGTTGACTTTTTTTACAAACTTGAGTCCCAAAATAACTTTCGGAACAAGTTCCTTGGTTAGAACAGTAAGAAACATAAACTATAATGAAATTGAATATCAATACATGATGGATATGCAAAAGTGCATTTTTATTTGGATAACAAACTGGCGTGAGGAGTTATGGATTTATTATACTTAAAATAATTACCCTTCCAAACGGAGTTCGTCTTATTTTAATTAAAAATATCACTAAAAACATTTGAAAATATTTTAGCTTTTGTAGTTTTTTATTCACTTATGTCATTATGAATATTTTTAGTATATCTATAACGACATATCTTTATACATAGATGCCAATAAGTAAACATAAAACAGTGATAAATCTAAGAAAGGGAGAGAAAATTGTGTGTTAAACAGATCTTATTGAAAGTAAGGCTTTTGTAGTTTTTTAATCATTTATGTCATTATGGATATTTTTAATATATCTATAACGACATTTCTTTATACATAGATGCCAATAAGTAAACATAAAACAGTGATAAATCTAAGAAAGGGAGAGAAAATTGTGTGTTAAACAGATCTTATTCAAAGTAAGGTTTTCACAAAACATATTGCAATCTTCATTGGATATCTTCATCGAAACGTCAATATAAGAATCACTGAACATATACGAAGGGTTAAAAATCTGGACCACAATGACTCAGCGATAACGGAACACGTCTTAGATTCGGGAACAGGTCATTACATACGTATCGACAAAGCGTCAGTTTTATCTAAGGAAAAGTTTGTAGTACCGCGTAAAGTTCGTGAAGCCATCGAAAACTGCCGACTACCGAATTTCAATAGGGATAGTGGTTGGATGTTACCTCCGGCCTGGGTACCGGTTATTAACACTACAAAGGACACTAACAATAAGTTACATACATTTAATAGTTATACAGTGAGTTAAGTGTGTTTACAATGGAATATAACGACGAGTAACGAAGACCTGCACGAAACCTCTGAAGACGAGACTACATCATACCTCCCACCCTCACCACTACCGTCGCGACGCGCTCAGCGAGCTGCTGCACGCAGTTCACGCTGCGAGTCCGCCATGCTTCGAGCTCATGAATAAGAACCCCGAATGGATTCGAAACTAATCGTGAAAATTCCGAACTAATACTACATGTATATAGCCGGTTATATATATATATTTAATAATCATCATGGTTGACGATAGTTTAAATATTAGAAATCTCGTTTTGCCGTTATCATTCGAAAGACAAGTAGCTAAAATGATTAGCGTAATTAGTGTTTATATTAGTAATATTTTGAGTTAAGTGTGTTTACTATGGAATATAACGACGAATAACGAAGACCTGCACGAAACCTCTGAAGACGAGACTACATCATACCTCCCACCCTCACCACTACCGTCGCGACGCCCTCAGCGAGCTGCTGCACGCAGTTCACGCTGCGAGTCCGCCATGCTTCGAGTTCATGAATAAGAACCCCGAATGGATTCGAAACTAATCGGGAAAATTCCGAACTAATGCTACATGTATATAGCCGGTTATATATATATATTTAAAAATGATCATGGTTGACGATAGTTTAAATATTAGAAATCTTGTTTTCCCGTTATCATTCGAAAGACAAGTAGCTAAAATGAATAGCGTAATTAGTGTTTATAATAGTAATATTTTGCAAACTGGTGATTGATTTTAAAAGAACATATAAGATTAAGCCAACTTCACTGTAATTAATAAATGTTAGATTTTGTGTAAATAAAGAATGAAAAATAAGCAACATATGGACAGACTCCATGGCGTCCAGACATGGCAGTTTCGAACCTGCCAGTTTTAATTAACATAACATGGCTATTGAATAACATATTTTTTAAATATACTTAAAATAATTATAAAAAAAATATTGTTAAGCTATAAGTTTAAAATTGGAGCAACCATAACTAAATACTTATAAAAAGTTTAAAATTAGAGCAATAATCCCTAAATATAAAGAGTATACGCTACTGACCAGCGATAAGCATTTGTATTATTCACAGATTATTTATGTATTTACATATTTTTGAAATCTCCGCGCAAAACCGGAATTACATATTCTTCGGTTTCATCTGCTTATTAAAAACGAAAAGAGAACATTAACAGTTAAACCTTAACAAAATAATATTTTGAAGTAATATTGAACTGCGAAGAAATACTCTGACTCTTAAATGCCAATGGTACCTTTATCTGCCAACTAACTATTATACGCTAGCGAAAAAACTTAACATGCAGTCTACTCTTGTATTCATCTTATTAATTCACCGAGTTGAAAGCTGAGTTTGCTTTTACAAGTTACAGTTATTTTATACATGATTATAATAAAATGTAAATTCAGTTCAATGAGGTGGTTAAATTTTATATATTGTGATTGTATTTCAACAATAAATGAGTCAATATTTTCTACATGATAATTCCCACATATTACAATTATAACAAGACACTCGTTTGTACATTACGTTAATGTAAATTTAAAACATGTTTATTAATGACAGTTGTGTTTATAAAGTTCTCAAAATAAAAGAAAAGAACAGAAAAGAAAGAAAAGAAAAGAGAACAAAAGAAAAGAAAAAAAAGAAAAGAAAAGAAAAGAAAAGAAAAGAAAAGAAAAGAAAAGGAAAGCTCCTAGAAAGTTCCAATAATTTACACAATAAAGTTATTGTGTAAACTTTTAATATTATAAACCTATTAGCAAATGGTTTAAGACTTCTAACTAACGTATAATGAGACTTAATTGTTATTAAAGATTTACTCGCGATAGTTTGTGATTTTATCTTCAAGAGTTACAATGTGGTAGACATAGATTTTTCGTTCGAGTTTTTCATATAATTTTATTAATAAGCATATCATTATTTGTAACAAGAATCCTTAGTGTCAGTACTAGTAAATAAAAAAATGTGTTCTTTCTATGTTAAGGTCAGATACAACGTAAAAAATCAAACGTCAGTGTATCTTAAGAATGATTAATGATTATCGATTAATTCAGATGTATTGATAGATGAATTAATATGTGAAATGAGTAATTATTACGCGTTAAATATTTTAAACCCTTTAATGGGAAGATTTTTTTTTTGTGTATTAATTACGTTATTTAATTTAAAATAACGTTGTTTTTCAATTTCCTCTATGAATAATTTTGTTTGTTTTATCTGTATCAGTTCATTTAAACTTGTAGTCTACCGTTATTCAAAGTTTATTGCAATCTTGTCTACAGTAAACTACAGATACGAACAAGTGTAGCGTGAAGAGATACAAAGTACTTCTTACTACTCACTAAATGCTGATATAATAAATGCTGATATAGTATGCAAATGTTTGATAGTTTTTCTTTTAAATAATATTTTATAAGAAGACCTTTCAAGATATTATTTATAACTAGCTGTGCCTGCAACTTTGATTTTGATTTTGATAAAACGGACCATTTGTACTTACCAATATATGTTAAAACCTTCAAACAAGTAATCAGCAATTTTACGACAATAAGAGATTATTAACTTCTTTATTTGTTATTTATTCCTGAAAACTGCATCCAAATTGGTTCACCCGTTTCTGAGATTAGCGTGCACAAACATACAGACATACAGATATACAGACAGAATGAAAAACCATTGTTTTGGATTATCTTGCTCTTAAAAAGGCTCCTCGTCATGTTTTTTTAAAATATTTATTTTAAAGAAATCGATCAATGACAATTTTATTATAATATGTATAGATAGAAAAGATATAAACAATACAAGAAAAACTAAATGTCATAAAAACAACTGAACGACCACAACTTCCAACAACCCTCAGAAAAATAACTAAAGCATAGAAGTAGCCCAAATTTGAGGACTTAATTGTGCGTAACAGTTGGCCTCTTTTTTCATACTGTGAAAACATAATTATGAAAGAAACAAATATAAAGTTATCAGAACAGCAAAATGTACATTTATATCACCATTATGATGGTAAATGGGAAAGATAATTCATATTTGTCTTATTGGGCATGGACAACGTTTACACATTTTAGTTATGTTTGATTTCGGGGTTTTCAGTGCTATGTTCTTATTTAGTTTTATTTACGAATTCATATAATTATTTACAAATTTTCTCCGTTTGTTGAGAGAAAATATAACCTAATAGCATGAGCAATGTCCTACATTATGAGGGGATGTAAATCCTATTCTTCCCGGAAAGAAAATTAAGTTTAAAAGTAACCTTCCATCGGTAAGTGATCTAACATGGTATTTTTTTTTTACGTTTCTCTTCGTTACAATACATCTATTTGTGTTTTTTTAACTGGTTTACAAATAATAAAGAGAAAATTGTCCTATGTCATAATTATAAGACTCCTATATGCAATATTTATTACGATATTTGATCATTTTGAAGTTTTCTATATATTTTTGCAATAATGTTGTAAAAAACACAGTTGTCGATAATTTAATCCAGTCTTATTATAATAAATTCTGCAACATCTATGTGATATATCCACAGATTATTATTTTAGATTTCCCACGGCCGTTAACTGACGACATATATGGATCGACACATTTTATAAGTAGTTTAGAAAAATATGGTTGTTTGCTGTAGTTTTATTGTAATTTATTTGTCGTTTCTTTTATAAGAGGTTCTCGAAGTGGCGAATAAAAACTAAAAAATATGTGTTAACCTGACCATATTTTTTTTAATTTACTTTCAATAAATGTTTTTGATTTTGGATTTTTAGTTTATTTATTTATTATTATTTTAAATACTATCGCAAGTCATTTTCTAGAACGAATTACAACTAAACGTTATCGCAGTGATATGATATGGAAACCTCGAAGTGATAGCACTGTTAGATGTATCTTGTTCTAGCAAGTGATGAAAAGCTCCTAACCAGCCTTTTAAAAACGGTAGGTACGACCATAGAGACAAAGATCACTATCGATATCGCGGATAAGTTTACACAATGTCACATCACTAGAAAATAATCAGTTGTCTACGG